>CM040182.1:17767056-17779556 GCA_022606455.1 Callitettix versicolor | reverse complement strand
ATATATTGCAATACTAAAAATACATAAAGAGAAGGTATACTTTTACCTTATTTGTAAAAGTACAAAATAAAATATTTTAAAAATAAATAAAGCATTTGAAGTGTTGAAAAAACTTTTACAAAAAGCTTAAAAATGTGTATTTAGCACTCTACTCCCTGGTATATCACCATAAAAAAATCCGTGGGGTTCCTGGAGGTCTTTTGTCCCCGGGGCCCTACTCGGCTCTCGGCGGCTCTGAATCTAATACAATAGAAAGCATTATACGCCGTTCGGCCGGTCCGGCTATACCTAGAGTCGCCCCTCACAATCCGCCCCACATTCTAAAGTCGCCCTCTAACATATTGTTTTTCTTAACAATAAATCAACAAAATTGAATTGTTATGTATTTATAATCAAGGCCAGAGATTGCCGTCAAAAGAAACTGCAAATCATGGTTAATCTTCTCGGAGGAAACCCTAATCAAGTTCTTGGCCTATGCAGTGCCTGTATTCAATTTAGACTCTAGATCTAGAGAAACTATCTATTACAAAAGATTTGGAGCAGGCTCTCGTAATAAGCTTTACAATTTATAATAGCACTTGCCTAAACTTGTTGGCTACGCGTTCTCACGCATTGCGCAAGAAGAAGAAGATTTGAAAGAAAGAACTTGTAAAATGAAAGTTGTCCACCTTAACACTGACCGACAGAGTAGGGGAACTGTAGTCTGTAAGTAGCAAGCAGTGAAAGTGTGTTCCACCATCCAACTCGCACGCCCCGTCTCTGGTCTCACGTCCGCGAACTCTGTAGTCAGTGTTTGGAAGTTGCTGTTAGAAACACGCTGGTGGCATCCAAGTATGGAATGTCGTCTTCATATTGCCTCGGTAAGTTTCTTTTTTTTTTGTTAAAAAGTAACTCTTATAAGATTTTTCATTACAACCGGCATTAAATTCTTCATGCACGTATCTGGAATAACATGTGTAATTGGCCTACCGTAAAATAAAATAGAGCCTTTTATATTCTTCTTATTTTCTGCTAGGATTATTGTCACTATGTTCAGTATAATGATCTGCCTTCCCTAGCTTCGTCAATTCTACTTTCATTGACGCGTTCGGAGAACCTCCATCTTCAAAAATTATCTATACTCTACAGAGGTTCTCCGAAACGCGTCAACGAAAGTAGAATTGACGAAGCTAGGGAAGGCAGATCATTATACTGAACGTAGTAAAATAGAGCTATTTAACATCCTTTAAATGTTAGTTTATTTCATTAACATAAGAATAATCGATTTATGCTTAGAACTTAAAAAGAAAATCAACTGCTACGGCTAATCGATTTCAGTTTAAAATTTTGTCAAACTGAACTTTTTCTTGTTGCTCTTAGAACGACTTTGTTAAACCAAAGATCTTAAAAATGCATAAACGTATTTACTTTATTTTTTATCACGTGGTATTCAAATTTTGTCGCGCTAATTATTTGCAAACTTTCTTGCTCTGGTTCCGAGAGGTTTAATACTGGAATTCAAAATACTTATTTCGTGGTCTCGTTTCAAACGACACACCATGCATTAAAACTACTTCAATACAATTTCATCCCCTCAATGTTTGAAACGTTATTTTCTCTACTTTTAAGCTTCGACACTCGTTCATATGTACACGTTAAGAGGAAAGGAACAATAAAAGATCGATTTTTTTTTAACTAGTTCGGTGAGATAGTAAATAACCGACGAGTGTATCTCCTTATTTGTGATCGCGTTTAATTATAACTGAACTGAAACACATCTAGATTTGTATGAAAGTTTAATCGAAATTCGCTATTTTGATGAAAAATTGTTTAAAGAAAAATGTACTAAACGCGTGATAGCAACTAAACAAAGATGTTTGTTATAATACTTCGTAACGGAACTTGCCACATTGTGTTAGGCCATTTAATTAGTCGTTAAATAAGGCCCTTTAAGAGCCTGCCCCACTCTCATTTGTGGGGCTCTCGCTTTCTAAATTCTTTAGCTTCATTTAGTCATCGTTTCAACTGGCGTAATGAGCTCCCTCTAACCTTCTTTTTATCCGGCGAAAAACCGATGGGGTATCATCGCCCCATCCTCATTGAGTATCATCGCCGATACTCAAAATGAAGTTATGAAAAAAAGGGAATAACATAAAAAATAATAATACAAAATTAAGTTTCATAAAAAAAAACAACGAACTATAATAACAAAATAAAATAAATAAAACAAAACATAATAACAGTTATAGATATATGACTTAAAGTAGTAATATTATCTAAAAACAACAACTTTTTTTTGTGTTTAACGTCCGACTATTGTGCACACTTGGGCTAATGAAGGCGATGGGATAATTTATAGCGTATGAAAATGCCAAGCCCTGGCCGGGAATCAAACCCGGGTCCTCGGGGTGAAAGCCCAATACGCTATCAACTAGGCCACCGAGGCGGCTAAAAAAACACACAAATTATTGTAGGGCTGTAAATTGGCCCTACAACAATAACAAGGTAAAATAAAATAAATATAAACGTACCTAAAACTAAATAACAAAATAAAAACAACTTAAAAATAAAATTAATAAAACAATAAATATAAATAATTTTTCCAGGGCTGTAAAGGGACCCTACCACAAACGATAAGAAAAATATAAATTAAATTTTATTAAAAAAATTCAGACGATGAAGGAAGTCTAGGATCCGGTCAATGGCCGAGGCACTATCTCCCAACATCGTCTGCAAATACTTGCTCAACCCTGTAGGCTAACTCCTGGAGCACCCTCCTGTACTTCTCCATTCTTCAAATGACTTATTTGAACAAACGCCTTGTGAATTAATTACCTTTACCAAACAGACGATATTTCGGACAATAGTTTTATATTTTCTAATTTTGTTATTAAGTTTAATTTTGTAAGAACGCAAATTTACAGCTATAAGCGTGCGACCAGTCAAAGTAGATTAAGACCGCACCCCTAGCGCGAACGGAGTGGGTGGGGCTGTACTACAAAGTGGAAAGGAACTTCCTTAACAAAATGAAATAAAAGCTGATATAATTTAGAAAGTTTTTTATGTTTTTACTGTCTTCATGTAGAGCAGTTTTCCAAAGTAGCAAGACAGCAGTTGCTGGCTAAAGTTGGACTAACTAACAGCTTATTGTATTGAATGCAAATGAAACAACTAAGCGACGGTACGGAATACAAATGAAAACAAAGCAGAAGGACAAAGGAACATGATATAACCTCGTGAACACGCACAACAAATATAAGTTCCGTAATCACAAATAGACACTTTTTGTTTTAAAATTATTCAGTCAGTTACTTAATGATGTTCTTATTACTGTTTATTCAGACATTACTATCATTATTATTACAATTTTATTATTAATGAGTTTATTTACTACAACATCTATAAATACGAGGTGTGTTCAGAAAGTAACGAAAATTTTAATTTTTTGAACAAAATATTTATTTATTCTTCTACATTGATGTTGTCGCCTTCAAAATAGTCCCTACTGGAGATTATGCACTTGTGCCCTAGCGCTTCTTCCAATCCTCGAAACACTTCTCAAACTCGATCTTTGAGATAGCCTTTAGTTCTTTCAGCGATGCGCTTTTAATGTCATCTACGGCTGTAAAACGACGGCCCTTTAAGATTTTCTTTATTTTTGGAAATAGGAAAAAGTCACACGGAGCCATGTCTGGCGAATATGGAGGCTGGGGCATCGTTACAGTATTGTTTTGGGCAAAAAATTCACGAACAAGCGATGAAGTGTGAGCTGGTGTATTATAAAGGGGCAAAAGCCATGAATTTTTTTTTCACAGATCCGGGCGTTTTTTTCGGATTGCTTCATGCAAACGGCGTTGAACTTGTAGGTAGTACTCCTTATTGACCGTTTCACCTGGTGGCAGGAATTCATGATGCACTATGCCATTAATATCGAAGAACACAGTGAGCATAACCTTCACGTTCGACCGCACTTGTCGAGCCTTTTTCTGTCTTGGCGATCCAGAATGCCTCCGCTGGGATGATTGAGCCTTAGTTTCGACGTCATATCAGTAAACCCATGTTTCGTCATCTGTTATAATACGTTTCAGTAATTCTGCATCGTCGTTGACTTCATTTAGTGACTCCTGAGCAACTTCCATTCGCCGCTGTTTTTGTTCAAAATTCAACAATTTTAGAATGAATGTTGCTGCCACGCGTTTCATACAGAAAACATTGGAACCAATGTCATGACATGATCCAATGGATATGCCAACATCATCAGCGACCTCTCTAATTGTGATTCGGCGATTGTTCATAAACATTTCTTTCACTTTTTCCACGTTTTCATCGGTTGATGTGCTGGGGCGTCCAGGACGTTCGTCATCTTCAACGTTTTCACGGCCTTCTTGGAAACGCTTATACCACTCGTAAACTCTTGCTTTACTCATAGCAGACTCATCATAGGCCTTTGTTAACATTTCACACACTTTGTTACACTTTATTCCATTTTTTACGCAAAATTTGATACAAATTCTTTGATCCATTTCTTTAAACACACGAAAATCGCCGAGCTAATAAAAACACGCTTAGTGGCTGTCACAAAGTCAACAATGAAAACAGCTGAAAGTTTTATCATTCTTAAAGGGCATGTATACCAACATAATAAAAAAATGTCTGACAATCGGAGTCTCCAAGCCAGTGAAATTTAAAAATTCTCGTTACTTTCTCATAACACCCCGTACATTTGTTAATTACATACAGAAAAACTCAGATACATGGATGCTATCCATCTGTACAGTGTTCCCTACTTTAATATTCTCAAAATACAATTAACATTAACCATTCAAAACGTCTAATCAATACAATAACTCATCCGTTAATAATTATATACATCAACTAAACATTTTCTATATTTATAAGCTGCCATATGATAACCAAACAATTTTGACTAAATTATTCCCATTTAAATACACTCTTACTTAATATTTCAGAAACAAACCACTTCACTCTAAACTCTTGTAATGCCGGACAAACCGCCAAATAGTGATAAATATTCTCTATTATTAACTTATTGCTCATTGAACATATATATGCCTCCTTAGTCCTTTCTACTACTAAACTTTACATTTATCAACTCTCATCTTAACTTAAAAATACAAGAAATGAATTGCAAACTATTACTATCACATGCATAGTGATTTTCTTTTCAATCAGAATTTAATTCTTTATAGAAACTACGAAATCTTGAATTTTGTGCCTTAAATATTAAGTTACATCTGAAAACTGTTTTAATACATTCTTGTAATCTTTCTGCGCTCAACTTTATTTTGTTACTGTCCAGATATTTACATAAATCTATGTTATGTTTTCCACATAAACGTTTAAAGTGACATTACTGTCATCTGAGAATATAAAAACAATACACGACTTTACGAGAGTATGATCAATTCTCGTTCTGGAGTTTAAAACCTAAATACTTACTCTAACATAAACCTAGACTTGGTCCTAACTTTTAAGGAAAATTATAATCGAGAAAATGCATTGCCCCGCTATCAGACGGGTAGGACAATAAGTTGTTATTGTTATTGGAACAACTGAGTAAGAAGATAGTACGTACAGTACCAGAATGGTAACCCTTATGAGATGTATGAGCACTCATTGCTGGTGGCATCTTGCGGCAGTGTTCAGCTACAGTTAAATAAATAATAGTACTGTCTATTTTGTAAAACGTCTCCAACCCTTGTTCTTGCGGCCTGCAGCGTTCGTAGCGGCAGATAGTCCAATTACTTGGACTTCAGCCGCTGATATCGAGCACGCTTTTTATAACGGTAGCTGTACTTCTAGTCCTTTTGTATTCAATGATGACAGTATAAATTTTTTTTTTTGTGTTTTACGTCCGACTATTGTACACACTTGGGCTAATGTAGACGATGGAGTGATTTATAGCGTATGAAAATGCCAAGCCCTTGCCGGGAATCGAACCCTCCCCTCGGGTCCTCGGGGTAAAAGCCCAGTACGTTATCAACTAGGCCACCGAGGCGGCTCAGTATAAAATAAATAAAGGACTCTAGGGGAGAACATGATAACTCAATCTTTTCGATTTTGAGTTTATGAGTGATTTACGTAGGTAAAATTGAGGCCTAAATTTTGACTAAATGTTTAGGGAACAACATGATAACTCTAAATGTATTTTAGAAAGAAAATATAGTACAAGAGACTGTGAGGAAGAACATAGCATCAATCTCTTAGGCGTGATTCTAAATCATAGAATCAATAAGCTATATTCTCTAAATTAGAAGGCCGACTCGGTGGTATAGTAGATAGCGTACTGGGCTTTCACCCCGAGGACCCGGGTTCGATTCCCGGACATGGCTTGGCGTTTTCATACACCATAAATCATCCCATCGTCTGCATTAACCTAAGTGTGCACAATAGTTGGACGTTAAACAAAAAAAAAATCTTAAATCAGAAATAATAAAACTCGTTTGCATAAGTTGTTAGTGGTCAAATGAATGTGAATTTTTATTAGGATATATCAGAAAGAATTGTTAATTGAGAAGAAAATTTTCAATTTTATTTTCATGCTGATTTTAAAAAATGCAGATGAAGTTGTGTCAATGAATGACAGGCCCAAGGCCTGTTCCGTTAACACAGTGAGTCAACAGCGTTGCCCGATAGTGACAGTCCTGATGAAAAGTTGGCCAAAGTAAGGCTTATTTTCAAATACTTATTTTTTTTTTTAACGTCCGACTATTGTGCACACTTGGGCTAATGCAGACAATAGGATGATTTATACGAGCGAATGAAAATGCCAAGCCCTGGCCGGGAATCGAACCCGGGTCCTCGGGATGAAAGCCCAGTACGCTATCAACTAGGCAACCGAGGCAGCTCTCAAATACTTAAAAACTAAAAACATAAGCTCAGAGCAGATCCTTGACTGGTCAAAACAGGAATAAAACTAAGACTTACATGTAATCAGGAGTAATCAGGAAACCTCAAATCACCGAGAAAACGAAACAAAAACTACACAATCACGTGACCGTATAACTACGTTTAGTATTGTCATGAACACTCCGTTTTCTAAAACGTTACTTGTCAGGTTTTTTGTACAAGGTTTTCGATTTTTTGTGACTTGCGATTTTCTGATCGCACACATGTACATCTCAGTTTTATTTCTGGTTTAACCACTGACGGATCGGCCTTGACTTAAGCTTATGTTCTTTTTGCATGTTTAAGTTTTAAGTTAAGCATTTGAGAAAGAGTTGATTCATACTCTCGATTTTTTTTTGTGTTTAACGTCCGACTGTTGTGCACACTTGGGCTAATGCAGACGATGAGATGATTTATAGTGTATGAAAAATGCCAAGCCTTGACCGGGAATCGAACCCGGGTCCTCGGGGTGAAAGCCCGGTACGCTATCCACTAGGCCACCGATCGAAACGTGTATTGTTTATATTTAAACAAATGATGAAAAATGTCCTAATATAGAGTAATAGTATTTTCATACTGTAAAGTTTTTAATCATGTTTTAAAATTTGACTCGTTACAGATATGCGAGCTTCGCGCTAATAAAGGAAATCCGTGGTTCGAAAGAATATTCAAATATCAAATTTGTCTGATAAAATTGAAATATTGTCTCGTATTTGTAAATCCCTAAAAGATGTTTTTCATTTTTCTAATAAAGCATCTAGGTATCGAGTTTATTAACAGATTAAAGAGGAGAGTTTAGTGATTACGTCTGTATTGTTGTTTTTAAAAAATAATATGGCGCCTACAGATCGAGAAAGTTTGCAAATTACATGCACTTCTTTTAATTTGGAAACTAATATTTTTTTTTTTAAATATTCTTGTACAAATTTGAGAGCTCTAAGCGAATTTTACTAACAAAGTGTTTTTTTAACGAGAAGTTACCAGAAAAAGTGTAAAAAATCTGTACAATTTCTGTGCTTACCGCAACTGAAATATTTAATATTTTGATTTTTACGTTAATCTGTGCGCAATAAACAACGAACTGTTGTAATCTGGTCAATTTATTTCTTAGACACTTACACTTCGGTCCTTGAAACAGAGAGTGTTTATGTAACTGTGATATAATGCAATACCAATATTGTATTGGTGAGTCATTACCGCCTGAGGGAAGACGAATCTAGAATAATTCTTCAGTCTATTCTAAGGGAACAAGGTCATTTCCGTCTGTGACCTTGCCGGGAAGACAGAATAATTTGTCTAGTAGGTCTATAATAATTTCAATGAATTTGCATATTTTACATTCAAGACACGGTCTGTAGCTATTAGCTTCCTGATGGATTTCAACCTGACTGATGAATTATTTATACTTAAGAAAGAATATGTAATCATTTATATTACCAAATGGTATACCGTACGGTAGTGTCTGGCACTTTGGTCACTGTCAATTGGAGGTTTGTCCAGACACTTTGGATACTGTAAGTTATTTGTCCATTGGAGGTTAGTCCACATACTTTAGCCACTGTAGGTTATTTTCTCCAATGGAGATTTATCCAGATACTTTAGCCACTGTAGACTATTTTGTTTAATAGAGATTTATTCTGATACTTTGGCCACTGAAAGCTATTTTGTTTAATAGAGACTTGTTCTGATACTTTGGCCACTGTAGGCTATTTTGTCCATTAGAGTTTTATGCAGACACTTTGGCCAATGTAGGTTATTTTGTCCGCTGGAGGTTTGTCCGTACATTTCGGCTACTGTACGCTATTTTGTCCATTGGAGTTTTATCCAGACACTTTAGCCAATGCAGGTTATTTGTCCGCTGGAGGTTTGTCCGTACATTTAGGCCACTGTACGCTATTTTGTCCATTGGAGTTTTATCCAGACACTTTGGCCAATGCAGGTTATTTTGTCCGCTGGATGTATGTCCGTATATTTCGGCCACTGTACGCTATTTTGTCCATTGGAGTTTTATCCAGACACTTTGGCCAATGCAGGTTATTTTGTCCGCTGGAGGATTGTCCGTACATTTCGGCCACTGTACGCTATTTTGTCCATTGGAGTTTTATCCAGACACTTTGGCCAATGCAGGTTATTTTGTCCGCTGGAGGTTTGTCCGTACATTTCGGCCACTGTACGCTATTTTGTCCATTGGAGTTTTATCCAGACACTTTGGCCAATGCAGGTTATTTTGTCCGCTGGAGGTTTGTCCGTACATTTCGGCCACTGTACGCTATTTTGTCCATTGGAGTTTTATCCAGACACTTTGGCCAATGCAGGTTATTTTGTCCGCTGGATGTTTGTCCGTATATTTCGGCCACTGTACGCTATTTTGTCCATTGGAGTTTTATCCAAACACTTTGGCCAATGCAGGTTATTTTGTCCGCTGGAGGTTTGTCCGTACATTTCGGCCACTGTACGCTACTTTGTCCATTGGAGTTTTATCCAGACACTTTGGCCAATGCAGGTTATTTTGTCCGCTGGAGGTTTGTCCGTACATTTCGGCCACTGTACGCTATTTTGTCCATTGGAGTTTTATCCAGACACTTTGGCCAATGCAGGTTATTTTGTCCGCTGGATGTTTGTCCGTATATTTCGGCCACTGTACGCTATTTTGTCCATTGGAGTTTTATCCAGACACTTTGGCCAATGCAGGTTATTTTGTCCGCTGGATGTTTGTCCGTATATTTCGGCCACTGTACGCTATTTTGTCCATTGGAGTTTTATCCAGACACTTTGGCCAATGCAGGTTATTTTGTCCGCTGGATGTTTGTCCGTACATTTCGGCCACTGTACGCTATTTTGTCCATTGGAGTTTTATCCAGACACTTTGGCCAATGCAGGTTATTTTGTCCGCTGGAGGTTTGTCCGTACATTTCGGCCACTGTACGCTATTTTGTCCATTGGAGTTTTATCCAGACACTTTGGCCAATGCAGGTTATTTTGTCCGCTGGATGTTTGTCCGTATATTTCGGCCACTGTACGCTATTTTGTCCATTGGAGTTTTATCCAGACACTTTGGCCAATGCAGATTATTTTGTCCGCTGGATGTTTGTCCGTATATTTCGGCCACTGTACGCTATTTTGTCCATTGGAGTTTTATCCAGACACTTTGGTCAATGCAGGTTATTTTGTCCGCTGGAGGTTTGTCCGTACATTTCGGCCACTGTACGCTATTTTGTCAATTAGAGTTTTATCCAGACACTTTGGCCAATGCAGGTTATTTTGTCCGCTGGAGGTTTGTCCAGATACTTGCCACTGCAAGCTATTTGGATCATTGGAGTTTTGTCCAGTAGTTTTTCGTCACAAAGTACTTCCGCCAGATCAACGGCATTAAATTCCTCTCGTACCACAGATGCTAGTGATTATTGCAGGTTTTTTCTACTGTTATTTTATTTTGTTGTACCTTTTTCTTCATTTGAGGTATCGTTTGTTTGCAATGTGTGCATGTATACTAGTTAATTTACTCTCTTCACTTTTCTTCTTCCATTTTGAAAATAAAAATGACTTCTAAAGCAATATTTTTCCAAGCACATTATTTGACAAAAGTTTTCGAAATTTGTTAACGCCATATGAGTTTTTCAATATTTTAAAATAAAGTGTTGCAATAAGCAAAACCTAATATTAAGATAATGCACCTACTAATAAGATAATGCACCTACAAATAACATAATACACCTACTAATAAGATAATGCACCTATTAATAACATAATAACCTACTAATAAGATAATGCACCTACTAGTACCATAATACACCTACTAATAAGATAATGCACCTACTAATAAGATAATGCACCTACCAATAACATAATACACCTACTAATAAGATAATGCACCTACTAGTAACATAATACACCTACTAATAAGATAATACACCTACTAATAAGATAATGCACCTACAAATAACATAATACACCTACTAATAACATAATACACCTACTAATAAGATAATAAATCTACTAATAAGATAATGCACCTACTAGTAACATAATACACCTACTAATAAGATAATACACCTACTAATAAGATAATGCACCTACTAGTAACATAATACACCTACTAATAAGATAATGCACCTACTAATAAGATAATGCATCTACAAATAACATAATACACCTACTAATAACATAATACACCTACTAATAAGATAATGCATTTACCAATAACAGAATACACCTACTAAAAAGATAATACACCTACTAATAACATAATACACCTGCTAATAAGATAATACACCTACTGATAACATAATACACCTACTAATAACATAATACACCTACTAATAAGATAATACACCTACTAATAAAATAATACACCTACTAATATGATAATACACCTACTAATAAAATAATACACCTACTAATATGATAATACATCTACTAATAAAATAATACACCTACTAATAACATAATACACCTACTAATAAGATAATATACCTACTAATAAAATAATACACCTACTAATATGATAATACACCTACTAATAACATAATACACCTACTAATATGATAATATACCTACTGATAAGTTATTTAACATTACATACTTTCATATTTTTCTTAACCTCTTATTTTAAACAAAAAAGTCTTGCGAAACCTTATTCAACAACAACAACAACGTTTGTATAAATTCTAACATGTATGCACAATAAAACCTGCAATTATACGTAATAATTTGCTTTATTTTATTTTCAGTTATAAGTAGCCTACCGTTGTCTAACCACAAACATGTTTTTATATCTTTATTACTTCACGAGTACGATTGTATTAGTTGAAGAAGTGAAAGACAATATCTCTAGAGAATATAACGTGAGAAAGCACAACATTGTAGGCTTACTGAATCGGAATGTCGACGTAAGACTGAGTAGAATCCAATGCAGTGAAGAACACCCATGATTATAGGCCTATGTTCGGACAGTTGGGGCATCACCCGGACACACACTATCAGAATGAAGTGCATTACAAATGAAATATTTGAAATTGAATTTGATAATTGTTGTTTCTTTTAATGAAATACAAAGTGCACATTTTTGTTTATCTTACAGCTTATTCGGACATTTGCTACCATTTGTCAATATATAATACAATACAAGACGTTTTGAGAGTACGGATCAACTCCCGTTCTCAAAAGTCTTACTGAAAACCTAAACGTGCAACTAGAACTTAATCCCAGATTGTTATTCATATTGCCAGTGTTTATTTTTAGAGATGTAGGGCCTAATAGTATTGGCAAGCGTTTACAACGATCGAGAAGGGCTGATATTTTGGTAGTTTTAAGCAACTATGTGTAAAAGCCCTTTCCATTTCTATATAGTAGGTCTAATTTATTTCTGAAATGTTGCATACTTTATCATAATTAGACTAATGAGGACGAGGGATCAGCGTTAACGTTAAGGGTACAGCAACGGGAGTAACTGCGGCTCGAACTAATAACACTGAAGAGCGCAGTTCAGAGACACAGAAGACTGACCGGTGCTTAGCCATATCGACACACACGCGCGCGTCCGCACAACACACACGCAAGCGTACACACACGCACACACACTCACACAAAACACACACACACACACACACACA
>CM040182.1:17692056-17764556 GCA_022606455.1 Callitettix versicolor | reverse complement strand
GGCGTTTAGGAGAGAATCTTTTGTTATTACATATATACGAGTAGTTACTGGTAGAATATACTATTTTTTTTTTTTTTTTTTTTTTTTTTTTTTTTTTTTTTAAATAACAGATTGTTTGGCCAAAGCTCCCAACCCTTTTCATTAAAATACTGTGACCAAGACAAGTGATATTTTAAACAAAGATACAATAAAGTAGTGCTGTTGAATAGTAGATTCGTTTGGCACTAGAGCTCGTTTTATACATGCTGCATTTTGAGTGGACACCATTTTGATTCATTTAAGTCTACGAATAGGTTGCCTGAACAAATATTAAGGTGTCCATAGAAACCTCGTCGTTTTACAGAGGACAGCGGACAAGAATTTTAATATAAGAAACCGGCATTCAGTTAGGCAGATATTTGTCTGGCATCAGTTTTGGCTTTTACAGTGCACGCAACGCAAATAAAATAACTATATTAATAAATATACAGACAACCGGTTTAGCTTCTACAGGTCGTGAAAAATGTTGTATTAAAATAAGACACAAGCGGCCGCCATTTTGTTTCGAATAAGTAAATAGGTTTAAGGTAGCTTAAAAAATACGGTATTAAGGCTTTTAGGCCTAAAAACAAGTTAGAACTTTTAACGTAACACAAATAAATGAGGCAATCTAGATTTTGCTTCAAAAAAATGGTAGTTTGAAACTTGTCATATGTACCTATGTTGAGTGTAATGATCTGCCTTCCCTAGCTTCGTCAGTTCTACTTTTGTTGATGCGTTTCGGAGAACCTCCATCTTCAAAAACTATATCTATACTGGTCACCAATATTATGGCCCCAAGCCGCCTCGGTGGCCTAGTTAATAGCGTACTGGGCTTTCACCCCGAGGACCCGGGTTCGATTCCCGGCCAGAGCTTGGCATTTTCATACGCTATAAATCATCCCATCGTCTGCATTAGCCCAAGTGTGCACAATAGTCGAACGTTAAAAAAAAAAAAAAAAAAAAAAAAAAAAATATGGTCCGTCCTATTTATAATTTTCTATCTCCACCTCGTACCCCTCCTCTATTCAACACGTGTACATTAATCCAGACGTGCTCGCTTCTAATTGGCTCATAAAATCATAAATCGAAAAATCACATGATTTTGAAGAGCCAATCAGAAGCGAGCACGTCAGGTTTAATGTACACGTGTTGAATAGAGGAGGGATACGAGGTGGAGATAGAAAATTATAAATAGGACGGGCCATAATATTGGTGACCAGTATAGATATAGTTTTTGAAGATGGAGGTTCTCCGAAACGCGTCAACAAAAGTAGAATTGACGAAGCTAGGGAAGGCAGATCATTGTACTCAACATAAAGACAATAATCCTAACAGAAAAGAAGAAGAATATAAAAAGAATTTGTCGCATGTAACAAAGAAAAGAAAGTTATATCGAAACGCATGAAGCCGTTTTCTAACGCGAAAAGCGGAAAAAGTGGAAAAAATAACGAACTTCATTTTCAAAACAAAAAAACATTTTAAACCACTTAAAAGAAAGATTCTTTAAGAACCATCCTTATTGCACATTTATTCCACGTGGGATTTCAGTCGTAGGCCTTGACGTTTTTGAAATACAGCGATCAGTGAGCGAGTCAACTTTCGCTTTTATATACATAGATAAGGTTTTAAAAAAAACACAGATGAATTGCAAAATATCGCCTTCAACAAGGCATTAGGGTAAAAGCCGATTTGCATTCACAGACAATGTAAAAACAAAAATAAATTTGCCCACAACAATAACAGACGTCATAGCTTCAGAGCAAAGCAAACACGCAAACATAGGTAGGTCTGCTTGCAATTAGTGGCTGAGACTGAGTGAAAGCCGGATTTTGGCCTAGATATGATCGCAGTTACTTCAGTAGCTGGTTACTGATTAGCAGTGAATAATCAACACTTCCTCTCAATCTATATATATATATATATATATATATAAAAGGCAATGTCCTGACTGATTGACTGATCAACGTACAGCCCAAACTATAAAACCTAGAGACTTGAAATTTTGAGGATACCTTCGTTTTAATATGTAAGCGCGTAATGAGAAAGGATTTTGCAAAACATTGATTTTAACCCATTAAACTACTTACCCAGTCCAAATTTAATAAACAACGTACAGCCAATACTATAATAGCTAGAGACTTGAAATTATCAAGGTACATTCTTACAACAATGTCAAGGTGCACTAATAAAGGATTTTGCAAAAATATGATTTTGACGCTATTAAACTACTAACCCAGTCCAAATTTAATAATCAACGTACAGCCAATACTATTATAGCTAGAGACTTGAAATTTTCAAGGTACATTCTTACAACAATGTGAAGGTGCACTAATAACGGATTTTGCAAAAATATGATTTTGACGCTATTAAACTACTAACCCAGTCCAAATTTAATAATCAACGTACAGCCAATACGTACAGCCAATAGCTAGAGATTGAAATTTTCAAGGTACCTTCTTACAACATTGTCGAGATGCACTGAAAAACGATTTTCCTGTATGCAACCCCTAAAGAGGTAAACATGAGGTACAACAATTTTTATTGGAAAAATGTTTTCATCTGACCTTCTTAAAACGTAAAATAGTCACTCTTAAGTATAAGTAATGAAATATATTTTTCACCTTTTCCCCAAAACGCATCCCCTAAAGAGATTGAAAGAAGGTATAAAATATAAAAAAGGGATACAATTTTTTATTGAAAAAACAAAAATTTTATCTTATATTCTAGAAATATGCTATGAAACACATATTTCAACATTTTTCTTTATTCATCCCCTAAAAGAATTAAAATTGGAAAAGAGTTATCATGGGAGAAAAAAGAGTGTTTTGCATTGGAGAAAAATATTTTTTATCAAATTTTCTTAAAATTAAACAAAACATTTAATAAACACAAATTATGATACACGCAATTCAGTATTTCCCCCCGAATTCATCCCCTAAAAGGACAAAAATATAGAATAGGTATAAATATTTGTATTGGACAAAAATATTCTTGATCAGATTTTCTTAAATTCGAATGGAACACGTTTGAAGACAATAAAACAACATATTCAGGTTATAATATTTTTTCATATTCACTGTAAAATAATCACGAGTTTAGATGATCACGCTTTTATTAATATATTTTTTAATGTTTCTAAATTATTACATTACTGAAACAGTTTAAGTTTCGTGGGCGAGCCATGACTGGTAATGCTAGTATATATATAAAGCCAAATAGGCCCTACTACTGACTCACTCATCACTTTTCTCCAAAACCATCCTAATATTATGACTGTAATTATGCCAATAATTCGGTAAAATTACTATATTCTAACAATAACAATAACTTATTTTTTAATAACTAAAACTTCCCTCTAAACCATACAAACTTACTGTAGTTTACAGTAAAATAAAATTTTAAAGTCAAATTTAAAATTAATCAACTGTAATTTTTATCCTTGAAAAATCAGTAGCTGAGCACAGATACGCAGTTAGTATTTTAATGGCGTCAAGCTAAAATTAAAGTTCTAAACACGAAATCGCTTATTTTCTCATACACTGTGAATGTGTAGGCTCAAATTTAGTCAAATTGTATAATGATTAAAAGACTAAATTTAAAAAAAAAATATTATTTAGAAAAAATATCAATGCGTCGAAGTGCTATATTTACCAAATCCAACCGTGTTAAATTCCAATTCGGGAGCTCAAAATCGATCCTGCAGATCTTGTTCAATTATCAGTGTTTCATAACTCAAATCATTACGGCAAAATTAAATTATCGTTCTTGAGTAAAAGTCGTCCTTAATTCCACAAGTGTATGCTCCCATATTTGCCTTATTCATTGTTCATTAACGACTAAAATCTTTACAGCTGATTTTGAGAAAGTACAGTTGGATTTAAAGGTCGATTGACTTACTATACAAATATTAGGTATTTTTAGAATCGACAACTTACGTTGTACTTGAATCGAAGCCCGCAGGCAGAGGTAACTACCGAGGCCACATTAGGTAATGCTTTTAAGATAGACCTAGTTATATAAGGCCTACAAACTGTCAGGGTTTGTCTGTCTATCAGTAATGACAGCCACGAGTTGTTCTAAACCTAAACGGTAAACAGAAGAATTGTAAAAAGGTATTTTTTTTAGCATTTGATCCAATACTCAGTAAATACACAATGTGGGAATCAATATTTTAGTTTTAAGATAATGAAATAATCTGTATATATATATATATATATATATATATATATATATATATACATATATATACAGTAGAGTCCCGCTAATCCGACCTAACCCGGACGCGGCCGGATAGAATTAGCGGGAAAGTCGGATTATCCGGAGAACCATTAAAAAACGTTTAAAGTATTGAATTGAATTTATTACATTAAAAAACTTTGGATTACATGTATTATTACTAAATGTATTGTACTGAAACATAAAACAACACACAGAATCTCACTACAGTAATTAAGGGTGTCAAATTATTAAACTTCACGGAAAAATGTTTGTAATTGTATTTTGTTTACCAACTGTTTCACGTTTCTCGTAGCTACATCTCGCGTGAAAGTCACTTTTTAAAAAATATATTTGACCTTTTAGAAAACAGCGAAAAAAAAAATAGAAACGAAACACACACACGCGCGAAACACACACGCGCACAAACACACACACACACCACTACACACACACACACACCACGCACGCGCGTGCACACACACACACACACACACACACACGTACACACTACATATCACACACGCGCGCGCACACACACACCACACACGCACGCGCGCACACACATACACACCACGCACGCGCGCGCTCACACACACACCACACACATGCGCGCTCACACACACACACACGCACACACACACACACCACATACCACACCACACACGCGCGCACACACACCACACACACGCACGCACACACGCACACACACACCACACACACGCGCGCACACACTACACACGCACACGCGCGCGCACACACAGACACACACACACACACACACAGAACGCACTCTGGTCGTAAACTCTTCCACGTATCTGAAATGATACTAAAAGACGGAAATGAACGAACAGAGCATGGTTCGACTCCTCTTTCTTTTGAAGAGAATGTAGGTAATCGGCTGAGCGCGCAAGTGACACGTAGGCGTAAAGGCCTGACACGAAAGTGGCGTGTGGGCATTGTACATTCGGTTTCGCTACAAATCTTTTAAATTGCTTGACATATTGTTTTTCGAGGCTAAGTCGGATTAAACGGAAGGTCGGATAAACGGTACTCTACTCTCTCTCTCTCTCTCTCTCTCTCTCTCTCTCTCTCTCTCTCTCTCTCTCTCTCTCTCTCTGTGTGTTTGCCATGCCAAAAAAGATGGAAAAAATCTTTTATAGACTATCTGGGGTAGGGAACGCACTACTCCAGATTGTGGGACTCAAATTAAGCACAAACTCAAGTTACGATATATTGTTACCCACTAAAAAGGCCAATAAAAGCATTCCTCTTCTGTAAACTCCCCCACGAAACCGCCGCCAGGTATTACTTCGTGGGAAGGTGGACTGGCTGACCGCCTACTCTTCTACAGCGTTGGATCTCCTTTCTCGATCCTCAGCTCTCAACCTCTTCATGACCACTGCAGAGATTTCCGCAATGGCCTCTGAAGCCATTATTGTCGCAACCAGATTTTCCGGTGCAATGCTGCCTCGCAGATATGTTTGCAGCCTCATCCTTTCCTTGTCGAATTTCCAACACCGGAAAAACATGCTCCGCATCTTCCTCCACTGCTGGAAGACAGGTCTCTCTCTCTCTCTCTCTCTCTCTCTCTCTCTCTCTCTCTCTCTCTATCTCTCTCTCTCTCTCTCTCTCTCTCTCTCTCTCTCTCTCTCTCTCTCTCTCTATATATATATATATATATATATATATATATATATATATATATATATATGTATGTGTGTATATATATATATATATATATATATATATATATATATATATATATATATATATATATAATAGATAGATATTCCTTAATGAAACGACATGAGCTCTTCTGGTGGCATCTTGCGAAGAAGTGTTCAATTACAGTTAAATAGATAATAGTACTGTTTATTTTCTCAAACGTCTCCCCCTGTACTTGCAGCTTGAAGTGTTCGTAACGGCAGATATTCCAATTACTTACACTTAAGTGGCTATTATCAAGCGCGCTTTTTATAATGGTAGCTGTACTTCTAGTCTGTTTATATTCAATGGCCAAAAGCCACTCACTCGTACATTAAGAACAAGAAAATCTACGAAGCAAGAATGTTGCATGTTGTAGTGTAGATGTGCTTTGGTTATAATGACTTCTTTGTAGAACGTGAAAAATACGGGTAATATATTGTCCAATTTTCACGGGAGCACGGTTTAACGCATTGTTATTTGCAGCTGTAACTAGGTAATAGCAATGTCAAACTGTCATACGCCTGTTTGAAATAAAATTGAGTCCATCCAGAATGTCTGATTTATTTAATAAGAAAGACGCGGGGAAATTGGCGAACATAATTTGCGGACGGAAGGGATTGCTGCCTGACAAGGGTTTAAGAGGGATATTGTTAGAGGGATCTCTACAAATATTCGGATGCCAGAAATTTATTTATTTTGTTTTTGTTTTTTTTTAACGTCCGACTATTGTGCACACTTGGGCTAATGCAGACGATGGGATGTTTTATAGCGTATGAAAATGACAAGCCCTCGCCGGGAATCGATCCCGGGTCCTCGGGGTGAAAGCCCAGTACGCTATCCACTAGACCACCGAGGCGTAACTAGGTAACTATGGTTTCCCTTCATTTCGTATAAATCTTTCGCCAGAAATTTACAGACATTTTTATCGCGAGGAAGAATAAGAAGAAACAAATCACAATATTATGCTAAATAATTAGAATTTTTCTTTTTAACTTTTCAGCAAAATTTCTCTTGAAAATTCAAATTTTATCAATATTGATTTTTGAATTTTGTCATCACTTGAAAACCTAACACAAAACTAACAATTTAAAAATTGACATCAAAATTAAATTGTTAAAGTTAATTAACAATTTTGTACGAGAAATTGAGTCGAAATATTGTAGAAATCTGTCAAACCCTTTGTCAGGTAGCAGTAATTGTCCCTTCTGTCCGCAAATTACCGCTTTAGGCGTGCGTTCGCAAATTTCTGTGTCGTCAACAAAGTTATTTGTCTGCTACGTTAAAAAGCCTATTGTCCTTAACTAACTGGAACACGGCTTGACAGATTTAAAAAAAAGTGTTCATATTTACGAAATACAATTGTTAGTAGGTTCTACATTATACTGCCGTACACTTATTCAAAGCAACTGGTGCAGACTAGCTGTACCTATTGAGAGGATTTAGACGTCCCTCGCGGTACCCGAGTCTAACACACACGTATACTTACAACACTACACTTACTACTTTAACACTTTACACTCACACTCACATTTATTTTAGCCTCAATGTGTTTTTCGCCTTAAAATAACAAAAAAAACTTATTCAAAACAAGATGGCGGCCTTTAAAATGACATTTATTTTAAAGCGGCATATTTCCACAAGCTCTAGAATTTAAACTGATTGTTTGTACATTTTATAGTGTATTTTTTTCATTTCATGCGCTGGAAAAGCCAAATGTTATGTTAAACCAATTTCTGTTCAACTCAATGTCTGTTACGTTAATATGTCAATTTTGTCCTCTGTCCATTAACAAATTACTCAACAGATTCCAGTAGAAACTTTTATATTTGTTAAATACAGGTTTCAGGCTACCTCAAACCTTCTTTCGCCTATTTAAAACAAAATGGTGGGCACATAAGATGCATGCTATAGTAAAAAAAAGATAATTCCAATAGCTTAGCAGCCAAATGTGTAAGTTAGTTGTGTGGTTACAATATTTAAACGCCAAGGGACGTAATGGGTATGAAGGGTTTTGGCCCAAAAATCTGTCTTATTTAACCGAAAAACTTGCTATATTCTACCTATAACAATAACTTGCTCTTTAATAACAAAAGCTTCTCATCCAAACTTACAAATCTGACTTATTTGACTGAAAAAATTGCTATATTCTACCTATAACAATAACTTGCTTTTTAATAACAAAATCTTCTCTTCCAAACTTACAAATCCGACTTATTTGACTGAAAAAATTGCTATATTCTACCTATAGGCAAATAATAACATAAGCATTATTTAACATAATTTAACATAATTACCTACAAATAATAACATAAGCATTATCGTTATAACAATAACTTGCTTTTTACTAACAAAATCTTCTTTCCCAAACTTACAAACTTACTGTAGTTTACAATAAAAATTTTTTTTAAGTCAACTTGCAAATTAATCAACTGTAATTTTTATTCCTTGAACAATACCGTAGCTAAGTACGAGTACACAATTTTGGCAGCTTATTTTAGAAACACCTGTATGTACACACACACACACACACACACACACACACACACACACACACACACACACACACACACACACACATATATATATATATATATATATATATATATATATATATATATAAAACATTTTACATATAAAATGCTTAATACTTAGTTAGTAAATATTGGCTAAACGTTTTACATATTTGCTTGCAGATTGGAGCTTCGTTTTGATGTGGCTTAAATATGCCTCCTATGCTGCCTGCAGTAACAGGGGCCTTAGGCAGCTCAGGATGGTTTGGCCTGAGCCTTCTTCCTCTTTTCGTCATGGGGTTAACATTCTTCAGATACAATGCAGTTGACCCTGAGTCTAGGCCTATCGATGTTAAGCAGGTACGTTTCAAGCTGTATGCCTATACCTAGGCACACAGAACGAACCGTATACTCAGATGTCCTTGGAAAGTACGCTTCTAATTTTAACTGTTTTACTTTTTATGTTAAAACAACACAAGTTATACTTTCATTCCTAAATAAATTATTTTTCTTTCAATACATTTTAACAACGCCTTTTTAATACTTGAAACCAAATGTTGAAAAAAATCAACCAAAATAATTAGTTTTTAAGCTCTTGAAGCGCAAACTTGAGACTCGTATGCCTCAAAAAAATCACTTAACTAGTAGTTCAAAGAACAGTAGATCTCGCAGCATATTTTCAATTACTATACAGAGCGCTCCACGACAGCGCTCGTAACTTTTCCCGCCAAATTAACCGGTAACCGTAACATTTACGAAAAATGTTTTTGGAAATTTTATTTGCATTATTGCAACATAGCCACCGGACCACATATATAAGTAATTAGTATTATTACCTATTCTTCCCGTCATTGGTCTATCTACTCGCTTCGTAAAGGCTACAGCGGTTTCGACACTATTGTTCCATCTTCAGGCCAAGATACGAAATGTTAAATCCCACTGTCGAGGTCGTCACAAAGTCAAACAAAACATTAAAAACATACGTCACAAACACTGAACACAATTACACGATTAAAATACGTACGATGAAATTTGTTTTGGCCAAACTGTACGAGAAATTTCATTCTCTTTCCCCGTGAAGCGATAAAAATTATAATAGGTTTTGCCGTTCAGCCAGTATTACAATAAATTACCAGCAACTACTCTCAACGTTGATTCAGAGGCTGCCAGTGTTTTGAAATCACAATACATTTTTTACGAAAACTTTAGGCATCATAACCTAATCTTACAGAGTTAGTACTTGATATGTGAGTTGTTATGCGGCATGTTACAATAGCAAAGATATTTGTCAAATATTCGGTGAAACTTTGGCCATATATCATGTTCAAAAACACATGACATTCGTCAAATATCTTTGATCAGCTGGGTTATTAACTGGATACACCTGTATCCAATATGCCTCCTATGCTGCCTGCCTTCCTAAAACGCGTAAAGGATGGTTTGCATTCTTGCTTCCTAGTGACTAGTGAACGTGAATTACTTTGGGGTTAAGTTCACTCACGTGCAGTAACTATAATGGACCGAATAATGCTAACTTGTTATATTGCTGCATTAAGCGTTTATCTTGCTGTGGCGCTACTAAATAGAAAAAAGGAAAAAGAAAAAAACGAGTTTGAGTCCGACCATGGATACAAGATACTAGATGTAAATGTTACTATTATTAAAGAATTGCATTTGGAAGATCATTACTCAATTTTTTTTTTTTTTTTTTTTTTTTTTTTAACGTCCGACTGTTGTGCACACTTGGGCTAATGCAGACGATGGGATGATTTATAGCGTATGAAAATGCCAAGCCCTCGCCGGGAATCGAACCCGGGTCCTCGGGGTGAAAGCCTAGTACTCTATTCACTAGGCCACCGAGGCGGCCAGATCATTATTCAAATAGACGACTTTTAACAAAGAGTGCATTTTAAATCACAGTTTTTGTAAGCATTAGTGTGGATAGTGTGGACTCTTCTTTTTCATATTGTAGAATTGATGTTTTTACTGCTTCAAAAGTCCGTGATAATTTTTCCGTTCTTAATTGTACGCAACGAAAGGAACGGAAGGAATAACGTGACACAAACAGGAAATGACAGAATTTCGAGGTTATACCTACGTATTTTGAAAATCATTGCCGAAGATTACAACATAGAAAATATTCATCAAAGTTTGATAAAAGGGTTAGTTTATCAAATTACTGTCAAATTTGTTTCATCAAAGATCTTTTATGAACGAAATTTGATGTTTCTATGACAATGTACGTGTAATATACCCCGCTGTTCATAGAACATTAGACCTCTTCGTATATTTTTAATTACGCCTTGCCCCGCTTCACACCAGCGCTGTGCAACCTTTCCCGCCAATTTAACCGGTAACCGTAATACGAAAAACACGTTACTGGACCTACGTTATTGGAACTTTTACGTTCTTTTTAACAAAGCTGTCAAAATTGTGATAGAAAAAGTCGTTCAGCCAGTATTACTGGAAATAGTCATTACCAAATCTTCCATCAAAGGCCATCTTGTAACAAAAGTGAAAGGAAATTACGTGCCGTTTGGGATTTATACAATGTACCTTCGTACTAAGTTTCAAAACAATCGGCGTTTAGCCAAAACTGCTTAACAAACAAATAAACGAACACATTTTTTTTGTGTTTTAACGTTTGACCATTGTGCACACTTCTCAATACTGTATACATTGCTACATACAGTATCTCAAGAAGGACGTTGCATTTGTATTGTTTACATGTTTGATCATATATAGGCCTAGGCTATTATTTCTCGAGCCAACATCCCTTCTTCCTAGCACACACTATTCGTACTGACATAAATGAGGTATCTTTAGAAAGATTTTTTAACCGGCTTCTGACATTGTAAAACGATTTTTCGCTAAAACTTACTGTTTGTGGTGAAATTTAACACAAAACACACTTTTAACTGTCATAGGCAAAACGGCATCTTGGATGCGCATGCGCGGCATCACAAATCAGACAATATTTTGTATATTTTACGAAGCTAATGTATTATTATTATTATTTTTTAACGTCCGACCATTGTGCACACTTGGGTTAATGCAGACGATGGGATGATTTATAGCGTATTAAAATGCCAAGCATTGGCCGGGAATCGAACCCGGGTCCTCGGGGTGAAAGCTCAGTACGCTATCAACTAGGCCACCGAGGCGGCTAACGAACACACAAACACAAAAACCAATCAGAGACACCGGTTTGCTCGGTCAGTAAAATCTGTATATCACATTCGGTTAAGTTAAACTTTTTAGTTTTCTCTGCGTTTTCTAGCTGCCGGAAAGAAATTTTAGGAAACGCTATAAATACGTTTTGCGTGGACATTCTGAGCAAACGTTTTTAAAGAAAGGAATCCAGTGTTTGTACGCGATGACGTGTGTGTAATGTTGCACGAGATTTGCCATTGTTTCATAACAAGCTAAAATTACGAATGTCGCAAATTATTAAGCAAGTTAGCTCAATAATTAGGCTTATTATAATGATACTTTCTCCGAGGCAGGTGCGCAGGCGCGAAGCTCGACTTTACTGCTGCATACTAAGTTGGAATTCGTGTTCAGAGAAAGCGCTCATCAAAATCATGTACTTTGTACTTAAATTAAGGATGTCATTATCCTAATACGATAACGAATGGCTACTTATGCTGGTGTTAAAAGTAACCTCTTTCTTATAAAAAATGTTCTGCAGACATTTTATTTCATTATAATTAAATTCATTAACTTTTTTGATTAGTTAGATATGTAGGACTATACAGGTAGATGAATTGACCAAAACGTATTTAGTGAGCTATCATTAGGTAATAATTAGGTATTCCCCGATGATACAAAAGTAGGCTATCTTGATCTTTAGTTGGACAGCATCGCAAGCGGGCAACACAAGAGGAGAGTGACCTTGATTCACTTTTCTTGAGGGGGAGCCGTCGCTACGAATCCCCCCTCAGTTGCTACAAGTGGAGTAATATGTTTGTCTTCGTCGCATTTTCATTGTTAAAAAATGACAGAACGTGTTCAGTACACCTGAACCTGAATTGTTTTGCCGGAAATTTTTAATGCGCAGAGAAAGTAAAAGATAGCAGAAGCTTTTGATAATACATTTTTTTTTGTTTAACGTTCGACTATTGTGCACACTTGGGCTAATGCAGACGATGAGATGATTTATAGCGTATGAAAATGCCAAGCCCTGGCCGGGAATCGAACCCGGGTCCTCGGGGTGAAAGCCCAGTACGCTATCAACTAAGTCACCGAAGCGGCTATTTTTGGTAATACAAGTATGGGTGTTGCATAAATTAAAGGAGACGTCTTTTGCCTCTTGAATGCGATGAATGTCCTAGCAGACCTTTAACCAGCAAGAATAAAGAAAAATTACGAAATTCTACGATGCTGGCAGATTGTCACTTAACAATCTGAAACACGTTGAATTGCATTAGGTTTTGAGCAGTGAAAACAACAAAGCAACAATTAATATCCAAACAAACGTACATCTACGGAATATGGTTCAACTTTAAGCCACACCCTAAAAAAAAGAATTAGCCAAAGAAAATATAAATGTCTCTTTCAGAACAACTAATAAGTTATCAGCATTATTAAAGAAGCCAGTTGCAAATACAAGTGGAGATAACTTAGAAAAAACTGGCATATACAGAATGAAATATAGTGATTGCCTGAGCTTCTATATCGGTCAGACATCTCGCTCTTTTAAAAAAAATATTTAAAGAGCACATACCCAGAAGTGCATTATTGACAAACTCGGCTTTCGCAGAACATCTTATGGACAAAAACCATACATTTGAAGACATCCATACCAACATGGAAATATTACATTTACGTCATAAAAGCAGTTATATGGATGCGATCGAAGCGTGAGATTTACAAGAGCAAAATTCAGACCCCACAACATTCTCAATGAAAAACTTTCATTTAAATCAAATTTAATATATGACATGGCTCTAAGGACAAGTGATTTGAATAAATAACATAAACCAACAGACGCACCATAACTGATAACAATGACGGGCGCGCTACTAATGATGAAGACTCCGCAGCCAGGAATGTAACGACATACGAGTCGTACGTATCGTTTGGTCAAACTAAATTTCATCGTACATATTTTAATCGTGTAATTGTGTTCAGTGTTTGTAACGCATGTTTTGTTTGACTTTGTGACGACCTCGACAGAGGGATTTAACATTTTGTATCACGGCCTGAAGATGAAACGATAGAGTTTCGAAACCGCGGTATCCTTTACGAGATTATTAGATAGACCACTGACGGGTTACTTAAATATGTGGTCCGGTGGCTGTGTTGCAATAGTGAAATTAATATCCTTTATACTTAAATTAAGGATGTCATTATCCATATCTGAATTTGCGTGATTACTTATCCTGGCGTTAAAAGCTGCACTTTTTTTTACAAAGATGTTCTGCAAATATTTTATTTTATTCAAACAAAATTCACTAACTTTTGTTTTTTATTTAGAAATATAGGACCACGAGTTAGGTGAAGTGACCAAAAATCTTACACTTATTAAGCTATCATTAGTTAGTAATAAGGTATTCCCCGATGATAAAAAAGTAGGTTATCTTGATTTTTAGTTGGACAGCAGCGCAAGCAACACAAGTGGAGAGTGACCTTGATTCACTTTTCTTGTTGGTGCGTCGTTGCTTCGAATCCCCCTCAGTTGCTGCAAGTGGAGTAACGTGTTGCCTGTGTTCGTTGTACTTTCATTGTTGTTAAAAATAACAAAGCATTTTGAGTACACAGAACCTGCATTACGTTTTGCCAGAAATTTGTAATGCGCAGAGAAAGTAAAAGATAGCAGAAGCACGCACACACACACACACACACGCACACGCGCGCACGCACACACACATATACACACACGCACGCGCACGCGCACGCACGCACATGCACGCGCACACACGCACACACGCGCGCGCACACACGCTCACGCTCACACACATACACACACACACACACACACACACACACACACACACATACATACATACATACAAACATACAACACATACATACATACATACATACACACACACACGCACACACACACGCGCGCGCACACACACACACACACACACACACACACACACACACACACACACACACACACACATACGCACGCACACACGCACACGCACACGCGCGCGCGTTAAACATAATCACATAATCAGCGTTAAACACTGCATAAACTAGCATTTTGAATTCTTAATATATGTTGAAATAGCCGCCTCGGTGGCCTAGTTGATAGTGTACTGGGCTTTCACTCCGAGGACCCGGGTTCTATTCCAGGCCAGGGCTTGGCATTTTCATACACTATAAATCATCCCATCGTCTGCATTAGCCCAAGTGTGGACAACAGTCGGACGTTAAAAAAAAAAATAAAATAAAATATATATATATATATATATATATATATATATATATATATGTGTGTGTGTGTGTGTGTGTGTTGAAATTAAGAAATTTTTGAAGACGGTCAGGATACATTTTCTTATTTGCAGTGTGAATTGATAATGTTACTATATGCAAATTGTAATACTGATTAGGATGGCGAAATCAAAATTTCAAAAAATTATAACGTAAAGAACAAATATTTTACAAATTCGCTTCAATCATGTCAGCGAGACAGAACAGTGAAATTAATTATTATATATTATTTTTTACTAACCGCAGGGGGGTGCGGACTAGCTGCACCTATTGAGAGGATTCAGACGTCTCTCGCTGTACCCGAGTCTAACACACACACACTTACGACTTTAACTTTTTACACTCACAATTACATTTAACAAGGAGATAATAGCCTCAATGTGCGTTTTGCCTTAAAGTAACAACAAGGCGGGATATTTTAAGGCAAAACGTTCGTCTATTTGGCGGGCTGCAACCAAGTGACCTTCGTGATAGCAGCTACTACAAATAGTTTTTTTATAATATCCATACTTTATGCCGGTTAGACGAATGAGGATGAAGGATTATTAAAGGAAAGGGTAGCAACGGTAGTAACCGAATCTAGAACCCATGGCCCTGAGGTACGCAGTTCAGAGACGCGGCAGACTGACCGGTGTCTTAGCCACATTGACCATCGAGCCCTCACTGCAAATTGAGTTCCTTTACCATTAATAACTTCCACAACTTGATATGGTATTTCCAAATACAATTTTTAAACGTCCCTCGCGGTACCCGAGTCTAACACACACTTACACTTACAACACTACACTTACAACTTTAACACTTTACACTCACACTTTAGGGAGGCGATAATAGCCTCAATATACTTTTCGCCTTAAAAAAAAAAAAAAATCAAATATAATGTCTATTTTACATATTAGGTAATGTATTCAAGTCACTGATAGTGTAGAGAATTAAATCTATTTCTCATCATCTGTGACTTAATTAGTTATGTGATGTATGTGTGATTTGTTAAATTAATGTAATGATGACTTTCTTGGAGCGAAACATCTAAAGGTGGTATTATAATCCCGAAGTGCGTCATAAGACTTAATTAAGTCACGAATGGGGGAAAACAGCTGTAATTTTCTATGTAAAACGTTTCCTAATACAATACATAATTAATTGTACCCCACATAATTAATTGTTGGATAAAACTCTAGTAATACACTGAAATCACTTAATAGTAAATAAGTTTCTGCCAGTAATAACATTATGAGCACTGGCTTCGAAAAGTAAATTCTGAGAAATGATAACCGTGACTCATAATTTACAAATAATTTGAGATAATATTTTTGTTAGATTTTTGGCTTTACAGTTTGTTGTTTGTGTTTGATATGACGTCATCAACTGCGTGATAAACAAAGGTATTTTTTTAGAGATCAAAACCAGTAGTTCAAAGAACAGCAGACCTCGCAGTATATTCCTCATTAGTATACAGGGCACTCCTCGACAGCGCTCGTTCATTTCTTCCACCAATTCAACCGGTAACCGTAATATTTGCGAAAAATATTACCGGACCAATTTTTATTGAAAATTATGTTTTTTTCCATGAAGCGTTTAAAATTACAACAGTTTTCCCGCTAATCCAGTATTACGGAAAATAACTAACAACTACACTCAACGTTGAATCAGAGCCCGCCGTCTTGAAACGGCGGGCATCTAGTAAATAGGCAAAAATGTTATGCGTACGTCTTTTGGGCTTTACACAAGATATCTTCGTACCAAATTTCAAAACAGTTCGTTTGGCACGCACTGTTATTGCGTACACTCATTATCCTCAAATCAGAGGCAGCCATCTTTAAACAGAAGTATAAATAGGGGAAAATCCTACACATACATCATTTAGGCTTTATACAAAATACCTTCAAATCGAATTCGAAAACAATCAGTCAATGCGTTTGTCTAAAACTGCATACACTCGTTACTGTACATCAGAGGCTGCCATCTTGAAACGGAAGTGAATGGGAAGAAATCTTACACAAAGCAATTTGGGTTTTGTACACGACATCTTCGTATCAAATTTCAAAACAATCGGATAATACGTTTGGTTGAAACTGCGATTATTGTAATCGCATTTTTGAAACAGTAGTGAATAGCAAAAAGTCTTACACATACATCTTTCAGGCTTTACACAAAGTAGCTTCGCACTAAATTTCAAAACAATTGATCAATGCGTTTGATTAGAATTAAGTGCCACTCGTCATCGTGAAACTACAGGCCGCCATCTTGAAACAGAAGTGAATGGCAAAAAGTCTTACACATACATCTTTCAGGCTTTACACAAGGTAGTTTCGCACTAAATTTTAAAACAATTGATCAATGTGTTTGATTAGAATTAAGTGCCACTCGTCATCGTAAAACTACAGGCCGCCATCTTGAAACAGAAGTGAATGGCAAAAAGTCTTACACATACATCTTGCAGGCTTTACACAAGGTAACTTCGCACTAAATTTCAAAACAATTGATCAATGCGTTTGATTAAAATTGCGTGCCACTAGTCATCGTAAAACTACAGGCCGCCATCTTGAAACAGAAGTAAGTAGGAAAAATATTACAATTACGTCATTTAGACTTTATTACGTCATTTGGACTTTGGTACCATTTTTAAAACCATGCGCATGTGCTTAACGATTACACAAACCAAATGCCGAACGGTGGAGTTGAGACAGAGACCTCGCTCCGTCGGTCAGTAATCTATTTAGGAATTAGGCAGTCAGTAGCTGCTAACAGTGACTGAAGACACAAGTTTACTGAACTTTAATTCAAGAGGCTTGCACAACAGGTCCTTTATTCGTGGTAACAGAGTCTACCAAATATTTAACCTGAAAACTAATACAATTAATATAATGTAATATAGGGATGTTTGAAAAAGAACTCCCTAGTTTAAATGTGTCATAGAATCTGTACAAAGTGACATACACTATTCTAGTTTGTGGTATTTAATTTATAAGCTGTCCACGTTTTGCTCACGTAAATTTGGAAATTCAATTCCTGCAGTTGGCAGGCCTGCGTGACCTTGAGAATAACGACGACAGCGCTCAGTTCAGGCGTTCAGTGCAGTGCAATGGCTACTCGGCAACAAAAGGCGCAATGTGTTATTTGGCTTGTACAAACTGAGTCTGTCAATGTAATTTTAGACGTAATGTAATTTTAGACGTGAGTATGGTGGTGAACCATCTACAGCAAAAACTATCCGTTATTGGCTAAAGTCTTTCAAGGTAACCGGCAGTGTTTTAAAAGCGAAGTCGCCAGGTAGAACGAGAACTTCTGAAGCTACTGTTGAACAGATACCAAGTGGAAGATATTGAGGTGTAAAAAGGGCTTGTGTTTTTCCAACAAGATTACAGTAACTGTGTGCGCGCGGCTCTTGACACTAGCTTTCCGGGAAGATGGATAGGCAGGCCTGGCCTAATCTCTTGGCCACCACGAAGCCCCGGACTTAACTCTACTTGACTTTTTCTTTTGGGGACACATAAAAAATGTGTACGCTGAAAACATCCGTGACAGCAACCATTTACGGGAAAGAATCATTGCGGCGGTTGAGACAGTTACACCTGCTATGTTGGTGAATACCTGGCGAGAAGTGGAATATCGTCTCGACGCGTGTAGGGCAACAAATGGATCCCACGTTGAAGTTTACTAACATTAAAAAAAGTCGAAGGAATTCTTTTTCATTGTATGTACTCGTTGATGAAATTTGTCATTAATTGCATCATTAAATTTAAACATAAAACTAGGTAGTTCTATTCAAACTCCCTGTATAATGGTCCTTAATATCTAGCTATGCACAGTGCTACACAGTCGGGGAGACATCCAAGTCAATCACAATTTTTCTATTCCAGCGACTTAAAACGTATAAATTCATCAAAATTTTTACATTAAATTTTTTAGCGATTGCCATAATTTATTATATACCTCGTATAAGAAGGAAGTAAAATACGAAAAGATATCCCAGGGTTATTTAATATCTAAAGTAGTTCATGAATAATAAGCACTATGTCGTTTGTAAAATCGATGGCATTCATTATTTGATGGAAACACAAAGTTAGAATTATATATAAACCATTTGTTATATATCACCTACTGTTATCTGTTCGTAAGTTATCGAACTACTTTACCATTCGATGTTTCAATTCCTAGGTCATCCTAAGCGCTTATTTACTCTCACTCGGTCATTAACCTGCGTCTAGAGTCTGTGTCTGTCTGAGATGCAAAGAAACGGAGCGCGACGTCGGAGCTGCACGGTAATTCTGAAGCAAATTTACAATTACAATTTTAACGGCGCTTTGTATCATAACGGCTGTGTGTACTTCAGTGGTAACACAACCGGTGTCTGTACCGGTTCAGTGGTACAGTGAAATCATTGAAGTTGAATCGTGCCGCCTTATTTCAGAACTCAGCGGAGATTAGGAAAAAATAGCTCAGTAGAGATAGAATTTTGGATTCCAAAAGAGGCAGTAATTTTTATTTTCAAATACACATGGTTAAGTATGGGCGATCTCCTCGTGAAACATGAATCATTGAATCTTTCTTCATTTTGCGATTTCTTGTAAAATCCGCTAAGAAGGTATTCAATTTGCCCGCTAATTTTTTTTTATAGACCTCATTTTTTAATATAAATTGCATCTAATCCCTAATTAATATATATATATATATATATATATATATATATATATATATATATATATATATATATATATATATATATATATATATATATATATATATAGTGTGTGTGTGTTTTAATTCTGATGATTATTTCTGAAGTATAAGTTCTTACTGAGCAAAAATTAATATTTCATTACCTCTAAATTGTAAGTTTGTATTGCTGTTATTGTTCAAGGTACTGCCGATGTATGACTTCATCGTGGTGGGAGGAGGATCTGCTGGTGCTGTTGTCACAAACAGATTGACGGAAATTCATAATTGGACAGTTCTTCTACTAGAAGCTGGAGGAGATGAAACAGAGATTTCCGATGTTCCTTCCTTGGCAGGTTTCCTCCAGCTGACCGATTTGGATTGGCAATACAAGACCGCTACTGCTCCTCCAGAGTCTCCCTACTGTCTAGCGATGAACGGTGATCGATGCTTTTGGCCCAGAGGTAAAGTTTTGGGAGGATCAAGTGTCCTGAACGCAATGCTGTATGTCAGAGGAAACAGGTTGGATTATGACCACTGGGAGTCCCTCGGTAATGTCGGATGGAGCTACAGCAATGTACTACCTTACTTTAAAAAGTCGGAAGACAATCGAAATCCGTATTTGGCGAAAACACCTTACCATAGCAAAGGTGGTTATCTAACTGTCCAAGAGGCTCCTTGGAGGACACCTTTGGCTGTAACTTTCGTCAAAGCAGGTGAAGAGTTAGGCTACACGAATAGAGATATAAACGGTGAAAAACAAACAGGATTTATGATAGCTCAAGGAACCATCCGAAGAGGGTCGAGGTGCAGCACAGCTAAAGCATTTCTCAGACCTATTCGTCTACGAAGGAACCTTCATATATCAATGTACAGTCAGGTCACTCAAATATTATTCGAAACGGAAGGCGATATTCCTAAGGCTGTTGGCGTGCAATTTTTAAGAGATGGGAAAATGAAAACCGTTCGTGCAAGAAAAGAAGTAATTCTTTCTGCCGGTTCTATCGGATCGCCTCAAATTCTAATGCTTTCAGGTATAGGTCCAGCAGAACATTTGCAAGAGCTGAATATACCGGTTTTAAAAGATCTTAAAGTAGGCCACAACCTTCAAGATCATGTCGGTTTGGGCGGTTTAACGTTTATTATTAACGACCCGATAACATTTAAGAAATCGAGATTTCAAACTTTGCCTGTAGCGTTGGATTATATAATAAACGAAGAAGGACCTATGACATCTCTAGGAGGAGTCGAAGGTCTAGCTTTTGTCAACACAAAATATGCAAATTCTTCTGGACTTTGGCCGGATATACAATTCCATTTCGCACCGAGCTCGATTAATTCAGACGGCGGTGAACAAATAAGAAAAATTTTAAACTTAAGAGACAGAGTTTATAACACAATGTACAAGCCTCTAGTCGAAGCAGAAACATGGACCATATTACCCTTATTACTCAGACCAAAGAGCAGTGGATGGGTGAAATTAAAAAGTAACAATCCACTGAAATATCCTGTTATCGAACCAAATTATTTTACGCATAAAGAAGACATAAACACTTTAATAGAAGGAATTAGAATAGCGTTGAATCTGTCCAGCACAAAAGCTTTCCAGAAGGTAGGTTCGAGGCCGCTACTCACGCAGATGCCTGGTTGTAGAAAGTATCCTTTTGATACGGATGAATACTGGGAGTGCGCCTTGAGACACTTCACTTTCACGATATACCATCCAACAGGGACTTGTAAAATGGGCATAGATCCGGATGCTGTGGTCGATCCTAGGCTTCGAGTGCACGGTGTGTCTAACCTGAGAGTTATCGATGCCAGTATAATGCCAACTATAGTTAGCGGCAATCCTAATGCGCCGACGATAATGATCGGGGAGAAGGGTGCTGACATTATAAAAGAAGACTGGCTGATGCTTAAAAACTAGATTATAAATATTATAATATTTAAACCAAGAGAATCTTGCAGGTTAAACTGAAATTTTTTCCAAACCGATATTTTTTACTAAACAATTTAGGTTTCAATAAAATCGTTTATATACTTTCTTTATAACAAATATAATAAACTATTTTTTTGGTCAAAGTCATTTAAATTTTGATATTTTCATTTTTCCATAAGGTTATTGACATAATTTTTTATAACTTAATAATTTATATGTTCAAAAATCCACCATATTTAGGGTCTGCATCAAACCACGTGTAACTTATTTACTTGCTTACTTGCTCCTTTAATTTTCTCTAAAATATACCTCTAGGTTTCGTCTGCCATTAATAGTTTCTTCTAACATCAAAGTTCCACATTTTTTACCCTCCGTCTCCAAGGCCTTTCCTTCATTTTTTTTTTTTTTTTTGACAGCATACAAGTTATAATTGATTAAAATTTACAGAATATCCTAAAAAATCCATAAACTCAATTTTAGCGTAAGCTAAGCATTGAAGAGCAAGAAGGACGTCAATTTGTGACGTTATAATTGATTAAAATTTACAGAATGTCTTAAAAAACCCGTAAACTTTTATCGTAAGGTAAGCATTGTAGAGCAAGAAGGACGTCAATTTGTGACGTTATAATTGATGAAAATTTACAGAATGTCCTAAAAAACCCATAAAATTTTATCGTAAGCTAAGCATTGTAGAGCAAGAAGGACGTCAATTTGTGACGTTATAATTGATTAAAATTTATAGAATGTCCTAAAAAACCCGTAAACTTTTATTGTAAGGTAAGCATTGCAGAGCAAGAAGGACGTCAATTTGTGACGTTATAATTGATTAAAATTTACAGAATGTCCTAAAAAACCTATAAACATTATCGTAAGGTAAGCATTGTAGAGCAAGGACGTCAATTTGTGATGTTATAATTGATTAAAATTTACAGAATGTCCTAAAAAACCTATAAACATTATCGTAAGGTAAGCATTGCAGAGCAAGGACGTCAATTTGTGACGTTATAATTGATGAAAATTTACAGAATGTCCTAAAAAACCCATAAAATTTTATCGTAAGCTAAGCATTGTAGAGCAAGAAGGACGTCAATTTGTGACGTTATAATTGATTAAAATTTATAGAATGTCCTAAAAAACCCGTAAACTTTTATTGTAAGGTAAGCATTGCAGAGCAAGAAGGACGTCAATTTGTGACGTTATAATTGATTAAAATTTATAGAATGTCCTAAAAAACCCGTAAACTTTTATTGTAAGGTAAGCATTGCAGAGCAAGAAGGACGTCAATTTGTGACGTTATAATTGATTAAAATTTACAGAATGTCCTAAAAAACCTATAAACATTATCGTAAGGTAAGCATTGTAGAGCAAGGACGTCAATTTGTGACGTTATAATTGATTAAAATTTACAGAATGTCCTAAAAAACCTATAAACATTATCGTAAGGTAATCATTGCAGAGCAAGAAGGACGTCAATTTGTGACGTTATAATTGATTAAAATTTACAGGATTATGTCCTAAAATAACATATAAACTCAATTTATCGTAAATTAAGCGTCGTGGAGCGAGGACGTACATTGCGTGTTTTTCAAATATTATTTGTTCATTAACATATAGTCTAAAAAACGTTCAAGGCACCATTTATTATAAAAGATGTTGAATAAAGTAATCTTAACACTTAAAATCTAAAAAACGGTTTTCACTTGAACTTTGTGAGATAAATGCGCATTTTAGCAACACGTAGGGCCTAGATTGTAACCCTTATAACGTCAAAACAATAGATTTTAAATAAACCATCTGCAAGGTTCTCAGGCTTTACTATTGAAGCTAAAAAGCTAACAGTATTATTGTACTCTATAAAGTGTATCTAGTAATATGTTTATTATGTAGTACTGCAACTACTTATACTATTAGTCTACCTCATCTTTGTAGAACGAAAGCTGGTTTTCGCGTTTAACTGGAAGTACAGGAATTCCATTCACCATGATAAGTATCTGTCTGTACCCTGTCGACCATATTGAATCTGTTCCTATGTTAAGGTGATTAGAGATGGTAACGATATCACAGAACTGCTACTTTTTCACAGATAAACAAATTTCACATATTTATGTAATAGTGAATGGTTGAGTTCAACTGTTACTAACTGTGAACTGTGAACTGAAATCACCGAAATCTGTTAAACCAATCCGCGCCCCTAGTTTCTTTTATTTCCGCTAAGATTGCGTCGCTTTGCCCTGCGCATGCGTAATGAGTTCGCATGCGTAGAAATTTTCACAGTTCACACTTCTGAACAGCAGTGCGGAATTACTGAGACGAGATAAATATTTATATTGCTAACTGCGCGCGCACAGTTGTTTCCCGCCAGATTTAGCTTGTTGTTGGTATTATTTATTTAGTATAGCGAATGTTTTTTTGCACAAGTAGTGTTGCGTAGAAGAATAATTGTGTAGAAGAATTGTATATTTGTGTAGATAAAATACCTGATTTTGTTTGTTTTTTTTCTGATTTATATTAGCCTATATGAAGAAGCAACAGCTACATAACAGATCAGCCAAGATATTATTTCACAGTGCACAGTTATTCACAGTTTAATTTAACATATATAGAAAAGTAGCAGTATCATTTTTCACGTATAACAATATGTCAGATAGTATCATCTCTAAAGGTGATGCGAGGGAATCCCGTTGTGGCCTTTAAAAGCCAGGGGCTTTGGCCGCTGGATCGCCACTACTAGGAAACAACACGAGTGATCACCCTCAATACCTCTACTGTTACCTTTCTCCTTATCTCTGCACCATTCTTCTCAACTGCACCCATACAATCTCACCGTCCGTCTGCTACTAGGATAGCGGTCTTGTAAACAACAACCGGTTTTCGGTTATTCCGGTTTATTTAACATTTCTGATTAAACCTGGCGGTTTTAACTTCTCAAAATAACGATGCAGATTACTCCGCTATTTCTTAAGATAGTTATGTTTGACATTTCATTTTAAAGGTCTTGCATATGGAAATGTCCGTTTTTTTTACTTTTGTATATATTTTTGCTTTCAACGATACAAATGTAAAAAATACAAAGCAAAAAAAAAATGTAAAAAGCGGACCCCATTAACACATACTAGACTTTTGAAATGCGATATTATCTTAACAAATAGCTTAAGCTGTAGCGTTAATTAACATTGATAGTATAGGGAATAGATTCAATATGGCCGACAAATTTCACAGAATCATACGGAAGTATCATAATGCTGCTACTGGTCATTGTGAAAATAATAGTTTCCCAGTAAACCAGAAAAATTTAACTGGTCCATGATTAACTACACCAGGTTTTAACATAGATCAGGTTATAGCAGTTTAGATATGTTACTATTATGTATTTTATTTGTTATGTTTTTAGTATTAAAATATCTTTGAAGGAAATTACAGAACATAACGAATATAGTAAGGGGAGAATTGTTTAACATTTGGTCAGGTGAAAACATTTTGGAAAAAGTTTGTTTTTTTTTTTGTGTTTAACGTCCGACTATTGTGCACACTTGGGCTAATGCAGACGATGGGATGATTTATAGCGTATGAAAACTCCAAGCCCTGGTAGGGAATCGAACCTTGGTCCTCGGGGTGAAAGCCCAGTACGCTATCAACTAGGCCACTGAGGCGGCTTTGTATTTTGTATAGACATGAAAATATTACTAGCACGTTCGCTAGCTTTTTTAAAAAGTAATTTAATTTAATTAAAGTAACTTTAAAGTAATTAAAATTAATTATCGCTGGCTGTCGTCCATAATTTAAAGTACAATTCGCTTGGGGTGCAATTTATTACATCGTGATAGAAAACGCCTTCGTTAAATTATTCAAGATGATTATATTAATAATAAAAAAATAAACTGAATTCATCTGAACCATGTGGCATGAAGCAAAAAAAGCACAAAACCTTCTGCCTTAAGGCGCGTCCCCACTATGGCGCTGTCTGCCACTTGGCAAGGCCATTTAGCAATGCTAGAGGTAATGTAGACGTGACCGTTGGCACGTGCCACCGTGAGCCGCCTCGGTGGCCTAGTTGATAGCGTACTGGGCTTTCACCCCGAGGACCCGGGTTCGATTCCCGGCCAGGGCTTGGCATTTTCGTACGCTATAAATCATCCCATCGTCTGCATTAGCCCAAGTGTGCACGATAGTCGGACGTTAAAAAAAACAACCTGCCACCGTGCTCGCGAGCCAACAAGAATCGTTCGAGTCTCCCTCAAAGAAAGCCAATAACGGAGAGTGGGGACATGCCAACCACTGGCATACTGGCAAATCCTCTTCGGTGAACACTGTGCGACTAAATTAAATGCCAACACAGATGTGGACGTTTTTACAGCCACTGGCCTTGCCAACTGGCAAACAGCGGCATTGTGGGGACGAGCCTTTACGCACCCAATGTTTTCAGTCCGTGCAGTGTAGCGTCCACCCGCCATTATACCAGTTCTGCCAACTTAAACGTGAAACTCGCTTTAGTATAACCATACTGTTACCAAAACGTTGAGGAGCAACAATATTTCTGTGCCTTTTAGAGTACTTAAGAATACTCTTAATTTTAAAATATTTTCTATTTTCCTCATAACTTTTTAATTTAGACACTTTCATTTTAAGTATATATTTGTTTTTATTAAATTTTAAGAATGAACATAAGAAAACTAACTTTTTTTTGCTCTATGTTAATTGTTGGAAAGATGTATTAACATAAGTGATTAATTGATTTAATTTTAGAAATTACGTACAAAACATAAAAAGGCAAATTCGATGATTAATGCACAACATGAAAATTAAGAGGTAATTTTTTATGATTGCTGTTTTTTCAGTATATCTTCGTTTGGTTTTTTTTGTTTTGTTTTTTGAATACCTCATACAGAATATTTCAACTTCCCAGTATTCTCCACTTGATACATTGCTTCAACTTTCTCTAGCTTAAAAACAGTATAATGTTTTATAATGCAAACATGAATGAAATTAATTTGTAGCATTTTAAAAAAATGTCACACAATTAAAATTTTAAAAACGTCAAATATATATATAATATATATATATATATATATATATATAAATTATATTTTTAACTTAACACTAACATTTGATGTTTCAAGCAACAGTTATCATTGTTCACTTAATTTCTTACAAATGTAATTTTTAAAATTATAATAACAAATAGATTATATAGCATTATGTACATTTATGCAAAACATTGTCCACTTATAAATGCTTCTCGACTAATATCTGTTTCAATTTAACTTCTGTCTATTTCTCTATACTTTTACAATCTCCACGCTTCTTGATTATAATTGTTTTCGAATTTAAATATGTGTATAAAAATCATGTAAATATTATGTATAATATATATGTTTATAATTTATGAACCAACTGCCATAATATTTGGTTCAGTGTAGTCATATACATTGCATTTATATTTCTTTTTTTTTACATATTCAAGATATTTGTGAATTATTTTTTTAAATACAGGATGGCTCTTGCCTCCAGTTGTTATAAGTTTTATTTTGTTTGTAATATGTATTGATAATGTAATAAAAAATTTAAAATATTAACCCTACAACACTTAAATGGTTATTGAGTACTTTTGGAACAATCTTTAAACCTAATTCTCACAATATATATTCAATGATAACATAATTGTTTCTTAACTATTTTTGCGAGAAGCTAAGAAAGTTTGTTTATTGAAAATTTACTTTATTCTTAGCAAATTTTTATTGGAAGTTCCATCATTGTTAGATTAAGACCCGTGACCTTGAAATATCAAGCGCCGATTTTGAGATTTTGATAACGAGAATAATTTTTGAAGGGTCATATGTGTGTGTGTGTGTGTGTGTGTGTGTGTGTGTGTGTGTGTGTGTGTGTGTGTGTGTGTGTGTGTGTGTGTGTGTGTGTGTGTGTGTGTGTGTGTGTGTGTGTGTGTGTGTGTGTGTGTGTGTGTGTGTGTGTGTGTGTGTGTGTGTGTGTGTGTGTGTGTGTGTGTGTGTGTGTGTGTGTGTGTGTGTGTGTGTGTGTGTGTGTGTGTGTGTGTGTGTGTGTGTGTGTGTGTGTGTGTGTGTGTGTGTGTGTGTGTGTGTGTGTGTGTGTGTGTGTGTGTGTGTGTGTGTGTGTGTGTGTGTGTGTGTGTGTGTGTGTGTGTGTGTGTGTGTGTGTGTGTTCGCAACATTTTTTTGTGATCGATCACATCATATACGAAGAAAGGGTGTATTCCCAACAATAGACAAACAGACCAACAAGCTTAAAATTTATAAAGAACCTTGGCTTTGCTTAAGACCCAAATAAAAAAACACCTCCAGATAAACAGCGTATGCTAACGAGTCTAGGAGGGTAATATGTTTACAGACACGGTAGAGTTTTATAAATCCCTTGTGTTTATAAATCACAAGGGAAATCGAAATGTAACATCACATACCGTACTAATGGCACGTTATTAGATAAATTAATATGTGTGAATGAATTTGAATACAATACTGTAATGCACCGAAACTACGACAATAAATTTATACGCCTTTTAACTTAAGGTTCTTTTAAATCCCAAGGAAGATCGATAGATAGCACCACATGCCGTACTAATTAGGTACATTATTACCTAAATTAATCTGTGTGAATGTATTTTAACTTCAGTAATGTTAGACATAATGTACCGAAACTATGATAATACACACATACGCCTTTTAACTTAAGGTTATTTTAAACCACAAGGAAGATCGATAGGTAGCGCCACATGCCATACTAATACCGGTACATTATTAGATAAATTAATCTGTGTAAATGAATTTCAACTACTGTAATGTTAGACATAATGTACCGAAACTATGATAATACACACATACGCCTTTTAACTTGAGATTCTTTTAAACCACAGGGAAGATTGATAGGTAGCGCCACATGCCATACTAATACCGGTACATTATTAGATAAATTAATCTGTGTACATGAATTTCAACTACTGTAATATTAGACATAATGTACAGAAACTACGATAGTACACACATACGCCTTTTAACTTGAGATTCTTTTAAGCCACAAGGAAGATCGATAGGTAGCGCCACATACCATACTAATACCGGTACATTATTAGATAAATTAATCTGTGTACATGAATTTCAACTACTGTAATATTAGACATAATGTACAGAAACTACGATAGTACACACATACGCCTTTTAACTTGAGATTCTTTTAAACCACAAGGAAGATCGATAGGTAGCGCCACATACCATACTAATACCGGTACATTATTAGATAAATTAATCTGTGTACATGAATTTCAACTATTGTAATGTTAGACATAACTTACAGAAAGTACGATAGTACACACATACGCCTTTTAACTTGAGATTCTTTTAAACCACAAGGAAGATCGATAGATAGCACCACATGCCATACTAATACCGGTACATTATTAGATAAATTAATCTGTGTAAATGAATTTTAACTACAGTAATGTTAGACATAATGTACCGAAACTACGATATTACACACACACGCCTTTTAACTTAAGGTTCTTTTAAACCACAAGGAAGATCGATAGGTAGCGCCACGTGCCATACTAATACCGGTACATTATTAGATAAATTAATCTGTGTAAATGAATTTTAACTACAGTAATGTTAGACATAATGTACCGAAACTACGATATTACACACATACGCCTTTTAACTTAAGATTCTTTTAAACCACAAGGAAGATCGATAGGTAGCGCCACGTGCCATACTAATACCGATACGTTATTAGATAAATTAATCTGTGTAAATGAATTTTAACTGCAGTAATGTTAGACATAATGTACCGAAACTATGATAATACACACACACGCCTTTTAACTTAAGGTTCTTTTATACCACAAGGAAGATCGACAGGTAGCGCCACGTGCCATATTAATACCGGTACATTATTAGATAAATTAATCTGTGTAAATGAATTTTAACTACAGTAATGTTAGACATAATGTACCGAAACTACGATATTACACACACACGCCTTTTAACTTAAGGTTCTTTTAAACCACAAGGAAGATCGATAGGTAGCGCCACGTGCCATACTAATACCGGTACATTATTAGATAAATTAATCTGTGTAAATGAATTTTAACTACAGTAATGTTAGACATAATGTACCGAAACTACGATATTACACACACACGCCTTTTAACTTAAGGTTCTTTTAAACCACAAGGAAGATCGACAGGTAGCGCCACGTGCCATATTAATACCGGTACATTATTAGATAAATTAATCTGTGTAAATGAATTTTAACTACAGTAATGTTAGACATAATGTACCGAAACTATGATAATACACACACACGCCTTTTAACTTAAGGTTCTTTTATACCACAAGGAAGATCGATAGGTAGCGCCACATGCCATACTAATACCGGTACAGTATTAGCTAAATTAATCTGTATAAATGGATTTTAACTACAGTAATGTTAGACATAATGTACCGAAACTATGATAATACACACATACGCCTTTTAACTTGAGATTATTTTATACCACAAGGAAGATCGATAGGTAGCGCCACATGCCATCCATACTAATACCGGTACATTATTAGATAAATTAATCTGTATAAATGAATTTTAAGTACAGTAATGTTAGACATAATGTACCGAAACTACGATAGTGCACACACACGCCTTTTAACTTAAGATTCTTTTAAACCACAGGAATGATTGACAGGTAGCGCCACATGCCATACTAATACCGGTACATTATTAGATAAATTAATCTGTGTAAATGAATTTTAACTACAGTAATGTTAGACATAATGTACCGAAACTACGATATTACACACACACGCCTTTTAACTTAAGGTTCTTTTAAACCACAAGGAAGATCGATAGGTAGCGCCACGTGCCATACTAATACCGGTACATTATTAGATAAATTAATCTGTGTAAATGAATTTTAACTACAGTAATGTTAGACATAATGTACCGAAACTACGATATTACACACACACGCCTTTTAACTTAAGGTTCTTTTAAACCACAAGGAAGATCGACAGGTAGCGCCACGTGCCATATTAATACCGGTACATTATTAGATAAATTAATCTGTGTAAATGAATTTTAACTGCAGTAATGTTAGACATAATGTACCGAAACTATGATATTACACACATACGCCTTTTAACTTAAGGTTCTTTTTTATACCACAAGGAAGATCGATAGGTAGCGCCACATGCCATACTAATACCGGTACAGTATTAGCTAAATTAATCTGTATAAATGGATTTTAACTACAGTAATGTTAGACATAATGTACCGAAACTATGATAATACACACATACGCCTTTTAACTTGAGATTATTTTATACCACAAGGAAGATCGATAGGTAGCGCCACATGCCATCCATACTAATACCGGTACATTATTAGATAAATTAATCTGTATAAATGAATTTTAAGTACAGTAATGTTAGACATAATGTACCGAAACTACGATAGTACACACACACGCCTTTTAACTTAAGATTCTTTTAAACCACAGGAATGATTGACAGGTAGCGCCACATGCCATACTAATACCGGTACATTATTAGATAAATTAATCTGTATAAATGGATTTTAACTGCAGTAATGTTAGACATAATGTACCGAAACTATGATAATACACACATACGCCTTTTAACTTGAGATTATTTTATACCACAAGGAAGATCGATAGGTAGCGCCACATGCCATACTAATACCGGTACATTATTAGATAAATTAATCTGTGTAAATGAATTTGAACCAACTAAAATAATATGTTACACGTAACGTACAAAAACTACGATACATACATTTACGCTTATACCCATTTAACTTTAGGCTCTTCTAAACTTACAAGGAAAATCGAAAGTAGCGTCACGTGATGTGCTAATGATAGGCAATCTTTGAAACATAATTTCGTACTAAACATGTTTTGCGGATGAATAGTGAAGGGAATAATTATTAGTCTGTTTAAATAAGGAAAGTTTATTGCTTTTATATCTTACCTTAATTATTTATGGAAATGTTATTATAATTTACTTTTAAGAAACAATTTAAACAATCAATGTTTACTGCAATCAAATAATCAAGGTGTTCTTTCAAGGCTTTACCTTTCACGCTAGTTTTAGAAATTTTACTGGCGAATGATTTTAAGATGATTCCAAGGTCAGGCAGTCGCCTCGGTGGCCTAGTTGACAGCGTACTGGGCTTTCACCCCGAGGACTCGGGTTCGATTCCTGGCCAGGGCTTGGCATTTTCATACGATATAAATCATCCCATCGTCTGCATTAGCCCAAGTGTGCACAATAGTCGGACGTTAAAAAAAAAATCCAAGGTCAGGATTTCTAAATAGATGAGTAGGTAAAATTTCCAAAAATCGGAGAATCATTGTGATTTTGTGTACTTAATAGTGAAAAACACTCATATAGCGTACGCCTGCACGGCTGTCTTACTCGATCGACAGCAATAAATAAAGTTTGTGTCAAAGTTTAAGCCTCGGTTTGTAAGACCGCGTCGACTTAGACCGTCCGTGATGCTGTGCCAAGGTGTGACATCGGCGATGCAGTTGTCCAGCAGTGGTTTGCAGAACGCACGACCAGGAAAAGAACAGGAAAAATTTAACTGAAAGTTTTTCAATGGATGGACCAACGCAATGTTCAACAGCAGGGAAGATGAAGGTAGTTCTGAAAAGTTCATTTTGGAACACCTCATGGATGGCGAATCAAAGTTTACTAATGAATTGTTCGTGCAACACTTTCTTGCAATAAAGAAGACATTACATCTAAATAATAAGACCGATAAATACTGGTTGCCTTAACATTACATTCAGTAAAACCATTCCAGACTTGTGCTCTATAGAAGTTTACAGATAAAAAAACCTAGATCTAAATTAATTTGTTAAAACACACCGGACTTAAAAATTAATATATGGACAAAACAATTAAGATAAAAATTTTAACAACTTAAAATTTCAGTATGTACATCTTAATTGGAAACAATTAATGTAAAAAAAAATTTAGTCAGTTCCTACTTAGGTCACGCGCTTCCATCACGTCAGCGAGACAGCTGCGTGCTGTGATTCCTAAAACCAACATAGGATAGAACATGAGTGTTATTTAAATCAAATCCTATCGTATAGTCTGTACAAATATGCGATATTAATATTTGACAAAAAAACTTTATTGTAGTGTCGTCCACTACAAGTTTAAAAACATTGACTTGAACTTAAGTGGTGAATAATAGTAGTAATTACCTAAGGAAATCCTATCGTATAGTCTGTACAAATATGCGATATTAATATTTGACAAAAACTTTATTGTAGTGTCGTCCACTACAAGTTTAAAAACATTGACTTGAACTTAAGTGGTGAATAATAGTAGTAATTACCTAAGGAAATCCTATCGTATAGTCTGTACAAATATGCGATATTAATATTTGACAAAAAAACTTTATTGTAGTGTCGTCCACTACAAGTTTAAAAACATTGACTTGAACTTAAGTGGTGAATAATAGTAGTAATTACCTAAGGAAATCCTATCGTATAGTCTGTACAAATATGCGATATTAATATTTGACAAAAAAACTTTATTGTAGTGTCGTCCACTACAAGTTTAAAAACATTGACTTGAACTTGAGTGGTGAATAATAGTAGTAATTAACTAAAGAAATCCTATCGTATAGTCTGTACAAATATGCGATATTAACATTTGTCAAAAAACTGTATTAACATCAAGTGTCATCCACTACAAGTTTACAAAAATTTGTTTGAACTTAAGAAATGAATAGAAAGTATTTTATTAACGACGAAAATTTGAACAAGACATGTATATATATATATATATATATATATATATATATATATATATATATATATATATATATATATATATGGCGGGGTATGGATGTATGTTTTACACGGGAAAAAATTCAGTTTGCCGTCACGCATCAAGCCCTTTCTATATATATATTTGTTTTAAAATTGTATTTTTGAAGTGAAAACTTGTATGTTCGCGCCATTATATTACTTATCCAGACCAACTTAATTATTTAGTTTTGTGTCAAGTGTTAACTGTGTAACAGTGACGTTTTATACGTTTATTACATATTGGTAGGTGTGAATAATAAATATTTAAATTATTTTAAACGCCATTATAATTTTTATCCAGTCCAACTTTATTTAGTATTTAGTTTTATGACAAGTGTTAACTGTGTAACAGTGACGTTTTATACGTTATTATATATTGGTAGGTGTGAATAATAAATATTTAAACGCCATTATACTACTTACCCAGTGCAACTGAATTATTTAGTATTCAGGTTTGTGATATGTGTTAACTGTAGGCTACAACAGTGACGTTTTAATAATATTTTACACATCTTAATATAATATTTTAAATTTTAAAGTTTATGTGTGTGTTTTTGTTTGTTATTCAATCACACATTAAATACTGGACTGATTGAGATGAAATTTAAAATGAACATGGTTTAGGTACCTGAGATGGACATAGATGTATTCCCGTTTTAAAAATCTGAATCCCTGTTATTATTTATTATAAAATTATTGTTTATAAGCTCACATTTGCAATGATTTTAATTGAAACAATCTTATAATTCCAAACAACCTGCTTTTCCAAATTAAAATAATGCAGTTTCCATATAAGTTGGCATTTACAATGACAATGAGTAAGTCACAGGGTCAGATATTAAGAGTAGCAGGAATACGTTTGGGACTCCGTGCTTCTCCCATGGTCAGTTATAGCCTATTCTAGTGTCGAGTAGCAAAAATCTATGTCTTGGCAAAAAACCATAAAATCATATTATATTGTATTTAGAAATATATTAAACTGAAATGAACGTACTCATGATTTTGAAAATCGACAATAAATTTTATTTAGTGGTGTAAAATATATAGCCATAACCTGTGATAAGAAGTAGTCAATTCTGTCGGCAGTCATGCAACTGCCACCTTTTTTTATTATTTTTTTTTAAGGCGAAAAGCACACTGAGGCTATTATTGCCTCCCTAAATGTAAGTGTAAGGGTGAAGTATTAAAGTCGTAAGTATAGTGTTGTAAGTGTAAATGTGTGTTAGACTCGGGTACTGCAAGAGACGTCTAAATTCTCTCAATAGAATAGGGGTGTTAGTCTGCATATACTATATATATATATATATATATATATATATATATATATATATATATATATATATATATATATATATATATATATATATATATATATATATATATATATATATATATATATATATATATATATATATATATATATATATATATATATATATATAGGAGAATATGAACTAATAGTAGGAATTAAAAAAAACTACGTCAGCTTTGATTAGTAAAGTTTTTTTTAATCTGAAAACATGGTTACAAATAGTAATCCTCTTTTACCCTCCATTCCACTGAAAGTGTGGACCCATACTAGTTGCAAAGTATGCCTAGGAGCTCGTGTGTTAAAGCGTTCTGTGACCCCAAACTGAATAATTTCCCCGTGCAAAACATACACCCATACCCCGCGATTAGAAGTAATCACTTCAAAAATTCGTAGTGAAAACTTTCGATTCCACATCTAGTTACGCTTCAAAATACTCAGCGTACCACACAGCACTACGCCGAGTGCCAGCAGTCCAGAGTGGTCCTAGGAACCACTGCAGTCCTCAGTTTTAGGGCGAATTACGTAAAGGACGGCCAGCGTGGTCTTACAAACCGAGACTTTACGAAAATCTTGGAAAGTTTACACAGCTTTGCCACTTACAGAAAATGACACAACATGAAGCCCGAGAAATTCTTCGACGGTTAGAACCTGCAATTAACAAAGAAAATGAGACCTAATTCATCAAAATAAGTTGTGCAATTACATTTTTTTCATTTATTTTTAACATTCAGTTTTAAATTTAGTTTAAGTTTCAAATTGTACTTTACAATTTATACAATAGACGTAAGTTTATAGTATCTAAATTTTTATAAAAATAATTAAATCATAATAGTGAAAAAGTATAGGCTATAGTCGGACCAAGTATACCAAAAGAAGTCGGGCAGTCCCGCACTACCTAAGTTTTTTTTTTGGTATTTAGGGCAATAGAGTACTTTTATGATTACGCCATTGAAAAATTAAACACAATTTTTTTGAAGACTCAATCTGTGAAAGGAAAGCCTCCTTTCAATATGTGAAAGGAAAACCCCCTTTCAATCTGTAAAAGGAAAACCTCTTTGAATAATTCCAAGGACTCTATAATATGTTGTTGAATAATTCCAACGCCATCTTGACTCTAGTATGTAATCTGTGAAAGGAAAACATCCTTTCAAACTGTTAAAGAAAGCCTCCTTTCAATCCGTGGAAGGAAAACGTCCTTTCAATCCGTGAAATGAAAGCCTCCTTTCAATCCATGAAAGGAAGCCTCCTTTCAATCCCTGAAAGGAAAATCTCCTTTCAATCTGTGAAAGGAAAGCCTACTTTCAATCCGTGGAAGGAAAGCATCCTTTCAATCCGTGAAAGGAAAGCCTCCTTTCAATCCATGAAAGGAAGCCTCCTTTCAATCCGTGAAAGGAAAATCTCCTTTCAATCCGTGAAAGGAAAATCTCCTTTCAATCCATGAAAGGAAAGCCTACTTTCAATCCGTGGAAGGAAAATCTCCTTTCAATCTGTGAAAGGAAAACCTCCTTTCAATCCGTGAAAGGAAAGATGCCTTTCAATCTGTGAAAGGAAAGACTACTGAGTGAGGAGTCTCAGTAGAAATAATTGTCTCCATAAAATCTAAGCAAATTTCATAACCTTGCCACGATACGTAGCACCAAAAGAAATTCTATTACATGCATCGCGATTTTTTAGTAATGTTCCTTCTGTACTAGCCTACCTGTAAATATTAGTCAACATATCTATATTTCCCCAGTAACTCACAGCCTAAGTGATATGTACTTAGGTGCGATACATACACAAAATTGGCTTTTGAACCAAGGCCGATTTACAAATTTTCTTCCCCTGCCAAACACTTTCTATATTGTCCCCGATATTACAATTTTTTTGATAAGTAAGTCGCCTCGGTGGCTTAGTTGGTAGCGTACTAGGCTTTCACCCCGAGGACCCGGGTTCGATTCCCGCCTAGGGCTTGGCATTTTCATACGCTATAAATCATCCCATCGTCTGCATTAGCCCAAGTGTGCACAATAGTCGGACGTTAAACACCAATAAAAAAAAAAAAAAAAAAAGATAAGTACATAAACATAAATAAGAGTACTGTGGATGCAAGTTATTGTAAGTGTTTATCCTTACTACTGTTTATTCCGACATTTCCCATCAAATATGTATATAAAGCACATGTTTTATGTAAACAAATTATGATAAATGTCCAAATAAATAGGAATATAAATATTCCATTGTTAAGTAACAATTTCTAAAACAGAAAACGTTTTTATTATTTATGAAAAATACACGCACAGAAATAACAACAAAAAAAATATTGAATTTCAGAAAATACTATTTACAGAAAAATAATATTATAAATCATATTTTTGTATAGTTTTATTAAGTTGTTTAGTATTACTTAAATTTACCTTTATAGAATAAACAATTATTTATTTATATACATTACTATATTAATTATGTTACATTAGCTATATATTAAATACATATTATTTAATATTAATTTTTTTATTCGCGTTTTGTAATAGATCTGCACGTTTCATTAAAAAACATAGTTTACCACACAAATTATTGTAAATAATACTGTAGAAAGAGTTATAAACAGAAAGTTTGCAGATTTGATATTATAGTTTCGTTGTTCTCTACAACTAGCGCTAGTATAGCTAATATCAAGTAAAACATTGTAATTTACTGAAATTTAAATGTAATATTCAGTATAATCAAATGTAACGCACGTTTTGTAATATACTACTATAATTTATAGTTGAAAAAACATAACCGACTCATGTAGCTTAGTAATTTATGTTGTGTAAATTTATTTTAAAACAATTATGACAATTTTTTGATACAATTAAAGACCAAATAGTTACACAATTTGCCAATAGAGAGCAACAGCGTGCAAGTAATCAATAATAGTTTAATGTTGTATTTATCCTCTCACAAGTTGCCTTCATTTAATTCTTCAGATAAATTTCTGAACCATCACAGAATTTTGATGTGTTGTCAGTACTTTTTATACTAGTTCAAAAAAACAATATACCTCACATTATATTCTTACTTAATATACAGAACGCTCCACGACAGCGCTAGTAAATTTCTCTGCTAATTTAACCGATAAACGTAATAATTTTTACAAAAAATGTCACGGGACCAACTTTCTATCTTCATGAAGCGGTCAAAATTATGACAGGTTTTGCTGTTCAGCCAGTATTACAGGAAAAAACCAGCGACTACTCTATCAAAGTTGAATCAGAGCCCGCCATCTTGAAACGGAATTGAATGGGAAAAGTCTTTCACATTCCTTCGGGCTTTATACAAGGTACCTTTATACATTGCACATATCAAAACAATCGGCCAATGAATTTGATTAAAATTGCGTCACTAGTAATCGTTAAATCAGAGTCCGCCATTTTGAAACGCCATAAATAAGAAAAAGTGTTACACATAAGATATCTTCATACCAAATTTCAAAACAATCGGTAAAAGTGTTTGACTAAAACTGCGTACGCTCATTATTGTAAATCAGAGACCGCCATATTGAACCGGAAATTAGTAGGAAGAAATCTTACTTATCCGTCGCTCGGGCTTTATACAAGGCATTACCGAACCAAATTTTAAAATAATCTGTTAGTGCGTTCTTCCAAAATTGCGTAACTAACAAACACACAAAACAAATGCATAACGGTCGAGTTGAAAAAGCGACGTCGTTTCAGTCGGTCAAAAATTGGTGTTTTCTGCCGCCATTTTAAAATGCATTTAATTTTTGTAATGAATATCGATAATTGTGTGTGTGTGTGTGTGTGAGAGAGAGAGAGAGAGAGAGAAATTCGTTTGAAAGATATAGAAAAATAGCCAATAGTATAATTGAACGTGTGTGTGTGTGTGTGTGTGTGTGTGTGTATATATATATATATATATATATATATATATATATATATATATATATATATATATATATATGTATATATTACAATCTGTATGAATAATTACATTTTATTTCGACCTCACAGCCGCCTCGGTAGGTGGCCTAGTTGATAGCGTACTCGGCTTTCACCCCGAGGACCGGGGTTCGATTCCCGGCCAGGGCTTGGCATTTTCATACGCTATAAATCGTCTGCATTAGCCCAAGTGTGCACAATAGTCAGACGTTAAATACAAAAAAAAAATCGACTTCACAAACACTTGTAAAGAACAACGAAACTACCTTGTAAGCTTGGCCTACAGATACAGTATTTACGACTTACACCTTAGTAGTTACTCTAATGCAAGCTTGACCTACACACACAGTATCTACGACTTACGCCTTAGTAGTTACTCTAATGTAAGCTTGACCTACACACAGTATTTACGACTTACGTCTTAGTAGTTTCTCTAATGTAAGCTTGACCTACACAAACAGTATTTACGACTTACACATTAGTAGTTACTCTAATGTAAGCTTGACCTACAGATACAATATTTACGACTTACGCCTTAGTAGTTACTCTAATGTAAGCTTGACCTACACACACAGTATTTACGACGTACACCTTAGTAGTTACTCTAATGTAAGCTTGACCTACAGATACAATATTTACGACTTACGCCTTATTAGTTACTCTAATGTAAGCTTGACCTACACATACAGTATTTACGACTTACGCCTTAGTAGTTACTCTAATGTAAGCTTGACCTACAGATACAATATTTACGACTTACGCCTTATTAGTTACTCTAATGTAAGCTTGACCTACACATACAGTATTTACGACGTACACCTTAGTAGTTACTCTAATGTAAGCTTGACCTACAGATACAATATTTACGACTTACGCCTTATTAGTTACTCTAATGTAAGCTTGGCCTACACATACAGTATTTACGACTTACGCCTTAGTAGTTACTCTAATGTAAGCTTGACCTACACACACAGTATTTACGACTTACGCCTTAGTAGTTACTCTAATGTAAGCTTGACCTACAGATACAGTATTTACGACTTACGCCTTAGTAGTTACTCTAATGTAAGCTTGACCTACACACACAGTATTTACGACTTACACATTAGTAGTTACTCTAATGTAAGCTTGACCTACAGATACAATATTTACGACTTACGCCTTATTAGTTACTCTAATGTAAGCTTGACCTACACACACAGTATTTACGACGTACACCTTAGTAGTTACTCTAATGTAAGCTTGACCTACAGATACAATATTTACGACTTACGCCTTATTAGTTACTCTAATGTAAGCTTGACCTACACACAGTATTTACGACTTACGCCTTATTAGTTACTCTAATGTAAGCTTGACCTACAGATACAGTATTTACGACTTACGCCTTAGTAGTTACTCTAATGTAAGCTTGACCTACAGATACAGTATTTACGACTTACGCCTTATTAGTTACTCTAATGTAAGCTTGACCTACAGATACAGTATTTACGACTTACGCCTTAGTAGTTACTCTAATGTCTGAGAACTGTGGCAGGGCTTATTTAAAAATACAATTTTGTAAACCTTGTTTCACTCGGAACTAACAACTTCTGAGATAAGTTTATGTAAACATATAAATATCTATAAATAGACACGCACCGAATCGAATTCCGATTTGTATCAGTATTCTTTTTTTTTTCTTTAAAAAGAGTTCATGAGAGATTCAGGATTCGCCTGGCGATACAGTGAGAGTGTTTAGGCCTAAACAAGCATGGCTTAGTACGGTGTATTGGTTGTTCAACAGTGAGGCAATGTGGCATAGAAATTTCAGTCACGTCGTTCGATGTTCTAACACTGCAAACAGTGTAATGAATGTCAAAACATTTCCCAACATGAGCAATACAAGACATTGCCAGTTTTTGGCTAGAAGTAGGCAGTGACATTACATTTCTGAAGTAACTACTTCTTATCGCGGGGTATGGGTGTGTTTTGCACGGGGAAAATCAGTTTGGCGTCACGCTCTACCGCACGGAACGCTCTAACACATCAAACGCTCACTCTAATGAACGTTGTTATTTCAAACATTATTATTACAACATTCTTCTCTTTATTTGTTTCACCCAACTTTGGGGTACACCAAATCAATCACTTCTTAATGTTCTGTGCCTTCCTCGTAGCCCAGTATTGCTTCATACGTTGTGATCTTGCTTTTCTTTCTTCGTCAGAGATTTTGATCGTTCGCTTGGATTTGACTTTGCCTTGGGACCGTTGCTTCTTGTCCTTGGTTATTGTTTTGGCTGTTCTGTCCATGAGCATAGTGTCAGTGATCTGCAGTTCTGTTATGTATTTCTCCGTTTCTCTAAACCAAAATGGTTTGGCTCTTCTACTGCGAAAGTAGTCAAATATTTTTTTGGTTAGTCTATTTTTGTCCATTATTTTTACAACATTATTATTACAATTTTTTTTTTGTTTAGTGATTAATCAAATGTATTTTTGAAGTGAAAACTTGTACGGTCACGGTTGACAAAGCATGGGTATAAACATTTCCTTTCACGTCATGTTTGAATTCGTAATGCATACTTCAGAGCATATATTGTTCTTTTATACATCTAGACTGGAAGGGATTACTTCTAAACAGCTGATTTCGCACAATAGCTTCAATATATTTCAATTGATGTTATGTCTATTGTTCTTGTTAATTTTAAAAATGTGTATTTTCTAAATTTGTGTAGTTAAATTATTTAATGTATATGACCTATACCAATTTTTGAATGCCAGAATCACAAATATTATATTTATTATTATACTTAAACAGTATAACTGTCAAAAGTAGGGTTAATAAATGATTAATTATTATAGTCCCTTATGTAGCCTAAGATACTAACATTCATAGTCTGTGATAGTTTCAGTTAATTTTTAAGTTGTATACTTACACTCATGTGAAATTTAATGAGAAAGTAATTTTCAAGAGTTGCCCTTTCCTGCATGCATCTAAATTTTTATAAAAATGATTAAATCGTAATAGTGAAAAAGTATACAGTCAGGCGTGCCAAAAGTTAGTCACTTCTGTCGGCCAGTCCCGCACTAAGTGTTTTTTAGTATTTAGGGCTATAAAGTTCTTTTACGCCATTGAAAAAACACAATTTTTCTTGAAACCTCAATCTGTGAAAGGTCCAAGCCTCTTTCTTCGTTAATTACATTTAAAAAAACCAGTAATGTATTGTGAAGTCAGTTTTTGACTGACTTTCCGAATGTACAATTGGTTGTTACGAAACATAAATTACTGTTGTTGCAAACGTTTCTAGAAATAGAAGTAAAAATTAGAAAAGGACTTTCTCTTAACGTTTCAAGGTTAATTCGAGTGATTTATGGCAATAATCAGCAAAATAATTTAATCTTGTTTTGATCAAAAACATATTAGTTTAGACTTGGAATTTCTGTTGTTAAAATATAAGAAAGGTATATTAAGAAGTGTGTCCTTTGGCAACCTTTATCCTCTAGTGTCTCAATAGATTTTAGTGTTTCTATAACAGGAATTTTCAAACAGGTAGCGTCCCATAAATTTGTTTTTAAAAGCTCGGTGGTTGATGTGGCTCGGACACCGGTCAGACTGCTGAATCTCCGAACTGCGAACCCCAAGAACGTTGGTTTGAGATGCAGTTACTTCCGTAAGCTTTACCTTACCGTTAACGCTAATTGCTCGCGCTAAGTGTAATTAACATTAAGAACATTACGGGAAACTTTAAAATTATATAATTACAAAACATTATTCGAAAAATACCCTGAAGTGTGATTAACTTATTCACATATAATTCCTAACTTCCGTGGTCACTGACATCACAGTTGCTTTCAGAAGTTCTGCGCCGTACTCCGATTATGGACGTCTTCGTCTGTCAGTTTCATCCTCCTCATATTTTTCCTTACTTCAATTTAACCATCCTTCTTTGATCCTCAAATGTCTCTGAAATATCTCTTTTTATTCCTCCTAGTTGTCCCTGAAAAGTCTCTCTTTGGACCTCCTGACTGTTTCTGAAACGTCTCTTTGGTCCTCCTGGTTTTCTCCCAATCGCCTCTCTTTGGTCCTCCTGGTTGTCCCTTAAACTTCTATCTTTGGTCCTCCTGGTTGTCTGTGAACCGTCTCTCTTTGGTCATCTAGGTTGTGTCCCAAACAACTCTCTTTGGACCTCCTGGTTGTCTCTGAAACGTCTTTCATTGGTCTCCTTGGTTTTCTGTGAACCGTCTCTCTTTGGTCCTCCTGGTTGTTTGTAAACCGTCTCTCTCTGGTATTCCTGGTTGTCTCCGAAACGTCTTTCTTTGGACTTCTTGGTTGTTTGTAAAACGTGTCTCTTTTATCCTCCTGGTTGTCTCTGAAACATATTTTTTTGGTCCCTCTGGTTGACTGTGAACCGTCTTTCTTTGGTCCTCCTGGTTCTTTGTAAACCGTCTCTCTCTCTCTCTCTCTCTCTCTCTCTCTCTCTCTCTCTTTCTCTCTGGTATTCCTGGCTGTCTCCGAAACGTCTTTCTTTGGACTTCCTGGTTGTTTGTAAAACGTGTGTCTCTTTTGTCCTCCTGGTTGTCTCTGAAACGTCTTTTTGGTCCCTCTGGTTGACTGTGAACCGTCTTTCTTTGGTCCTCTTGGTTCTTTGTAAACCGTCTCTCTCTCTCTCTCTCTCTCTCTCTCTCTCTCTCTCTCTCTCTCTCTCTCTCTCTTCTCTCTGGTATTCCTGGCTGTCTCCGAAACGTCTTTCTTTGAACTTCTTGGTTGTTTGTAAAACGTGTCTCTTTTATCCTCCTGGTTGTCTCTGAAACATATTTTTTTGGTCCCTCTGGTTGACTGTGAACCGTCTTTCTTTGGTCCTCCTGGTTCTTTGTAAACCGTCTCTCTCTCTCTCTCTCTCTCTCTCTCTCTCTCTCTCTCTCTCTCTTTCTCTCTGGTATTCCTGGCTGTCTCCGAAACGTCTTTCTTTGGACTTCCTGGTTGTTTGTAAAACGTGTCTCTTTTGTCCTCCTGGTTGTCTCTGAAACGTCTTTTTTGGTCCCTCTGGTTGACTGTGAACCGTCTTTCTTTGGTCCTCTTGGTTCTTTGTAAACCGTCTCTCTCTCTCTCTCTCTCTCTCTCTCTCTCTCTCTCTCTCTCTCTCTCTCTCTCTCTCTCTGGTATTCCTGGCTGTCTCCGAAACGTCTTTCTTTGAACTTCTTGGTTGTTTGTAAAACGTGTCTCTTTTATCCTCCTGGTTGTCTCTGAAACATATTTTTTTGGTCCCTCTGGTTGACTGTGAACCGTCTTTCTTTGGTCCTCCTGGTTCTTTGTAAACCGTCTCTCTCTCTCTCTCTCTCTCTCTCTCTCTTTCTCTCTGGTATTCCTGGCTGTCTCCGAAACGTCTTTCTTTGGACTTCCTGGTTGTTTGTAAAACGTGTCTCTTTTATCCTCCTGGTTGTCTCTGAAACATATTTTTTTGGTCCCTCTGGTTGACTGTGAACCGTCTTTCTTTGGTCCTCCTGGTTCTTTGTAAACCGTCTCTCTCTCTCTCTCTCTCTCTTTCTCTCTGGTATTCCTGGCTGTCTCCGAAACGTCTTTCTTTGGACTTCCTGGTTGTTTGTAAAACGTGTCTCTTTTGTCCTCCTGGTTATCTCTGAAACGTCTTTTTTGGTCCCTCTGGTTGACTGTGAACCGTTTTTCTTTGGTCCTCCTGGTTCTTTGTAAACCGTCTCTCTCTCTCTCTCTCTCTCTCTCTCTCTCTCTCTCTCTCTCTCTCTCTCTCTCTCTATCTATCTATCTCTATCTCTATCTCTATCTCTCTGGTATTCCTGCCTGTCTCCGAAATGTCTTTCTTTGGACTTCCTGGTTGTTTGTAAAACGTGTCACTTTTGTCCTCCTGGTTGTCTCTGAAACGTCTTTTTTGGTCCTCCTGGTTGACTGTGAACTGTCTCTCTTTGGACATCCTGGTTTTTTTATGGTTGGAAATTCTCTTCATAATCGTTTAGAATCACCTCATTGTTGCTTTTTTAGAATGCGTAAAGTAAGCTAGCGTTAATTACCAAGATTACGAAGTTATTTTAATAACTTCAGTACTGAATAATGGCGTGTTTTACCATTTATGGTACTTTCAGCAAATATGCAATATGCAAATACGATATTACAAATATTTATTCAGCAAATACAAATATGCAACGAGTACAGACGTAATGTGTATGTATAAAAAGTTAGTGTTCCTTCTGTTTGGTGTCACTATATGAAGATGGCAGGTAAGTTACCGAAATGTAAGTCAAGCTAAAGTAAATTGATTAGTTTGAATTCTGTTCTGTTCATATGCAGTTAGTTCTTTTACATTTTGTGACAAAAGGAATTTCCTTTTTGTATGTAGACAACATAATCGAAAACTATTTCTTCTAAGCCAGATGGCCTTAATGTGGATTTAACCAATAATAGTTAATTTTAAGTCGAATTTTCAAGTTTATTACTCACTAATTTTCAGTTCTATACAAAAAGAAAACAATTCGCGTGTTTTTCGTTCAACTTATGAACTTTGTAAAATCATTATTATTATTTTAATTTTTGAAAGCAAAAGGAGTACCAGCTGAAAAGTTAGGAAAGCACTGCGTTGCCTAAGGCTGTCGACCTGGAACTGATTAGGCCTATCCGAATTTCCCAATACTCAATTCATGTTTTGTTATTTCAACATTTATTCATAATATGCATCTCTAGTTGGCAGTGAAAGTAGCGAGAAAACATTCAGAAAGTGAATGTAATGCATCTAGGCCTAGTACTGTATTGCTTTGTAAGCCCTACTCAGTACAATATGGCAGACTATTGGGAAAGTGCTTATACGCCTTATTACCGTATCTTGATGGTCTACTATCGTACACACACATTACACACACACACACACACACACACACACACACACACACACACACACACACACACACACACACACACACACACACACACACACACACACACACACACACACACACACATATATATATATATATATATATATATATATATATATATATATATATATATATATATATATTTATATGCTTAGTGTGAATAACAGGAAAAATACCAACGCGTTGTAAATAAAAAGCTTACTTCCAAAAATCTACGCTTGTATCTGAATGTTCTATTGCCATAAAACGAAATTTTAAAATTTGTATTGTTTTTAAAATTGTAAAAACAATACAATGAAAATAAATTAACACATCAAAATGTGTTAAAACAGTATATTAATCATTACTAGCTTAATCAATAAATCAGTCACTGCACTTAATCAACTACTACTATGCTTAATCAATAAATAAATCACTACGTTTAATCAAATATTATTAATCTTAATCACTAAATCAATCACTACGCTTAATCAACTAGCTTAATCACTAAATCAATCATTACGCTTAATCAACTATTACTAAACTTATTCATTTCAAGCTTAAGAACTAGCTTAATCAACTACTATTAAGTTTATTCACTATATCAATCATTACGCTTAATCAGCTACTAATAAGCTTAATCATTGCGACCCTAATCAATTATTACTAAGCTTAATCACTACACAAATGATTACGCTTAATCAACTATTACTAAACTTATTCATTTCTAGCTTAATAAGTAGCTTAATCAACTACTGATAAGTTTAATCACTAAATCAATCATTACGCTTAATCAGCTACTAATAAGCTTAATCATTGCGACCTTAATCAATTATTACTAAGCTTAATCACTACACAAATCATTACGCTTAATCAACTATTACTAAACTTATTCATTTCTAGCTTAATAACTAGCTTAATCAACTACTGATAAGTTTAATCACTAAATCAATCGTTACGCTTAATCTGCTACTAATAAGCTTAATCATTACGACCTTAATCAACTACTACTAACCTCAGTCACTACGCTTATACGTACATATTACATATTTCACATAATATTTACGTAATGTTTTCCATTAGATTATATAAATAGTTCATTGTGATCAAAGTATGTATTACAAGAGAAGAATGCATAATTTCCTAGTTCTCATAATTCTATTGTCTCTTAATAATTACTTTCTGTAAATAATTCTTTCAAAATTCCAGTTATTTATTGGCTTGTTATGCACTGGTTTGGGACTCTTTGAGGTTTATAAAAGTCTACGAGGTCCCTCAGAGCTCGTGTTGGAAGAGCGTATCAACACTATAATTAATATCAACTACTGAAATTAATTAATTATATCAATTAATTATATTATATTATTATATTAATTAATATCAACACCGAAATAATTAAAATAAGGGCACCCTTAATAGTCCGTCTACCTTAAAACTACATCAATACTAATGATATACGCTTTGAAAAACAAAATAAATGTAACGGAGAAAAATGTCTGATCTAAACACGACCGATAGCTATTTAGCATGATTAATTCGTTCATGAATCTTTAAAATTAAGCTAAATCTGTAAAGCTCGTTTTGAGTATTTTTTTGAAAAAGTTCAGTAGTACATCTACAGTAATTTTAACCAAGAACGTATTGTGGAAAATATAAAAGCTCTGACAAGATGTCATAATTGTCATAACGGAACGTTCATTATTGATTTTTTTCCCAAAACGAGGAAATGTAAGTTGTTTACTATGGAGAAATTAGGTAAATGAGCTAATTGTAGAAACATTCTTTCTCTATTACTAGACGAAAGCTGTAGAATTTCACAATCTAGTATCATTCAAAAATGACTTGCACTATAATAATTAATTATATTTTTAGCGTTTTAATTACCACGTTTCCAAGAACAAAGGAAATCGCTATTTCAGAAGACCTGGCTGAGTGAGGGAAATAAATATACTGAGTGTAAAAATTCCAAGACCCGGTGAAGTAAGTCCAAGATGTGGGCGTGTTCGGTTATACTCGATAAGGAGGGATGATAAGGGTAATCTGGAAGTTAAGTACAAGACTCTAAAATGTAGTAAGTTCAAGATCCGAGGTGTGGCAAGTCCTATATTTAGGCTTGTTGTGACTCCAAGATCCGCGAGAGGTAAATACAGGACTACAAAGTGTGGTCAAGCTAAAACACCGTAAATGGTAAATCTAGACTCCAGCAGTGTGAACAGTCAAACATCAGTGAATGCTGTAAATTCAAGACCCTGGAGTGTTTTTCTTTTAAGACTCGGAAAATTGGATAAGTTCATAATCTGCGAGTGTGACAAGGGGAGTATAGTAAGTTCGAGACGGGAGTGTGTTTAATCCAAGACTCGGAAGATTAGATAAGTTTAAGATCCGCGAGTGGGACAAGACCGAGCTCTGGGAGTATGATAAGTTCAAGTCACGAGGTGCGTTTAATCAAAGTCTCAGAAGATTAGATAAGTTTAAAATAAGTGGGACAAGACCGAGCTCTGGGAGTATGATAAGTTCAAGTCACGAGGTGCGTTTAATCAAAGTCTCAGAAGATTAGATAAGTTTGAAATAAGTGGGACAAGACCGAGCTCTGGGAGTATGATAAGTTCAAGTCACGAGGTGCGTTTAATCAAAGTCTTAGAAGATTGGATAAGTTCAAGATCTGCGAGTGAAATAAGGCCAAAATTTGGGAGTATGGTAAATTCAAAACACGGGGTGTGTTTAATCCAAGACTCGAGAGATAGCGTAAGTTTAACATCTTCGGGTGTGACAAGGCCTTCATTGGAGTACATGGTTCATTTAAGACATGGGAGTGTGGTAAATATAAGTCCGGAGTTTGTGGCATCCCTCTGACTAATTCAGTAAATTCAAAACCATTAGAGATGTTATCAGTTCAGGTCTAGGGAATTTGAAAAATCTCGCAGGGAAGATGCAGATTAGCTGCACCTATTGAGAGGATTTAGGCGTCCCTAGCGATATCCGAGTCTAACAAACACTTACATTTGCAACACTACACTTACGTCTTTAATACTTTACACTCACACTTACATTTAGGGAGGCTATAATAACCTCAATGTGCTTTTCGCCTTAGGAAAAAAAATAGCCCGGGGTATATGGTTAGTCTAATACACGGGAGTATTACAGCCATAAGTCCCGATAGAGTGTACAGTAACTCCAAGACCCAGGAGAATGGTCAGTTCAAGTTCAGGAGTGTGATAAGTCTATGAACCAGTTGTAAGTTCTCCAACTAGTCGAAGACCAGGTCTACATTGTAGGCACAAGATCCTAGTAAATACGTTTTGAGTTCATTCAAAAGTTGAACTCCTAAATAAATTGAGTGTAAAAATATGCGTAAATCATTAATACGAAAAAAATTAAGAAATTAAAATAAAATGAATAACTTCTAATACTGTATTTTAAACTTACTCAAAACTAAAACTTAAACCTGTTTTATTTTGTTTCACAGGTCATTCAGTAATTGCTTAAGCCTATTTTCAATTTGCTGTTTTTATTTCATTCACTTGTTGCTTAAGCCTATTTTCAATTTGCTGTTTTTATTTCATTCACTTGTTGCTTAAGTCTATTTTCAATTTGCTGTTTTTATTTCATTCACTTGTTGCTTAAGCCTATTTTCAATTTGCTGTTTTTATTTCATTCACTTGTTGCTTAAGCCTATTTTCAATTTGCTGTTTTTATTTCATTCACTTGTTGCTTAAGCCTATTTTCAATTTGCTGTTTTTATTTCATTCACTTGTTGCTTAAGCCTATTTTCAATTTGCTGTTTTTATTTCATTCACTTGTTGCTTAAGCCTATTTTCAATTTGCTGTTTTTATTTCATTCACTTGTTGCTTAAGCCTATTTTCAATTTGCTGTTTTTATTTCATTCACTTGTTGCTTAAGCCTATTTTCAATTTGCTGTTTTTATTTCATTCACTTGTTGCTTAAGCCTATTTTCAATTTGCTGTTTTTATTTCATTCACTTGTTGCTTAAGCCTATTTTCAATTTGCTGTTTTTATTTCATTCACTTGTTGCTTAAGCCTATTTTCAATTTGCTGTTGTTATTTCATTATAATCCTGTAAAAATAACTTTTTTTAAAACAAATTTTTTTCCAAAGGACGAAGGCTGGATCTGACTATACTTAATTTCTTTAGAAAATGGATCGTTGTATTGGGATTTTGTCCTCTCTATTACAGGAAGATGTTGTCCTCTCTGGTTAGGTTTCTGGCTTCGAGAAGTCACGTACCCGGACGCCTGGAGAGGGATTGCGCAACAGAGGCTACAAATTACAGTAATCACTTTGAAATTATCCTTGAAATCTGCCGGGGACCTGTCACTTAACACTGCATTTCTTTTAATCACTAACAAGGCGAGGTCTAATTTAACTTTCATTTTGACGTTGATTTGATCCCGGATTGTCCGGCAACATTTTCTAATTCATTTTTAACATGCAATATTTATAAACGCACGAACAGAAATGAACACAATCTGTTTACTTTTGTACCAAATAAATCACCGTACTTTTGTGTTACTTCTTCTATTAATTATAAACGTATTATCATTATTAAACTATGGAAATTTTATTATTCATTTTTACGTCTAGAATATAACCAAATAGGATATTGGTATACCTACATAATTTAGTAGTCGAACAAGATTTTTTTTATTGAATTCCTTTTAGAGCTTGGCACTTAATTTGATGAGGGAAATCCCATTTTATAGAGTGCATAATGTTAATTTACAAAGTAGGTTTGAAAAAAGAAAGTTAACATTTCTTTACTTCACTTAAATTCATTTAATAATAAAAAAACTCTAAATTCGATTGATTGATCAGCATTTAAACATCCAGCTAATTTTACTACTTCAAGTTGATTCTTGATAAGCCTATAAAAAACTAACAAATAGGCATAATAAAATACATTTCATTGGATAAACTCAGTAACTAAACTATCCAGTAGATCTAACTGCCAAAAACGTTTGTTATAAGTACTTTAAAAAAATATCTGAACCACTTTTAAGTACGAATAGACAATTACTATCAAACTAATATTGACGAGATTATTTTTTCCTTTTTGTGAAGGAGTCTGATGGCTCCTAGCACCAGAATCGAACAATCTAATGTGCAAATAAACCTCCTGGATTCTATTTCAGTAGGTTGGTGCCATCAATTAGTTTTGGCACTCCAGTCAGTGGAGTCCCATGGATTACTCGAGCTGCCCTTTGCCCAGGATTTTTATTGTAGAACAAAAATTTAATACATTTAAAATGTTTGTATTCTAAACAAAAACAGCATATTTAGGAAATTTGCTTCCATCACGGCAGCGAGTAGCGAGCTATACAAATACAAGTTGGAATAGGCAAACTATAAGTCAAAAAGTGACATTCTGTAAAAACAGAAAAATATAACGCATGAATGCGAAGTTCTGTTTCGTAAATGGCATGGAAAGGTGTCATAGCATGTAGCCAGCCTTGAAATAAAAATGCTCCAGTAAGCATAAGGTCTGGTAAAGCCCACAGTTACCGAAGGTACCAAGAAAAGTGTGGAGCGTGGAGGGGGAACCACGAAACACAAAGCGGCTGGAAGGGAAATGTTCGTCTAGCAAAAACAGCCCCTAGAGCAAGTGGCCTGCGATCTAGCGGACAAAGTTTGTCAGCAGACGTGATCGCACTGGCTGAGAGCCCTCCAATGCTAAAGTAGTTTCCATCAGCCCTGTCATCGCAGCCGCGAAATCATAGTGTTTCTTTTATCAAAGATTTTATCCTTGAGAGTCACCTGTTTCTAGATTTAATTAGAAGCCACCTTGCTACCACGTCCTTTCTTCTCGGTATGTGCTTTTGAGCTTGATGGGCAACTATAAATCTCTACCTGATTTGAGATAAGGTAGTCGTTTTATTAATTTGAGATGTTTAATCCTATATCTATATCCTATATTGGATAGGTCCGCGTTAAACACAAAAAAAAAAAAAAAAAGGCTAGGTCCGCCTAGGGTCTTTAGAGTCTCCTACGATTCACTGCTTGTGGATTCCAAGGAATTAGGTAGAGTTACCCAAATTACTTTCCTCCATTCAACTCTTTAGGTCCTCTTTTGGCAAATCCCCAGAGTTTGCCAGAGTGGACCTCCTAAAACTTCAAACTTCTAAGACTCATTTTGATGGCACCAGTCTACTAAAATAGAATCCAAGAGGTTTATTATAGAATTATGTGGTCTAAGGGTGCACATGAACAGGATACCGGAACGCACATACCGTACCACGGAGAAACAGTGTGTTGGTTTCTACAGGAAAGAAGAAGAAACTGCAGGGCGCATATTCTGTGATCGTGAGGCTCTTGCGAACAAGGGGCAAAGAGTGGTAGGCTTCCTGAGGACCTCCAGCAGAATGAGTTAGTAGCTGCTAAAACTCTGAGAACACTAGTCTATGGAACTAGAATCCACGAGGTTTAGTTCACATTATGTCCTTTGATCACGTTGCCGTGTACCACCAAACCCCATAGTCTCAAAAATTAATAGACCACGTAAGCGGAAAAAATTTTTGTTTAAAATAATCTTCAAATTTGATCTGTTCATATAAACAATTAATTAAGATCTTTTAATAGTTATTAAAAATGCTCCTTGCCTCATTTTGACAGAAAAAAAATCTGTAACATATTATAAGCTAGAAAAATACAATCAGAAAGAAAAAATATCCCTTCATTATCTTAATCATTTTATAATTCTGAAAGATTGTTTGTTTGTTAATTATTCAATCACGCTTTAACTACTAAACCAAATAAGATGAAATTCGGTATAAACAGGGTTTAGGTACATGAGATGAACATAGACTTATTCCCGTTTTAAAAAACGGCATTATACTACTTACCCAGTCCAACTTAAATATTTAGTTTTGTGATATGTTTTAACTGTACAACAGTATCGTTTTGATGATATTTTATTTTTCTTAATATAATATTAAAAATCTGAAAATTGTGTGTGTGTGTGTGTGTGTGTGTGTGTGTGTGTGTGTGTGTGTGTGTGTGTGTGTGTGTGTGTGTGTGTGTGTGCGTGCGCGCGCGCGCGTGTTTCTGGTGTGTGGTATGTGTGGTGTGTGTGTGTGTGTGTGTGTGTGCGCGCGCGCGCGCGTGTGTGCATGCGTTTGTGTGTGTGTGTGTGTGTGTGTGTGTGTGTGTGTTTGTTTGTTATTCAATCACGCATTAACTACAAAACCGATTGAGATGAAATTTGGAATGAACATGGTACCTGAGATGGACATAGCTGTATTCCCGTTTTAAAAATTTTAATCCCTGTTATTATTTATTACAAAATTATTGTTTGTAAACTTAACATTTGCAATGATTTTAATTGCAAATTTTTCAAAAATCCCTATAATTTTATTCCAATAATTCCAAACAACGTGCCTTTCCAATTTAAAAATAGCCACCTCGGTGGCCTAGATGATAGCGTACTGGGCTTTCACCCCGAGGACCCGGGTTCGATTCCCGGCCAGGGTTTGGAATTTTCATACGCTATAAATCATTCCATCGTCTGCATTAGCCCATGTGTGCACAATAGTCGGACGTTAAATACAAAAAAATCCAATTTAAAAGGCTGCAGTTTCCACTGAATTTGGTATTTACGTTAAGAGTAGCAAGAATACATTTGGGAACTCCGTGCTTCTCCCACGGTCAGTTATATGTCACCTGTTCTAGAGTAGCAAAAATCTATGCCTTGGCCGAAAACTATAAATCGTATAATATTGTATATAGAAATATATTAAATTGAAATAAACCTATTCTGATTTTGCAAATCGGCTATAAATTGTATTACCTTCATTATAATTGCGGGAGAAGCCGCGACGGGTAACAGCTAGTATGGTCATATTGTTTGGGACCGAAATATATTCAGCAAATAACAAATTGAAATTCTACCGTAACAATTGTTACCTACCAAGCAGAATTATTTGGTATCAAAAGAAACTAATGTTATCAGAATTTAATCAGAACATACGAGATGTGTTCAGAAAGTAAAGAGAATTTTTAAATTTCGCGGGCTTGGAGAGTCCGATTGTCAACATTTTTTTTTATTATATTGGTATACATGCCCTTGAAGTATGATCAAACTTTCAGCTGTTTTCATTGTTGACTTTGTCTGTGACAGCCACTAAGGTTAGACGTGTTTTTATGAGCTCGGCGATTTTCGTTTGTTAAAAGAAATGGATCAAAGAATTTGTATCAAATTTTGCGTAAAAAATGGAATAAAGTGTAACAAAGTGTGTGAAATGTTAACAAAGGCCTATGGTGAGTCTGCTATGAGTAAAGCAAGGGTTTACGAGTGGTATAAGCGTTCCCAAGAAGGCCGTGAAGACGTTGAAGATGACGAACGCCATGGACGCATCAGCACATCAACAACCGATGAAAACGTGGAAAAAGTGAAAGAAATATTTATGAACAATCGCCGAAACACAATTAGAGAGTCGCTGATGATGTTAGCATATCGATTGGATCATGTCATGACATTGCTTCTAATGTTTTGTGTATGAAACGCGTGGCAGAAAAATTCGTTCCAAATTTGTTGAATTTTGAACAAAAACAGCGGCGAATGGAATTTGCTCAGGAGTCACTAAATGAAGTCAACTACGAGGCAGAATTACTGAAACGTATTATAACAGGTGACGAAACATGGGTTTACAGATATGACGTCGAAACTAAGGCTCAATCATCCCAGTGGAGGCATTTAGGCTCGCCAAGACCGAAAAAGGCTCGACAAGTGCGGTCGAACGTGAAGGTTATGCTCACTGTGTTCTTCGATATTAATGGCATAGTGCATCCTGAATTACTGTCACCAGGTGAAACGGTCAATAAGGAGTACTACCTACAAGTTCAACGCCATTTGCATGAAGCAATCCGGATCTGTGGAAAAACAATTCATGGCTTTTGCACCACGATAATGCACCAGCTCACACTTCATTGCTTGTTCGTGAATTTTTGGCCAAGAACAGTACTATAACGATGCCCCAGCCTCCATATTCGCCAGATATGGCTCCGTGTGACTTTTCCTATTTCCAAAAATAAAGCGAACCTTAAAGGGCGTTTTACAGCCGTAGATGACATTTAAAGCGCATCGCTGAAAGAACTAAAGATCGCTATATCAAAGATCGAGTTTGAGAAGTGTTTCGAGGATTGGAAGAAGCGCTGGCACAAGTGCATAATCTCCAATGGGGACTATTTTGAAAGCGACATCATCAGTGTAGAAGAATAAACAAATATTTTGTTCAAAAAATTAAAATTCTCGTTACTTTCTGAACACACCTCGTAATCAGCAAATAACAAATTTCAATTCTACCGTAACAATTGTTATCTACCAAGCAGAATTATCTGGTATCAAAAGAAACTAATGCAATCAGAATTTAATCAGAACATACGCGTATAAAAGAGTCAGAACAATGGCAGACATTAAATGCACTTCCGATAGTTTACGTTCAGCAATAATTGCCGACTTTTTCCACTTCTATTGTTGTCTTTCCTCAGGAAGCACTTTGAAAACACAATAGTGCCGGGCATACAATCGTTAAACTGGCTGGACTGTAATAAGTACAAACCGAGCACGTTTAGTATTTTACAACCAGTAAATAAATTGTTTCTTTCAAAACAGCCGTCAGTTCCTGTTTAGTTTCTAAAAACATCAATGTAAAGTATCATTATAGTTTTAAAAATTGCATTATACGTAAGTGGCAGCAAAAACAAATCTATACCGCGAAAAGAGCAAAAGAATATTCTTGTAAACACAATTTCATGATCACAATTCATAAACACAATGTTCATGTGAACAAGACCGTCAGTGGAACAAAATAATTAGTATGTTTTTTATAGACTCAAGCAAATATTGTCAAAAAATCTATTATTACAGATTTACTATGGCCTTTTTCATAGCGTTGCAGTGTCTTAATTGGATGGGGAGGTAGGCCTATCTATGATGCATCACTGGATGCTCTAGACAAACTTCAAAAACAAAATTTAAAACTTATTGGCATTCAAGAACAGGATCCTGATAGACCATTAAATATTAGGCAAGTATTCGCTTTAAAATTTATAGTGTGGCATATTAGGAGAATATGTGCAGAATCTCGCGATACTCGTTACAGTAGTGTCAGATTACCGAAAAAATCACTAAAAATTGGTCAAAGATGTATACGTACTACGCCAAGAAATATAATTATCTTCCAAATGCTTCGAAAACTTCAGAATGTGGATCTAAAACTCTAAACAAAAAGTTAAATTTTTTGTTCTTGTTATTTTAAGGCGAAAAACACATTGAGGCTATTATCGACTCCCTGAATGTAACTGTAAGAGTAAAGTGTTAAAGTCGTGAGTGTAGTGTTGCAAGTGTAAGTGAGTGTTAAACTCGGGTACCGCGAGGGACGTCTAAATCCTCTCAATAGATGCAGCTAGTCTGCACCCCCTGCGGGGAACAAAAAGTTAAAAGGACAATTAAAAAAATAATAATGTGATCTGAGTACAAAGCTGTTATAAGTAAATTTTTTTTGTTAATTAATTTCATAATATAAAAATGAAGAGCCAGGGGGAAAAACGATATCAGTAAAAAAAATTTTGAAATTAAGGTTTCAACGCTATAATGTAGTTCAATAGGGAACATTGCTTTCAGTCACAGTGCGCAGTGGGAAAAACACTCACGGTCCAAGAAAAAGCCATCTCCCATGCCTTAAGGAAGAACATTGCTTTCAGTCACAGTGCGCAGTGGGAAAAACACTCACGGTCCAAGAAAAAGCCATCTTCCATGCCTTAAGAAAGAACATTGCTTTCAGTCATAGTGCGCAGTGGGAAAAACGCTCACGGTCCAAGAAAAAGCCATCTTCCATGCCTTAAGGAAGAACATTGCTTTCAGTCATAGTGCGCAGTGGGAAAAACGCTCAGGATCCAAGAAAAAGCCATCTCCCTCGTCTTAAGGGGGAACATTGCTTTCAGTCACAGTGCGCAGTGGGAAAAACACTCACGGTCCAAGAAAAAGCCATCTTCCATGCCTTAAGGAAGAACATTGCTTTCAGTAACAGTGCGCAGTGGGAAAAACACTCACGGTCCAAGAAAAAGCCATCTTCCATGCCTTAAGGAAGAACATTGCTTTCAGTAACAGTGCGCAGTGGGAAAAACACTCACGGTCCAAGAAAAAGCCATCTTCCATGCCTTAAGGAAGAACATTGCTTTCAGTCATAGTGCGCAGTGGGAAAAACGCTCAGGATCCAAGAAAAAGCCATCTAACTCGCCTTAAGGGGGAACATTGCTTTCAGTCACAGTGCGCAGTGGGAAAAACACTCACGGTCCAAGAAAAAGCCATCTTCCATGCCTTAAGGAAGAACATTGCTTTCAGTCACAGTGCGCAGTGGGAAAAACACTCACGGTCAAGAAAAAGCCATCTTCCATGCCTTAAGGAAGAACATTGCTTTCAGTCATAGTGCGCAGTGGGAAAAACGCTCAGGATCCAAGAAAAAGCCATCTAACTCGCCTTAAGGGGGAACATTGCTTTCAGTCACAGTGCGCAGTGGGAAAAACACTCAGGGTCCAAGAAAAAGCCATCTCCCACGCCTTAAGGAAGAACATTGCTTTCAGTCATAGTGCGCAGTAAGAAAAACGCTCGGCATCCAAGAAAAAGCCATCTCCCTCGCCTTAAGGGGGAATGCTTTCAGTCGCAGTGCGCAAAGGGAAAAATGCTCAGGGTCCAAGAAAAAGCCATCTCCCTCGCCTTAAGGGGGAACATTGCTTTCAGTCACACCTTGACATTGTTGTAAGAATGTACCTTGAAAATTTCAAATCTCTAGCTATAATAGTATTGGATGTACGTTGATTATTAAATTTGGACTGGGTTAGTAGTTTAATGGCATCAAAATCATATTTTTGCAAAATCCTTTATTAGTGCACCTTGAGATTGTTGTAAGAATGTACCTTGAAAATTTCAAATCTCTAGCTATAATAGTATTTGATGTACGTTGTTTATTAAATTTGGACTGGGTAAGTAGTTTAATGGAGTTAAAATCAATTTTTTGCAAAATCCTTTCTTAGTACGCGCTTACATATTAAAACGAAGGTATCCTCAAAATTTCAAGTCTCCAGGTTTTATAGTTTGGGCTATACGTTGATCAGTCAGTCAGTCAGGACATTGCCTTTTTATATATATATATATATATATATATATATATATATAGATTGATTTTTAATATTATGTATATAAATAACTTCATTAATTATTATGAATGTCATAGCTCTGTTTTAAAAATTGTGTAAGCATTAGAAAAATGAACCTACTTGATTAAATTTATTTTTGGTTTTCACTTCTTTCGGTCAGTTCAATAACTGCCTGATTTTTTAAAGTTTTAGTTTTAGCTCTAACGAGTAAATAAAATTGAAAATAAACATTTTCATTTTTCATTTTTTTTTTACTGTTTCGTGTGACAGCCTGTTTGCTCCTTGTTTTCTGTTTAAGTATTTCAACACTGCCTTATGTTTCAGTTTTTAAGTTTTATGCTTTAAGTTAGGCACTTGAACTTACTGAATTATTAAACAGGCGGAGAAATCGTTTACATATAAAAGCTCCAAAATTTCTAAAAGTAATAAAACACGGCAATAAAAGTACTGGAAATCTTTTTCAAACGGCAAATGTGACGAAAACATTTCCATTTAAGCTTCCGAAAGATTTCGGTTTTATCTTTATTTAAAAAATTAAGTGACAAAAATTAGCGTAGATGATAGCTGAGAGCGAACTTTTTCGTTAAGAGCGAATGATAGTTCGTTAAGAGCAAGGTAAGCTTTGCTGTGTTCCTGTAGTGATATAACACGGCAAGAATGTGCCAGAACCACTTGCCGGTTACACAATAAAAGTTGTTTGATTTTGTATTGCTTGATCGTGTAGAGAAAACCTTTTCTACGGTTGTTTGTTGCTAGTAGAAATGTAACTTTCATACCTTCGAGTTTTCATTAAACAAACATTAATAATGCCAAAACTATTATTACAAAAACAGATTTCTAATCATGATTTACTTATTGGTTGTTGTTGTTTTTTATATATACTTTAGCGAAGTTCTATTTAAAAATGAGCTAACGGAGCGCCATCATAGTAAAATCCAAACCCGGAACCTTGAAGTAAACGGGATGTTAGAAAAAAGTCCACGTAGACGATGGTTCAAACCTCGATGTTAGTATCGAGTTTTGGACCATCGTCTATTTGGACTATTTTCTAATCGAAGTTTGGACCATCTTCTAAAATTGTGTTAGTACTCTTTTATAACTTCGATTAGAAAAAAGTCCACGTAGGCAATGGTCCAATATTGCTAGGTGTGAATATTAAATTATTTTAAACGCCATCATACTACTTACCGAGTTCAACTTAATTATTTAGTATTCAAGTGTAATTGTAATTTAGTATATACTTTACTTGGATTATTGTGTATTCGCTGTTATTGTATAAAGTAGTATTCAAGTTTGTAATTTATATGTTTTATATATTTATTATATATCGGTAGGTGTGAATAATAAATGTTTATATTATTTTAAACCATCATATTACTTACCCAGCAAAACTTGATTATTTAGTATTCAAGTGTTAATTGTATAACAGCGATGTTTTATACATTTATTATATATCGGCAGGTGTGAATAATAAATGTTTATATTATTTTAAACCCATCATATTATTTACCCAGCCCAACTTAATTATTTAGTATTCAAGTGTTAATTGTATAACAGCGATTTTATACGTTTATTACATATCGGTACGTGTGAATAAGAAATGTTTAAATTATTTTAAACGCCGTAAGTATGAATATTTACGCAGCCCAACTTAATTATTTAGTATTCAAGTGTTAATTGTATAACAGCGATTTTATACGTTTATTACATATTGATAGGTGTAAATAATGTTCACATTATTTTATAATTATACAATTAACACTTGAATACTAAATAATTAAGTTAAACTGGGTAAGTGGTATGATGGCGTTTAAAATAATTTAAAATGGATTATTCACGCCTACCAATATGTAATCAGCGTATAAACAGATTTTTTTACATAAATGTATATTAACATCGTTTGGTCCATCTTCTAAATGTGTATTATAATCGAAGTTTGGATCATCTTCTAAAAGTGTATAGTTTGGACCATCGTCTATGTGGACTATTTTCATGCATCTCAAGTAAACAACATATATATCCTGATATATATATATATATATATATATATATATATATATATATATATATATATATATATGTGTGTGTGTGTGTGTGTGTGTGTGTGTGTGTGTGTGTGTGTGTGTGTGTGTGTGTGTGTGTGTGTGTGTGTGTGTGTGTGTGTGTGTGTGTGTGTGTGTGTGTGTGTGTGTGTGTGTGTGTGTGTGTGTGTGTGTGTGTGTGTGTGTGTGTGTGTGTGTGTGTGTGTGTGTGTGTGTGTGTGTGTGTGTGAGAGAGAGAGAGAGATTAGCAATTTTATTCCGATTCGATTCAAACTTGGCACAAAAATCGATTTTAGTAATAGCTTGGACAAGTTCGTTAACCGGAAAAAATATTTAAACAGTTTCAAAATGGCGGTCATTACTATTTTTTAAAAATTCATAACATTTTTTTACTTAAATATTTTCGAAAATCTGATTTTACCGTCGCGATCAGCGCCAAAAAAAGACTGAAAGTATTAGCGTTTTGAATTTTCAAAATCCGTTGAAATTGAGTAATTTAATCTGACACGGCGGTCAGGGTTCATTTTGGTATTTTCAACGCGAATTGAAAGTTTAAAATGCAGTTTTGACAGCTATTTATGAAGGTGTAATAAGAGTTTCAAAAAGAGGATGAATTAGAGCAATTACGTTTGGAAATTCGCTTCCATCACGTCAAAGATTTTTTTGATTCGTATTCGCTACTCTAACTTGAACAATAAGTGTTTTTTCACACTTATAACACACACTTTCATTCTTTTTATATTCTTCTTCTTTTCTGCTAGGATTATTTTCACTATGTTGAGTATAATGATCTGCCTTCCCTAGCTTCGTCAATTCTACTTTTGTTGATGCGTTTCGGAGAACCTCCATCTTCAAAAACTATATCTATACTCAACAGTATAGTTTTTGAAGATGGAGGTTTTCCGAAACGCGTCAACAAAAGTAGAATTGACGAAGCTAGGGAAGGCAGATCATTATACTCAACATAGACACATTTTTCATTTATGAACCTCTTTTTCTGATAATTCAATTGAATACCAGCGTGTTTGTGCAGTTCTTACTTCCGACTACAGTCGTGTTCGCACCCACGTAGCGGTGGCCTACGTGAAAGTAAACACGTAGCTCTGATTCAAACGGGAATCTCCCACTCAAAGCCTCCTTAACACTTTTTCCTCATTTTCAACAAGGGACTGAATAACACTAACAGAAAATAAACAAATAAAAACCAGTTTAGTTCCACGATGACGGTGACCACATCTCTTGCATTTCCAAATGAAAGAGAGAGTGTGTATTGCAGAGGGACAGAGGGGCGGAGGGGGGAATTGGATGTGCCACACCGTTGGATCGGATAAGTTCAGTGTACAGTCCGTGAGTCCGGCCCGTTCTGTATCAAACTTTCTTTTCTCAAACAGTCGTCATCGTTGAAATCGAAAGTGTTCCGTGCTATGCAGTGATGGGTCTGATTTATCTCGTTTTTAATATTTATTTTCGTGCTTAGAATTTGATAAGAAAATTATTTTATCTGGAATATCAGTTGATAAACAATCTTTCTAGTCGTAGGTTATAAAAGTTTGCATAAGGTGACTGATGACAACGTTACAACAAGGTAAGTTCTATATTCTATTTTGCAGGATTTAAAAAAAAAAATGGTGTTATCTTTTTAATAAGAACTAAATTTCGTTTATTGCCTTACCCACAGCTTTTTTAATTGCCGTTAAAAAATTTGTAGTTGTATATGTAAGCAAATAAATTATTTTAAATATGAAAGACAATTTGTTTTATAGAATAATTCTCCAAACCACTGAACGACAAACAAAAGTACGAACTGACTTTGTTATGCCATATAATCTAGTTACGATTCAGTGCGTGGTTGTCTTCGAAGAATAACACTTTTGTAACAAAACGGAACACGTGTGAATTACAACGAAAAACAAGCGCATTTTAAATGGTCAGTAACTGTTACAAGGGTAATTAAAATGGTTTATAAAAGCTTAGTTAGTGCAATGGTTTCTCATGTAGGTCTATCGTACATGTAGAATTATTCGTAGAAATCGTTTTGTGAACATTTCATTTTTTTTCGACAATTATTCGTCTACTACAAAAACTGAAACTTATATATGCAATTTTGGATCCATATTAAGGCGTTCTGCAGTTTTTTTTTAATGCACTGATCAGTAGTCATTAGATTAAACACATCCGAAAACAAAGTCGTGTAGTATACACTGTGCAAACGTTTAGCTTACGTCTCTGATGCACTAATTTTGACATCATCAAATTTTCACAATTTTTTTTTTGTGTTTAACGTCCGACTATTGTGCACACTTGGGCTAAATGCAGACGATGGGATGATTTATAGCGTATGAAAATGCCAAACCCTGGCCGGGAATCGAACCCGGGTCCTCGGGGTGAAAACCCAGTACGCTATCAACTAGGCCACCGAGGCGGCTAAATTTTCACAAAACGATTTCTACGAATAATTCTACATGTACGATAGACCTACATGAGAAACCATTGCACTAACTAAGCTTTTATAAACCATTTTAATTACCCTTGTAACAGTTACTGACCATTTAAAATGCACTTGTTTTTCGTTGTAATTCACACGTGTTCCGTTTTGTTACAAAAGTGTTATTCTTCGAAGACAACCACGCACTGAATCGTAACTAGATTGTACGGCATAAAAAAGTCAGTTGGTACTTTTGTTTGTCGTTCAGTGGTATGGAGAATTATTCTGTAATTGATTAAACGTTGACTTGATTAACGTTAAATCAACTGTGTCCGCTTGTCGTTTGTGGAATTCACTTCCTGAAGTAATTAAGACTGTGACGGGCGCGCCAGTTTTTAAAATGTTAAAGGATTAATTATTGAATAAGACGTCCCAGCTTTGAAGTGTAATTGAATGCATTGTTTATTGCATCAGTATATTTATTTTATTTATATAATATTGTATTTTATATTTTATTTTCATGGGCAAAAACAATATATAATTGCTATTATGTATATATATATATATATATACACACACACACACATATATATATATACATACATATATATATATACATACATACATAATGCCCTGAGAAGGTCGGGGGTCTTACACCTTTTTTTATAAGGGTTGACTTAGGTTAGAGCAGCGGACCCCAATATGTACTAAAGGTGAGCTTAACACACACACACACACACACATACATATATATATATATATATTATATTTATATAACATATTTAATCACTCAATATTTACCACTACCGTATAACATTTATTTTCTAAAGTAACTTACTTGAATTAACTATTAACTTTATATATATATATATATATATATATATATATATATATATTAACTTTATATATATAAGGGTGCCGTTTGATATAATTTTACAAACCTTGGTGGTAAATCCAAACTTAACAAAGTGCTACATAATTTATATGTGTTTACTAAAATTTTATTTAAAATAGTTTATAATACAATAGTATAAACTATAGCTTATAAACAATAGTATAAATAAATTAATAAATTAAGCTACGTACAAATTATGATAAAAGTCACTTAAAATCAATTGCCATGATTTCGTTTTCACTACGTCGTCGATATTTGGCTTTATCTTGGATATTGCGATCCTTAGTGAGTTTTCCAGATTCATATCAGTCTTGATCTCGTCTTGATCTTCACAAAATTCATTCGTGAGAAAAGCAGTTCACAAACTTATGCACGACATGATTTCAAGGCATGTTTTTGAACGTAAGAAAATGAGTTTTCATCATTGCATTTGGAGCAAAACTCTGAAAGTTCCGGAATAAAATTTTCTTTCAAATCATTATTACTCTGAAAATCCACGTGCATATCTACCAAAATTTCCTCTACCACACTAAAATGCTTTGCAAACAAGTCATTGAGCTTTTTATCTTTTTCCGATATCAACGAATCTAGACTTAAATTCCTCCCAGGTCTCTTTCATTAAAATCATATCCTTTACGTTGTGGAAGTCATGGAAAATTAGTAGAAAAATATACAGTACTGCCTTGAAATTCTCGGAACTTCTTACTAACTTTACGCGTCTCACTAGACGTTATTCAACTAACTAACACTTACTAAAACACGTTCAGAATTTGCTGTTATGTTCAACTGTTACTGTAAAAAATCACTCGACACAAAGACACCATGACCAAGACAAACCACTACAAATTCATCACTTGACACAAAGACACCACGACCAAGACAAACCACTACAAATTCATCACTCGATACAAAGACATCGCGACCAAGACAAACCACTACAAATTCATCACTCTACACAAAGACACCACGACCAAGCAAACCACTACAAATTCATCACTCTACACAAAGACACCACAACCAAGACAAACCACTACAAATTCATCACTTTACACAAAGACACCACGAACAAGACAAACCACTACAAATTCATCACTCTACACAAAGACACCACGACCAAGACAAACCACTACAAATTTATCACTTTATACAAAGACACCACGAACAAGACAAACCACTACAAATTCATCACTCTACACAAAGACACCACGACCAAGACAAACCACTGCAAATTCATCACTCTACACAAAGACACCACGACCAAGACAAACCACTGCAAATTCATCACTCTACACAAAGACACAACAACCAAGACAAATCACTACAATTCATCACTCGACACAAAGACACCACAACCAAGACAAACCACTACAAATTCATCACTCTACACAAAGACAACACGACCAAGACAAACCACTACAAATTCATCACTCTACACAAAGACACCACGACCAAGACAAACCACTACAAATTCATCACTCTACACAAAGACACCACTACCAAGACAAACCACTACAAATTCGTGCCTTCATCTGTTGTGTTGTATTGAATCACTGTGATTTGTCAGCAGTTCTGTGATATTCCAGATAATAAAATCTACACAATGATCACTGAAACCCAGACTATTAATCACTGAAGAATAGCAGCAGCTGGAGAACATATGCTTACTGAAAGTAAACGATCTTATCATGTGCTGATCCTCCATAGCTGCACAGTCAGTGGTATTGTTTATATACTGTCATAATAGTTGATAGTGCTTCATAACAAGTAACTATCAATGGTGCAATCAATGCCTAAAACCATTGAGTCAGTCATATAGGCGAATTAAAAGCGATGAACAATCATAGCTCGTAGTGCTACTGCCATATTGCTTCATACTAAATTTTTCGGTGTATACAAAGAAAAATACGTAGCATTACGTCTAGCATGGCTGCGCCTAGAATGTCTGTTCAAAGCTTTTTAATTCGTCGAGAATACAGGCCAAATGGTTTTAGGCATAGATCAAGTTAAGCTGCATTGTCTTGCAGCGAGGATGGGTACAATTTTAATTTATTTTTGATTACATAACTGACATTTTTGTGTAACTGCATATTAACTTCATGAAGAAGTTTAAATACTGTTTCTTTTGCGATTTTTAGGATTTTTGTCATAAGGATGAAACGGCCATCGGGCTGATGACCTTTGGCTCAAGTGGAAGAGAGGAAATGATGGTCCTAACTTCCCTCGTTAGTAAAAATCAATAATCATTCAATAAATCATACTTCGTGTGTGTGTGTGTGTGTGTGTGTGTATATATATATATATATATATATATATATATATATATATATATACACACACACACACACACACACATATATATATATATATATATATATATATATATATATATATATATATGTATATATAAACAAAAAGCTGTCTCGGTGGTCTAGTGGATAGCGTACTAGGCTTTCACCCCGAGGACCAGGTTCGTTCCCGGCGAGGGCTTCAAGATTTTCTAACGCTATAAATCATCCCCATCGTCTGCATTAGCCCAAGTGTGCACAATAGTCGGACGTTAAACTCAAAAAAAAAAAAAATATATATATAAACAAAATATATATTTTTTTTTTTTTGTGTTTAACGTCCGATTATTGTGCACACTTGGGCTAATGCAGACGATGGGATGATTTATAGCGTATGAAAATGACAAGCCCTGGCCGGGAATCGAACCTGGGTCCTCGGGGTGAAAACCTAGTACGCTATCAACTAGGCCACCGATGCGGCCAAACCATATATATTATATATATATATATATATATAAACAAGTCAATAATTGTTTCTATGCAAGTTGGAATAAATATAATTCTATCATGAAATCACATAAATGGTTATCGCGAAAAAAGAATATGTAAATGGGCAAGGTTCTACATTCTACATTCTATACAGAATTATACAAACGAGAAATTGTTATACTTTCTATTTTAAATTGAACTTCCCAACTGTATTCTGGTAACTTGACACCAGCTGTTTTCACAATCCGAGATTATAGATTGCTTTAGGCTATACAACTTGGCGTTGATTTTGCACGATTTTGAACCTTACGATGTACAACATGAACGCTCTAAGAATAAATGTTTATAGGTTATATCTTGGACTGAGTATTTCGGTACTGCCAACAACGTCTAAGCGCTAAATCGAAAAATTACAAAATATGTCAATCTTTAATGGTCAAACAAAAATTTTAAAAAATCGTAAAACATTATTTTTAAAATTGGGGAGTTATAAGAATGGAGGTTAAAAACAAAATGTGTTGTTTTTTGTGTACAATAATCTAACACCTTACTGTACAATAGGCCACCTATAAGAATATTTGGTCAACAAGTAAAAAATAGGCATGTGTTCTGTTTTTTTTTTTTTTTTTTTTTAACGTTCATTTATGCGCCAGTTAGAAATAAGAACGTTGGATCCGAGTTAACGGTAAGGGTAAAGCAACGGTAGTAACTACACTTTGAACCCACGATTTTAAAGCGCGCAGTGGTAGTTCTAGTTCAACGGAATCTTTGCCTTCTATGTGGTGTATTGCATTTTCCTTATCCGTCCCTAATAGCAGGTCTTGCAGTATGGTTCCCGTCAGACCTGTCACCATCTCCCTATATATATATATATATATATATATATATATATATATATATATATATATATATATATATATATATATATACATTTTTTTTTTTTTTTTTTTTTTTTTTTGGTGTTTAACGTCCGACTATTGTGCACACTTGGACTAATGCAGACGATGGGATGATTTATAGTGTATGAAAATGCCAAGCCCTGGCCGGGAATCGAACCCGGGTCCTCGGGGTGAAAGCCCAGTACGCTATCAACTAGGCCACCGAGGCGGCTCACCATCTCCCTATAAGGATTACCTTTCATACACCCTGTGAGATTTGCAGCTGCTATGTTTAATTAGAAGCACCACCTCCTCTTTTCTCAGTGTGCAACTTTGCACTCGTTTTAGACGTTTGTAGATGGCCTTAGTGATTCGAGACGTTCGATCCCTCTTTCCATTGTAGTTCAGCTAGGTTCATCTGGCGACCCCACAGTCTGTCATGTGGTTAAAAACAACCCCAATTACCACCACCTTCATGTTATTTTCCCACATCAGGTCTACGTTTGCCTGTCATCAGGGTTCTTTAAGCTTTGTGGGTTTCGACGATTTGTTTTTAGCCACTGAAATCCTACAAGTTCCTGGGAAATAAAACGTCCTCCCATGCAGAGCTCCGGTATTGCTAGATTATAGCTGGAGGTCGCCTAGTATCCACAGCTTAAGCTAAGCTCTCCCTTAGCCTTAAAACATGTGGCTTGGAATGAAGGGCAAAGAGACGATTAAAGAGGGTAAATCCAGCTAAGTCACCTCAGTATTAACAAACCTGTCTTCAGAATGGCAGCCGCCTCGGTGGCCTAGTTGATAGCGTACTGGGCTTTCACCCCGAGGACCCGGGTTCAATTCCCGGCCAGGGCTTGGCATTTTTATACGCTATAAATCATCCCATCGTCTGCATTAGCCCAAGTGTGCACAATAGTCGGACGTTAAACACCAAAACAAAAAACATAATGGTAAGCTTGTAAGGAAATAGGAAGACAAATGTAAATTTAAACTAAGATTTATTTACTAACAGGTTCTTCTGTTTTCTCTGCAATGATCCTTCTTCTTCTCGTCATTTCTTCATCAACATTATCCGCAGATAGTTCTGCACGTCCTGCAACGTGCCAGTAGGCCTTCATGTGTCCGTCTCTCTTGCTTAAGCTCTCTTTTCTGACACTCAGGTTTCAGTACTTTAGTCTCTTTACCTTGAGTTGATTTATGTAGCAGCTGTTTTAATTCTTCCGCATTTTAGACCGATATGAACGGATCTTGTCACCCGAATTTATTTTAGACTAGCTGCACCTATTGAGAGGATTTAGACGTCCCTCGCGGTACCCGAGTCTAAAACACACTTACACTTACGACTTTAACACTTTACTATCACACTTACATTTAGGGAGGCGATAATAGCATCAAGATGCTTTTCGTCTTAAAATAAAAATAAATAAATATTTTCATTACCCAAGAAAACTTGCTCAACTGTATCGGAATGGCGGCTGTTCAAAAATTGTAAAATCGCAGCACGCAGCATTTTTGCTGACGCGTTAGTAGCGAACTTCCAGAAGTGTTTTTTTATCTTGCCCTTTTATTTAAAAGTATGATTTCATCATCAAAATCTGCATGTATTAGTATTTTGAATTTTCAAATTGCATTAGAAATACGAAAATCGCGTGCATACGCACGCACGCACGCACGCGCGCGCACACACACACACACACGTACACGCGCGCACGCGCGTGCACACACACACACGCACGCACACGCACACGCAATACACACACGCACACACGCGCGCACCCACACACACACGCGCCCACACACACGCGCGCGCTCACACACACAACACACACGCGCGCGCGTACACACACACACACACACATACACACGTACACACACGCACACGCGCGCGTACCCACACACACACACACACACGCCCACACACGCGCGCGCGCGCGCCTACACACACGCACGTTCACGCACACACGCGCGCACCTACACACACGCACGTTCACACACGCGCGCGCGCGCACACACACACACACACACGCACACACATAAACACACACACACACACACACACACACACACACACACACACACACACACACACACACACACACACACACACACACACACACACACACACACACACACACACACACACACACACACCAGCGCTCATTTGAAGATTACAAGTCATGATCTTACCATGATGGCCACTACAATAACTCATTTTCCTATAGGAATTTCGGTAATAATTCGAAGCACTTACGTTTGTATAAATCAGTATCCAAAAAAGACAATTTTTTTACCTAGGTATCAGTAAAACCTACGTGACAATTATTGTTTAAGTACGTGGCACAAAGGCATGTGTTACGCCGTTGCCTATCTTGCGTCACAGCCGCGTTATGCTGTCACGTACTACGCTGGGCTTCGACCACGTAACCGTCAGTGTTAGTTTCTAACAATATTTTATGGGGATTGTTAGATAATGGTAAAAATGATCGCTGAAACTAAACTGACTCGGTCTGTGTCTTCAGGATTTAACAAATCTGTGGATATTGAAACACGGATAGCTTATTGACAGAGCGAAGCAAGATCTCTGTTTCAACTCGAACGTTCGGCATTTTGTTTGTGTGTTTGTTCGTTACGCAGTTTTGGCCAAACAAATTGACTGATTATGTTAGAATTTATTAAGGAGGTACCTTGTATGAAGCCCAAACGACGTAAGTGTAAGGTTTTCCCCATCCACTTCCTTTTCAAAATGGCCGCCTCTGATTTAAAGATGACGTTTTTACGCAATTGCAGCCAAACGCATTGGCAGATTGTTTTCAAATTTGGTACAAAGGTACCTTGTATAAAGTCAGAAATGCATATGTTTTTTTTTATTAGGGTACATACAATTACAACTAGTCTAAGACTATCTAGCAATATTTTTCTGTCTACTGTCTGTGTGGTGAAAAAACGTCCAGAGTCGCCCTTCACAATGCATTTACACTTAAATGATGTAACAATCCTGCACCAAGTCAACAGGTTTCTTTCTCTTCAGTCTCCTCACTTGTGGTACGTTGCCCAAATGTACCACCTCTACATTTTGATGTTCACAGAGCCTTGCTGCATGTTTTCCAGCGTACCTTTTTACCTCTTCGGTCACTGAAGGCACCTTCAAATCATGGTGGATATCTGCTTTGCGGATATACCACGGTACGAAGCACTTTGTTCTGAAATGTTTGTATTATTTTGACGTTACTTTTCTTCTTGCATCCACACAATTGAATGCCGTAGGTCCAGCGGGGTTTCAGGACCTGCTTATACAGAAGCAGTTTAATTCAGAGTTCCTTCCGATAATCCAATACTTTTGTCTGTACTTCATTCCGAGTTGTTCGCGCTTTTTTTCACGTGAGACTTCTAACGAAGTTTAGCATCTAGTCATCCGTAAATATTTAGCCTCGTTTGCATGCAGAACAATTTGTCCGTTTATCATTACTGGCTGATACTGGCTGGTAATACTTGTTAGTAAAATATATGTGTAAGCTTTTTTCATTCACTTTCAAGATGGCTAGCTCTAATTCGTCATTGATAGAGTAGTACAATACTGGCTGAACGGCAAAAACCTATAATAATTTTGACCGTTTCACCGCGAGAAAGAGCATCAAATTTAAAATAAAGTCGGCCCGGTAACATTTGCCGTAAATATTACGGCTAGTGGTTAAATTAGCGGAAAAAGTTACGAGCGCATTTTTTTGAACTACTAGTTACTTTAAAAATGAAAAAGTGTTTGCAAAAGAATAGCAAAAAAAAACAATAACTTACAGTGCGTTTACTGTTGGGTCTTTTGTACTATGACAACGTACCGAAGCGCTATATAAAGAACAATGGAATGAAAGATGAAAGCATCAACAATACAAGTCGTGTATTCTTGTCAGTAGTCATGTCTGACGCTAAGCATGTATTGATTTATATCCTGTCAAACATTTCACTCCTGAATTGGCATAGATATAAAGTAACTAAAAGTGTCTGCTTGAATACTTCTATTATTTTTTGTAGTTTGAAATAGTTCTATGTTCAGTATAATGATCTGCCTTCCCTAGCTTCGTCAATTCTACTTTCGTTGACGCGTTTCGGAGAACCTCCATCTTCAAAAACTATATCTATATCTATATATTATAGATATACTCTATACTCTATAGATATAGATATCTATATTTATAGAAAATCTGTACTCTATAGATATAGATATAGTTTTTGAAGATGGAGGTTCTCCGAAACGCGTCTACGAAAGTATAATTGACGAAGCTAGGGAAGGCAGATCATTATACTTCATAATGACAATAATCCTAGCAGAAAAGAAGAAGAATATAAAAAGAATTTGAAATAGTTCTATTATCATGTTAGAAAATCTTGTGAAGTAGGTGATTAAATAATGCATCTGTGGGTAACAGGTAACTGTTTTCCTGTTAGCGGTGAAAGCTCTGAGCAGTGAACAGTAGCAGTTATTTAATCACAGTTTAGAGAACAGTTACTAATAAGACAACGTGCTGTTGTACGCTAACTGCTCACTGCTCAGTGTTGTTTATTACGCTAATGAATTTCTAATGGCAAATATTATTATATTATGAAAATAGAGGTATGTTATGAAATTAGTAAAATAAGTGTAGACAATTTATTACTATGCATATATATATATATATATATATATATATATATATATATATATATATATATATAATTACAAGCTACCGTACCCAATAATTATGTATCGGCAAAACAAACAAGTTAATTGACTAGAAAGGGTTTTGTTCATAATAAATATTATTATATTTTTTTTTAATTTGTTTATTAGTATTTACAATCTGTCTACAGGACACTATGTAAATTTTATGGCTAAAATAATGACACGAAATCATGTACCCATTGATACATATAACTAATGAGTATTATATAAATAATAATAATAAAATATTGCTACATAATGTTGTATCTGTTAGATCAGCTGTTAATTGTTAGACAGGTCGCTAGGTATTCTCCTCTTGAGTCGTGTTGTCGATCTCGTCATTAAATTTTCAATCAAAACATTTGGATGGGCTAATATTCGATGTCGGTAACTATTGCTATAAGTTTCAGTTTCTTCTGTAATGGTCGGAATATTGAGTTGCTTGTGGATTATTTCATTTGTGATTATTTCTGGAGCTGTTAAGATTAAACGTAGTATGTTAGATTGGAAGCATTGTAAAATTGCAATATTTGATTTGCAAGCCTCCATAGTTGTATCCCATACGTCCATATTGGTTTCAATATTGTCCTATATAGTAATATTTTGTTATTGGTTGAAAGTTTGGTTTTGTGCTCAATCAGCCAGTACATATTTCTGAGTTTAATACCAAGTTGTTTACGCTTAGTAAAAATATGTTTCTGCCAATTCAGACGTCTGTCCAAATGAATTGCCGGGTATTTCACTTCTGAGGTCTGCGGTATCAGTTTTTTATTTAGGGATACTGTTGGACATGTACGCTTCCTTAATGTGAAGGTTATATGTTGACATTTAGCTTCATTAATTTTCATACGCCATTTTTCGAACCAAAGTTAAACTAGTTTCAAACTACGCTGCAATGTTTCAGAAGCTGTCTGAGGATCATTACTGGAGGCCATTTAGCAGTGTCATCTGCAAATGTGGCAATGATTACCCCTATTATTATAATTAAAAAATTAATAAAGTAATAGTGTAATCAAAGTAATAGGAAACATTTTTAACAGTAGTCTATGTGAAGCAAAAATAAATACAAAAATTTAATAAATATAAACCTTGGAATCTGTAAAATAAGAAATATGGCTCGTATAAATAATAATTTGCATAATGTTTTACAATCATTAGTTAAGCACC
>CM040182.1:17609556-17687056 GCA_022606455.1 Callitettix versicolor | reverse complement strand
GCATATTTTTTGATCCTCTATCTTTGTTTACCTGTTTTGTTTATATTATCTTATAAGAACTACCATATAAAAAAACTACCTCATAAGTATGATCTTTAGGCATTTCCCTTTTTTATGTGATTATTGTCGGAGTTTGATAATCTTATCTTGTAAGGCATTTTAGGATAAGTTGTGATATGTCCAAGGACTATACAATTATTGCCATATTGAGATAATCTTGGAAGTCTTTTATACTAAGGACATACAATGAAAGGGATAATCCACAAAACATGGTTGTAGAAGCCTAAGCATGTTTGCAGATAGAGTAATACAGTACAGTACAACACAGTCGTACTTTATGACGTTAAACAGTAGAGCCTACAACAGAAAGTATTCTATAACCTGTCCTTGTGTCACGAGGTCCATTTCCTTGGTCATCTCGGATTGGTTTTGATGGTAGTTTTTGAGTTTTTTTTATGGCGAAAAGCACATTGAGGCTATTATCGCCTCCATAAATGTAAGTGTCAGTGTAAAGTGTTAAAGTCGTAAGTGTAGTGTTTTAAGTGAGTGTTAGACTCGGGTACCGCGAGGGACGTTTAAATCCTCTCAATAGGTGCAGCTAGTCTGCGGGAAGCTTTTGAGTAAGAGATCTCAGAAGCTGCCGAGGGCCGGTAATAGTGTCATTTAAACTTTAAAAAATACCGATGTCTTATTAGCAGTACTTACATGAGCAAAAGTATCGAATACAAGTATCAAGTAAAGAATATTAGGTAACGAAATAAAAGTACTGGTACTTTACTGGCACTAGGGTCCTGATTCACAGCAGATCGTTGACTAAAATAGAAGCGATCAAAAAGCTCACAACTTTTGTACTTTAGTTACGTGACATTTTTTTTTTATTTTAAGGCGAAAAGCACATTAAGGCTATTATCGCCTCCCTAAATGTAAGTGTCAGTGTAAAGTGTTAAATCGTAAGTGTAGTGTTGTAAGTGTAAGTGTGTGTTAGACTCGGATACCGCGAGTGTCGTCTAAATTCTCTCATAGGTGCAGCTAGTCTGCACTAGAGGTGGGCGTTTCTGCTATTTTTTTCAAAACGTCAACAAACTGTTTGTTGAGGAAAAAAGCTGCTTTTTAAAACAGTTGGAAAAAACAGGTTTAGAGAACTGAAACTCAAAGTTGTATTAGCAGCTAAAACATAAAGCACATAAGTTCAGTTTTCTAAGACTACTTTTGCATTCCCACTGCCACCATGTCCTTAACTGTTTTTGGGTATAAAGAATTTAGAAAGGATAAAAATAATCCTTACAAGTGTAGTAATAATTAAATTACATTATCAAAACGTAATAATTATGTAAACCATTTTATGTACAAAATGCAACGAATTTCTAATAGAAGCGTTCTTTTTTCAATTAAAAATTAAATAGTCCTTTGCATATTTACAAAAATGCAAACGATTTAGAATATTTTTAGTTGATTAAAAAATATTGATGATTGATAATAAATATAAAAAATATGTTTAAATAAAATTAGGCTCTGTATCTACAAAATGTGAGAGGTTGTTACTACAACTCGCAACAAAATAGAGATAAACGTTGACATTGACCAAACAGTTCTTACTTCACTACAAGCAACAAGCAACTTTGAAAAAAGGGAAAAAGCATAAAAGCAGTTAGTAGGCAAACAGCAGGAAAACAGTTTTAGCGCTGCGGCAACGTTAAGTGTGGTAGTGCGGAGACCCGTTCCTTGTTTAACAAATCATAAACCAGTCCAAATCCAACTGCTTGTTTCAGTTTGAAAAAGCAGTTTGTTTGCCGTTTATAGAAAAGCAGTTTTTTTTAACAGTTCGGTGTTTTCGGCCCCACCTCTAGTCTGCAACCCTGCAGGATATCGTGAAAGTTAAAACTAAGCAACTAAATAAAACCGTTAATTAGATAACCTCAACACATTCTTGAGTGTAAAACGTCAGTGATGCCACTAACACACTAGCCGCCTCGGTGGCCTAGTTGATAGCGTACTGGGCTTTCGCTCCGAGGACCCGGGTTCGATTCCCGGCCAGGGTATGGCATTTTCATACGCTATAAATCATCTCATCGTCTGCATTAGCCCAAGTGTGCACAATAGTCGGACATTAAAAAAAAAAAAGAAAATCCACTAACACATGAAGATGTGAAAAAATACTCTCCATATTGTAACGTTAACTTGAGGTATTCAGTTCACAAACGAGACGTGAAACTGACTTGTCAACATTGGAAAAGAAATTACAGCTTTGACAACTGAAAAATGTAATTGGATAAGTAATTGTAAAGAAGTCGGACGGACGGAATGGTTTCGTTCTGCTCTGGACTTTCTTTTTTTTTGGCACTGTAAAAACCGTCGTACAGTATCACGCCGTTGCCGAGTTCCCAAAGCGAGTTTTATAGCCTACTGCTGTGATCCTTTCTTCTTGCCGAGCTCAGATAGTTGTACACGAGCTGACGAGCGTAAAACAAAGAATCAAGGAAGTGGTTCTCACTGCAACACGACTAATAGTCGCGGTCTCACCATTAGGTCGTTCCCAGTGGTTCGGAGAAACTTTCTTCAAAAACTGCGAAAGGTTAAATTTTTGATGTGTTGTTGTTGGAGTTAAATGGAATTTATGAGTTAACTTGAATGTGTAGTTTTCTCCCACCAACACCGTGGTTCTGACTGTTCCTCGCTGGTCCTTAATTATTGGTCCTCGAATACTGGTCCTTAATTGTCAGCCCTCGAGTTCGACTTACGTTTAATGAAAGATCGAGCTACGCAAGGTAATTCGCACTGGTTCACAAATTTCGCTTTGAGTTTTTTTTTAATAAAACCGAAAGGGAAAAGAAATTAGCGTAACTTGTCTCACACCAGATTTAGTTAAAATATTTATTCTGTATACAATCCGAATGTTTTGTAAAATTATCTGAACTAATTTGAATAGTCAGGTTTGAATGGATTTTTTTAACCTATTTTTCCACCTAGTGGTCTATTTACTCATCTCGTAGAGGCTACGCGGTTTCGAAACCTTACCCATCTTCAGGCAGTAATACAAAATGTCAAATCCCTCTGTCGAGGTCGCCACAAATTTAAACAAAACATTGAAAACACACTAACAAACACTGAACACAATTACACGATTAAAATACACACGATAAAATTTGGTTTGGCCAAACGATACGCGCAACTCGTATGGCGTTAAATTCCGGACTGTCAGGTTTAATCTGATTATTAAACTAAAATTAAGTACAGTACACGTATGTATATATATATATATATATATATATATATATATATATATATATAGAGAGAGAGAGAGAGAGAGAGAGAGAGAGAGAATAACTAGTTGTGAAAAAATATGATTACAATTAATTAATTTAAAATCTGACTTAAAAATTTTGCTTCAATATTTTTTTGACTATAGTAAATTTGTTTGTTTACGAGAGAACCTGTTGTCGCTATAAGTTATTATTATTTGTAGAATTTACTTTTCCCAGACAAAATAACAGATTGTTGAGCCAAAACCCTAGATAGCACCACACCAGCCGTTAAATTAAATTATTATAACTTACTTTCTACACAAATAAATCTGTAAAACCCCTAAATAACACCACCACCATCCCTGAAATCAAATTATTGTAACTATATAACTTACTTTTTACACAAATAAATCTGTAAAACCCCTAAATAACACCACCACCATCCCTGAAATTAAATTATTTTAACCAGATAACTTACTTTTTACACAAATAAATCTGTAAAACCCCTAAATAACACCACCACCATCCCTGAAATCAAATTATTGTACTATATAACTTACTTTTTACAGAAAAAAATCTGTAAAACCCCTAAATAACACCACCACCATCCCTGAAATCAAACTATTGTAACTACATAACTTAATTTTTACACAAATAAATCTGTAAAACCCCTAAATAACACCACCACCATCCCTGAAATCAAATTATTGTAACTATATAACTTACTTTTTACACAAATAAATCTGTAAAACCCCTAAATAACACCACCACCATCCCTGAAATTAAATTATTTTAACCAGATAACTTACTTTTTACACAAATAAATCTGTAAAACCCCTAAATAACACCACCACCATCCCTGAAATTAAATTATTGTAACTATATAACTTACTTTTTACACAAATAAATCTGTAAAACCCCTAAATAACACCACCACCATCCCTGAAATTAAATTATTTTAACCAGATAACTTACTTTTTACACAAATAAATCTGTAAAACCCCTAAATAACACCACCACCATCCCTGAAATTAAATTATTGTAACTATATAACTTACTTTTTACACAAATAAATCTGTAAAACCCCTAAATAACACCACCACCATCCCTGAAATTAAATTATTTTAACCAGATAACTTACTTTTACACAAATAAATCTGTAAAACCCCTAAATAACACCACCACCATCCCTGAAATTAAATTATTGTAACTATATAACTTACTTTTTACACAAATAAATCTGTAAAACCCTAAATAACACCACCACCATCCCTGAAATTAAATTATTTTAACCAGATAACTTACTTTTTACACAAATAAATCTGTAAAACCCCTAAATAACACCACCACCATCCCTGAAATTAAATTATTGTAACTATATAACTTACTTTTTACACAAATAAATCTGTAAAACCCCTAAATAACACCACCACCATCCCTGAAATTAAATTATTTTAACTAGATAACTTACTTTTTACACAAATAAATCTGTAAAACCCCTAAATAACACCACCACCATCCCTGAAATTAAATTATTTTAACCAGATAACTTACTTTTTACACAAATAAATCTGTAAAACCCCTAAATAACACCACCACCATCCCTGAAATCAAATTATTGTAACTATATAACTTACTTTTTACACAAATAAATCTGTAAACCCCCTAAATAACACCACCACCATCCCTGAAATTAAATTATTTTAACCAGATAACTTACTTTTTACACAAATAAATCTGTAAACCCCCTAAATAACACCACCACCATCCCTGAAATTAAATTATTTTAACCAGATAACTTACTTTTTACACAAATAAATCTGTAAAACCCCTAAATAACACCAAGAATCAAAATCTTTTTGCAGCAGTTACCGTTAATTGTAGAATAAACATTATGAAGCAAGCAAAAAAGTAAAAATATCTCGATTTATGTTCAAACTACCTACCGTAAAAATATAAGTTTATGTGTTTACTGTGCAACACTATATGTGTAGCCAGGCTATTTGCTAGGGGAAATTTTCTAGCTCATTGACAGTACTTGTAAGTTATACTTCCCAAAGATTTTAGATATTTATCTAATTAACTTTATTTGTCGTTAATTACAATTAGGATAATATTGCAGAGATTTCAGGGACATGGTTAATTTGGAGCGACAGTGACAGCCACGCGGTTAGCTGCTAAATCTTTAAATTAGGAAGACCTTTCTCTGTTCAATTAGCAACTTTCCAAAAAGCGATTTACATAGGATCGCTATCTGCTAACTGGGGTTCCGGCTGAACATTAATTGTGCAGAACCGTTCCACTTTGAATCCGAATAAAACGCAACGGATATTTTTATTCTGAATAGCTGTTATTTTGTTCAGTACCAAGCTCTATGAAGCGGTCTGAATTGTTGATTATTTTTTTTATTATTTTGTAGTTGCCGTCACATTCCTAATCCGCGTTCACAGTTATAAACACTCCCCAGGTGTCATTGACGTCATTCTATGACCCTGTTGTAATTGACGTCATTGTATAACCCCCGTTGACATTGATGAATTGTACGCACCCCGTTGTCATTGACATTGCATAAATCCAGTTGTTATTGACACCGTTGTAATACCCTGTTTTATTGTATCGCTCCGTTGTTGTTGACGGCATCACATAAATACTTGGGTGCTTTGTCGTGATACCCACCCCTCGATACGAGGAACAAAGTGGTCAATCAAATGTGTAAGTGTAAAATATGTTTTCATTAATTATATTCTTATAAAACACTGTAATGGTTTGCGTATTTTCAACTCCCCCGCAGAGGGGTGCAGACTAGCTGAGGAGGATTTAGACGTCCCTCGCGGTACCCGAGTCTAACACACGCTTACACTTGCAACACTACACTGACGCCATTAAAACTTTACACTCACACTTACATTTAGGGAGGCGGTAATAGCCTTAATGTGCTTTTCGCCTTAAAATAAAAACAAAACAAAAATTCCAACTATGATCAACATACTTTGTAGATTTTATACAACAAAATTAGTTGATCAAAATACGTTTTTGTAAACAGCACTGAATAATTAATAGTAACGAAATACGAGGTGTGTTCAGAAAGTAACGAGAATTTTAAAATTTCACTGGCTTGGAGAGTCCGATTGTCAAACATTTTTTTATTATGTTGGTATACATGCCCTTGAAGTATGATAAAACTTTCAGCTGTTTTCATTGTTGACTTTGTCTGTGACAGCCACTAAGGTTAGACGTGTTTTTATGAGCTCGGCGATTTTCGTTTGTTAAAAGAAATGGATCAAAGAATTTGTATCAAATTTTGCATAAAAAATGGAATAAAGTGTGTGAAATGTTAAAAAAGGCCTATGGTGAGTCTTCTATGAGTAAAGCAAGAGTTTACGAGTGGTATAAGCGTTTCCAAGAAGGCCGTGAAGACGTTAAATATGACGAAAGCCCTGGACGCCCCAGCACATCAACAACCGATGAAAACGTGGGAAAAGTGAAAGAAATGCTTATGAACAATCGCCGAATCACAATTAGAGAGGTCGCTGATGATGTTGGCATATCGATTGGATCATGTCATGACATTGTTTCCAATGTTTTGTGTATGAAACTCGTGGCAGCAAAATTCGTTCCAAAATTGTTGAATTTTGAACAAAAACAGCGGCGAATGGAAGTTGCTCAGGAGTCACTAAATGAAGTCAACGGCGATCCAGAATTACTGAAACGTATTATAACAGGTGACGAAACATGGGTTTACGGATATTACGTCGAAACTAAGCTCAATCATCCCAGTGAAGGCATTCTGGCTCGCCAAGGCCGAAAAAGGCTCGACAAGTGCGGTCGAACGTGAAGGTTATGCTCACTGTGTTCTTCGATGTTAATGGCATAGTGCATCATGAATTCCTGCCACCAGGTGAAACGGTCAATAAGGAGTACTACCTACAAGTTCAACGCCGTTTGCGTGAAGAAATCCGAAAAAAACGCCCGGATCTGTGGAAAAACAATTCATGGCTTTTGCACCACGATAATGCACCAGCTCACATTTCATTGCTTGTTCGTGAATTTTTTGCCCAAAACAGTACTGTAACGATGCCCCAGCCTCCATATTCGCCAGACATGGCTCCATGTGACTTTTTCCTATTTCCAAAAATAAAGAGAACCTTAAAGGGCCGTAGATGACATTAAAAGCGCATAGCTGAAAGAACTAAAGGCTATCTCAAAGATCGAGTTTGAGAAGTGTTTCGAGGATTGGAAGAAGCGCTGGCACAAGTGCATAATCTCCTATGGGGACTATTTTGAAGGCGACAACATCAATGTAGAAAAATAAATAAATATTTTATTCAAAAAATTAAAATTCTTGTTACTTTCTGAACACACCTCGTAAATAATAAAATATTAGCGAAAAACAAATCAATAATTTAACGATAAGGAACTATATTTATACTTAGTTCTACTGCTTACTGTATGTCAATATTTACTATCTATCAGTTATAAAACAAACACTGTTAGCAACGAATTAATGTTAACGTGTTATATTCGAGACTAAATCAAGCCATCCGTGATCGAACACGAATATGTTAGGATCGTGCGGGTCGTTCAATATTTTCGATCGTGTATGCGATCTCTCCCAACAAACTCGACGGATTTGTTGGGTTGGAGCTCTACTCCCAACTAGAGCCGAACATCTGACTTGTTCGAACGTGGGAGAACTGTCAAGCGCCTCGCCTGACATGACTTCAGTTCATTAGCGTGCAGTTATAAAGAAAAATGAGTTTTTTAGCTCCAATTTCATCGTCGTATTGCCTTTGAATAGTTTTCAGAGCTCGTCCAAGTAGTTCTTCAAAAGAATGCTCATTCATTCTAAAAAATTTTGGAATCTTGAGGCTCACTAGTGGCCTTGTGGGTAATTTTTTTCGATCTAAAAACTATTGTTTAAACCACAAGAGTTGATTCCTTTTTTCTTTAAGCAAAGAACACCAGCACGTACATTTGCTGCTGGCTTAAAATACATTGCATAAATGACGATATACCCAACGTGCTCGATCAGGCGTTGGGCACTTCTTAACTTGTTGGGTTAGATATTAGGGAAAAGCAACCAACATGTCCCATCGTAGATGGCTTGCCTAACATTGAAACTCACGGCACGGTATTGTGTGGGGACATTATTTAAAACACAAGCATATTTTTTAACAGTGACACTGACAAAATTTCACGACACTGCTAAGTATAAATAAATCTAAAGAGCGGTTATTGGTTTAATAGGTCGAATATGTTTAGACGTGTTTACTTTACCTGAAGCTTCAGAAAAATAAAAATCGAGAAACTAACACGTTTTGTCAAAAAAAAGAAGTCTCGTGAATTGACATGATTTTACTGTAATCCGTCGCGTACGTGATGAAGACTAAATAGAACGCACGTACGCAGAATGTACGCGATGCTGTTGCACGTACAGCACGGTGATACCGCCATTCCTCAGTGGCTTTCTCTGATCACACTTTGCTACTGGAAAAAATCATAGTTAATTGTTTTTGTTTGTACTTTCTCGTTGCTGAAAATCAATTTTAATTTCAATATTAGAGAGTTTATTTATTAGGACACGTGTCGCCACCGGATGGAATTTAATAATTAATTTGCATACGTCTTAGTAAAACTATTTACTTTTTTCAAGAACAACGTTCATGTGTTCTTTTATTAAGGCTTTTCACTTAAATGGTAAAGTACATATTTCTGCAGCTCTTATTTACTCTAGAAGACAATGGTAAATCCCTCTGCGCGATTAATATATATATATATATATATATATATATATATATATATATATATATATATTATTATTATTATTATTATTATTATTTGCGTATAGACCCTGTTGGATCACGCAAAGCACTCCGACTCATGTCTTGTTTTGTTCTAATCGTCCACACCTCCCTCATCCTGTCCCCATGGATCCTCTTCCGCTCCTCAGTCCATTTTACCCCTGCTCTCTTTGGGATTTCATTCTCTGGGACCTTCCAACCGAGCATCTTTTTCCTGTATGAGTTCCTGTCTTCAACGTCTGTTGAGTCTATTTCTGCGTCATGTAGGTCTATTCTGACTTGTGCGATCCACGACGTTGTTAATTTGACTCCTTGTATATACTTAAGGATTCTGTTGGCAAGTCTCGATGTTGGGAGTCCACTGATGTGTCCATAGAACCGAAGCCTCCTTCTTCTGATATCTGCTGCCAGGTTCGATATCTTCTCTGTGGTCTTCCGGAGTGCAACCTGTATCCATCTTCTGTTAATCTCGGGCCAAGGATATTCTTCAAGATTTTGCGTTCTTCCTTCAAAATATCTTCCATGGTAGCTTTTGTGTGGAGTGCTAGCGTCTCGCTTGCATATAATACCTCCGGTTTTATGACTGTGTTGTAGTGTCTGATTTTTGTGTGCGTCGACATACATCTCTTATTGTAGATATCACGCGTTATACCAAGAGTAGCCGTTCATTCTCAGTAGCCGAACCCTTTGCGCAGCCTTCTTGCCACCTGTGGGTTCAAGAATTTCTCCTAGATATTTGAAGTGCTTGACTCTGTTTATCTTACCATATTTTGTGTTTAGTTCTTGAATATTTAATTTTGAACAGAATTCGGTTTTTTGACGAGATATGTAGACCGACCCTCTCTGCACATTTCTTTAGGACTTCTATCTGTTTAATGGCTGTTGTTTCATTACCCGTGAGTATGGCTAGGTCATCTGCAAAAGCTAGGCACGTGATTTCTGTGTTGTCCTTAGGTCTTCCAAGTCGAACTGGTTTCCAGTGCCCTTCAATTTTTAATTATTTCTCCCATTCCATGATAATTTTGTCCAATACCAGATTGAGGGGAGAGGAGAGAGAGAGAGAGAGAGAGAGAGAGAGAGAGAGAGAACCCTTTTACGGGAAAGACACAATTTACGTTGTTTGTTTAGCTTGCAACAAAAGTCTAAGAAAGGGTCCGTTTCTATTCTCAACCTTTATTCTAAAAACAGAACACAAATTGTATTTAAAGAGTGACTATTGGTCAGCAGCTTAAAAATTGCTAAGGAAAAAAATGTGCAAGTGAGAGGTCATGTCCCCACTCTGTCCCCATAGCTCCTCCCTTTTCCTTCACTATCGCTGGGTAGTAACAGTTTCTAGACTCAGATTGGCAGACTCTGTTGGACGGAGCTGGAGAGGAATTCTCCTACTTGCAGGAAAAATTCTCGCGCAGGAAGTTTAATAAGTGGCTGGACTATAACAGCGGCGTGACAGCGTTGTAACCGAGCCTAAAATACACGTACACTTAATATAGAATATTGGGGATATTATGAAATAAGCGTTCTAACCGAGGGCGTTATAACCAAGGTCGACTGTATAAGAAAGAATGCTACACATTAAGGCACTTAAGTGTACGACTTATTGTTGTGTTTTGAGGATTCAGGGATCTAATGCCTTTATTTATAAAATTATTTATGACTCGGCTAACTTGGCTGTTAGGGAAGATGTTGTAGATGTCAAAAATGAACTACAAAAAGCGGCTAACCATGTCACTTCTTGGACTAAAATATGGCGCATGAAGCATAATAAGATCAAATCAAAGTGCAAATTTTACAAATAAGAAAAAATATTAAAGCCTTTCTATATTAATCGACACATAGTACCGCGTGAAAATAGTGCAAAATGTATTGGTATAACCCTTTACGTGAAGCTATGCTGGAAGGAAGACGTTAAGAAAAAACGCGAACAACTAGACATCCAACTGAAGAAAATGCATTGGCTGATTGTAAGAAGGTCAGAATTGTCAATACATACAACTGCTGCAATACAAGCGAGTACTAATACCAGTATGGTTATATGGTTAATGTTTTAGGGCTGCACCAAGAAGTCCAATATTAGAATTATTCAGACTTTTGGAAATAAAGTAGGAAGAGCTATGGTATATCAGTAATGATACCATTCACAAAGATTTGAAGATTGAACCTGTGGAAGTCGTAGCACAAAGTAAGCAAAAAAACATTAATTTCGACTACATCAACACCAAAAAAGTACTTCAGCTGCTTCACAATGCAGAGCTAGTGAGACTTCAGTTGGTTTAGGGTGCATAGTGTTGCATTCTAGATGTGATGCTGTGATCAGAAGTATTGACATTGGGCAATAACTTTATAAACTGTTATAATTATTTATTAGATAATTATAATTATCTACAGACATAATTAAAAACTTCTGGTTAGCCAAATAAAGCTAGTTGTAGTGCAAGTAATAAAATTTTGATAAAATGGTTCACATAATGAATTCACAAACGCAATGTATTTCACATTATATTATAAAAAATTATTTCTCGGTACATACATGTTTTGCATTAAATAAAATTTTAATCAAAATATTATGAATTTTGAGCGTTAGCTTCTTATACCGCGTTGTGCACTTTGTATTTGTCACGATGAAGTGATTCGGTTTCATCAAGTAGGCTTACGAAGCGTAAGTAACGCGAGTAGGGGAAGTATTACACAGACCCCCTCCAGTTCTCAGCTCTTCTCCTTTCTTTCGTCTGCCGGTTCCGACTGAGTTGGTTTTGTATGTTTTGTGCCTAAATGTACATACAACGTGCATGCTTCTCTCTATCTATTTATTTTCTCTCTCTCTCTCTCTCTCTCTCTCTCTCCCCAATTTTCTTCTTCTCATGTTCTCGTCGCGCGTATATAATGATATTGTGTACATTTTGTATATTGCCAGCAGCAACAGTTCAATGGTATACGGTTTATACACGTGCGTTTGATTATATTTTTCTTATATTCTCGATACTTTAAATGTCTTATATTTATATTCTCTCTCTCTCTCTCTCTCTCTCTCTCTCTCTATATATATATATATATATATATATATATATATATATATATATATATATAGCCGTCTCGGTGGCCTAGTTGATAGCGTATTGGGCTTTCACCTCGAGGACCGGGTTCGATTCCCGGCCAGGGCTTGGCATTTTCATACCCTATAAATCATCCCATCGTCTGCATTAGTCCAAGTGTGCACAATAGTCGGACGTTAAATACCAAAAAAAAAAATATATATATATATATATATATATATATATATATATATATATATATATATATATATATATATATATATACATATATTTATATGTATGTATATACATATATTTAAGAAGCTAACGCTTTTGCCGACAGTACCAATGACTGTACTATTTGTTTAACATTTTTAATCTAAAAATATGAAAGTACATATATTGTGTTAGTTCATGACAACACATAACCAAAAATGGAAGACTAACTACTTTTGTCGATATCAATGTAAACATATCTCTAGCTGTGTTTATGTCTTCTAATTGTTGACCACAGTCCTCGCCTTGAGTTGTCTGATCTATCACACGATATGCATTTGTCCATAGACGGTTGTAAAAATAGGCTGTACTAGCAGTTCAAAGAACATTAGACCTTGCAGTATATCCTTAATTAGTATACCGAATGCTCTTAGAACGTATTCCGTTAATTTAACCGATAACCGTAATATTTACGGAAAAAAATGTATTGGACCAATTTTATTAGAAATTTTATGCTCTTTCTTCATAAATCGGTCAAAATTATAATAGATTTTGTTCTTCAGCCAGTATTTACAGAAAATAGCCAGTAACTACAACTCAGCGTTAAATCAGTGCCCTTCCTCTTGAAAGTAAATGGGGAAAAATCGTACACATCTTTCGGGTTTTACACGAGATATTTTCGTGCCAAATTTCAAAACCATCGGTCAATGCGTTTGGCTAAAACTGTGTACACTCGTTAATGTAAATCAAAGGCGGCCATTCTTTTTATATTCTTCTTCTTTTCTGCTAAGATTATTGTCACTATGTTCAGTATAATAATCTGCCTTCCCTAGCTTCGTCAATTCTACCTTCGTTGAAGCGTTTCGGAGAACTTCCATCTTCAAAAACTATATCTATACTTTTTTCCACGCTCTATTCTATACTATGGTGTATCTATATATATATATATATATATATATATATATATATATATATATAGTTTTTGAAGATGGAGGTTCTCCGAAACGCGTCAACGAAAGTAGAATTGACGAAGCTAGGGAAGGTAGATTATTATACTGAACATAAAGGCGGCCATTTTTAAACTGAAGTGAATAGGGAAAAATCTTACACTCATACGTTTGTTTGGACTTCATAAAAGGTACCTTCATACCAAATTTCAATAAAATCGGTCAATGCGTTTAGCCAAAAGGACTTAACAAAAAAAGAAACACACAAGCCAAATTCCGATCGGTCGAGTTGAAAACATCGGTTAGTTGTGAGGAAGATAGAATAGGGACGGCAAAATGAAACCAGCCTGGAGACGGTAAAGGTGTAAATCCGGCCGTGGTTACATTGTATCCCGCGTGATTCCTCTGAGCGCCTGCAAAATGTTTGTAATAAAATGGCCAAATTCTTTTCTCTCGCGGACAGTAATTCAATTTCGGACAGACACACGAATGAAATCACAAGCGGTTTTATTTTCGTGACCTACAACTTTGAAAACGGAAGAAAAACTTTGATGATGAAAGTCACGAGGTTACTTCTAGAATGTCTTTGAAGGGCCCCGAAAGAAGGAGGGGGAGGTGTCACGACAAACAGTCGTGTTCTTGTGGTTGACACCAAGACACCAAGAACCGTTTTGAGATTTTTACGTGAAGTGTAAAAGTTAAAATTTCACATTTAATGAATAAAACATTAACAGAATCTCTATCTTCAACGATTTGATAACATTGTGCTGTTGGGTTTAGAACGAATTAATTTTATTACGAAAATAAACACAAACTTACCATTAAACAAACAAGGATAAACTTGAAAATGGGTATGTTGGATAACTACAAGATACAGAGTGGTTTAGCTCCCGGAACGTTTTTTTTTTTTTTTTGTTTAACATCCGACCATTGTGAACACATTGGCTAATGCAGACGATGGGATGATTTACAGTGTATGAAAATGCCAAGCCCTGACCGGGAATCGAACCCGGGTCCTCGGGGTGAAAGCCCAGTACGCTATCAACTAGGCCACCGAGACGGCTTCCCGGATAGTGGCACTAGTATAAATTATCCTGGATTCACGCGTAAATTAAACACAACTTGAGATTTTTATTTATAAAATTATTAATTATTTTAAATAACTTTTTTAACAACTAAGAACCATTTTCCTTTCTGTTATTCGAATCTAAATAAAAACCAAGTGGTAAAAAGTACCCCGCCAAGACTGCAGTTGAAAGTTAAAAAAATGTTATATCACCTTTGAACCCGCCTTGAACCAGTCGTTTACCGAGGCGTGTTTTCCTGCGTCAAAATAGATATATATTTTCAGTCGCTGATAAATTTGCTAAGTAGATACGTAAATTATTGAAATGTACTTGGATCAAGCAATCTCTTAGTTTATAGCGGCAGCTTGGATGTTTGACGGGGCGGAACGCTACCGCGTTCCTTGATTGAAAGTAACAACAGGCGGTACTCGGTGAAATTCAATATTAACGGGAAGAAGTACTAAAGTAATGTTTCACCGTGGCCTAGTGTTACTTTATAGTAGCCGCCTCGGTGGCCTAGTGGATAGCGTACTAGGCTTTCACCCCGAGGACCCGGTTCGATTCCCGGCGAGGGATTGGCATTTTCATACGCTATAAATCATCCCATCGTCTGCATTAGCCCATGTGTGCACAATAGTCGGACTTTAAACACAAAAAAAAGTAATGTTTCAAAAAAACTTACTCTAATAGAACATCATATGAACACCATTGCGTATATATCAAAACAAAATCTGTAAGATATTTCTGTGAAAGCCTCTCTTGTACTTATTTCCAGTAATTTACATAAAAAATTATAATTGTTCATTTTTCAAACTTGTGAATTGAAATTGTTAGGTTCTCATTTTGAAATAACATTAAAAAAAAATAAAATGTTAAAAATACAAAAAATTGAACACCTCAAAAACACTTAAAACTAAAAAGGAAATATTAAGTCGTAGCCAATTCATACATACGCGTATTTTATTTTTACACGACGTTTATACACTCGCTAGTGTTCCAGCACGTTGCTCTAAAATTACAACCTACGGTGTTTTCCTACTTGATGTCGTTGTCAGATGTTTTTTTCTTGACAGTCGTGTGCCCTTGGAATAGGATACACGTAACAACATAACAAATTGTACCATCGACTTCGAAGTGAGATATGATATTAGAAATAGACAATATTTCATTAACTGTGACTTTGTCGCAGATATTTTTAAATCACAGTCAACAACAGTGACGAACAGAAGAAAAATATCTGTCAGTAGATTGCGGTTACTTAATATCGCCTAGTAAAAATTGGCGGTATCTATAAATTGGATTTGACATCCAACTGCTTGTTTCCGTTTGAAAAAGCAGTTTTTTTTAACAGTTTGGAGTTTTCTGCCCCACCACTAGTTATTAGTGTGTTTGTGTATTGTAGGAAAACTACTAAAAATACAGAGATTATAAGGAGGAAGTAGGAGGAGTTTACAATTTTGTAAAGATTAAGTGAAGCCTTAAAGATTAAAGTTTGTTTCCTATTTTAAAAATGTGTTACAAAAGTGATAGACGAAAGCAATTATTATTTTGTTCACTTGTGCTGCGATCTTGCGGAGATATTTGTTAACAAAGTACTCAAAGTTAAATAACTGCGATGACAAAGCCGCAGTTTGAGTTGGTGAAAACATCTCTACGCATCAGCAGTTATTAGTAGGGGTGGGCGTTTCTGCTATTTTTACAAAACGTCAACAAACTGTTTGTTGAGAAAAAAGCTGCTTTTTAAAACAGTTGGAAAAAACAGGTTTAGAAAAATGAAACTCAAAGTTGTATTAGCAGCTAAAACATAAAGCACATACGTTCAGTTTTCTAAGACTACTTTTTCATTCCCATTACCACCATGTCCTTAAATTGTTTTTGGGTATAAATAATTTAGAAAGGCTAAAAATAGTCCTTATAAGTGTAGTAATAATTAAATTACATTCTCAAAACGTAATAATTATGTATGCCATTTTATATTTACAAAATGCAATGAATTTCTAATAGGAGCATACTTTTTTTTACTTAAAAATTAAATAGTCCTTTGCATATTTACCAAAATGCAAACGATTTATAATATTTTTAGTTGATTAAAAAATATCGATGATTGATAATAAACATAAAAAATATGTTTAAATAAAATTAGGCTCTGTATCTACAAAATGTGAGAGGTTGTTACTACAACTCGCAACAAAATAGAGATAAACGTTGACATTGACCAAACAGTTCTTACTTCAATACAAACAACAAGCAACTTTGAAATAAAGGGAAAAAGCATAAAAGCAGGTAGAAGAAAAGCAGTTAGCAGGGAAGCAGTTTTAGCGCTTGCGGCAACGTTCGAATAAAACGTAGGTGTGGTAGTGGGGAAAGCCGTTCCTTGTTTAACAAATCATAAACCAGTCCAAATCCAACTGCTTGTTTCCGTTTGAAAAAGCAGTTTTTTTTAACAGTTTGGAGTTTTCTGCCCCACCACTAGTTATTAGTGTGTTTGTGTATTGTAGGAAAACTACTAAAAATACAGAGATTACAAGGAGGAAGTAGGAGGAGTTTACAATTTTGTAAAGATTAAGTGAAGCCTTAAAGATTAAAGTTTGATTCCTATTTTAAAAATGTGTTACAAAAGTGATAGACGAAAGCAATTATTATTTTGTTTAGTAGGCCTATACTCATCTGCCTTACATAACCTAACCTAACCTAACCTTAATCCGTCAGACTATTTCACAATTTCTTATTTGGTTACTTGTTTCGTACTAACTTAATTTATTATCAAAATTTATTGCTTGTAGAGTACATGGAGGTCATCTGAAACGCCAGGACACACAACATTGACAAATCTGGGCTACAGATTAGCGTGTTCAACAAGTTGTTAATATTCCTAGCAGAAATAAAAATATAGTAAATACGTTATTGATAATAAATTATGTATTTTATTTTTTAGCATATTAATTTGTATATTAATTAAAAGATAAAGAATTTTTTGAAAACTTAATTCAAATGTACTAACGTGTAATACTTTATTTTTAAAATGTATTTTATTTTTATTTGGAAACTTAACCTACTATTAATCAATAAAGCTTGGAGTATATTATCCATTAAAATTATATAAACCCGAATAAAATTATTTTTAATAATGCGTAGAAAACTTAATTCAGTATGGTTTTAAGTTAAGACAACTGAATTTATAAACTAGCACTAACGTGTAATACTTCCCTAAATTAAAGAGATACAGAATTATGTAAAATGTATTTTATTTCTACTTGAAAACTTAACCTACTATTAATCAATAAAGCTTGTAGTATATTATCCATTAAAATTATATAAACCCGAATAAAATTATTTTTAATAATGCGTAGAAAACTTGATTCAATATGGTTTTAAGTTAAGACAACTGAATTTATAAACAAGCACTAACGTGTAATACTTTCTTAAATTAAAGAGATACAGAATTATGTAAAATTTATTTTATTTCTACTTGAAAACTTAACCTACTATTAATCAATAAAGGTTGGATCATTATCCATTAAAATTATATAAACTCGAATAAAATTATTTTAATAATGCATAGAAAACTTAATTCAGTATGGTTTTAAGTTAAGACAACTGAATTTATAAAGAAGCACTAACGTGTAATACTTCCCTAAATTAAAGAGATACAGAATTATGTAAAATGTATTTTATTTCTACTTGGAAACTTAAACTACTATTAATCAATAAAGCTTGGAGTATATTATAATTAAAATAATATAAATCCGAACAAAATTACTTTTAATAATTCGTAGAAAACAATTAGCCTACAATTCATTATGGTATTCAGTTAAAAGAGCTGAATTTATAAACAAACACTAACGTGTAATACTTTTCTAAATCTAAAATCTCTAAACCATTTTGTACGAAATATCTATTACTTTCCTACAAGTATGACGCAACGGCAAAAATACCAGTTGTGTCACATGTATTTGTCACCGGTGATAATTTTTGTCACAGTCACTGTAGTCACGGGTATTTATAAGTCACTGATATTCCCACCTCTACTTGAGATGGCATCAAGGTGAATGTGAAGTATGTTGTGTGGCCCGGGGCATCAACGCTTCCACTTTCACTTGGAACTCCAATTACATAACCTTTCCCATTAAGGCTTCAACATGACGTAACAATCGAATATACGAAAGGTTAAACAACCGAGTGACGGAATGATTAAAATAGCAAATGAAATTTGAAATATGTTTTGGAGGCGCAACAAATCAACAAGAAATATTTTAAAAATCACTTTGCTTCTCTGCCACATTGGTGGTGGACATTGCATTCAGGCACATTTGTGTGTTTCCTTACAAATTTATACTCATTTACAAACGAATAGTATTTAGTGGTCAAAGTATGCTAAGAAAAACAATCCATGTTAAAAATCCCTATTTTTTAAAAATGTGAATGAATGATTTTTAAAGAGTTACTAAACTAAAGGTTCCCTGCGACTTTGTAAAGAGTTCTTATTTCCCTGCGACCTTTGTAGATCTATTGTGTTCCCTTTTTATTTTTCTGAGATGCTAAGTTACGGCGCCCATTATCTTTATGAAGTCTACGACTTCGAGAAGATTCAAGGTAGTTAACTCCCTTACTTCTAATTGTTTACTTCCCAGTTTGTTATTGAGGTCGTTGTAGATGACTCTGCAAAATCCCTTACGATTTTTCTTTCACTTGACCCTTATCACGTTGTGGGCCAACCCGCCAGCTTCTTGTTGTGTGGTGAGATCCTGTTCATTCTATTTTACAGTCTTATTCATGTTGTTCCCATCTGTAGCTAGGGAAACAAGGTCCGCCCGTATAGAAGCCTATATGAATAGTAGGTACATACATAAGCAGGTAAGGTACATTGGAATGTCATCAGGTATCTCAGGGCTCCGTTTGATACACCACTAAGCCGGTGTTTTTCGCTTCATCAGCACGGGTCGCTTTACACTTTAGATTTAGCAAAGCTGTGTGGAATTGTGTGTGTGTGTGTGTGTGTGTGTGTGTGAGAGAGAGAGAGAGAGAGAGAGAGAGAGAGAGAGAGAGAGAGAGAGAGAGAGAGAGAGAGTAGTATGAGCTAGAGGTAAGGTGGGATCGCTAAGTCCACCAGCTGCTTACTTCAGCTGAATCCGTCGGATGCTTTAAACTTTTAACTTGGTGAAAAAATAAACTTTGTTCTTTACTATTATTGATACAGCTGCAATTTCGTTTAACGAACCTATAAAGATCCTACTTTACGAAGCAGTGTTTCTCTGTAATACGTTGACTGCTTTTATTTCAATACTAAGGCTTTTACGCTTGTAGCTTTGTAAGATTGCAAGTATAAATATTAGCAGACTTGCATGTTTGTAAGTTGCAAATTTTAAGATTGGCACATTTGTAGCTTTGTAAGATTGCAAGTTTAAAGATTGGCAGTTTTGTAGGTTTGTAAGATTTCAAGCTTTAAGATTGGTAGACTTGTAGGTTTGTAAGATTGCAAGCTTTAAGATTGGCAGACTTGTAGGTTTGTAAGATTGCAAGCTTAAATATTGATAGACCTGTTGATTTTGTAATATTGCAAGCATAAAGATTGGTAGACTTGCAGATTTGTAAGATTGCAAGCTTAAATATTGGCATACTTGTAGGTTTGTAAGATTGCAAGCTTAAATATTGGTAGACGTGTAGGTTTTTGTAACATTGCAAGCTTTAAGATTGGCATACTTGTAGGTTTGTAAGATTGCAAGCTTAAATATTGGCAGACCTGTAGATTTTTGTATTATTGCAAGAATAAAGATTGGTAGACTTGCAGGTTAGTAAGATTGCAAGCTTTAAGATTGGCAGACTTGCAGGTTAGTAAGATTGCAAGCTTTAAGATTGGCAGACCTGTAGGTTTTTGTAAGATTGTGAGATTAAAGATTGGCAGATTTGTAGGTTTGTAAGATTTCAAGCTTTAAGATTGGTAGACTTGTAGGTTTGTAAGATTGCAAGCTTTAAGATTGGTAGACTTGTAGGTTTGTAAGATTGCAAGCTTTAAGGTTGGCAGACTTGTAGGTTTGTAAGATTGCAAGCTTAAATATTGGTAGACCTGTTGATTTTGTAATATTGCAAGCATAAATATTGGTAGACTTACAAGTTTGTAAGACTGCAGGCTTAAATATTGGCATAATTGTAGGTTTGTAAGATTGCAAGCTTAAATATTGGTAGACGTGTAGGTTTTTGTAACATTGCAAGCTTTAAGATTGGCAGACTTGTAGGTTAGTAAGATTGCAAGCTTAAATATTGGCAGACCTGTAGGTTTTTGTATTATTGCAAGAATAAAGATTGTAAGATTGGCAGACTTGTAGGTTTGTAAGATTTCAAGCTTTAAGATTGGTAGACTTGTAGGTTTGTAAGATTGCAAGCTTTAAGATTGGTAGACTTGTAGGTTTGTAAGATTGCAAGCTTTAAGGTTGGCAGACTTGTAGGTTTGTAAGATTGCAAGCTTAAATATTGGTAGACCTGTTGATTTTGTAATATTGCAAGCATAAATATTGGTAGACTTACAAGTTTGTAAGACTGCAGGCTTAAATATTGGCATAATTGTAGGTTTGTAAGATTGCAAGCTTAAATATTGGTAGACGTGTAGGTTTTTGTAACATTGCAAGCTTTAAGATTGGCAGACTTGTAGGTTTGTAAGATTGCAAGCTTAAATATTGGCAGACCTGTAGGTTTTTGTATTATTGCAAGAATAAAGATTGGTAGACTTGCAGGTTAGTAAGATTGCAAGCTTTAAGATTGGCAGACTTGTAGGTTTGTAAGATTGCAAGCTTAAATATCGGTGGACCTGTAGATTTGTGTAATATTGCAAGCATAAAGATTGGTAGACTTGCAAGTTTGTAAGACTGCAAGCTTATAGGTTGGGAGACTTGTAGGTTTCCACGCTTGCACCTCCAGTTACTGACTGAGACCGATATTAACATAACAAATAACCAGTACCGTGCATGTTTTGTTCTTGTAAATATGGAATAAATAATGAGCGCTCGCGTGCGTATGTGAATACGAACAAAGTCAGAAAGTGGAACCTTGTGTAGGCTTACTCGGTGACTTCTGGCTTCGACTAAATCAAATGAAAGCTTCGAAGGAAAAGAAAGTGCCATCAGCATCGTACCACGGCTCCACGGCTCAGCTGATGTCAAGGACGCCAGGTTTGTGTCGGACCGGAACTGTTAAGAAATAAACAGGAAGTTAACTGTTTATCGTAACTCGTAACTACTGGTTCAGCTGGTTAAGTCGCTTCTGTTTGAAAACGCCTTTGAAACGATTTGCTTCATTTTCAATCGGGAAATAAAGATAATATATTTTTACGCGTGCGTGCGCGCGTATGTGTCTTTCTATAGGTTATTACAAGTGAATTTATTACTGATTCAATTACTTATTGACAAAAAAAACTTCGTGAGTCTAATGTGCTTCTAACAACTTGACACGCCGATAAAAATTATATTCTAGTAAAACTATAAATTCCTCAAAATAAAAGTCACAAACCCATTCCCCCCGTTTGAATTTTATTGACTGTTACTGAGAGCATTGATTTTCATAATCGAATTTTGAAAATTGGCGAACACAAAGGAAACAGGACTGAGCATTTTTCTACCACTACCAACTATTTAAAAAATCAAGAAGGTAATTTCTTCCCAGGGTAGCCTCTACGGCTCTAGGAATCTTTTTTTTTTTTTGGTGTTTAACGTCCGTTTTTTAACCAAAAAAAACATTGTTGGTAAAAAAAACAATGCCGGGTATGGAAGCTTTTTTTAAAAAAAATAGTGATTTAAAACTGCATTTAAGTGATAAGAGATCAAAGTGAAATGAGTTGAAATGCATGAAACATTTTACAAAAAAAACCGTACCCCAAAACAAGTTATTTGAGTTCTAAAAAAATGTTAAAAACAGTACTGTATACCCGGAACAAAACGACAGCCGAATTGGTGAGTTTTAATTTTATAGTTCAGAATTCCAAAATTCATTTATGGTATTTAGTAGTCGGCTACTAAACTTCCTAAAAATAAAAATGTTATTTTAAACTAAATAATGTTTTGTTAGATATCCAGTAGGTAGGTATTTGTTTAGGGGCCGCTGGAATTTGGAGGCCTGGAGAATTATGCACCTTTTGCCCCCTCGTGGCAGCCCTGTTTAATCATCATCAAGAAATAGAGGCAGTTCTAACTACTCTAATTTGAAAATAAATTGCTTTTAAAGAATTAAAAATATACAAAAACCACAAAATAAGATTATGTAGAGCTTAGGCTAGTTTTGATTTTTTTTTTTAAGAAAAAAGCACATTGAGGCTATTATCGCCTCCCTAAATGTAAGTGTGAGTGTATAGTGTTAAAGTCTTAAGTGTAGTGTTGTAAGTGTAAGTGTGTGTTAGACTCGGGTACCGCGAGGGACGTCTAAATCCTCTCAATAGGTGCAGCTAGTCTGCACCCCCTGCGGGGGGCTAATTTTGATAAACTATTCCAAAAGTAGTAGTTTAAATGATTAGGATTATGACGGAAACTATTTTCTTGCGTCTAGTGGTCTTTTTACTCATCTCGTAAAGACTACCGCGGTTTCGATTCCTCACTGTTTCATCTTCACACAAAATGTCAAAACTCTCCGTCGAGGTCGTCACGAAAACGTAGTTTAATTTAGCGTTAACTATACTTTTGGGATAAACATTGAGCAGCCTACAAGAATATTTCATCTGGCCACAAACAAAAGAACTATCGTGATTTCTATCTAATATAATAATTCTATTTTATTTCTAAAATTGTTTCTTAATGATGGGATATTTTTATTACTATTGTTTATTGGAACATTTGCAATCATTTGTGTGTACGAAACACAATACACGACGTTTTGAGAGTATGGATCAACTGTCGTTCTCGACATAACCTAAATCCAAAACATGAAATTAAAACAAACATTAAAGGCTCCTGAGTGGTCAGTTGCAGGTTTAGGTTTTTTGTTACGCTGTAGAGAAAGAGAGACCTTAACGTCGAGTATTGTTTTATACGCACAACGATGGGAGGAAATGTCCAAATAAACAGTAATAATATCATGATAATTGTATTACATTTAGAATATAATTTCAATATGAGCTAGATTTATAATTTATAATCATATATATTATTTCTCGAATCAACATCCCTATTCATACAGGCATCTTTAGAAAGATTTTTTTAACCGGCTTCTGACATTGCAAAACGATTTTGCGCTAAAACTTACTGTTTGTGGAAAATTTTAACATAAAAGATACTTTAACTGTCATTGCCGAAACGGTATGATGCGCATGCGCGGCTTCACAAATCAGACCATATTTTGTATATTTTACGAAGCTAACTTATTAATCACAATTTTTTTTCTTTTGGTGTTTAAAGTCCGACTATTGTGCACACTTGGGTTAATGCAGACGATGGGATGATTTATAGCGTATGAAAATGCGAAGCCCTGGCCGGGAATCGAACCCGGGTCCTCGGGGTGAAAGCCCAGTACGCTATCAACTAGGCCACCGAGGCGGCTTATTAATCACAAATAGACAATCCAAATAGATGGGAGGAAATGTTCAAATAAACAGTAATAATATCATGATAATTATATTACATTTAGAATATAATTTCAATATGAGCTAGATTTATAATTTATAATCATATATATTATTTCTCGAATCAACATCCCTATTCATACAGGCATCTTTAGAAAGATTTTTTAACCGGCTTCTGACACTGCAAAACGATTTTGCGCTAAAACTTACTGTTTGTGGAAAATTTTAACATAAAAGACACTTTAACTGTCATTGCCGAAACGGTATGATGCGCATGCGCGGCTTCACAAATCAGACAATATTTTGTATATTTAACGAAGCTAACTTATTAATCACAAATGGACAATCCTATTAAAAATGCCACTTTTTTGCGTAACGTGCTTAGAACAATTTCAATATTTACTTAATAGAGGTTATCTGACCCTACTGACATTCCCCTATCACTGCCGGGACAAGCCGACAAGGACAAGCATTTCGAATACCAAACACGTTTTTGACACAAATATATTTGTGATTTCTCCTTCTATCGTGCGTTTATCTATTGTTGATCGATCGCTTTTCGATTTATTTTGTAAACATGTTTTTCCCATCATTCCAACTAACGCCCAACGACTACTCTTATTCAAAAGGCTGTGTTTACTTAAAACTGTCATAGTGCGAAATTTCGCTCGGGTTTTCTGGTATTTTAACTAAAGCTGATGTCATATTGCTGCATACTTTCTTCTTTTCGTTTCACCCTCTTTGGGGTACGCTGAATCAATCACTTCTTGCGCGCTGTACTTTTCTTTGTTCCCAGTAGCTCTTCATTCTTTCCGATCTTCTTTTCCTCTCCTCTTCCAAAATGACAGGTTTAGGTCTTATTTTGGTTTTATCTTGGAATCTTATTCTTTCGTCCTTGGTACTTATCTTAGCAGTTTGGTCAAGCAGTGAATTTTCTGTAATTTTTAATTCTATTAGGTCTTTTTCAATTTCTTTAAACCAGTTCGGTTTTGTTTTACGATTATGGAAAAAATCAAACACCTGTTTCGTCAATCTGTTGGAGTTCATTCTAAGAAGATGGCCGTAAAAATTTATTCTCCTTTTTCTCATAGTATCTGACAGTTTTTCAATTTTCTTATAGAGAGCTTCATTTCTTATATATACCAGCTTTGCTGCATACTATTATTAAAAAAAAAAAATTTTTTTTAGTTTGCGTGATACATTTTGTCAATGCACATTATTTTAGCTGATTATCATATTATATATGCACACTATTAGGTTATCTAATTTTTATCATAATTATTTTAATATTTCTGTCTGATTATTTTTTCCATTTCCACACGGCTGATAATGACTGATTTTTTCCAGGACTATGGCCAAGGTGTAATGTGAACATTAACCTTGTGCGGTGGAGACATATATTAAAATGATGCGAGCAGATTGGAACAACTCAGGTGTCAGCATTTACTTCAGAACAAAATTTCAAAAGGGATGTCAAGTGACCAGAGAACAGCAGTATGATTTTCACCTTTATTACTGTTACAACGGCTCTGAAAACTGGGCTTACAATAGTCGGAACAGGTAAACACCTTTAAACATTGCAAGTTTGTAATTTATTTACAATTTTTTAATAAAGTCTAATAATAAGTAAGTCAATTCTTTTTTTTAAGGGCTCCGCAGGGGATGCAGACTATTTGCACCTATTGAGACGATTTAAACGTCCCTCGCGGTACCCGAGTCTTAACACACACATTCACTTACGACTTTAACACGTTACACTCACACTTATATTTAGGGAGGCGATAATAGCCTTAATGTGCTTTTCACCTTAAAATAATAATACAAAAAAAAAATTAAGGCGAAAAGCACATTGAGGCTATTATCGCCTCCCTAAATATAAGTGTGAGTGAAAGTGTCAAAGTCGTAAGTGTAGTGTTTTAAGTGTAAGTGTGTGTCAGACTCGGGCACCGCGAAATAGGTCAAACAGAACCTACAAATAAAGTACCAAGCAAAGCAAGGTCTCTGTTTCAACTCGACCGTACGGCAATTGAATTTTGTGTTAGTTTGTTACGCAATTTTGACCAAACGCATCGACCGATTGTTTTGAAATTCGGTAAGGAGATACCTTGTATAAACTCGAACGATGTGTAAAAGACTTTTTTCTTTTAAAGATATTGGCCTCTGATTTACAGTAACGAATGTATGCAGTTTAAGCCAAACGCACTGGCTAATTGCTTTGAAATTTGGTACGAAGGTATCTTATATACAGCCCAAATGACGTAAGTGTAAGATTTTTCCCCATTTACTTCTGTTTCAAGATGGCGGCCTCTGATTTAACAAGTGTACGCAATTTTAATCAAACGCACTGATCGATTGTTATAAAATTTAGTACGAAGGTACTTTTATAAACTTGAAAGATGTATTTGTAAGACTTTTTTCCCATTTATTTCCGTTTCAAGATGACGTCATCTGATTTACAATAACGGATGTACGGAATTTTAAACAAACGCACTGATCGATTGTTATAAAATTTAGTACGAAGGTACCTTTTATAAAGCTTGAAAGATGTATTTGTAAGACTTTTTTCCCATTTACTTCCGTTTCAAGATGACGTCATCTGATTTACAATAACGGGTGTACGCAATTTTAATCAAACGCACTGGTCGATTGTTATAAAAAATAGTACGAAGGTACCTTTTATAAAGCTTGAAAGATGTATTTGTAAGACTTTTTTCCCATTTACTTCCGTTTCAAGATGACGTCATCTAATTTACAATAACGGGTGTACGCAATTTTAATCAAACGCATTAAACGATTGTTTTTATATTATACGAAGACAAATGTATAAGGCCCAAATGACGTATGCATAACATTTTCCCCTATTTACTTACGATAAATTGAAAAAATATTTTATCTTATCGACGTCTTTATCTTATAATAAGATGGCGGCCTCTGATTTAACGAAGACGAGTGTACGCAATTTTAATAAAACGCATTGGTCGAATGTTTCGAAATTTCGTACGAAGATACCATGATAAAGTGCAAAGACGTGTTTGTAAATTTTTTCATTCATTTCCGTTTCAAGATGGCGGGCTCTGATTCAACGTTGAGAGTGTAGTAGCTGGCTTTCCTGTAATAGTGGTTGAATGGCAAAACCTATCATAATTTTGACAGTTTCGTTGAGGAAGAGCATAAAATTTCCAGTAAAGTTGGTGCAGTAACATTTTCGCAAATATTACGGTTACCTGTTAAATTGATGAAATAAGTTACGGGAGCTGTCGTGAGTGCTCTGTATATTAATTTAGAATATACTGCAAGGTCTAATGTTTTTTGAACGATTAGTAAATAATGATTAAGTAACACCAGAAGCTATAAGTTGAAAGTAAAATCAGATGTTAAAGTCTGGATATTATATAAGTCAAAGAACAAGTTTTCCTTATCAAAAATGAATTTGTCTTATTTTTCAGGGATTTGGCTTGTGCCTTTATTAATAGCAGGGTTAGCGTATTATCGTTATGACAATTTCGATCCTGAATCGAGACCAGCCAACTCAAGACAATTGTACAAAGAATATGATTTTATTATAATCGGAGCTGGGTCAGCAGGAGCAGTGGTCGCCAATCGACTGTCAGAGATTCCTCACTGGTCAGTGTTACTGCTTGAAGCAGGACCCAATGAGAACGAAGTCACTGATGTACCTTCATTAGCTGCGTATTTACAGCTCTCGCAGTTGGATTGGCAGTATAAGACAGAACCGACAGGTACTGTAAATAATAATTGTATTATTATTGTACATACTTTAAAAAAACTAAAATACTGTATGGTTTAACTTGTAAGTAGTTTAACTAGTAAGTGATGGATCCAGCCGGGGGGTGGGCGCTAAAAAAATTCCCCCCTTAAAGGCAATTACTGAAGTTAGCCTGAAATGTTTTAAATTAATTTTATTTCGTTATGAAATTATGCCGATTTATGTGGATTTATTATTAATTAAGTGGATTAATGTGGATTAATTATTTATTAAGTGGATTTAATGCATGCAATCATAAACTCAATATTATGTACCCAGAAAGCAAGTTCATAATATATATATATACACACACACGAGGTGTGTTCAGAAAGTAACGAGAATTTTAATTTTTTGAACAAAATATTTATTTATTTTTCTACATTGATGTTGTCGTCTTCAAAATAGTCCCCATTGGAGATTATGCACTTGTGCCAGCGCTTCTTCCAATCCTCGAAACACTTCTCAAACTCGATCTTTGAGATAGCCTTTAGTTCTTTCAGCGATGCGCTTTTAATGTCATCTACGGCTGTAAAACGACGGCCCTTTAAGATTTTCTTTATTTTTGGAAATAGGAAAAAGTCACACGGAGCCATGTCTGGCGAATATGGAGGCTGGGGCATCGTTACAGTATTGTTTTGGGCAAAAAATTCACGAACAAGCAATGAAATGTGAGCTGGTGCATTATCGTGGTGCAAAAGCCATGAATTGTTTTTCCACAGATCCGGGCGTTTTTTTCGGATTGCTTCACGCAAACGGCGTTGAACTTGTAGGTAGTACTCCTTATTGACCGTTTCACCTGGTGGCAGGAATTCATGATGCACTATGCCATTAACATCGAAGAACACAGTGAGAATAACCTTCACGTTCGACCGCACTTGTCGAGTCTTTTTCGGCCTTGGCGAGCCAGAATGCCTCCACTGGGATGATTGAGCCTTAGTTTCGACGTCATATCCGTAAACCCATGTTTCGTCACCTGTTATAATACGTTTCAGTAATTCTGGATCGCCGTTGACTTCATTTAGTGACTCCTGAGCAACTTCCATTCGCCGCTGTTTTTGTTCAAAATTCAACAATTTTGGAACGAATTTTGCTGCCACGCGTTTCATATACAAAACATTGGAAACAATGTCATGACATGATCCAATCGATATGCCAACATCATCCGCGACCTCTCTAATTGTGATTCGGCGATTGTTCATAAGCATTTCTTTCACTTTTTCCACGTTTTCATCGGTTGATGTGCTGGGGCGTCCAGGGCGTTCGTCATCTTCAACATTTTCACGGCCTTCTTGGAAACGCTTATACCACTCGTAAACTCGTGCTTCACTCATAGCAGACTCATCATATGCCTTTGTTAAAATGTCACACACTTTGTTACACTTTATTCCATTTTTTATGCAAAATTTGATACAAATTCTTTAACAAACGAAAATCGCCAAGCTCATAAAAACACATCTAACCTTGAAAACAGCTGAAAGTTTTATCATACCTCAAGGGCATGTATACCAACATAATAAAAAAAAATGTTTGACAATCGGACTCTCAAGCCCATGAAATTTAAAAATTCTCGTTACTTTCTGAACACACCTCGTGTGTGTGTGTGTGTGTGTGTGTGTGTGTGTGTGTGTGTGTGTGTGTGTGTGTGTGTGTGTGTGTGTGTGTGTGTGTGTGTGTAATATCTTTATAATATTATATATATTATACTTTTATAATATATATATATATATATATATATATATATATATATATATATATATATATATATTATGGTTCGATTTATTTGCTTGAAGTTTTCACAACCAGAAATATTCTTAATGGAAAGAATTTCACTGAAAAGTTTCATTTTCATTGTACAGAACCTCTATGTTCTCACTTTATCAAGATTCTTTTAGATTTTATACCTCTTATAATATATATATATATATATATATATATATATATATATATATATATATATATATTTATATATTATGTCACTCATAGCAGACTCATCATATGCCTTTGTTAACATGTCACACACTTTGTTACACTTTATTCCATTTTTATGCAAAATTTGATACAAATTCTTTAACAAACGAAAATCGCCGAGCTCATAAAAACACGTCTAACCTTGAAAAAAGCTGAAAGTTTTATCATACTTCAAGGGCATGTATACCAACATAATATATATATATATATATATATATATATATATATATATATATTATAAGAGGTATAAAGAATCTAAAAGAATCTTGATAAAGTGAGAACTTAGATCTTCTGTACAATGAAAATGAAACTTTTCAGTGAAATTCTTTCCATTAAGAACATATCTGGTTGTGAAAAATTCAAGCAAATAAATCGAACCATAAAAAGCAAGTGATGATAATAAGTATTATTAAGTAGCATATGATTATTGCGATGAAAATTCGTATCTAATCATGAAGACATCGCTAAAGCTGCTCTCAACACTCTCAATTTGCACTGGAACACCAGAACGTACTTTTTCAACATTGCGTATACTTAAAACGAATTTCGCGAATGGTTGAAGATAGTTTAAAGGGTCCTGCACTGCTTTATTTTCACCGAGATATTAAAATTAATTCTGGGAAAATAATAACAAACTTTATTTTATTTTATAAAATATTATATAAAATAGTATTTTCTAGTTTAAAAACTATTTCTGTAACAATATAAACGTTAATTTCTACATCTAACAAAAACGAATTGTTATAATTATACGAGGGTTGATCAAATATAAACGAGACTGACTTTCTAAAAACTTTTCCGTTGGACATTGAACTCTAAAGGGTGGGGTTTCAGGTAGCCTGGGAGGTTTGGGACGGGCGTAGACGGGCAACATTTCCGTTCGGACCCTTCAGTATAAAACTATACAATGAGTGAGAGTGAAGTGCACGTTTCCGTGGAGCAGAGAATTATTATTAAGTTTTTGGCCAAGGAGGGGGTCAATCCGACTGAAATCTTTCGTAGATTGACGGCTCAATACGGGGACAGGACCCTGTCAAGAGCTCGCGTTTTTGCTTGGCACAAGGAATTCGCCGAAGGACGGGAAGCATTAGTAAACCTCAGCCATGATCGTCGCCCGACCACTTCCGTCACGGACGAAAACATTGATGCTGTTAGAAGCTCCTGGACGAAGACAGACGTATATCGCTGCGATTTATTGCAGATGAACTCCAGTTGAGCTATGGTAGCGTTCAAAAAATCGTTACATCAAACCTGGAACTCAGCAAAGTATCTGCAAGGTGGGTTCCACAAATTTTGACCGACGTTCACAAAGGGAATCGTTTGGAGATTTGCCAGCGACTATTGACCCAATTTGAACGAGATGGTGAGGCATTATTAAACCGGATTGTCACCTGTGACGAAACATGGGTTCACCATTACACTCCCGAGTCGAAACAGGCAAGTATGGAGTGGCGGAAGAGGGGAGAGAGGGCGCCTCTGAAGGCCAAATCACGATCGTCGGCCGGGAAGGTAATATATTTTTCGACAATCAAGGCGCTTTTCACGACGATTTCCTCCATCAACGACGCACAATAAATGCACAATATTATTGCGATGTTTTAGAGGCCGCAAAACAGTCTTTTCGTAGGAAAAGGAAATCTAAACCGGCGAGAAACGTCATTCTTCTTCACGATAATGCCCGACCACATTCGGCGAACGCTACGAGGCTTAAACTCGATCAAATTGGCTGGGAACCAATGGAACATCCCCCATACAGTCCAGACTTATCACCCTGCGACTATCACCTGTTTGGGCTACTCAAAGAGGCGCTTGGAGGCCAGCGTTTCGTAGACGATTCTGCGGTGGAGACCTTCGTGCTCCAATGGCTCAATGAACGCACGAGAACTTTTTACGAAGATGGAATTAAAAAACTTCCAATCCGGTGGGAAAAATGTGTTACTCGTGCGGGAGACTATGTAGAAAAATAAGTTGTATCAAGAATAATTTGTAAGTAAGCAATACATTTTTTAAAAAATCAGTCTCGTTTATATTTGATCAACCCTCGTAAATAATATTATTTTTTTATTGTTTAAAATTTTATGTTTAATTTTATTTAATAAATAATAATCTACCTTATTTTTCATATTGTTATTGTTCTTCTTCTTCCTCTTCTTCTTTTTTCTTCAACAACAACAACTACTACTACTACTTCTTCTTCCTCTTCTTTTTTTCTTCTTTTTCCTCATCTTGATGTTGTTGGTGTTGTTGTTGTTGTTCTTCTTCTTCTTTTTCTTCTACAACAACAACAACTACTACTACTTCTTCTTCCTCTTCTTCTTCTTATTCTTCTTCCTCTTCTTCTTCTTCTTGTTGTTGTTGTTCTTCTTCTTTTTTTTCTACAACAACAACAACTACCACTACTACTACTTCTTCCTCTTTCTCTTCTTTTTTTTCTTCTTCTTCCTCTTCTTGATGTTGTTGGTGTTGTTGTTGTTGTTTTTCTTCTTCTTCTTCTTCTACAACAACATTAACTACTACTACTACTACTACTTCTTCCTTTTTCTTCTTCTTCCTCTTCTTGTTGTTGTTGTTGTTGTTGTTGTTGTTGTTGTTCTTCTTCTTCTTCTTCTTCCTCTTCTTCTTTTTCTTCTACAACAACAACCACTACTACTACTACTACTTCTTCTTCCTCTTCTTGTTGTTGTTGTTGTTGTTGTTGTTGTTGTTGTTCTTCTTCTTCTTCTTCCTCTTCTTCTATAACAACAACAAACAACTACTACTACTACTACTACTACTACTACTACTACTACTACTACTTCTTCCTCTTCTTCTTTTTCTTCTTCTTCTTCCTCTTTCTCTTCTTTTTTTCTTCTTCTTCCTCTTCTTGATGTTGTTGTTGTTGTTCCTCTTCTTCTTCTTATTATTATTTTTATTATTATAAACATGATTTTTACCTTGCGCCTTCTTTCAAGAAATTCCTGGATCTGCCACTGGTAAGTAGTAGTCTATATTTGATTACTGTTCTTTATTTCAGGTCGAGCATGTTTAGGGATGAAGGGTGGCCGTTGCAGTTGGCCACGAGGCAAAGTGTTGGGGGGTTCAAGTGTACTCAACTACATGTTGTACGTTCGTGGTAATAAGCAGGATTATGAAAACTGGGAGAGACAAGGCAACCCTGGCTGGGGATACGATCAGGTAAACTGGCTTTCTTCCATAGATTATTATTTTCATCTGTGCTAAAAGTTGAGGTTATTTCATTTCAGTATTATTTCACCTAGAGAAGAGTTAAATTAAAGAACAGTTACAACTACTGCATTACTGCTACTCTGGATTATTGATTACAAGTACCTGTTCCAGTTATTCATGGTTGGTTACTTTTATATTGAAATTTGTTGTGATTACAATAAATTTATTTATGTGGTAGCGTTCATTACAAATCCACACTAACCAGTTCCACTGTTCTTTTATTTACATTTAAATAAATAAATAAATAATACATTAATACCCATGTTGTTTCACGACCTGTCCTACAAGTTAACACCAATATTTGTTGTATTATGCTAACTGTATTCTGATTTTGGTCTGTGAATGAGTCTACTAAAATAATTATTGAACATTTTAAATTTTGCATGTTAAATGAAGTGTGTTTTAAAAAGAACTTCTTAGAAAAACTGATGTGTTGTAATAACCTTGAGATATTTTTACTGGGACTCAATGTGTTATTCAACATCATCTAAAATAAGAAATAGTTCAGAAACAGTACACAAACTTTTCTCACATTAAATTATTTAAATTTTGAGATATTAGGTCCATTTTTATTTACTTTTTGTAGCTTCCAAACCAATTTGGAGAGATTTTTTTGTATTAATGTGTAACCTACGTCTACTTATGGGTATATTTGAACAAAATTTGTTCAGAATCATGAGAATCGATAGAGTATATTAATAGTGTTGAAGCCAGATAATGCTCTACGTCCACATTGTTCTGTGCTAATATTTCCATGTCCACATTTTTCTGTGCACATCTACATTGTTCTGTACTAATATTTCCACATCCACATTGTTCTGTGCTAATATTTCCACATTCACATTTTTCTGTGTCATTATGTCCACATCCACATTGTTATGAGCTAATATTTCCACATCCACATTGTTCTGTGCCAATATGTCCACATCCACATTTTTCTGTGATAATATTTCCATGTCCACATTGTTCTGTGTCAATATGTCCACATCCATATTGTTCTGTACTAATATTTCCACATCCACATTGTTCTGTGCCAATATGTCAATGCTGGCTTCAGAATTACTTTATTCAGGTTTATTTTGCTTTCCAGTTATAATTTTTATCTGTGCCCAAGCAGCAAAGCATGTTTAGTTAAATTTTAGACTGAGATGATTGTATTTAGTCAGTATGATACGATTCAATAGTCAGAAAGAACACCTACAATTTTAATTTCATTTTTTTACTTTTGTATTGTAAAAGATATCTTTAAAGTTTATTCAATATTTCTTATGTGATTTTTTCATTATTTTAAATCTTTGTTTTTTAATAGGTGTTATACTATTTTAAAAAATCGGAAGATAATCGCAATCCATATTTAGCTGGAACTAGGTACCACAATAAAGGTGGATACTTAACAGTCCAGGAAGCACCATGGAGAACTCCATTAGTCCTTGCCTTTGTTCAGTCTGGAGAGGAAATAGGATACAAAAATAGAGATATTAATGGCGAAAGTCAAGCTGGCTTTATGGTTGCTCAGGTAAGTGTAATGATTTTATGTTAAAAAGTTAATAATCAGGCAAAATTAATGAAATAAAAAGAAAAACAATAAACTATTGTTAAATGTATCGAATTATCAAATTAATAAATGTTTTATTGATATATAAATTATTTATTTATAACAACTAGAAAGCAAACTTACACAAGTAACTTTCTTGATACATCAATAGTTCAAAAAATAAGATAAACTTTTAAAAATTGAACATAATTTATTTATCCAGAGCATTTGTATTTTGTGTCCTCTTCAAAAAAAAAAAAATCTACAAATAGGATTTCTATAAATGGACAATTTCAATTTCAAACTATTTATTTTACTTTCTTCATTATAAAGCAACACTTAATAATGTTTTTTAATGGTTAATAGTTAATATATATTGTGAACTATTTTATTTGTGTACATGTAGTTTGCATACATATAGTCTACATAAATTTATGAACACGCAGATATTTTATTTGTAACAGGGTACAATTCGAAGAGGAAGTCGCTGTAGCACAGCAAAAGCATTTTTGCGACCAGCACGACTCAGATCGAATCTACACATTGCTATGAATGCACATGCCACCAGAATACTCATCAATCCAAAAACTAAAAAAGCATATGGAGTACAGTTTATTCGAGATGGGATCCGTCAAGTTGCTATCGCAAGGAGAGAAGTAAGTTCACAAAAGTATTAGCAGTAGGAAACAAGCACAGTTAGGCCCAGTACATACTTGTTGCAAGAGTTATTTGGAGCTGCATTATTTTGAGTCGCATAAGAAGAAATGCAAAGTTGCTGTACACACGGATGCTGATACCTATCACTCCTGATAGTTATTGAGGTTGCCACAGGTGCTTGTAAGATGTGCATCACATTTTCATACCCTGTTACCTGGCAGTGTTCGTCTGCCCCAGCATCATATCTCCTATCGTACCTACAACTTGTGGAGTTCCTCTACATGATGTCTGATGAAAATGCAGATATAAACTTTTCATCGAAAAAGCAAAAACTTGCTCGATAATTTGGGATGTTATTTATTAGGATCGAATCAACATTCAAAAATAATTTAAAATTGTCATCGTCTTCCCTGAGATCCATCATCTACTCAATTAACTGATTTAAATCAATTAAATCAATAAATCATTTTAATCTCCCTTTAAGTACCTCTGGCTGTTTTATGGTTGAATCCCCCTTTTTATAATTTCACTTTCATGATTACGTGGTCCTACTTGTACAATAAGTATGAAAAAACATCTTTTTTCATAAATATTTGGCTCATGTATCCATATCGGTTGGTTGTAAATGAGAGACTATCACTGTGGTCTATCACGTAAATGTTCATTGGAACACTGATAAGAAGCAGATTGAAATGACTCAGCATCCTGATAACCTTTACAGCATGTGTGCACAGAATCTTAAACAGACCTTAAATGGTCACTATTAATGCCATTACTTCAAAAAGTCTTAGCATCATATCGCATTATTACTCAATAAGTTTACACTATCAGTAATAATTTCATTATTTTTAATTCAGTACTACTTGAGTCACCATGGATACCTTTCTACATTTTTGTGTGTTCTAAACAGCTCCGAAATTTTTAAGAACTCCCGGAGGTCTTAGGCTAAGTTTTTTTATAGCGCTTGGATATAAAATGTGCAGATCTTTATAGCAGTTGAATACAAACGTAACCCTTGATGCTGTATTGTACATACAATCTTACAAATGTTTGTTTTCTAGGTTGTAGTCTCCGCTGGAACTATCAATTCTCCGCAACTACTAATGCTATCAGGTGTAGGTCCTCAGGAGCATTTGCAGCGTCTTGGTATTCCTACTATTCATGACCTTAAGGTTGGCTTTAATCTACAAGATCATGTTGGCATGGCTGGACTTACATTCATTGTAGACAAACCTGTGGCTATTATACAAGACCGATTGCAGGTAAAAAGTTGAACGCTTTTATTTGTTAGTAACTATTTGCTGCCATTCCCTGCTTTGTCACTTTTATTCTGCTGATGCACTTTCAACAGCTGTTCAACATTCCTGTTGATGCAGTTTAGAACAATTACATATAGATCAGTTTGCTCAACCTATCTTTATACACCTACCCACTTTTCTGTTAGTTCATACCTCCCCACCACTGGAATGTATTCTTTTATGTTATCTATTAGACCCTTAACTAACAGCATGTTTAAAAATCACACTACCATCACTATATATGTCTTAGAAACATTATGTAGTTGGGGTGTAAATATTACATAAAGTGGCAAAAACCAATGTTATTTAATTACCATTTTATATTTCCTACATGTTTTACATGAAAATTACTTTAATAATTAAATAATCTTTAAAATAAAAACATACTTTTTTATAGTAACACCCTAATACACCACACTATTTCATCAAAGCTTTTCTTCAAAATCTTGCAAATGTGTAAGAACTTTATTAACTACTGATTTCCCAAAGGACAGACTATGAATACTAGGGCGACTCCATTTTGAACAAAACAATTAAAATATTTTGAAACTGTAGATTGGATGTTTGAGATTACAATGACCCCTGGCACCATGATCAAAGGATCTACACATACAGTGCAACAAAGCCTTTTGATTATGAGTTCATTGTATTGGTTCCCTGAAAACCAAACATCTTTTGCCTCTTGCTGGCAAAAGCCTCACAATCATAGATTATGTAACCTGTAGTTTCTTTATACACTCTTCTTACCCTATATACAGTCTCTCCATAGGGAATTCTCATCCTATTCAAATGTACCTTCAAATCTCAGTGCCCTGTAATGAGTCCCGTTGTTCTTCTACTGTGTTATCCTCTTAAACAGGGTCCCTACTGACTCCTAGTGTCCACCCATATGATCCTCTTTCAACAGATGTTGCTGGATGACAGCCCTTCAGTTTTAAATATGGTTTACAATTCAGTTTAGGTGGTAGCGTAAAAGACCCTTCCAATGGAGAATTTGTAGACAGAATTACTGATTTTAGATGTTTGATCATACGCTTCTTCCATCGTAGGTTCGTTAAGCCCACTTAGCATTCTCACAATCAGTTGTGATTTAATGCTTTTGTATTAAAAAGGCTTGGTACTGCCCTAGTTTCCTCCAAAATATCTGTTTTCACATATTTTACCAGATCCCTAGGGTTTTAGCACTTTGTTTTCATTAACCACAAATACTTTAGCAACAGGAATACAAAGTCCACCAATACAGAGACTTGCATGTATTAATATAAGTAAGGCTAGATTAAAACTGGAGTTTGTCTGGAATCCAGAGTCCATATATTAAAGCCAAGCTCCTTCTTAGCCACGCAGTCTTTAGCATAGGTTGTTTGACCTTACCTTTGGATTTTGATAGAGCTGCCTCGGTGGCCTAGTTGATAGCGTACTAGGCTTTCACCCCGAGGACCTGGATTCAATTCCTGGCAAGGGCTTGGCATTTTCATATGCTATAAATCATCCCATCGTCTGCATTAGCCCAAGTGTGCACAATAGTCGGACGTTAAACACCAAAAAAAAAAAAAAAAAAAAATGGATGTTGATAGAGATAGGGAATGATGGGAGATGAGATGATGGGTTTAGGTTCTGATTCCTCTTGAGGAGCTGGAAATGGAAGTGGATCAGTATGGGGTTGGATTTGCCCCATCCAACCTCCAACCTATGGGTTAAATTTGCCAAATCCTTTATCAGTCTATCCTCTACCAGTATTTTGGTGGTGTATATACACACTACCCTGTTGGAATTGTAAGCTCTATGTTATAGTTATGTTATGTTATGGCTACGGAAATTTTCCTGATGTACATCTAGTAACACGAACGAGGTTAACTAAAGTTAACATTTGGTGCACTACTTCTTCTTAAATAAATGTAAGATGTTTTACCATAATTGTATTTTATTCCTTCACTAACATAATTATCTTGTATAATCTATATTAGCTTTAATTTGAAATCAACCAGGAATATTTCCTCTGTTGCAGGCAGTGCCAGTAACAATGGAGTATGTACTCAATGAACGAGGACCAATGACAACTTTGGGTGGTGTTGAAGGCTTAGGTTTCATTAACACAAAATTTGCAAATATTACTGGAGATCACCCAGACATTCAATTTCATATGGCACCTGCATCAATTAACTCGGACGCTGGAGTTCGTGTCAGAAAGATTCTTGGCGTTACAGATAGAGTGTTTAACCATGTATATCGGCCTATCACAAATCGTGATGCATGGACTATCATTCCTTTACTACTGAGGCCGAAGTCACGTGGTAGAATAATGTTAAGAACAAAAAACCCGATGCATTATCCATTAATCGATGCAAATTATTTTGATGAACCCATTGATATTGCAGTTTTGGTTGAAGGTGTTAAAACAGCTATAAAGGTTGGTATTGGTATCTATGAATAAATGAATAAATGAGTTTGTAGGTTTACTATTGGACTGTGACTTTGTAGATCTAATGTGCCCCCTTTCTATATTCTTGAGATGCTCAGTTACAACACCTTCTGTAGACCTACTTTCTTCATAACATCTCAACCGCCTCAGTGGCCTAGTTGATAGCGTACTGGGCTTTTACCCCGAGGACCCGGGTTCTATTCCCGGCCAGGGCTTGGCATTTTCATACGCTATAAGTCATCCCATCGTCTGCATTAGCCTAAGTGTGCACAATAGTCAGACGTTAAACATTAAAATAAAAAAAATCTTCATAACATCTAGGATTTGGAGGAGATTCAAGGTGGGTAGCTTCCCATTTTCTAATTGATGACTTCCCAGTTTCTTTTTGAGGTGCTTGCTGATGCTTACTCTGCTGATTCTCTTTCAATTTTTTTCCTTGACCCTTATTATGGAGGTTCTGCCCCATTTGGCCAACCTTTTTGTTGCGCAGTGAGATCCTGTTCATTCTATTTTACTTATTTATGGAAACACATACAAGTTGCTAAAAAAATAAGGTCTGCTCATACAGAGCCCTGCATACATGGGTAAGGTTAGTGTACACTGGGAGGTTGCCAAGTCTCCCAGAGCTATGTTTGATACACCATTAGGTCAGTGTCATTTACTCCATCAGCACTGGGTCACTTTACAATTTAGAGTTAGCCAAGCTGTGTAGAGTAGTTAATGTGTTTATGCATCAGCGTATATCAGTGTATATCAGTGAGAGTTGTATGAGCTAGAAGTATGGAGAGATTACTGAGCACTTCAGCTGAATCCGCCAAAATTTGTGTATATAATTGCAAGCTAAGTGGTTCATGCACTCATTAGTTGTTCAAACAGCTGGCTTTGCCAATGTGGAAGGGTTCTGCAGCGGCTCATGATTTGCTCACCATGATCTGTTTTTCAGTATCAGTTTGAACAGAAATGAAAAATATTTGCAAGTGTTAAAATGCTTGCTAGCTTCCTATGAGCCAAAAACATGGTGATCTGGTCGGATCACTGTAATCTGAAGCCAGTTAAAACTTATCACTTCTATTTTCAGTTGTAAGAAACTGAAAAAATATGAAGTATTAAAGGTTAAACAAGATGTTTAGTGTGGTATCGCTGTAGCAAGCAAATATGGAGTTTTTTTTGCTGATTTGAAATTGTGAGAGTTATTCTGCTTAATAAATACCCAAATACTTAAACAGCATTCTTGTAAAATCAGTATATTGCCCATTAATGTTTAGAACTTAATGCCCAACATTAATTCTGGCTTGTTTTTTATACAGCTTAGTGTGTCAATGCCAATAGGGTGTCTTAGTATTTTTTTACTCAAACATGCCAATTTCTAATTTAAGCTGCATCACTTACACATAACATCAAGCAGATGGTTGTTGTTTCTCAAACAAATTGGAAACACAAACTCTATAACCTGCTCTTGCAATGGAAGGTTAATTATTCTTGCCTAGAGCAGGTAATGAGCAGTCCATAAGCCACGCATGCAAATTTACTCAGTGACAAACAGATGTTTTTCAAATAAAACCAGACAGTGTGAGTATATGCTTGCAATAAAATGCTCTTTAAATTTTTTTAAAGGCAAATAGTACATTGGAGCTATTATTGCCTCCCTAAATGTAAGTGTGAGTGTAAAGTGTTAAAGTAATATAAGTGTAGTGTTGCAAATGTAAGTGTGTGTAACTCAGGTATCGCGAGGGACAGCTAAAGCCTCTCAATAGGTGCAGCTAGTCTGCACGTCCTGTAGGGCATATTACTCTGTTCATAGGAAGACATTTATAAAACACTATGTGTATATTATGACTTTTTGGGGTTACTATTATACTGCAACCTCGTAGAGCTATAGTGCCTAGTTTCTATATTCTTGAGTTGCTCAGTTACTGTGCCTTCTCCAATACTAGCCTCTTTATAAAGTCAAGAATTTGGAGAGGATTCAAGGTGGGTAACTTCCCCACTTCTAAATTGGTGACTTCCAAATTCGTTATTGAGGTAGTTGCAGTTGCTTGTTCTGCGAATTGCCTTTCAGTTTCTCTCATCAGATTTAATTTATTCCCCTTGTTCAATTTCTCTTGACCCTTAGAATGGAGGTTGTGTTCCATTTGGCCAGTTTTTTGTTGTGTGGTTCATTTTATTTACATTCCTACCCATTAGAATGTAAGTATTTAAGGAAATTATGTCCTCTCACACAGAGCCCTTCTCTCCTTATCAGATTTAATTTATTCCCCTTGTTCAATTTCTCTTGACTCTTAGAATGGAGGTTGTGTTCCATTTGACCAGTTTTTTGTTGTGTGGTTCATTTTATTTACATTCCTACCCATTAGAATGTAAGTATTTAGGGAAATTATGTCCTCCCACACAGAGCCCTGAGTACGTAGAGATTACCAGATATCCCAGGGCTCTGTTTGATACATCATTAAGCTGGAGTCGTAAAATGCACCAGCACATGTTGCTTTACACTTTAATTAGCCAAAGTATGTAGAATAGTGAGTGTGTGTGTATATATGTGTCTTGAGTATATGAATGACAATTAGCTAGAGGCACCGTGGGATCGCTAAACCCATCAACAGCTCATTTTACCTCCAGTATATATTATACAGAGCACTGGTTAAAATATTTTTTTATAAAATTTTGAGAACTATTTGCATTAAATATAATTAATTTTTTCAAAAAATAAATACATTTCAAGGATAGTCAATAATTTCCAATGATCAATGTTGTGCACTTATTGTTGTGATCTTGGTTGTTTGTGTTTTTCACAATAATAATATTAATAATTACTAAGAAACATAATTGAAATTTTCCAGCGAAAAATTGCCTAAGTATTGTATAATTTATGTTGAGACAGATATATCTTTTAATTCAACTTGAACAAGAAAAAATATAATAAGAAAAACTGTAATTTTGTTTTGTTAAATTTGCATTTTCTTAGATCTTATAAAAAAAGATTATAGTGCCACCTGAAAATCATTGAAATAATGAAAACTTATTCTTACATATTTTGTATGTTTACTATATACAATATAATTTTTGTTAATCTACAATTATTACAAGTTTTTGCGACCTTTGTTACAAACGTCAATGATTTTGATATTATTCGTGAGCTGCTGATTGTACTTTAAACATTTAAGTTATTGTTGATATTTTAAAAAAATTTTTAAATTGTAAACTCATTCTAAGTGGATTAGTTTTGTGATTGGATGAATCGGATTATAAAACATTTGGATAATAGAGGTTAGGACTTAAATTTCTCTGAATTAGTAGTAGAATGTAATATTACATTATATTAACAAAAAGCTTCAACCAAAATAAAAAAATATACATATGAAACAATTCCCTTTTCTCTTTATTTACTATAAATAGATTCCGTTTGTGGATAAAATAATAGCTATAATGGTATTAAAATTAATTTTCAGTAAAACTTTTACACATTTGTTTTCTCAATTTTATGGAGAGAAAAAACTTTCAGTTTATTATGTATTAATAATGACTTTGCCATTTCTCGCCACTAAAAACTGAAAATTCAATTACAAGTTGTATTATTCCTAACATAAATTTTACTATATTCCGTTACATTCAAAACAAAAACTATATTTTCTAATTTTATTGATTTCACATCACAGGTCAGTCAAGGTTCAGCTTTTCGACAGTTCAACTCTCGACTGCACCGGATCCCTATTCCAGGCTGTCATCATCACAAATTTGGTTCGGATGCATATTGGGAGTGTAGCATTCGACATTTATCCATGACTATTTATCATCCAGTCGGAACTTGTAAAATGGGCCCAGCAAGTGATCCCGATGCAGTTGTAGATCCTAGGTTACGAGTACATGGGATCGCCAATCTACGAGTTATCGACGCTTCTATCATGCCTAATATTGTAAGCGGAAACACGAATGCACCTACAATCATGATCGCAGAAAAAGGAAGTGATTTAATCAAGGAAGACTGGTTGAGTGGAAAAAGGATAATGAAGTAATTTAATTGTATTTAATATATAAAAAATTGTGCTTTAGTAAAAGATGATTGTGTTTTTTCGATTGTTGAATGGGTATTAATGGGAAAGAAAGTTATTATTGTTGCAATTTAAAAAAAAAACAAACAAGTGAGCAATTATAACAATATTAACGTTGAGTTAATGCCATATCATTGGTACTTTATTATTATTACTCGCTTTGAAACATAATAACCTGTATAATGTCACATTATGTTTTACCTTCAAGCACTTCTACAAACACTTATCTTTCATCCATGTTTTTTCTTCAAAGTTTCTAGCAAAATCATATATTTTGAGGTTTTTTTTAGATCAAATGAAATTTTACTAGGTTTTTTTCGCTGAAGAACAATTTTATATGAAATTAGAGTAAAGAAATATCAAAATTTTCAGTTTGTTAAAAAGAAATACTGGATAGATTGAGTAAAATAATAACAAATACACACATTTTATATTTCAAATAATTAAACTTAACAAAAGTATTGCTCCTAACATTTAATATGACTTAAAAAGTTATTATTATTATTATTATTATTAGTGAGCTCATTGGTTGATGTGGCTAAGGCAATGGTGAGTCTACTGCATCTCTGAGCACACCTCAAAACCATGGGTTTGAAATGCAGTGACTTACTCTATCTGTTAGTATTGATCCTTACTATGTTGAGTATAATGATCTGCCTTCCCTAGCTTCTTCAATTCTACTTTTGTTGACGCGTTTCGGAGAACCTCCATCTTCAAAAAACTATATCTATACCGAGTATCTGTACAGAGTATAGATATATTTTTTGAAGATGGAGGTTCTTTGAAACGTGTCAACAAAAGTAGAATTGATGAAGCTAGGGAAGACAGATCATTATACTGAACATAGTGACAATAATCCTAGGAGAAAAGAAGAAGAATATAAAAAGAATTTGATCCCTTATTTTCATTAGTCTAACTGATGTTACAAAAAATAGTTTCTACTACTGAATGCTCAGCAATCTGCGCTATCGAAATAGACATAGTTTGTTAAAAATAAAGCAGTGGTTCCCAAACTATGAAACAATTCGAATGGGTCATGGGAGGGTGGATGGCATAAAATGTTTTAAATGTTATCTAAACTGCATAAAAAACATTGAATTACCTCAAGAAATATGTTATATATTTCCAAAAAAACTGCTTCACTTCCAACTGTAAAGTTACACACAAAAGAGATATTTTCACAATAAAGTGAGCAGGGTAATAGGACATGCAGCGGTAGAGTTTGTCTGTGATAGTAAAATGACCACACCACGTTACGCATCTGTCACCTTTTGTCTGGCCATCTGGATGGTGAGGAACCTGGTGAAGAAGGAGAAGTTTACTTGTTATTGGACTCGTACTACTACTGGGAACCACGATATGCTGTAATGAATGAGTTTTTAAAATAAAATGAAATAAAACACTCTTCATATTTTGTGTGTAATAATTACACTTCATCAGAAGAAAGATAAATATTTTTAACTCTCTTTTACACCATTTTCTCTTTTCTTCTGATGAATTGTAATTATTAAACACAAATAAAATACAGAGTTTTTTATTTCATTTTATTTTTTGTGGTCTTGTTTATACGTATAATGTAGGTTATAGTGGGTCTAAAAAAAAGGCTCAAAGTGGACACTGTGACAAAAAAGTTTGGGAACTGCTGAAGTAAAAATTAAAGATACCTTTAGTTTTAAAGATATGGTAGAACAATTTGTTTGAATACTTAAACAGAAGTAAAACTGATCAATGTAGGCCACATATTTTATTTTATTCACCTCAGATTAAACTTGGTGCATTATTGCTTACAAAACAATAAAATAAGTATTTAGTACTACTGTATTGTACATTCGATTTGTATTTTATTTATTTAATTGTTTGTCTCTGAACTGTGTTTATTTAAAAAAATCTTTTTCCCACATATTTTGTGTATGAAATACCCAGTTACCTTCGTCTGGTCATTTCAGACCAAGGACTGTTATATTATCTTCTGTGATATGTGATTGTAGAATGTAGTATGAAAATTATACTTTCTGTTATTTCAAAATTTGAAATGTAATTTATAAATGTATTATGTTTTTATTAAGGAGCCGTAGACGAAATTTCTTTGCCTAATATCATTAACTTTGCAGTATTTATCCTTACAGTATTTAATAGTGTAACTATTTTAAACTTGCTACACAGTGTATTAGTTATGAACTAGTAATAACTTTACTACATTGTAATGACAATGTTAGTAATTAAGAGAATGAACAGTGGCATACACAAGGGGATATATCCCCTGACGAAATTTCCAGTACAAAAATTAAACAATAATAAACAATACATTGAAATAATTGCCAATGTGGTAGGTATGGACAAAATCTAAAATAGTTGCATAGTTAATGTTTCTTTAGTTATATTTTAACAATTTTATTTTACTATATTAGTGTTAAAAGATTGCATTCATGTTGTGACTAGTCAATTTTTCCCAGACAGGAGCTGTCCGTAGCGATGTGCTCAATTATTTGTACATGATATGTTCCAGCATAATGCACAACATGCAACACTAGAGCTGAAATCCGAACATTAGCTACATTCTCAAAGAAAATATTTTTTTAATTAATTAATGTACTAAATACAGTACCTGTGTACACCTTTTTATTGGAATCTTTATGGCCTAAAATGTTCTAAAACTTAGAAATTGTAAACAAGTATGAACATTTTCTTTTAATATTTAAGAAGCTAACATTAGCTTTATCATTATTATACTTGGTAATTAACTTGGGACGGGCAAAGTTTTTAAAAACAAAATAATTTGCTGGCTCAATTGCAATTAAGCTTTACTTTTATTTAAAAATTTTGTTTTTATAACCTTAAAGAACATTAAAATGCCATGTCAGGGGTCGTATTCAAAATTTTCTACAATACACAGATGCTACTCTACACACAGGAGTATTCTATATGCCTCAGACTCCTCTGGCATATTTCTTTGCAAAATAAAATCTTAAGTATGCCACTGAACATGAAGTATACAAATATTACAATATCTGCTCACCAAAGTTACAGAATATAAAATTTTGAAATAATTGCTTTGATCTGATCAGATTAGCTGAAATTTAGCTTTTAGCTTTAATGTATTTTGAAAAAAATTATAAAATATTTGTTTTTCTGTACATAACCTACAGTATATAAATAATAAATGTAATGTAATTTTTTTATATGACTATCATATGTTTAGGTAGATATGGAGTGAAATTTCAAATATAAAGTTATAAACTATTTGTTTTTAGTTATTACAATCCTACACTAGTTGTGATGATAGAATATTTTTTTAATTATTTTGTAAGCCCTTGAATATTTCAGTGTATTATTTCCCCACAAGGCTTAGATTTATAAAGATCTATTTTGTTTAAATGTACAACAAAAATATGCTGTGTTTGGAATTATAAAAAAAAACCACATTCTTTATTACCTATACTATCTTGTTGTAAATGTCTAGGTTAGCTTGACCACCAATAATTTTTTTCTCTTTAAAATATTTGTTTCCTGAATAACATGGTGAAAAATGTTGGCCCTCTCAAATACCAACATTTTAAAATTTAACTTTTCATTCAGTCTTATCAGAAAAAGTTTGTTTATTGTTAATGTGTGTTAGGGGTTTGGGATCTCTCCTTCTCAGGTCTTCCAAAGAATTAACTATCGGTGGCTCAAGAAAAAACCTTTAATATATTTAAATGTATTACATTACCGCTACAACTACGGTTGATGACAACCCCAACAATGAACACTACTGTCTTATTCTTCAAAACGGTCCCCCAAAATATATCCTAATGTATTTGAACAAAATTGTGAAAAGGGGAAGTACGCAAATTTTGTCTACTTATATTTACTGCCAATTCGCCACTTCTCAGCACCGCCTATCTGGAATTCTCTCCCGTAGTGCGCCCCGACGTAAGCCCTTCGGGTCTCCCCGGAATCTACCAACGTTTCGGTCCCCACCCTAATTATTCCCCAAGCTGTTATTTGAACTGCTATTCTACATACCTTGTAGCTTATTGCAACAGGCTTAGGTCAGGAGTTTCGTAATTTTCCTATGTCTTTGTCAATAGTGTTCATTCTTTGGCTGTGACCTCATTATAATATTGAAAACTATTAACTAAAAATTAACAATTTTTGTAATCCTAACTTATTTCAAAATAAGTTTAATAACCATGTTTAGTTATAAGTGCCAACTTCATATTAAGACAAATTCATCTCTCTGTTAGGATTTAGAATCACTCCTAACCGGGGTTCTTTGAAGAATCAAATATCGGTGGTTCAAAAATGCCTTTTAATACATATAACTACATTACAACCTTCTCATATCCGTTTAGATACTTCTGCACTTGATAACAAACGAAGAATGAACATTATTGTATTACCCGGTTCTAAAGGTTTCCCCAAAACAATGTTCCAACATCTGTTTGCCTACTTCTTTAATTGATAACAACCAAAGAATAAACATTATTGTATTACTCTGTTCTACAGGTTTCCCCAAAACAATGTTCCAACATCCGTTTGGCTACTTCTGCAACTTCATAACAACTGAAGAATGAACATTGTTGTATTACCCGGTTCTAAAGGTTTCCCCAAAACAATGTTCCAACATCCGTTTGGCTACTTCTGCACTTCATAACAACTGAAGAATGAACATTGTTGTATTACCCGGTTCTAAAGGTTTCCCTAAAACAATGTTCCAACATCCGTTTGGCTACTTCTGCACTTGATAACAACCGAAGAATAAACATTATTGTATTACCCGGTTCTAAAGGTTTCCCCAAAACAATGTTCCACCATCCGTTTGGCTACTTCTGCACTTGATAACAACCAAAGAATGAACATTATTGTATTACCCGGTTCTATAGGTTTCTGCAAAACAATGTTCCAACATCCATTTGGCTACTTCTGCACTTGATAACAACCGAAGAATAAACATTATTGTATTACTCGATTCTAAAGGTTTACCCAAAACAATGTTCCAATATCCATTTGGCTACTTCTGCATTTCATAACAACTGAAGAATGAACATTGTTGTATTACCCGGTTCTAAAGGTTTCCCCAAAACAATGTTCCAACATCCGTTTGGCTACTTCTGTACTTCATAACAACTGAAGAATGAACATTGTTGTATTACCCGGTTCTAAAGGTTTCCCCAAAACTATGTTCCAACATCTGTTTGGCTACTTCTGCACTTGATAACAACCGAAGAATAAACATTATTGTATTACCCAGTTCTAAAGGTTTCCCCAAAACAATGTTCCAACATCCGTTTGGCTACTTCTGCACTTGATAACAACCTAAGAATGAACATTGTTGTATTACCCGGTTCTAAAAGTTTCTCCAAAACAATGTTCCAATATCCGTTTGGCTACTTCTGCACTTGATAACAACCGAAGAATGAACATTATTGTATTACCCGGTTCTAAAGGTTTCCCCAAATCAATGTTTCAACATCCTTTCAGTGCCTTAATTTATTCAGTTCAAAAAGAAAAGGAGAAATGTACTCAAAACTGTATACTGAAACTACACTGCCAATCCTTTTCTCCCCAGCACCGCCTTTGGAATATCTTTTTGAAGCACAAGTCATTTCCCGACGTATAGTTGGTACCTAAACGGCCCTTCGTCCTCCCCCCCAAGAATAATCTAAACCTTCTTTTGACCTACTTCACTTTCTCTCTGTATACACACACACACACTCACACTCTCTCTCTCACACACACACACACACACACACACACACACACACATACACAAACGTAAGTCTGATTTGAGATAGGCCATTACCTTTCTGATCTGAGATATTTAACCCTATCTCTCACTTGTTCTACTGCAGATTGGGTGGAACAAAACATCTGCCTAGCTTTCCTTCAGTCTGCTGCAATTCACTGCTTATGAGTTCCATGAGGTTAGATGCAACCACATTTCCCTCCGCCTCAATACTATTTTCACTCCCTAGGTCCACTTTTAGTTTTCAGGTTTTCTGGGCTTTGAAGGTTTGCTTTCAACCATCTAAATTCCACAAGTAGCTAGTTCTTCCAGAGCCCCGCATGTATAGGTAAGACAAGAATCTGAAGGTCGCGTAGTATCCAGAGTTTTCAAACTTAAGCTAAGCTCTCCCTTAGCCACGCAGCCTTCTCGTGCGCTTACCTTGATTTGGTATTTAGAGATCTAACAAAAGAACAGATAGATGAATAAAGATTAGATCCTGCGAGGATACCTCGGGATTGCCAAACCACTCACAATGTGTGAGCCCTTAAGGGAGGTCATAGAAGATTAACTCTACTTAATTATTTTGTATCACATCGTTATCTTGTACGTATACAAAACCGTTGTGGTGACACCGTTTTCACTTTTAACTACGTCGAAATAGACTATACCTCATTTTTCTGGTTTGATGTTTGGAAATATTTTTTCGTTAACTCGAATAGGACAACTCGCTTTCTGTTGACGGACAGATAAATAAGCATTATCAGGGTCCTTGATTTTACTTACGGACCCCAGGAATTAAGGGCCAGATAATTTTTTTAAGAATGACAATCCTACTATGCCGACATAATTAGTTAGCCTGTATCTGTTATTGCGCAATACGAAATCTAAATACAGGATTAAACGAAAGTCCCTTGACACCTTTAGATTCTGAATAAAACAAAACCTTAAGTTTTGAATTTATAAAAAGTTAATACGATTAAACGTTTTCAGGTTACCAACTTTGTTTTGACAGCAACATTTTTATAATAACTTTTTCACAAGTGAGCCGCCTCGGTGGCCTAGTTGATAGCGTACTGGGCTTTCACCCCGAGGACCCGGGTTTGATTCCCGGCCAGGGCTTGGCATTTTCATACGCTATAAATCATTCCATCGTCTGCATTAGCCCAAGTGTACACAATAGTCGGACGTTAAAAAAAAAAAAATAAAAATAAAAATATGATAGATTTAAAACGTAATGTGCAAAAAAACATTGTGAAATTACTAATGTGAACCTAAAATTAGACTGTTAGTTCAAATACAAAATAACATTTATTCAAGACAATACGTGATTGAGTTTACAATAAAACATTAAGGTATTGAGACTTACAAGGTATTTGAAACAATTTATAATTTTGACCTGTCTTTAATTATTGCAAATTTTGAAATAATCTCTTTGTAGTCAAATGATGATGTCACGTCATTTTCAATTACCATTATGGCAACAGCAATTTTGGCCTGTCTTTAATTTTTGAAAATTTTGCAATAATCTCTTTGTAGTCAAATGATGATGTAATAATATTAAACGAAAGGAGTATAACATATGCAAACAGTGCTAAATATCTAGGAATGACACTCGATGCAAAGCTCCGATGGAAGGTGCATGTAAAAAAGAAAAAAGAGGAGCTACAGCTCAAATTCAATAAAATGTTTTGGCTTATTGGAAGAAATTCAGAACTTTCGATAGACAACAAGATACTGCTATACAAGCAAGTTCTAAGACCAATATGGACCTATGGTGCACCACTCTGGGGATGTACAAGAAAAAGCAATAGTAAAATTATTCAAGTTTTTCAAAATAAAGTATTGAGAACGATTGTCAACGCTCCTTGGTATGTGAGAAATGAAAACATACATAGGGACCTAGGTATTGAATCTGTTCAGGAAGTCATTAAAAAGCTCTCGGTTAAGCATTATTGCAGGTTAGAACAGCATAATAATACAGAGATTGTCCAACTACTATGCCGCAGTGACAACATCACAAGAAGGCTGAAGAGGACCAAGCCAATTGACCTCTCCAGACCATAAACACATTGGGACCAGCCGTCGGACTGCACTTCAGCACACAGTGAACACAATGATAAAGAAAAATTACTAGATGGGGCACGCCTCAGTTGTAATTAAAAAAAAAAAAAAAAAAAAAAAAAAAAAAAAAAGATGTTACGCCATTTTCAATTACCATTATGACAACAGCATTTAACTTTATGCTGCTCACAGAATTTCCCACAGAGCCATCCCCGGGAGGCTGCCTACAGAATTCCTCAGGTAGTTTTTTCCACTGGCTTCAGCGTTGAAGTCGCGACGCATTGTGCTTGCGTTGTGGTAGGCGCTTCTACATTAAATGAAATGCTTCTGCATACGTATCGTCTCCTGCTTTCTTGTCATTGTTAAATATAATTTTTTATTGCTTCTACTAATTTTTCCACAACTTTTTTAAAATTTCTTAAAAACTCGTTTTTTTAAATTTTTACGCCCCTCATTTTCGCCCAAAATTTTGCACCCCTAGACCCGGGTCTACGTAATGGTAAATACGGCCGTGCATAATTATTTCCGTTTTTGTTTAAACCGATCGATTTTTTAACCGCTGAACTTTCCCTAAATTAGCATTTCAGACTTCTAACTAAACTACTTAGTTTCACTGATAATTTCAATATTCCGATCGCTGGTGTAATCTAAAGTGAACTTATGTAGTCAATTAGGAAACAGCTATCGGCTGGCGATGCTATAATTGAGCCTACCTCGATAGATTTTCGCAAACAATAGACTACTGCTACAGGCTTGTGATTTTCGATATTTCGTCAAAGGTCTTATGTCATTTAGGCCAGACTAAATAATGTATAGTCATGCTTAATATGGCACTTTCTTTTCATGCTTTGATTTATTGCATGATGCTAATTTATTTGGGGAACAGTTCTTGCAGACGACCTTCGTCGCACAACGGACTTGTCGTACCTTATAAAGGAGAATGGGCCAAGTATAGAGGCGCTTCTACAGCAAGTGTTTAATTACTGTAATTAACAATTTGTGCGCTGCACTGGGCCGAAATCACAACACTATATTCGTGTGATTCAAGGTCGTGTGAATTGTTGTACCATCCCAGTAGTGAGAAGTCCTTTCGAGCAAATCTGTAATTTAGATAACGAGATTGATTGACAAGCCAATTTTCCACTCTGACTGACAGATGACTTTGCAAATATCAATACGGTTTTGAAACAAAGTATTAATTGGACGCTGAAAACAAAAATATTAAACAAAATTAAATGACATCAATTTTTTCCCAATTAATCAACCAAGAAAAAATAATCGCACAGATAACTGTTTCGTTGACGTGATGGAATCGAATTTCCAAAAGTACTTTTTTTATCTTATCCTCTTTTTGAAACTTATTATTTACTGTATGCCAAGGTACAAGGTTAGAATGTAGGAAATGTACGTGTTGTGGCCCTGTCAGATAGAATAATTATATTAGATATCTCATTTGTCTTTTTTTATATTGTGTGTGTGTGTGTGTGTGTGTGTGTGTGTGTGTGTGTGTGTGTGTGTGTGTGTATGTGTGTTTGTGTGTGTGTTTTTTTGCGATGCCAAAAAAGGTGGAAAAAATCTTTTATAGACTACCTGGGGTAGGGTACGCACTACCCCAGAGTATGGGACTCAAATTGAGTTTAAACTCAAGTGAAGATATATTGTTACCCACTAAAAAAAACCACCAAAAGCATTCCTCTTCAGTAAACCTCCCCATGGAACCGCCACCAGGCATTACTTCATGGGAAGGTGGACTGGCTGAACACCTACTCTTCTACAGCGTTGGCTCTCCTTTCTCGATCCTCAGCCCTCAACTTCTTCATGACCACTGCAGCAAATTCCGCAATGGCCCTCCAGTTGGCCTCTGAAGCCATCATAGTCGCAACCAGGCTTTCCGGTGCAATGCTGCCTCGCAGATATGTTTGCAGCCTCATCCTTTCATTGTCGAATCTCCGACAGCGGAAAAACACATGCTCCGCATCTTCCTCCACTGCTGGAAGACAGAGAGGACAAGCCGAGTCCGTTTCCAGCCCGAAACGGAACAAGTAAACTCGGAAGCAACCGTGCCCAGTGAGAATCTGTGTGAGATAGAAATCCACCTCTCCATAATTCCTGTTGCACCAATCTTGGATGTTACCTATGAGTTGGTATGTCCATCGTCCATTTGTTGATTCGTCCCACTGTCGCTCTTTCATCAGCCATCAGCTCCATTGGCGGTTCGCCCGCCACTACGCATGCAGCTTCGTAGGAAACTGTTCGGTAACCACTCACGACACGCAGCAACGCAGATGTGTGTGTGTGTGTGTGTGTGTGTGTGTGTGTGTGTGTGTGTGTGTGTGTGTGTGTGTGTGTGTGTGTGTGTGTGTGTGTGTGTGTGTGTGCACACACACACACACACACACACACACACACCAAGCCCAATATGCTATAAAGTAGGATATCTGTAACTGTTATTTTTACTGGTTCAAATATTAGTCACAAGAATGCGCATCGGTCAAGTTCAACCAGCTATTAGGAAACTGCAGCTTCGTAGGAAACTGTTCGGTAACCACTCACGACACGCAGCAACGCAGATGTGTGTGTGTGTGTGTGTGTGTGTGTGTGTGTGTGTGTGTGTGTGTGTGTGTGTGTGTGTGTGTGTGTGTGTGTGTGCGTGCGTGCGCGCGCGCGCACGCACGCACGCACACACACACACACCAAGCCCAATATGCTATAAAGTAGGATATCTGTAACTGTTATTTTTACTGGTTCAAATATTAGTCACAAGAATGCGCATCGGTCAAGTTCAACCAGCTATCATGAAACCCGGGTCAAGGGTTGTGTTATTTAACATTATTTGAGGTTATGTACATTGAAAAGTTTACCACTGAATGATTACTTGGAAAGAAATTTCTAAAGCCCAATGGATTAAAATAAGTAAAGAAAATCCAGGTATAATCAACACTAAAAATCTTCATGTGAAATGGGAACGTGGACCAGCACATAAGTAATAAAAATTGAAGACGTTTAAAGTTTACTTCAGCCATTGGGAATTAAAAGTAATATCAAACAGAAGAAACATGACACTAAGAAGATGATTCCATTTTTCAAGGAAGAAAGACTTCTACAAATAATTGTTGTTTGTTTGATTAGATATAACAAATATTATTTTGACACCGGATGACCATGACCAATAGGCTAGGAATTGGCTGACCAATTGATGGTGTTTTTTCAATTTCATTTATGCATTGTTTAATAAATAAAATAAATTTTTCATTTAAATCCTAATTATAACTCACCTTCAATTAAATTAAAAACTAGACGCTTACTAATTCTGCTCTTATTAGAATTCTTATTTTAATTCTTATTTAAGAGTTGGTAATAAGACCACTTTTCATTTCTAGGTTTATGGACGTACTAATTTTCTTATTATTTTCATTTCGATTATTTTTTTCTTAAACAAACTAAAAACTGCAAATTTTCCTTACCCAAAACCTAGTTGACCTAGGTTGAACCTAGTTGACTGCTAAAACCTAGTTGACCTAGGTTGAACCTAGTTGACTGCTAAAACCTAGTTTACCTAGGTTGAACCTAGTTGACTGATAAAACCTAGTTGACCTAGGTTGAACCTAGTTGACTGCTAAAACCTAGTTGACCTAGGTTGAACCTAGTTGACTGCTAAATCCTAGTTGACCTAGGTTGAACCTAGTTAACTGCTAAAACCTAGTTGACTGCTAAAACCTAGTTGACCAAACCTCTGTTTCAACTAGACCGTTTGGCATTTGGTTCGTGTGTGTTTTTGTTACACAGTTTTGGCCAAAAGGATTGACAGATTGTTTTGAAATTCGGCACGGAGGTACATTGTATAAAACCCGAATGATATATGTGTGAGATCTTTTCCAAAGCACTTCCGTTTTAAGAAGACGGCCTCTGACTTAATGATGACGAATTTTAAACAAACGAATTGGCCGATTGTTTTGAAATTTGATACGAAGGTACTTTGTAAAAAGCCATAAAGACGTAATGTAATTTTTTCCACTAATTTCCGTTTCAAGATGGCTGACTCTGATTCAACTTTGAGATTGTAGTTGCTGGTTATTTCCTGTAATACTGGCTGAACGGCAAAACCTTTTATCATTCTGACCGCTTCATAGAGAAAGAGTATACAATTTACAATAAAGTTGGACCAGTAACACATCCGTAAATATTACGGTTACCGGTTAAATTGGCGGAAATAGTTACGAGCGCTGTTGTGGCCCGCTCTGTATATTAATTAAGAATATACTGCATGGTCTACTGTTTTCTGAACAAGTTAAAACTTGTGATTTTTTTTTTAACGTCCTACTATTGTGCACACTACTGCTAATACAGACGATGGGATGATTCATAGCGTATGAAAATGCCAAGCCCTGGCCGGGAATCGAACCCGGGTCCTCGGGGTGAAAGCCCAGTACGCTATCAACTAGGCCACCGAGGCGGCTAACTTGTGAAAAATATTATTATAAAAATGTTACTGTCAAAACATAGTTGGTATTCATTTTAAACGCTTTTTAAATTTTTTTTCTGAATTCTGCTTTTCCACAATTACTTTTGTAATAAAGTGTGAGTTGATCCTCTTCCAAGTTTTAATCACGCGTAGCCAACATCCAAGTTTGTATTTCCGCGTCTACATTATACCAATTGGGAAGGAATATTTACAAAACTGCCTGAGGTCAATAACTATGTAAACACTCCAATCTATTATCTAGTGCGTCTTACTTTCAAAAAGTGGACCGACATTTGTGTTCGAGTTAGTGATGAGCTTAAGCGCTATTTTCTGATAACAGTTATAACCGATATTGCTAGTTTAGAATAACGTGTTATTTAAACTGCTAAGCAGAGGTTTCGGTAAAAGTAAGCAAAAAAATCAGCTTTTTATGACGTATAATTTACAATTTATATTACATTACGAACACCGCTTACCAGATTCATGATATATAGATAATTATTCTTATTGAAACACTTGAATATAAAAAAAATCATTTTTCTTTTGTAATTTAATATCAATTAATTGTAAGCCCCTATTAATTTTTAATAACCCGCGGGGGTGCAGACTAGCTGCACCTATTAAGAGGATTTAGACGTCCCTCGCGGTACCCGAGTCTAACACACATTTACACTTATAACACTACACTTACAACTTTAACACTTTACACTCACACTTACATTTAGGGAGGTGATAATAGCCTCATTGTGCTTTTCGCCTTAAAATAACAACAACAAAAATCATTTTTAATATGAAGAAGTAAAAAATGTTATTATTATATTAATTAAAAAATTTAAGCAGGTAACTATTATAATAAGTAGTATATTAAATAAAATCAATATTTTTTTCAGTTATTAAATGTACAATATTTATAAAAGGCAGGTTATTTAATAAGAAATAAAACTAATTCATTTAAAGATAGTAATTTACTTGATTTTTTTTTTTTTTTTTTTTATTGGTGTTTAACGTCCGACTATTGTGCACACTTGGGCTAATGCAGACGATGGGATGATTTATAGCGTATGAAAATGCCAAGCCCTCGCCGGGAATCGAACTCGGGTGAAAGCCTAGTACGCTATCCACTAGGCCACCGAGGCAGCCTTTTCTTGATTAAAAGACATTCTGTTACAAACAGTAACACCAAAAATAAATTATAGGCTAAAAATACAAAAAACTTGAGTTCTCACTTTGAAATCGTTAACCGTTACTTTTAAGCGTTACTCCTTGTTCGTTATAACTTATAACAGTACACTTCTTCAAATTAAAAGTTCTCCCTTTACTTCGTTCTTTTCGTTTGAAGTTATCTCAACGCTGGCGCCAGTAACACTTAGTGACAAGACACTGTACTACTAAACGGTCAGCTGAAAGGTTATTGAGAATAAAACATTTTTTCATTTTAACGTCGTTATCATACTGTTGATCGTTATTGCAGTACGCTTGGCCGCTTAGAAAACGGCCTGCTAAGAACAACCGTGGGACAGAGAGAAAAAATGTGCGAGGGAGAAGACGAGTACCCGCTCTCTTACCATAGCTCCCTCTCGGTTTCCTTCACTATTGCCGAGTACTAACAGTTTCTAGACTCAGTTTGTGGCAGGCTGTGTGTCACTGGACTGTTGGAGGGAGCTGGAGGGGAATTCTCCTACGTGCGCGAGAAATTCTCGCGCAGGCCGTTTACTAAGAAGCTGGACTGTATTAAACTGTTGTTACAGTTATAACACTCAAGTAACTGTTATTTCTTACTTTTGGTAACGGTTATTATAGTTATTCTTCAATAACTGTTACCTAATAACGCACGTTATTAGTTCGAGTTAGCATGCGGCTTAGATGCCGTTCAGGGTACAAGTAGGCGTGTTAATTAGCACGTTAGATGCTGGATATGTTGTTTTTAATGCGGCTTAACTTGAGAAATTGAGTTAAGATGCTGTGTGGTGACATTAAGTACTAAATATGCCCTGAATCAGCTTGATTTGGAATGGATGGACGGATCAAGATTTATAATGCTATTTGTTTGTGTCGAGTAGTCTATTTTGACAGATTAATGTTATTTTTCTCAGTGTTTGTTTGAATGTTAAGAAGTAATGAGTTCATTTAAATTTCTTTAATTAATCTATAGAATATACACTTCTTAACTTTGTTTTTACATGCTTGATTTATTTTGAAGTGACTACTTATTGCGGGGTATGGGTGTATGTTATGCAATCACGGATTGCTCTGCCGTCACGGAACGCTATAATTTTTGTTTAGTGATTAATAAGATGTATTTTTGAAGTGAAAACTTGTATGGTCGCGGTTGTCAAAACATTTGCTTTCGCGTCACGCTTAAATCCGTAATGCATACCTCACGGCATATTGTTCTTGTATATATAACTAGACTGGAAGTGACTACTTCTAAACAGATGATTTCACACAATAGCTTCAATATCATTTCAATCGAGGTTATGTTTATTGTTCTTGTTAATTTTAAAAATGTGTATTTTCTAAATGTGTGTACTTAAGTTATTTAATCTATACCAATTTTTGAATGTCAGAATAACAAATATTATATTTATTATTATACTTAGACAATATAACTGTCATGTATAACTGACAAAAGTAGGGTTATAAACTGATTAATTATTTAAGTCCCTTACATAGCCTAAGATACTCAAATTCAAAAAGCCGCCTCGGTGGCCTAGTGGATAGCGTACTAGGCTTTCACCCCGAGGACCCGGGTTATATTTCCCGGCCTTGGCATTTTCATACGCTATAAATCATCCCATCGTCTGCATTAGCCCAAGTGTGCGCAATAGTCGGACGTTAAACACCAAAAAAAAAAAAACTCAAATTCATATAGTCTGTGATAGTTTCTGTTAATTTTTAAGTTGTGTGCCTACACACACGCGAAATTTAATACGAAAATAATTTTCAAGAGTTGCCCTTTCCTGCATGCATCTACATTTTTACAAAAATAATTAAATCATAATAGTGAAAAAGTATACAGTCAGGCATGCCAAAAGAAGTCACTTCTGTCGGCCAGTCCCGCACTGCCTAAGTTTTTTTTAAAATATAGTACCATTGCCATTATATTAACACTTTGCCATACTGTAGGCATAACATAATGTGTTGTGCGGATTGTTTCAAACTGTAATTGTTTTAATTTAATCTCTATCTCCGCGAATGGTTTGCTACTTTACAACTGTTCATAAAGTAGTTATAATAAACTATATTAACTTGTTTAGCTCTATATTAACATTCTATATATTAACATTCTATATTAACATTCTATATGTAATATATGTAACATTTAACATATAGTTAACATGTATCTATATTAACATTCTATATGTAATATATGTAACATATAGTTAACATGTAACTATATTAACATTCTAGGCTCGGATGCTTCAACCTATCCTGACAACTCATGCGGCTGCAAATTTCCACATCATTACTGTAAAAAAACAATAATAAAGAGAATGAGAGCGAAAGAAAGCTGCACCTGTCGTATATAAGGAGAATAAAAAGAGAGGAAGATAAAAGAAGGGAAAAGAGCAGTAAGGATCGCACATAAGGAATTTTTCATATCGCATATAAAAGCACGATAAAGTTAAACTTTATGCATGAATAATAAAATAATGTTATTTATAAATAATGAAGTTATTCATAGCATTTAAATATATTAAATATGTTGTTAAATATGTATTAATATTATTAAATGTTATTCATGGTATTTAAATGTTATTTATGCTTTCGTAAATTTTAATTACTTTGTTGCTTTCATATAATACTCATTATAATACTTTTTTGTTATTTTAAGGCGAAAAGCACATTAAGGCTATTATCGCCTGCCTAAATGTAAGTGTGAGTGTAGTTAAAGTCGTAAGTGTAATTGTGTGTTAGACTCGGGTACCGCGATGGACGTCTAAATCCTCTCAATAGTTGCAGCTAGTCTGCACCCCCTGCGGGGTCATTGTAATACTCATACTTATATAATACTCATTCAAGATACGTAATACCTTCTGCAGCTGGTATTACAAGCTATGTAGTGGATAAAGCGAAAGAGAATAAGAAAGAGAGAGAGAAGAGAGAGAGAGAGAGAGAGAGAGAGAGAGAGAGAGAGAGAGAGAGAGAGTGTTCGTTAATTACCTTTATTTATTAATGACGAAGTTAGGACCATTAGGTCTTCTTTTCCACTTAATCTTAAAATGGTGGAGAGAAAAAGAGAGGGCGTGAGAGAGAGAGCATAGTTCTGGAACGTTCGTGTCCTTTTCTTTTTTCAGTTTACTCTCCATCCACCGAATGTTCTGTAAAAAATCTTCGCTTGAAAACCAAACACCTCAAATTTAACAGAAGTAATAAACAGCCAAAATGTTTGAGCGAAATAATTGATGCTGTTAATGTTTGAGATGTTAAAAGTTAACCAATTCTTGACAGACTATTTTGTTCAAATGTTTGATTAACAGCTGGTAAAGTGATCTTTGAAGCATTAGCTTCTTATGCCGCGTTGTGCACTTTGTACTTGTCACCATGGAGTGATTCGGTTTCATCGAGTAGGTTTACGAAGCGTAAGTAACGCGAGTCGGGGAAATATTACACAGACCCCCCTTCAGTTCCCAGCTCTTCTCCTTTCATTCGTTTGCCGGTTCCGACTGAGTTGGTCGCGCGCGTATGTATGTTTTGTGCCTGTATGTACATACAATGTGCATGCTTCTCTCTATCTCTTTCTTTTCTCTCTCTTTCTCTCCACTTTTCTTCTTCTTATGTTCTCGTCGCGCGCGCATATAATGATGTGTACATTGTGTATATTGCCAGCAGCAACAGTTCATTGGTATACGGTTTATATTCAGTAATAACACGTGCGTTTGATTTTATTATTCTTATATTCTCGAGACGTTATATATATATATATTAAGAAGCTAATGCTTCTGCCGACAGGCCCAATGACTGTACCATTTTTTGCTTATGTCCTATCATGCTTCCCTAATGTTTTATTCATAATCATAATCTGATTTTAATTAATTAATTTAATAATTAATCGATTTCTTTAACCAGATAAACGTGTAAATTTCAAAAGTCTTAACGTGGTGCTTTAATATTAAATATCATTTAATCCGTAAAGTTTTAAAACCATAAGATCGGTTTTTAAATACTAATGAAGCAGTGAAGTAGTGTTTGTCAATACTTCAGTTTTATAAATTATTTAACCCTGTAGCCTACATTCCAACTGGGGCATGCGCAACGTGAAGGGATTCTTCTTCGGATAATTATGCACAATCTGACACAATCTTGCGCCTAATCAGCTGTTTTAACACATTGAAATTAGCCTAACGAGGCCACGACAAGCTGTATAAGGTTTGATTATTACTACAGTCTGGTAAACAGCCAATTTACAGAGATCTTCTGTGTTCCGACGTCAATACTGAATACCACGAAATCTGGTTGCATTAACGCAAAAATTTAATTTCGAATTAAGAAAATTTCCGCTGTAAAGTACAAGAAACAATTGTAATACTCGTTGCAATAGTTAAACTTCGTTTATCGTGTGTTTTAAGGATTTTCCGTAGGATATGCAGTGAGTAATCGGTAATTACAGTCAAGAGTTGATTTACAGAAGCCTTCATTAGTAAAGACGTAATCAACCTAAGGAAATATATTCTGTTGTGTTGCCAATACAGAGCCTGTCTAAATGGCTTTTAACCCTATACAGTAAATGTTGCCACTATACGCCTATTTTACAGACTGTTCAGTCTGGTTTGAAATTTTACTGGGCCAACTTTATTGCAAATTTTATGTCATTTTTTCCATGTAGAGGTTAAAATTATGACAGGCTTTGCCTACCAGCCAATATTACGGAAAATAATACACTTTCAACGTTGGATCAGAGCCCGCCATTTTGAAACAGAAATCAGTGGGAAAAAACTTATACACACGTCTTTCGGGCTTTGTGCAAGGTACATTCGTACCAAATTTCAAAACAATCAGTCAATGTGTTTGATTAAAAGCGCGTACACTCGTATCTTTTGATGAGGCCGCCATCTTGGAACGGAAGTAAATATGAAAACATGTTATATACATGCGCCATTTGGGCTTTGTACAAGATATCTTCATACCAAATTTCAAAATAATCAGTTTGGCCAAAAATGCGTACAATCTTCATCGTTAAGTCAGAGAGCGCCATCTTGAAGCGGAATCGAATGGGGAAAAATCTTACACATACGTTATTTGGGCATTCTATAAGGTACCTTCATATAAAATTTAAAATAGCCGCCTCGGTGGCCTAGTTGATAGCGTACTGGGCTTTCACGCCGAGGACCCGGGTTCGATTCCCGGCCAGGGCTTGGCATTTTCATACGCTATAAATCATCCCATCGTCTGCATTAGCCCAAGTGTGCACAATAGTCGGACGTTAAATACCAAAAAAAAAAAAAAAAAAAAATTCAAAACAATCGGTCAATGCGTTTGGATAAAACTGGTTACACTCGTTATTGTGTATCACAGGCTGCCATCTTGAAACGGAAGCGAATGGGGGAAATCATACAATACTTCGTTCGTGCTTTATACAAGGTACCACCGTACCAAATTTCAAAACAATAAGGCAATTCGTTTGACCTAAACTGCGTAACAAAAACATCAAACACACACACCAAAGTCCGAACGGTCGAGTTGAATCAAAGACCGATTCGCTCAGTCGTTGATTTATTTTGTAATTTTTTCTTCCCAGGTTCATGTTTTCCAGTTTCCCAGGGTTTTCTGCTTTTTGAAAGTTTTAGCCGCCTCGGTGGCCTAGTTGATAGCGTACTGGGTTTTCACCCCGAGGACCCGGGTTCGATTCTCGGCCAGGGCTTGTCATTTTCATACGCTATAAATCATCCCATCGTCTGCATTAGCCCAAGTGTGCACAATAGTCGGACGTTAAAAAAAAAAAAAAAAAAAAAAAGTTAAAGGTTTGTTTCCGGCCATCAGAATATCCCACAGGTAGCTAGGGAAATGAAATATTCACCTGTAGAGAGTCCTGCATGCATAGGTAAGGCTACACTGGAGGTTGCCTGGAATCCAAAGTCCGCATACTTACACTAAGCTCCTCCTTAACCAATCAAGTCTTCGGAGTATGCTGTTCCACCTTAGCATGGGATGAAGGGATCTATTCGAAGAACAGATAGATGAAGTAAGGTTAGATTCAGCTAGGGTATTGCCTGACCCGTAATCACAGTGTGTGAAATCCTGAGGGGTTGATGGTATATACCTTCTACATACTTTGTATGGGAGTAGCGAAAAATATATATATATTTTTTATTACACCTCATGTAGTCAAAATACACTGCCCAAACTATAGGAACAGATTAGGAATATCAAAAATCTGAAATTGTTGGATTAAAAACCTACCGAAACATAGTCCAAAATTACGGTAAAAATGTTACCTTTGCTGATGATTGGCCAATATAAACTACATTACTTTCCCATATGACTTAACGCTGTGCCATTAGATTTGAGATAGACTACCTTGCTTTCCAAGATTGAAGATGGCAGAAAAATTTTATTTTTATTTGAATTTAAAAATTTCGAATTTAAAAAATTCCAAATTTAAAAATTACTCTTAATGAACTTTTCACATGATGTGCACATAGGCTTATCTAGGATGGTCAATTTTTTTCTGGCGAAAACCACATCCAGACACGAATTTGAAATAACACAACAAAATTATTTTTGAAATTGTAATTAAAAACACATAATATGTAATTAAAAACACATAATTAAAAAATAAATCGATGTTCCATTAAATATGAGACACCTTGCTTTCCAAGATGGCAGAAAAAGTTTATTTTTATTTGAATTTAAAAAAAATTCAGAATTTAAAAATTACTCTTAAAAAACTTTTCACATGATGTGCACATGGGCGTATCTAGGATGGTCAATTTTTTTTCCGGCGAAAAACCGCAAAGTTTATCATCGCCGTGATACGAATTTGAATTAACACAACAAAATTATTTTTGAAATTAATTTATGAAATTAATTATGTAATTAATTTATGAAATTAATTATGTTGACCAGTATAGATATAGTTTTTGAAGATTGAGGTTCTCCGAAACGCGTCAACGAAAGTAGAATTGACGAAGCTAGGGAAGGCAGATCATTATACTGAACACAGTGATAATAATCCTAGTAGAAAAGAAGTAGAATAAAAAAAGAATTGTTAATAAGTTTTAAACAATAACTAATTTAAGGGCGAAGTCCACTACAAACACAATGTCACTTAAGCCTAAACTGCAATCGGCGAGATGGTTTTGCCAATTCATCTAGGGAAATACTGATATTCATTATTGTGAATTGTCCTTTATTATTAGTCAATAATTATTATAAGATCAATTACTAGTGACCTTCCACTAAAATAATTCAGCACAGGTCCTACACTGTGTTTATCTGTCTACAATTTCATTATAATTACAATGAAGAAGCCCAGTACATTTCACTAAGCACGTACAATCCAAACATTAATACTATTTAATAGTATAATAGTGCAGTCATTAAGTAGTTGCTTTATCAGTGGGTTTGGGGTTTGTTGCGAGACAAATAATGACGTAAACTTAACTAAACAATAGTTGTACTCTCTCTTTATTTGTTTCACCCAACTTTGGGGCACACTAAATCATCACTTTTTAATGTTCTGTGCCTTCCTCGTAGCCCAGTATTGCTTCATTCGTTGTGATCTTGCTTTTCTTTCTTCGTCAGAGATTTGGATCGTTCGCTTGGATTTGAATTTGCCTTGGAACCGTTGTTTCTTGTCATTGATTATTGTTTTGGCTGTTCTGTCCATGAGCATAGTGTCAGTGATTTATAGTTCCGTTATGTCTTTCTCCGTTTCTCTAAACCAAAGTGGTTTGGGTCTTTTATTGTGAAAGCAGTCAAATATTTTTTTTGGTTAGTCTATCTTTGTCCATTCGGAGGATGTGCCCATAAAAATCAATTCTCCTTTTTCTTATTGTGTCTGATAGTGTTTCAGTTTTTTGGTAAAGAGTTTCATTACTGATGTGGAGTAATTGGTTGTTACGGAATTTGGGGCCTAAGATCTTTCTTTCTTTGATCTCCAGCCTTTCAAGTGGGCCCTGGGTTGTGAGAGATAATGTTTCAGCTGCATATAAGGCTTCTGGTTTAATTACCGTATGATAATGCCTTATCTTTGTATTCCAGTAGAGGGACTTCTTGTTGTATGTTATAGTTGTACTATTAGAAAATGTGTTGAAAATGTGTACGTTTTTTTATCAATGGGGAAGTTACAACCCTCCCTTGGATGCACCTACGGATGTGCAGTTTTTTCATTCGCTACGCTACAGAATCATTCATAAAACGTGTGCAATAATGTAGGATGTGATCTAGAGAGTCGAAATTAAAAAGAAAAATTCAATTGAACATGTAATCCAAAACCTACAGTTACCCAGCTATCCGACAATTTTTCACAAAATACTGTTTATATCTTTAAAACATTTGACCGATTCGAAACTGTGTACAAATATTTAACAGGTAAAAACGTACTTTGAAAAAAAATCAACTTAATCGGTTAATAAATTTCAAAATTTGAAATTTTGACGGTGAAATCAGAGTTTAAAAAAGAAAAATAACTATTGAAAATTCGTTTCCATGAAGTCAACGACACAGCTCCCGTGATTGTTTTCTATTTTTACGAGAACTGACATTGACTATCGACTGTCTTGCTGATGATTTTGAAGGAGTATTCCAATATCATTCGGATGAATGGATTGTTCTTCTTTAGACGAACAAAAAAAAAGGTAATTAATTCTCTGTTAATTTCATAACAGTAAATTAATTACCTTCTTTTGTTCTTGAACCTTTGGCATTGTAAACCACGTAACTCAGCAGCGACACAACAATGTAGTCATCACGTTGTCAATAAGGTAATTGTGTCATGAGATTCGCCTGCTCAGTCTTTGAAATTAGTTTACGCTCCGCTTTGAAGTGTTGTATATCGATTGATAGGGACACTAATTACGATTAAAATATACATGAACTGTACTAACTGTATACCCGTGCTTCCCTACAGAATTTTTCAGGGAATAAAAAATACAATTTATTATTGCCTGAGCGATGCCGCTGTCTGTTTCAATTCGAACTTTCGGCATTTGGTTTGTAGGTTTGTTTGTTACGCAGTTTTGGCCAAACTCATCGAACGATTGTTTTGAAATTTTATACGAAGGTGCCTTGTATGAATCCCAAATGACGTATGTGTAAGATTTTTCCCCACTTACTTCATTTTCAAGATGGCGGCCTCTGATTTACAATAACGACTGTAAGGAGATATAGCCAAATTCACTGAATCGTTTTGAAATTTGGTATAAAGCCCAAATGACATATGCATATTTTTTTCATTCAGTTTCAAGATGGCGTCCTCTGATTTAACGATTACGATTGTACGCAGTTTTAATCAAAATCATTTACCGATTGTTTTGTTTTTTTTTTTGTTTTTTTGTTTTTTTTTGGTGTTTAACGTCTGACTCCCGATTGTTTTGAAACTTCGTACCAAGGTATCCTGTATAAGGTACCCTTTATATTTATGTGTAAGACTTTTTCGCATTCACTTCCGTTTCAAGATGGCGGAATCTGTTTTACAAAAAAAGAGTGTACGCAGTTTTAGCCAAACGCATTGACAAATTATTTTGAAATTTGGTACGAAGATATCTTGTGACGTATGCTTAACATTTGTCCTATTTATTTCTGTTTCAAGATGGCGTCCTCTGATTTAACGATTACGATTGCACGCAGTTTTAATCAAACGCATTTACCGATTGTATTGAAACTTCGTACCAAGGTACCCTGTATAAAGCCCAAAGTATGTATGTGTAAGACTTTTTCGCATTCACTTACGTTTCAAGATGGCGGCCTCTGTTTTACAAAAAAAGATTGTACGCAGTTTTAGCAAAACGCATTGACAAATTATTTTGAAATTTGGTATGAAGATATCTTGTGACGTATGCATAACAGTTTTCCTATTTATTTCCGTTTAAAGATGGCGGTCTCTGATTTCACAATGATGAGTGTACGCACATTTAATCATACGGATTGGCCGATTGTTTTGAAATTTGGCACGAAGTTACCTTGTATAAAACCCGAAAGGTGTGTGTGTGTGTGTGTGTGTGTGGGTGTCTGTGTGTGTGTGTGTGTGTGTGTGTAAGATTTTTCTCATTTACTTATGTTTCAAGATGGTGGGATCTGATTGAACGTTGAGAGTATAGTTGTTGGTTATTTCCTGTAATACTGGCTGAACGGCAATACCGTCTCATGAATAAAGAGCATTTCCAGTAAAGTTGGTCCAGTAATATTTTTCGTAAATATTACGGTTACCGGTTAAATTGATACAAAAAGTTACGAACACTGTCATGGACATTATATTAATTAAGAATATACTGCGAGGTCTATTGTTCTTTGAAGTTTGAAAGTTGACTTAATAATTTGGTTTTGTGTCAACTACAGTAAGTTTGTATGTTTGGGAGAGAAGATTTTATTATTAAAAAATCAAATTATTGTTATTGGTAAATTATAGTATTTTTCGGCAAAATCAGGTTGTTGGGCTCTAAATAGCGACCACCAGAACTAGCATGAATATAATATAATGTAACCATATAACTGATATCTTAAAGTCTCGCAGGGGGGTGCAGACTAGCTGCACCTATTGAGAGGATTTAGACGTCCCTCGCGGTACCCGAGTCTTAACACACACTTACACTTACAACACTACACTTACGACTTTAACACTTTAACACTTTACACTAGGGAGGCGATAATAGCCTCAATGTTCTTTTGCCTTATATATATATATATATATATATATATATATATATATATATATATATATATTATTTATATTATATATATTATATATATATATTATTTATATAATTTAATATAATGATATCTTAAAGGAATAAATCATCCAGAAACATTGCCGATTAGAAGCTGTTTGGCTTCTAGAGCCCCTAGGAATAGCCTACACCGTTTTAAAATAAATTGGGCATTTTGAGTGCCCGTCATTTTTTTTTAAATATACGTATGAAAGATTAAATTAGCTTAAATTGTATGAACTAGGTTTTTTTTAAAAAGTCTATCAAATAATTTCGCAGTGGACATTGGACAAAATCGTCATTTTAACGTAAAAACATTTTTTTCTTTTTGGTGTTTAACGTCCGACTATTGTGCACATTTGGGCTAATGCAGACGATGGGATGATTTATAGCGTATGAAAATGCCAAGCCCTGGCCGGGAATCGAACCTGGGTCCTCGGGGTGAAAACCCAGTACGCTATCAACTAGGCCACCGAGGCGACTGTGAGGTCGAAATAAAATGTAATTCATACAGACTGTAATACGTACATACGTAAGAAACAAGTATTCGGTCAGACAGAAATTGGTTTAACATCAGTTTTGGTTTTACGAATGTAAAAAAAAGGCATTCAAGATGTGTTAAACAACCGCTTGGCATCTAGAGCTCGTGAAAATACAGTACAAAGTTTTAAATTAAATCGAACCATTTGTTTTTAATAAGTATATGACAAAGTGTATGTATGACATAGCCTAAGTGTGTATTTTAACCAAACCTGTTAATAGCGATTAACAGATATAAAAGTTTTCGTAGAAATATGTCAAATCCTGTCCCAATGTAAAGTGAACCTTTTAACATATCAAAAAATGAATCAGACATTTTGGGTGTCCACAGTTTTGTTTCATTTTTTTTCCGGCGAAAAACCGATGTGGTTATCATCGCCGATACTCAAAATATAAATTATAAAGCAACGAATAAAATAAATAAAAATTTAAATTTAATAAGAAAACAAACAACAAGCTATTACAAAAACAAATAAATAAAACAAAAAAAATAACAGTTTTAAATATATGACTAAAACTAGATAACAATAATATATCTAAAAACAACAACGAACACACTAATTATTGTAGGGCTGTAAATTGGCCCTACAACAATAACAAGAAAAATAAAATAAATATAAACGTACCTAAAACTGAATAACAAAATAAAATAAATATAAACAAATAACAAAACAAAACAGCAAATATAAACAATCTTTTCAGGGTTGTAAAGGGGCCCTACCAAGTTTTGTTTCAAACAGGCGGTGAGCCGCCTCGGTGGCCTAGGCTTTCACCCCGAGGACCCACGTTCGATTTCCGGCCAAGGCTTGGCATTTTCATACGCTGTAAATCATCCCATCGTCTGCATTAGCCCAAGTGTGCACAATAGTCGGACGTTAAAAAAAAAAAAAATCAAACAGGCGGTATGACAGTATGACATTGTTTAAAACCCAGCCACAGCTACAAACAACAACGGAAAAACTGTTCACTGAAATACGAGGGTGGTCTGATAAGTTTCCGACCTCAACATGAAGATTTGTTGAGTGCAGCACTCGTCGGTGGCAGCACTCGAATTTCGTTGTTCATCTGTTGACAGTTACTCACCAAAGTTTCAACCATTTTGGACGCGCAGTTGTTATGTAACAGTCGTTTGAGTGAGTTGATGTATTTTTATGAAAATGGACTAAATCGAGTATCGAGCTGTCATTAAATATTTGTTTTCGAAAGGCAATACGCCTACGCAAATCAAAGATGAGTTGGATTCTGTGTATGGGGACTCTGCACCATCATTTACCACAGTGAAATTTTGGGCAGCTGAATTTAAACGTGGCCGTAAGAGCTTGGGAGACGATTAACGTTCGGGACGTCCAAAAACTGCAACTACCGACGAAAACATCGCCAAAGTTCACCAAATAGTGCTAGATGACCGCCGAATTAAAGTGAGAGAGATAGCAGACGTTATGAACATGTCAAAAGAACGTGTTTGTCACATATTAAATCAACATTTAGACATGAGAAAGCTGTCCGTGCGTTGGGTGCCGCGTTTGCTCACGTTAGACCGAAAACGTGTTTGAATAAACATTTCCAATGCTCTGTTGGCGCAGTTTAGGCGCAATAAATCCCAGTTTTGGCGCCGATTAATTACTGTAGATGAAACTTGGATACACCATTATACGCCCGAAACAAAAATACAGTCCAAACAGTGGATTGCAAAGGGGGAACCGGCTCCAAAAAAAGCAAAAACTGTTTTATCGGCTGGGAAAGTGATGGCGACTGTTTTTTGGGATAGTCATGGAGTTATTTTAATCGACTATCTTCAAAAAGGAAAAACCATTACAGGTGCATACTACGCATCATTACTTGACAAGCTGAAATCAGAACCTGCGGAAAAACGGCTACATTTGCAGAAAAAGAAAATCCTTTTTCACCAAGACAACGCACCGTCTCACACCTCAGCGGTTGCCATGGCGAAAATCCACGAATTACGGTTTGAACTGCTTGACCATCCGCCTTACTCACCAGCTCTAGCCCCAAGCGACTTCTTTTTGTTCCCTCATCTAAAAATTGCGCTTGGAGGACAGAGATTTTCGTCAAATGTAGAGGCAATCACCTTCGTGAACAATTATTTTGCAGAGAAAAACGCCGAGTACTATTTGGACGGGTTACAGAGATGGGAGAATCGCTGGGAGAAGTGTGTAGAGGTACAAGGAGACTATGTTGAAAAATAAAAAAAAAATTATGAAAAAATGTCTTGTATCTTTGTTAAGTCGGAAACTTTTCAGACCACCCTCGTACGTTAAGCAGTACTCCCGTAGAAATGATGCTTAACCAACATTGCTTTTAACCAACTTACATACGAGTGGCTCTGAACAATGAAAACACGAAAAAACTGGCGAAAAATTTCAAAAAGCTTTTTTCTAGAACTTTAAGGACTAATAAGCTGCTAATGTAAACATGACGAAACATCAGCTGTTCGGCCAAGGTCAACAAATATTTGCTATTAACGATTAGGGAGTATATTTAAATATTTAAACATCGTCAGATTTGAGTTTAAAGCTTCCTAATGATTCGAATCAAACTTATTTGACAGAATAAAATACAAAAACAACATATATTTCACAATGACAGATAATCAATTAAGAGTGCATTTCTGAATTATAGATTCTGATTTTATATCTTATATGATTTAAATTAATTACTATTAAGGAATACGAATGTTGAACGAAAGCGGTAAGAAAAATTTGTATATAAAAATAATCGCGGTCACAGCTGACGTGATAAAAGCAAATTTCCAAAAAATCCTTTTCGTTAATTTTTTTTTTTTTTTGAAATTTCGGTTTCACCGTCATAATCAGCAATAAAAATCGGCATATACTAGCATTTTAAACTTTCAAAATTCATTGAAAATACGAAAAAGAACCCCGACTGACATCAAATTAAATTTTTTCTTTCAGTTAGAAATTCAAAGTGCTAATTTTTACAGTTTTTAACGCTGCTAAAGGTGACGAAATCAAATTTATAAAAAAATATTGAAGCAAAAATTGTTGAATATCCGCTATTCTGAATATTGAAATATCCGCAAATTCTGCTGTAACTGTTCTGCTACTGCATTATCAAAATAAATATTTCTACCGGATTTTAACAAATCGAACCAAAATTGCGAATGTGAGTGTGCAAACGCGCGCGCGCGCACACATCCTGTGTATATACACATGTTATACATGCATTATGTATATATACATTGGTATGGAGGTGTTATGTATATTGTTATATATATATAATTTCACGATTCGTCAATGGATGATCTGTTGATTAGGATCGGCGCACATTTCAAGATCAAGGGTTTATTTGTGTGTGTTTGTGTGTGTGTGTGTGTGTGTGTGTGTGTGTGTGTGTGTGTGTGTGTGTGTGTGTGTGTGTGTGTGTGTGTGTGTGTGTGTGTGTGTGTGTGTGTGTGTGTGTTGTGTGTGTGTGGGTGTGGGTGTGGGTGTTGGTGTGTGGGTAGGTGTGTATGTGTGTGTGGGTGGGTGGGTTGGTGTGGGTGTGAGTGTATGTGTGTGGGTGTGGGTGAGTGGGTGTGTGTAGGTGGGTTGATGGGTGGGTGTGGGTGGGTTTGGGTTTTGGTGTGTGTATGTGTGTGTGGGTGTGTGTGCGTGTATGTGTGTGTGTGTGTGTGTGTGTGTGTGTGTGTGTGTGTGTGTGTGTGTGTGTGTGTGTGTGTGTGTGTGTGTGTGTGTGTGTGTGTGTATGTGTTGGTGTGTGTGTGTGTGTGTGTGTGTGGGTGGGTGGATGGGTGATTGAGTGTGCGTGAGTGTGTGTGTGTAGGTGTGGATATGCGTGTATGTGTGTGGGTGTGCGTGTGTGTGTGTGTGTGTGTGTGTGTGTGTGTGTGTGGTGTGGGTGCGTATGTGTGTGTGTGTGTGTGTGTGTGTGTGTGGATGTGGGTGTTGGTGTGTGGATAGATGTGTATGTGTGTGTGGGTGGGTGGGTTGGTGTGGGTGTGCGTGTATGTGTGTGGGTGTGGGTGAGTGGGTGTGTGTAGGTGGGTTGATGGGTGGGTGTGGGTGGGGTGGGTGGGTGGGTGGTGTGTGTGTGTGTGTGTGTGTGTGTGTGTGTGGGTGTATGTGTGGGTGTGTGTGGATGTGTGTGTGTGTGTGTGTGTGTGTGTGTGTGTGTGTGTGGGTGGATGGGTGATTGAGTGTGGGTGAGTGTGTGTGGGTGTGGATATGCGTGTATGTGTGTGGGTGTGCGTGTGTGTGCGTGCGTGCGTGTGTGTGTGTGTGTGTGTGTGTGTGTGTGTGTGTGTGTGTGTGTGTGTGTGTGTGTGCCTTGAGTAGATGAATGAGAGCAGTATGAGCTAGAGGTACGGTGGGATAGCTAAACCCATCAGCTGGTCATTTCAGCTGCCTCTGCCGGATGGAGCTGGGGTGAGAAACCATTTAACTCCACCATAGCTGGTCCCAAGGGGATTGAGATGAGTCCGACAACAAGTTTTGTAAAACATTGTCTAAGGAACTCACTGGATTTAACTCGTCGTGCCTTGCTTTATCTGTACGTATATGACCACTTGCGACGCGTAAATGAAGGCCCCTAAGCGGTACCCAACATCAAATATTACAAATACATAATACAGGACAAAGCTTACTTCATTCCTTAACACAGCGATCCAAAAACTATGGATCGCGACCCACTTGTGTGTCGTGGGAGGGTGGACGACTTAAAACGTTTTAAGTGTCCTCTCGACTGCAAAAAAGTACAAAATTAAACATACCTAAAAAATATGTTCTATTATTCTACAAAAACTGTTTCACTGTCAGCTGTAAAGTTACACACAAAATAGATATTTTCGAAATAAAGTGAACAAGGCGCTGATACAATGCAGCCGTGCTGGGCTCGCTCTACTGCTGGAACTACGACATGTAACCAGCTAGAACGATTAAGTTCGGAAAATAAAATGAAATTATTATTATTATTATTTTTTTTTTTGGTGTTTAAAGTCCGACTATTGTGCACATTTGGGCTAATGCAGACGATAGCAAATTTTAAAAAAACTTTCCATATTTCCTATGAAATAATCACACTTCTTGAGAAAAAGGGTGAAAAAGTGAATTAAATTTTTGAACCCACTTATAGGGTACATCATTTTCTCTTTTCTTTTGATGAAGTGTAATTATCAAACACATATATAAATATAAAGAGTTATATTAAATTTATATATATATATTTTATTTGTATATGGTCTGTTATATATATATATATATATATATATATATATATATATATATATATATGTGTGTATATATATATATATATGTGGTGCACGCGCACGCGCGCATTTTATACAAGGTGTGTATTGTATTTTATACAAGGTACCTTCGTAAGTAAATGAGTAAAAATCTTATACATACATCGTACAAATTTATACAAAGTACCTTCGTACCGAATTTCAAAAAATCAGTTTATGCGTTTGACCAAAACTGCAAACTTTTTTCGTCATTAAAGCAGAGGCCACCATCTTGAAATGGAAGTTAATGGAGGGGGGATCTTACACATAAGTCGTTTGGGCTTTATAAAAAACAATCGATCAATTCAGTATTAGTTATATTCCCTAGTTATAAGATCATGTACTGCGAATGAATATGACAGGTTATTGTTTCTGTTCTTGATTCAAAAGAGAGTAGTGTCTATGCACGATAGTCATGAAAAGACTATTGGATCTTTTAAGATATCAAAAAAACATTAAAAAGGTAGGTATTTTGGCCAATATTCAGTACCCAGCAGTGAAGGTGGTTGGGACATGTAAAGAAAATAGTACCAAACAGATTGATTGCTGTCTGGTTGGAAACGGACAAAGGAGTGCCTATAAAAGATCAGATGATGGGAAATATATCGAGTCAACATCCCTTTTTCTCAGCACATACTATTCATACAGGCATAAATGAGGTATCTTTAGAAATATTTTTAACCGGCTTCTGAACATTGCAAAACGATTTTCCTGTTTGAGGAAAATTTTAACATAAAAGACACTTATTTGTAATAAGCAAAACGGCATCATGGATGCGCACCTATTGACTAGCTATTGACTTAAGACTAGCTGCACCTATTGAGAGGATTTAGACGTCCCTCGCGGTACCCGAGTCTAACACACTTACACTTACAACACTATACTTACGACTTTAACACTTTACACTCACACTTACATTTAGGTAGGCGATAGTAGCCTCAATGTGCTTTTCGCCTTAAAATAACAACAAAAAACATGAATGCGCATGCGCGGCATCACAAATCAGACAATATTTTGTATATTTTACGAAGCTAACTTATTAACCACAAATAGATAATCCTATTACAATTGCCACTTTGCTTAGAACAATATCAATATTTACTAAAAAGTCACTAAATTTATAAGGTATGTGATCCTACTGACAGTCCCCTATCCCTGCACGTCATATAAGCCGGGACAAGCATTTCGAATAACAAACACATGTTTGGACACTGTTTTTACACAAATATATTTGTGATTTGTCCGTCCATCATCCATTTATCTATTTGTAATTTATCGCTCTTCGATTTATTTTTGAAATATGTTTTCCCTTCCTTCCAACTACCGCCCTCACCCCAACGACTACTCTTATGCAAAAGGCTGTGTTTACTTCCATAGTGCGAAATTTTGCACGGCCTGGTTTGATGTAGAATGTGAGGTAAGTAGGACGTAGTGGTTAGGTTAGGTTAGGTTAGATATTTGTGATTCTGGCATTCAAAAATTGTTATAGGTCATACACATTAAATAATTTAACTACACAAATGTAGAAAATACAAATTTTTTAAAATTAACAACAACAATAAACATAACCTCAATTGAAATGATATTGAAGCTATTGTGCGAAATCAGCTGTTTGAAGTATTCACTTCCAGTCTAGGTATATACAAGAACAATATATACTGTAAAGTATACATTACGGATTCAAGCGTGACGCGAACGCAAATGTTTTGTCAACCTCGACTGTACAAGTTTTCACTTCAAAAATACATTTCATTAATCACTAGTAATATTTGTAATAATAATTTAATAATAATGTGTTGGAATAATAATGTTCACTAGAGTGCGCGTACGGTTGTGTTAGAGCGTTCCGTGACGGCAAACTGAATTTTTCCCGCGTGCAAAACATACACCCATACCCCGCGATAAGAAGTAGTCACTTCAAAAAATATTTAGTTTTCGTTCTTAATGTACTATTACTCTTATGAAATATTAGAAACATTAAAATATAACTGGGTATAAAATATAAAATTGTGTGAAAATTTTTGACCTGCCCAAGAATGCTTGACCTTTTCAAATGTGACCTCTTATATAGCTGTGTGAGTTATTACTTTTTAATTATTGTTCATTATTGTCTATTTTAGTGTGCTTGTTTACTTCTTTTCAATTTTATTTGGTTACCAGTAAAATTTTGTATAAAATTCTTTTTATATTCTTCTTCTTTTCTGCTAGGATTATTGTCACTATGTTGAGTATAATGATCTCTGCCTTCCCTAGCTTCGTCAATTCTACTTTTGTTGACGCGTTTCGGAGAACCTCCATCTTCAAAAACTATATCTATACTTTATATATGAGAGCCGCCTCGGTGGCCTAGTGGATAGCGTACTAGGCTTTCACCCCGAGGACCCGGGTTCGGTTTCCGGCGAGGGATTGGCATTTTCATACGCTATAAATAATCCCATCGTCTGCATTAGCCTAAGTGTGCACAATAGTCGGACGTTAAACACAAAAAAAAACTCTATATATGAGTATATGAAGTATATACTCTATATATGAAGATGGAGGTTCTCCGAAACGCGTCAACAAAACTAGAATTGACGAAGCTAGGGAAGGCAGATCATTATACTCAACATAGTAATTTTGTATAAATTATAAGCCACCTCAAATTATTTCGGTTCTTATCTATGATCAGTATTTCTGAACACATGAACACTGACAAAATTTTTATTAACAGACTTGACACAAATTTTATATTTTAAGTAGCTGTGTACCCGTGTTTCGCTAAGGCATTTTTCATAAAATAAAAATAATTACAGTTGGGTAATTCAAAGTTTTCTTAAAATTTTTGTTTCAATGTAAACTAGTAGTTTAAAGAACAGTAGACCTTGCTGTATATTCTTAATTAATACACAGAGTTAATATATTCTTAATTAATTAATTACTATATTCTTAATTAATTAATTAATATATTCTTAATTAAAGACAGCACTCGTAAAATATTCGGCCGATTTAACCGGTAACCGGAATATTTCAGAAAACCGTTACTGTACCAAATTTATTGGATATTTTATGCTCTTTTTATGCCGCGAAGCGATCAAAATTATGATATGTCTTGCCGTTCAGCCAATCTGCAACTACACTGTCAATGTTGAATCAGAATCGATCATCTTGAAGCGAAAGTGAGTTGGGAAAGAATCTTACACGTAAATCGTTCGGGCTTCATAAAAGAAAATTTCAAAACAATCTGTCAATGCGTTTGGCCAAAATCGCGTACACTTATCGTCGTTAAATCAGATTCAGCCATCTTGGAAAAACGACATACGTCATTTGAAATTCGTTTTATATTCTTCTTCTTTTCTGCTAGGATTATTGTCACTATGTTATTAAACTTCTAACTTCGTCTAATTTCTTTGTTGACTACATGAGAAGTCCATCTTCAAAAACTATATCTGTACTACTTACTACATGAGTATAGATATAGTTTTTGAAGATGGAAGAGGTTCTCCGAAACGCGTCAACAAAAGTAGAATTGACGAAACTAGAGAAGGCAGATCATTATACTCAACATAGTACGTCATTTGAGTTTAACATCAGGTACCTTCGTATCAAATTTCAAGAAGGATCGGTCAATTCGTTTTGCGAAAACTGTGTACACTAGTTATTGTAAATTAGAGGCCGCCATCTTTAAACGGAAGTGAATATGAAAAAATGTTAAACATACGTCGTTCGGGCTTCATACTAGGTACTTCCGTACCAAATTTCAAAAACAGTAGGTCAATGCGTTTGGCTAAAGCGTACATTCATTATTGTGAGTCTGAGGCCGCCATCTTGAAACGGAAAGGAATAGGAAAAAGTCTTACAGTCTTTCAGGCTTTCAACAATGTATCTCCGAACAAAATTTCAAGACAATCGGTGAATGCGTTTGGCCAAACTGCGTAACAAACAAACGCAAAACAAATGCCGAACGGTCGACTCGCTTCGCTCGGTCGGTAAGTGAAAGTACACATAAGCTTTTACACAGTTTTATAAAGTACACTGTTTTAAAATAAATCAGGAATTTTACTGAGCACCATTTTGTTTCAATAGCCATATGAAAGTTTCTATGTATAAAATTAATTAGTAATAGAAAACATTTAATGCAATTTAACATTCTTAATTTCACAAGATATAGACTGTTGAATAAAATAGTAATTATGGGTAAATTTTGAAAAATTTAATTTGAGTAGGTTATATGAATGACGTATTTATGAAAGTTACCTGGTATGAAACGTTGAAAAGAATATGTTTATCATTAGTCAATAATAAACCAAGAAAATTTGTAAATTTGTTTTTAAAATAAATAAATTCTTGTGTTATTATTGCTTTTAATTCAAACATTTGCCAACGTTTGTGTATATAAACACAATACACGAAGTTTCGAGAGTGTGGATCGACCCTCGTTCTGGAGTGCCAAACTTAAAGCCTAAATAAACATGCAAGGTCCTAAATATAACATAAATATAATGTAAATATATATAAATATAACCTAAGACTAGGTCGTAGGACTGTGTTAAAACATTTTTTTAAAAGTTAGCCATTTGAGAACGAGAGTTTATCCACACTCTCGAAACGTCGTGTATTGTTAGCGAACTTCCATGAGATATTGGAGCAGCCATCATGGTAAGACCCAGACCCGTAACCTTGAAATGTGAGCGATATTACGTCTACATCGGTTTTTGTACCGCGCGTGTTTACGTGTTTAAGCACGCTCACGTTCGTAACTTTAGTTCGATTTGATTTAAACTTGGCACAAAACTCGATTTCGGTAGTAGCTTAAACAAGTTCGTTAACCAGCGAAATTCGTTCGACAGTTTCAAAATGGCGGCCAT
>CM040182.1:17534556-17604556 GCA_022606455.1 Callitettix versicolor | reverse complement strand
GCACTCATTAGTGAACAACGTCCAACGGGGGGAGCCCCATTTACTAACATCCACTCTCAAAAACTACGTAAGTTTATCAGTGTCAGTTTTACTTATTCAGTAATTCTTCAACGTGTGTGTCGATGTTACAAACATTTTTGAGAATTGTGACGTCATCCCTTAGGTTTTCGTTTGATGTGTCGGTGGCATTCAGGTGATGTTTAGTGAAATAATCAGTGTGTTGTATTCAAATATCTGTGTATTTCTTAGGCTGTATTTTACTAAAACATGTCAAAAATCTTCTTATATTCGTAAATCTCCAATGCAGTTATATTTAATGCTAGCTCATATTTTGAACAGGAGAACACTGCACTAAGATTGAATAAGTCCGACCGGAAATCGCTTTAAAGTCTAAAACTCGGTGCGTATTGTTACAATAAAATGCGTTGCTGGGCCCAGATTGTACTTTCTTCGTGTATCTGTTTTCTCTTATCAGAAAACCACCCCTAATTCCAAAGTTTCAAAGAATCACACACACGCGCGCGCACGAACGCACGCTCGCGCACACACTTACGCACTCAAGCAAGCGTGTACACACGCGCGCGCGCACACACATACACTTACGCACGCAAGCGAGCGCGTACACACACATACGCAGATGCACGTGCACACACATACACACAAACTTTCGCACGCAAGTGAACGCGTACACACGTACACACACACACGCGCGCACAATAACGCACGCACGCGCGCGCACACACTTACGCACGTTAGCGAGCGTGTACACACGCGCGCGCGCACACACACATACACACGCACACAAGCGAGCGCGTACACACACACATACGCAGACGCACGCGCACGCACGTGCGCGCACACATACACACACACACTTACGCACGCAAGCGATCGCGTACACACACACATAGGCCCTACGCAGACGCGCGCGCGCGCACACACACACACACACACACGCGCACGCACACACACACACACACACACACACACACACACACACACACACACACACACACACACACACACACACACACACACACACACACATACACACACGCACGCAAGCGAGCGCGTACACATACGTATGCACACGCACGCACACATACACTTATGCACGCAAGCGAGCGCGTACACACACACGCCCACACGCGCACACGCACACACACACACACACACACACACACACACACACACACACACACACACACACACATACGCACGCCAGCGAGCGCGTACACACACGTATGCACACGCTCGCGCACAACGACGCGCGCGCGCAAACATACACACACTAAAATTCACTAATAAATAAGTCTTTTATTTCAGGAAGCTCAAACGCTTAATAAAATTTCAATATACATTTTTGGCTCTGCTTTTATCGATACTGAAAGTTAACTTGAAAAATCCATGCTAGTAAAAATTCAGAGCAAATGAAGCGCAAATTTTGTCAATTGTAATTTTTAGCTGAATGGGAGAAAATCGCAGTTAAATCTTTAAAATAACAGACCAATCCAATCCTTGAATATATTGAAATATTGAATAAATGTTGTCGTTCAATATTTTCTTTTTTTTAAATACTTTACAAATTCCGATAATGAACATGAAATATTACAAGCGGAATGAACAATATTTCAGAAAAAAAATTAATAACGCTATACAAAATCGAAATTTTAAAAATATTTTTTTACATTAAAGACATTACGGGTAACAATCGCAAACGGGTAAATTTTTTATTCACAAAATTCTCGAATAAAATCATAAGTTACAACAACAGCTATAAGACAACGAAACACTGTGTTATTTAAATACATTACCCTCAAAAATGTTTTATATAATTCTTAAAAAATGTTTATGTAATTCTTAAAGAAACTGTATATGTATAATTGTTCATGATAAAACAATTAAGGGAACCTTCTAATTAGATTTACTGCGATATTTCACGTTTACTTTTAACAACGATTTAAAGTCTATAGTAAACAAATCCTATAGTACGCTTTGGATTATGAAGCTTTATTATAAAATATGAAAAACAACTGAATATGCTCAGTTTAGAAATTCCTTGGAGTTTATGAAGTTCTTGGTTGACTGCTGGTGGAGCGGAGTTGGGTTTTGGTTGTGCCAGTGAATGTGTAAAAGAATTTCATATTTTCTTTATTATATGTTGCGCATTCTTATATTATATGTTGTGTTCAGTGGAAGAGCTTAATGGTCCCTAACTTCGTTTCTGTAAATAAGAAAAATAAATAAAATATCTTTCAGCCTGTAATTAGTCTCCAGATAAACAGGAAAGTTATAAAGTTTTATTAGTAGAATTTATTTGCTATTTTTCTGAAAAATAAGTTTTGGCATTAGTTCGATAATTATTGTAATAAATTACTGAACAATATGAAACTAATCCTAATCCCACTACACCTAATACAATTCTTACAAAATTAGGACCAAAAATTTAAATCATACAAGTAAAACAAATATATATATGCTAAATATTAAAAAAAAACTTAGGCAGTGCGGGACTGGCCGACAGAAGTGACTACTTTTGCCATGCCAGACTGTATACTTTTTCACTATTATGATTTAATTTTTATAAAAATTTAGATACAAGCAGGAAAGGGCAACTCTTGAAAATTATTTCGTATTAAATTTCACGTGTGTGTAGGCACACAACTTAAAAATTTACTGAAACTGTCACAGGCTATGAATTTGATTATCTTAGACTATATAAGGGACTAATAATTAATCAGTTCATAACCCTACTTTTGTCAGTTATACAGTCTAAGTATAATAATAAATATAATATTTGTGATTCCGGCATTCAAAATTTGGTATAGGTCATATACATTAAATAATTTAACTACACAAATTTAGAAAATACACATTTTTAAAATTAACAAGATCAATAAACATAACGTCAATTGAAATGATATTGAAGCTATTGCAAAAAAAATTCATAAGTTTTATTATTAATATCATAATACAATTATTCCATTCCATAAAAAGTACTACAGAAGAAGATACAAAAGATATAAAATTTATAGACATTAAATATAAAATAATAGATATTAAACTAAAGCTTAAAGAAATAACTATTTATTCGTACAAAAATTTAATTTATAATTGTAAATTAATTTAATTTGTTTTAATTTATAACCATAAATTAAAATAATAAAAACTAATAAACTTGATAACAAAAATATAAACATTCCAACGTTAAGTTTATAATTTTTTGTTTTGTTTTTGTTTTCTTTTTTTGGTATTTAACGTCCGACTATTGTGCACACTTGGGCGAATGCAGACGATAGTTTATGATTTAATTACACTCAATAAAGTAATCTACATTTAATTGAGTACATTTAATTGAATAAGAAGCCTGAATCGCCTTTGACAGGTAATGAAGGTAGCTAATTACAAAATGAATGTTAACTGAAGTAATAAGATCAGTACAGGTTTAAATTACGTTGAATAAGATCTGTATTTAGCATACTTGAAACCTTGTGTTTTAAAATATTGCAATTAACAGTGTGATGCTACATGATTTATATTATTATAACACAAATCTAAAACCAAAACGATTATTATGTTAACATCTCTAAACATAGTCTCTAGTAACTGTTACGTAGTACTGAGTACTGTGTACCGGTTACCGGAGTTATGTGGAACTTATCCCTGCCGCATTAACATTCTCATCAATCCATAACCAGTTACCTAAATATTCGTTTCGAAATCTGACAGGAAAAGATCGATAATGGTGACAAAATAATAACGATTTCTTAAAATTGTTTTCACTGATTTTGCTTAAATTTTAATCACACTTGTGATAAGAATCCTCACGCTTTACGACTGTGAAAGAGTAGAAAGTTTGAAACAAAAGCACGATCTGTTTAGATCGGTAAAGCAGTTTACAAAAAATATCGCGTAAAATGAAATGAAATGTACTGAGGTTCTAACTTGCTATCAGAACCTATATAGATAAGATTATATTTAGTTTTTGAGGTTATGGGGTTTAGTGGCTACTGACACCCAAAGGACCTAATACGCAACTAAGCTTCTTGGCTTCTAGTTCAGTAGACTGGTGCCCTCAATGAGTTTTTGCGATCAGACTAGTTCATTCTGCTGGAGGTCCTCAGGATCATAAAACCAAAACACCTTTTATTTCCTGCTAAGCCTCAGAATTATAGATTATGTGGTCTGCAGTTTCCTCTTCCTTCCTGCATAACCTACTCATGGTTTCTCACTGGAACATTGCTATCCTGTTCATGAAAAGTCCCATGGTTTTCGTGAATACCCGCTGTCAGAATATTAATGTTCCTGGCTAAGATCCTTGACGTACTGTTCCTGTCAGCCTTGTCATCGAAGCCCTACAAGGGTTGTGTTTCACACAACCAAGGTGTGATCCCTAGAAGGTCTTCTTCTACGTTAAATTAAAAGCCCATTTACAATAGCCTCGTCTCTACTTAACTTGTGCTTGACTAAGTACATCTACAAAAGTCCGTTTGATTTAACATAACCTATCACCTTAATGACTTCAGATGATTAACCTCATGTCTCACTTCTGCCTCTGCAGGTTGAGTAAGTACAATTTGCATTATTTTTATATTCTTCTTCTTTTCTGCTAGGATTATTGTTTCTATGTTCAGTATAATGATCTGCCTTCCCTAGCTTCGTCAATTCTACTTTCGTTGACGCGTTTCGGAGAACCTCCATCTTCAAAAACTATATCTATACTGGTCACCAATATTATGTTTCGTCCTATTTATAATTTTCTATCTCCACCTCGTAACCCTCCTCTATTCAACACGTGTACATTAAACTTGATGTGTTCGCTTCTGATTGGCTCTTCAAAATCATACGTTTTCGCTCGTATGATTCATTCCTTTACGAGCGAAATCGTATGATTTTGAAGAGCCAATTAGAAGCGAGCACGTCAGGTTTAATGTACACGTGTTGAATAGAGGAGGGGGTACTAGATGGAGATAGAAAATTATAAATAGGACGGGCCATAATATTGGTGACCAGTATAGATATAGTTTTTGAAGATGGAGGTTCTCTGAAACGCGTCAACGAAAATAGAATTGACGAAGCTAGGGAAGGCAGATCATTATACTGAACATAGGTCCAATTAGCATCCATACAGTCTTCTGTAATTAACTGCTTTGGGTTCCATAGAGTTAAATACTGGCCCAGTTTCCTCCCCTCCATGATATTTCCACTCCTTAGGCCCACCTTTGCCACTTCACTGGTGTTTTCTGGACTTTGAAGGTTTATTTTGTGTCATCAAAATCCGACAAGTAGTTAGGTAAATTCCCACACAGAAATAAGAGTGCATGCAGATATGGCAGAATAAAATTGGATATAGTCTGGTACTCAAAGTCTAAATACTTAAATAAATGAGTAAATGACTTTCTATAGTTACTACTGCACTGCGACTTTAACTCTTTACTCTGAGTATAGTTATAGTTTTTGAAGATGGAGGTTCTCCGAAACGCGTCAACGAAAGTATAATTGACGAAGCTAGGGAAGGCAGATCATTATACTGAACATAGTGACAATAATACTAGCAGAAAAGAAGAAGAATAGGGCCTATAAAAGAATTTTAACTCTTTACACTCACACTTACATTTAGAGAGGCGATAATAGCCTCAATGTGCTTTTCGCCTTAAAATAAAAAAAAATGTTGTGGCCTCTTTCTATGTTTATGAAATGCTCAGTTACAGCTCCTTCTCCAGTTCAAGTCTCTTCATAAAGTCTAGGATTTGGAGAGGATTCAAGGTGGGCAACTCCTGCACTCCTAATTGGTGGCTTTCCAATTCATTATTGCTGTGCTAATTCAATTTCCGCTCCTTACTCTTGAACTTTTGACTTTTATCATGGAGGATCCCCCGCAGGGGGTGCAGGCTAGCTGCACTTTTTGAGAGGATATAGACATCCCTCGCGGTACCCGAGTCTAACACACACTTACAACACTACACTTACAACTTTAACACTTTACACTTACACTTACATTCAGGGAGGCGATCATAGCCTCAATGTGCTTTTCGCCTTAAAAAAAAAAAAATTATCACGGAGGCTGTGCCTCATTTGGCCAGCTTTTTGTTGTGTGGTGAATTCTCGCTCATTTTATCTACATTTTTACTCATGGGAACATGAGTAGCTAGGGAAATTATGTCCGCCCATAGAGAGCCTCGCATGCATGGGTAAGGCTATGGTACACGGCAAGGTCGCCAGGTATACCAGGGCTCCGTTTGATACATCGTTAGGTCGGTGTCATATACTCCATCAGCACGGGTCGCTTTACACTTTAGAGTTAGCCAAGTTATATAGAGTAATGGATGTGTGCATATGTGTATCTTAAGTAAATTAATGAGATTAGTATGAGCTAGAGGCACGGTGGGATCGCTAAACCCATTAGCTGCTCATTTCAGCTGCCTCCGCCGGCGTCCGAATACGTAAGCTAAGTGCCCTCTTAGACACGCAGCTTTCGGCATATGCTGGAACATCTTCGCTTGGGATGAAGGGATCTAACAGCATATAGTTGAAGAAAGGTTGAATCCAGCTAGCTATATTCAACCTCGGGATTACCAAAGCTATATTTTCTATATATGAGCCCTAGAAGAGAGGACTAGAATTTACAAAATATCGATTTTGTATAATCGGGATCTGTACATCGTCGATATTTCTCGAAGCAATTGATTAATACGTGACATACACTAACAATAACGGAAGTTATGCATTTCCAAAATTTTATCAACATTTTGAACATCTGTACTAACGATTTTGATGTATAGACGCCTCATATTTACAGCTATTTTAAACGTTAGGCATGCTTGGAATTGGAGAAAGTTTGTGAATTTCTTGCAAGATTTATTCGTATTATAGAACCACATTCATTTTGAAGCATCTAATTACTTAAAGAAGGGGAACATTTTTTAAATACCACGTTTGCAAAACGGACTAAACAGCATAAATTATGTCTACTAGCGACTGATAACTATTCTAAGCAAAAGGTAGTTCTGTTATCTGCACTATTCACTTTTATAACGTAGATTTATTAAAAACCTGATTAAAAATAAATAATATATTACGAAAGTATTTTGCAAACGTAAGGAAAAACAACATACGCGATATAACCTACTTTATTTCAATGCAATCCATTCCAGTAATAATATGCATGTTTTTTTTACGGTTTTAAAGAACTGTTATAATAAACCTTTTCTAGAACGTTGCAAAGATACAAGAAACGTGTTATTAAGAATTATGTAACGCATGTGCCTTCTCGATATGTTACCTAGCTAGTTTCTTTTTATATAATTTGCTTTGCTCTATGGATGCACTGAAAAATCCCATATGCAACTTTTCACAATTTCGGTGTTACAGTTAAAAATTTTAGTTGTGTAAAAAAAACCACTAAATTTTGGCAAAAAATCTAAGCTCTACAAGGCGTCCCATAAATCACCCTAACCTAAAATTTTAGGGTAAAGTGGAAGAGGCACTCACCTGATGGTCCGAAGAACCTGACCTTTTAACTCCACCCCTTAAAAATTCATTCTACCTTATTTTTTGAAAGTGTTTTTTTTACTTGTAAACTTAACATTTACTTAAAATATTGTTTTTTTACAGGCAGAATGTTTAATTCTTGTGGAAAAAGAAAGTGTTTTTTTTCGATTTGGCAATTATGGCTGTTAGGCTCCAATCTAAAGCCTATGCAATCATCTAAAGAAGATGTTTTTTCTAAAATTATTCAAACATTTTACCCATAATTGGTGTTTATTAACAATGAAAAGGATATATATATATATATATATATATATATATATATATATATATATATATATATATCACTGTGTTCAGTATAATGATCTGCCTTCACTAGCTTCGTCAATTCTACTTTCGTTGACGCGTTTCAGAAAATCTCTACATTCACAAACTATATCTATACTAGTCACCAATATTATGGCACGTCCTATTTATAATTGTCTATCTCCACATCGTATCCCTCCTCTATTCAACACGTGTACATTAAACTTGACGTGCTCGCTTCTAAATGGCTCTTCAAAATCATACGTTTTCGCTCGCTTCTGTTTGGCTCCTTTCAAACTTTCTTTTCAACGGTCGTCCCTCCTGTTAATTTTTGAAATTTTTTAGATTTTTAAACGTAATATCTGCTTGCGACGATATCTGTTCATTTATTATGTTTTCTACCTTTAATTTAGTTTTAAAAATTTCCAAATTCTCTAAAATGTTCATACGTCTTCCTTTTTCCGCCATATGTAGTAACTTCATTGATTTTTCTATTTCTCGTGGTATATCAGAAGCGAGCGAAAACGTATGATTTTGAAGAGCCAATCAGAAGCGAGCACGTCAGTTTTAATGTACACGTGTTGAATAGAGGAGGGGTACGAGGTGGAGATAGAAAATTATAAATAGGATGGGCCATAATATTGGTGACCAGTATAGATATAGTTTTTGAAGATGGAGGTTCTCCGAAACGCGTCAACGAAAGTAGAATTGACGAAGCTAGGGAAGGCAGATCATTATACTGAACACAGTGATAATAATCCTAGCAGAAAAGAATAATATATATATATATATATATATATATATATATATATACATATTCTTTATAAAATAAAAACTAACCTAACTCGACTCAGCTGTTCAGTGTTTGATTTAGTTGTTACGCATTTTAGACATTTTTTATATTATTATAATATCATGGGTGTCCATAAACAATCAAAAATCAACTCGGTTCTCCATTTTCTAAAAAAGGTTTTTCACTTTATAAGCAATTTTTCTAATGTACAGTAGACGATTTGAGGACAATATTTTTAAAAAAGTTCAATATAAGGCCTAATAATAACTGAAGTTATGCATTTCCAAATTTTACCCAATTTTTTGACTTCTGTACTGAAGATTTTGATATATAGACGCCTCAAAATTCAGAGCTATTTTAAATGTTAGGCATGCTTGGAATGGGAGAATGTTTGTAAATATTTCAAGAATTTGTGATTGTGAATTTTGTAATAGCCGTGCAAATACTTGTAAGATTTACAAAGAAAAACGTGGGCCTTATCCAATAGGTAATAGTAGATTATCTCAATCTATTAATTTGTGGGCTACTTGACCTGCATTAGGAATTTTAATGTTTAATCCATTTCAATTCACCCACGTTTTTCGTTTTAAATCTTACAATTCATTTCATTGCTATTAGTAATTCACAACCACAAATTTTCAAAAAAAAAAATACTACAATATGAGACTGTACTGTACGGACTTCAGTCCGGAATGTAACGACGTACGAGTCGCGTGTGTAGCTTGGCCAAGCCGAATTTCATGGTGAATATTTTGAACGTGTTATTGTGCTCAGTGTTTGTAATGTATGTTTTAATGTTTTGTTTGACTTTTGTGACGACCTCGACAGAGGGATTTAACATTTTGTATAACGGCCTGAAGATGAAACGATAGTTTCGAAACCGCGGTAGCCTTTACGAGGTGAGTGGATAGACCACTGACGGGAAGAATAGGTCATAATCCTAATTAATATGAGATTAGAAGAAATTATTTTACACATTTTGAGTCCGTTTTAAAAACGTGGTATATTAAAAGATTGTATTTTTTTTTAAATAATTATTTTCATTTTTTTAGTAAAAATATATCAATTTGTTTAAGTTTTACTTTTCTGAAAAATAGCATAGAAGCAAAAAAAAAATGTTTTTAAGCTTTGTAAGACAAACAGACAAACAAACAAACAGACGCCTGTTTCATTTGCTTTTGCTTGAGTATGTCGTGCGTCATTGGAAAGTTGAGAGGAATGTGCGTTTACCGTCTCCGTCGCGCCTTGGCATTTGCACGTTCGGTTTTGCGCTGCTTTTCGGGAACTTCTTCACTAATGAATTCGTAGAAATTGTAGTGCATTCAATACCTACAATAATTTTAGAAGTTGTCATTAATGCACTATTCACTATTCCTATTATTTTATTATTTTTTATTAGAGTGATTGAAAACTCAACGTATTGCTGTGTGCATGATTGCACAAATCTTTCGCAATGACTGAAGCGTTTTTTTTTTTTTATTTTGGTGTTTAACGTCCGACTATTGTGCATACTTGGGCTAATGCAGACGATGGGATGATTTATAGCGTATGAAAAATGCCAAGCCTTGGCCGGGAATCGAACCCGGGTCCTCGGGGGGAAAGCCCAGTACGCTATCAACTAGGCCACCGAGGCGGCAGGGGTCGTACTAGGTGTTTTCGACAAGAAACACCTACTTGCATTCAGTAATACTTGCATTCAGTTCTGAGCTATGTTTAAAATTTCAAGACTAGCTCACCGGGAAATTAGGTTATAATCGATTGCAAAATTTTTACCGACCAGACAGACAAAAAATTAAATTAATGAAAATAAATTAGTTTAGAATGGTAATAAAATATATTAATATTAGGCTTAAGTCGATAAACAGTTATATCGGAAAATTGAGGCGTTATTTGGCCCTTTGTTCCTTGACTCAGGTGCAGAAAAGTCCAGATCTTATCCTCTGAATTTGTCTCAAATGTAGCCTTCATGAACAGACAAACCGGAGGCTATGGGTTGTTGTTTTCCGTAAACATTCTAGCAAAGGATTGACAAATGGAAACCAAAATAAACCAATAAATAATTAAATAGAAAAAGAAAAACTAATCATATACATGCAACTATTATTAAAACCATAATAAAAAAAACGTAGAAGCATAATTTGTCGAATATTATTCAAATATTGATTATTTGAATAATATTCAAATATTATTCAAAAAGTGCTCTATACAAAAAATAAAGAAAAAGTGCTCTATACATTTTTCTCATGTATTAACATTTAGTGACCAGGTGTACCAACCTAAAAATTAAATAAATAAGTCAAGAATATGTTGAAACTATTGCAGAGTTTTAAGCCTTACAATATGCTCTTGTGTTAGTTTCATTCTTGAAAAATTAATTCAGACGAAAATAACGAAAACTTAAAAATTAAGTAACAATGTGGAAAACAATATAATTCTAACAATGCTAAAACTATAGTTAACAATTAACAGTTCCAATAAATGTAGAGTTTGGGCTAATGCAGACGATGGGATGATTTATAGCGTATGAAAATGCCAAGCCCTGACCGGGAATCGAACCCGGGTCCTCGGGGTGAAAGCCTAGTACGCTATCAACTAGGCCACCGAGGCGACAAATGTAGAGCTAATACAACAGACATGTTGAATATATATTTCTAAAAATTTTGGACCGAAACTGGACGTTTTCATGTTGCAGATATCCTTAATTTGAACTCGACAGAATATTTTTATTGAGAAATATTAATTTTTGTCACAGACATTTTCGAAAATTACTTTGGTGAAATGTCCTTTTTATTCCACTCCTTTTAATCCATTTTGAAAACTAAAATTTTTTATATAAGTAAGGAAATAACTACCCAGTTTTATAATTTTTCCAACTGATAAGGCCTAAGACTTGTTTAAAGCTTTAGATAGTTAGGTTAGGTACATGTACTTGAGTTAGGTTAGGTACATGTACTCAACTTGTTCTTGCAAAGTCAACAACTCAACTTTTTAATGGTGCATTTAATCAAGTAGTTGTCCTAGTTCCTATAGTGTCAATACTTCAATGCCATCGTGTAAGATACTGAGACCTTTGTATACCTCCTTTATAATCATTACCCTATCAGCCATGATAGTATGTTTGTTACTTTAATTCTTTTGTTAATAAAAGGAAATGTTTGTCTGTGCGTGTGCAATGCAAACCAAATTATAGCGATCTGACAGGAAAAGGTAGGACAACACCTCGAAGTGTCTAATTGTCTAATTGTACGACCGAAGCGAAGTCTCTGTTCAAACTCAACCGTTAGGCTTTTGTGTGTTTGTTACGCAGTTTTGACCAAACGCATTGACCGATTATTTTGAAATTTGATACGCAGGTACATTGTATAAAGCCCAAATGACGTATATGTAAGATTTTTCCCACTTTGTTTTAAGGTGGCGGCCTCTGATTTAAATATGAGGAGTGTCCGCAATTTTAATCAAACTCATTAAACGATTATTTTGAAATTTGATACGCAGGTACATTGTATAAAGCCCAAATGACGATATGTAAGATTTTTCCCACTTTGTTTTAAGGTGGCGGCCTCTGATTTAAATATGAGGAGTGTCCGCAATTTTAATCAAACTCATTAAACGATTATTTTGAAATTTGATACGCAGGTACATTGTATAAAGCCCAAATGACGTATATGTAAGATTTTTCCCACTTTGTTTTAAGGTGGCGGCCTCTGATTTAAATATGAGGAGTGTCCGCAATTTTAATCAAACTCATTAAACGATTATTTTGAAATTTGATACGCAGGTACCTTGTATAAAGCCCAAATGACGTATATGTAAGATTTCCCCACTTTGTTTTAAGGTGGCGGCCTCTGATTTAAATATGAGGAGTGTCCGCAATTTTAATCAAACTCATTAAACGATTATTTTGAAATTTGATACGCAGGTACCTTGTATAAAGCCCAAATGACGTATATGTAAGATTTTTCCCACTTTGTTTTAAGGTGGCGGCCTCTGATTTAAATATGAGGAGTGTCCGCAATTTTAATCAAACTCATTAAACGATTATTTTGAAATTTGATACGCAGGTACCACTTTGTTTTTGTATAAAGCCCAAATGACGTATATGTAAGATTTTCCCCACTTTGTTTTAAGGTGGCGACCTCTGATTTAAATATGAGGAGTGTCCGCAATTTTAATCAAACTCATTAAACGATTATTTTGAAATTTGATACGCAGGTACATTGTATAAAGCCCAAATGACGATATGTAAGATTTTCCCCACTTTGTTTTAAGGTGGCGGCCTCTGATTTAAATATGAGGAGTGTCAGCAATTTTAATCAAACTCATTAAATGATTATTTTGAAATTTGATACGCAGGTACCTTGTATAAAGCCCAAATGACGTATATGTAAGATTTTTCCCACTTTGTTTTAAGGTGGCGGCCTCTGATTTAAATATGAGGAGTGTCCGCAATTTTAATCAAACTCATTAAACGATTATTTTGAAATTTGATACGCAGGTACATTGTATAAAGCCCAAATGACGTATATGTAAGATTTTCCCCACTTTGTTTTAAGGTGGCGGCCTCTGATTTAAATATGAGGAGTGTCCGCAATTTTAATCAAACTCATTAAACGATTATTTTGAAATTTGATACGCAGGTACCTTGTATAAAGCCCAAATGACGTATATGTAAGATTTTCCCCACTTTGTTTTAAGGTGGCGGCCTCTGATTTAAATATGAGGAGTGTCCGCAATTTTAATCAAACTCATTAAACGATTATTTTGAAATTTGATACGCAGGTACATTGTATAAAGCCCAAATGACGTATATGTAAGATTTTTCCCACTTTGTTTTAAGGTGGCGGCCTCTGATTTAAATATGAGGAGTGTCCGCAATTTTAATCAAACTCATTAAACGATTATTTTGAAATTTGATACGCAGGTACCTTGTATAAAGCCCAAATGACGTATATGTAAGATTTTCCCCACTATGTTTTAAGGTGGCGGCCTCTGATTTAAATATGAGGAGTGTCCGCAATTTTAATCAAACTTATTAAACGATTATTTTGAAATTTGATACGCAGGTACCTTGTATAAAGCCCAAATGACGTATATGTAAGATTTTTCCCACTTTGTTTTAAGGTGGCGGCCTCTGATTTAAATATGAGGAGTGTCCGCAATTTTAATCAAACTCATTAAACGATTATTTTGAAATTTGATACGCAGGTACCTTGTATAAAGGCCAAATGACGTATATGTAAGATTTTCCCCACTTTGTTTTAAGGTGGCGGCCTCTGGTTTAAATATGAGGAGTGTCCGCAATTTTAATCAAACTCATTAAACGATTATTTTGAAATTTGATACGCAGGTACCTTGTGTAAAGCCCAAATGACGTATATGTAAGATTTTCCCCACTTTGTTTTAAGGTGGCGGCCTCTGATTTAAATAGGAAGGAGTGTCCGCAATTTTAATCAAACTCATTAAACGATTATTTTGAAATTTGATACGCAGGTACCTTGTATAAAGCCCAAATGACGTATATGTAAGATTTTTCCCACTTTGTTTTAAGGTGGCGACCTCTGATTTAAATATGAGGAGTGTCCGCAATTTTAATCAAACTCATTAAACGATTATTTTGAAATTTGATACGCAGGTACATTGTATAAAGCCCAAATGACGTATATGTAAGATTTTCCCCACTTTGTTTTAAGGTGGCGGCCTCTGATTTAAATATGAGGAGTGTCCGCAATTTTAATCAAACTCATTAAACGATTATTTTGAAATTTGATACGCAGGTACCTTGTATAAAGCCCAAATGACGTATATGTAAGATTTTCCCCACTTTGTTTTAAGGTGGCGGCCTCTGATTTAAATATGAGGAGTGTCCGCAATTTTAATCAAACTCATTAAAAGATTATTTTGAAATTTGATACGCAGGTACATTGTATAAAGCCCAAATGACGTATATGTAAGATTTTCCCCACTTTGTTTTAAGGTGGCGGCCTCTGATTTAAATATGAGGAGTGTCCGCAATTTTAATCAAACTCATTAAACGATTATTTTGAAATTTGATACGCAGGTACCTTGTATAAAGCCCAAATGACGATATGTAAGATTTTCCCCACTTTGTTTTAAGGTGGCGGCCTCTGATTTAAATATGAGGAGTGTCCGCAATTTTAATCAAACTCATTAAACGATTATTTTGAAATTTGATACGCAGGTACCTTGTATAAAGCCCAAATGACGTATATGTAAGATTTCCCCACTTTGTTTTAAGGTGGCGGCCTTTGATTTAAATATGAGGAGTGTCCGCAATTTTAATCAAACTCATTAAACGATTATTTTGAAATTTGATACGCAGGTACCTTGTATAAAGCCCAAATGACGTATATGTAAGATTTTCCCCACTTTGTTTTAAGGTGGCGGCCTCTGATTTAAATATGAGGAGTGTCCGCAATTTTAATCAAACTCATTAAACGATTATTTTGAAATTTGATACGCAGGTACCTTGTATAAAGCCCAAATGACGTATATGTAAGATTTTCCCCACTTTGTTTTAAGGTGGCGGCCTCTGATTTAAATATGAGGAGTGTCCGCAATTTTAATCAAACTCATTAAACGATTATTTTGAAATTTGATACGCAGGTACATTGTATAAAGCCCAAATGACGTATATGTAAGATTTTCCCCACTTTGTTTTAAGGTGGCGGCCTCTGATTTAAATATGAGGAGTGTCCGCAATTTTAATCAAACTCATTAAACGATTATTTTGAAATTTGATACGCAGGTACATTGTATAAAGCCCAAATGACGATATGTAAGATTTTCCCCACTTTGTTTTAAGGTGGCGGCCTCTGATTTAAATATGAGGAGTGTCCGCAATTTTAATCAAACTCATTAAACGATTATTTTGAAATTTGATACGCAGGTACCTTGTATAAAGCCCAAATGACGTATATGTAAGATTTTTCCCATTCATTTCCGTTTCAAGTTGGCAGCTTCTGATTTAAATATGAGTAGTGTAAGCCTAAGCATTTTTAATCAAAGCGCATTGGTCAATTGTTTTGTAATTTGGTGAGAAGGTATAAAGCCAAAAAGACGTATATGTAAGACTTTTTCCCATTCACTTCCGTTTCAAGATGGCACCTCTGATTTACAATAACGGAACTATTATTTCTCAGAATATTATGGTTGAAACCAGAGAAAAAATTCACGAATGAGGATGAAACTATTGTGTACGAAAGATGCAATGTAGTGCGCCGGCAATAACGCTTGAGCAGAAATGTGATAATCTAGCGTAATCTAGAACCGAAATACGTGAGCACTATGAACTAATCAAAAGCGAGTATTGGTTGACAAGAGAACTGATAGGATCGCAGGAGTATGCTGTTTCAAAGCCGGGAGAGAATTGCGGGATTTAGCGTGGGTGTTTCTGTGTTAGTAAGCGGAACTAGGTTGTGTAACTCAGTTCCTATTTTGTTTAGGCGACGACTACTCCCTCTCACTCGAGGAACTGAATTCACCCGAAGGGTTTTTGAAGGTGGTGTATGCTGTATTAAGATGTAATGTGTATGTATGCGGATGTGTACTGTACGGCAACTTGCTCGGAAGGAAACAGGAGGAATCCGACCAACTGTAAAGAAGACGCGAACGTCTTACTCACCATTTCGAACTGGAAAAGTGCCTCGCAGTCCGCGGCCGACCTGTAAACGCCAGAACTATTTCTCCTGGAGACTGCAATAAGCGTTTCCGAGTTCGATCGAACAATTACGAAAAATGTATAATGAAAAGATAACTTTAACGTATTTGTGCAGATAATGGTAAACAAACATTGAAAAACATTTACATAAAAAATTTTTTTTTTTGTGTAATCAAACAGTCTACCCTTCAAAGCAGGACACTTACTAATAGTGATGGCTGAGGAACGACTTACTAAAAAGTGGGACACTTACTAATAGTGATGACTGCGTAACGACTTACTAAAAAGCCGGACACTTACTAATCATGATGACTGCGGAACGACTTACTAAAAAGCGGGACACTTACTAATAGTGATGACTGCGGAACGACTTACTAAAAAGCGGGACACTTACTAATAGTGATGGCTGAGGAACGACTTACTAAAAAGCGGGACACTTACTAATAGTGATGGCTGAGGAACGACTTACTAAAAAGTGGGACACTTACTAATAGTGATGACTGCGGAACGACTTACTAAAAAGCGGGACACTTACTAATAGTGATGGCTGAGGAACGACTTACTAAAAAGCGGGACACTTACTAATAGTGATGACTGCGGAACGACTTACTAAAAAGCGGGACACTTACTAATAGTGATGTCTGAGGAACGACTTACTAAAAAGCGGGACACTTACTAATAGTGATGACTGCGGAACGACTAACTAAAAAGCGGGACACTTACTAATAGTGATGGCTGAGGAACGACTTACTAAAAAGCGGGACACTTACTAATCGTGATGACTGCGGAACGACTTACTAAAAAGCGGGACATTTACTAATAGTGATGACTGCGGAACGACTAACTAAAAAGCGGGACACTTACTAATAGTGATGATTGCGGAACGACTTACTAAAAAGCGGGACACTTACTAATCGTGATGACTGCGGAACGACTTACTAAAAAGCGAGACACTTACTAATAGTGATGACAGCGGAACGACTAACTAAAAAGCGGGACACTTACTAATAGTGATGACTGCGGAACGACTTACTAAAAAACGGGACACTTACTAATAGTGATGACTGCGGAACGACTTACTAAAAAGCGGGACACTTACTCATCATAATGACTGCGGAACGACTTACTAAAAAGCGGGACACTTACTAATTGTGATGACTGCGGAACGACTTACTAAAAAACGGGACACTTACTAATAGTGATGACTGCGGAACGACTTACTAAAAAACGGGACACTTACTAATAGTGATGACTGCGGAACGACTTACTAAAAAACGGGACACTTACTAATAGTGATGACTGCGGAACGACTTACTAAAAAACGGGACACTTACTAATAGTGATGACTGCGGAACGACTTACTAAAAAGCGGGACACTTACTAATAGTGATGACTGCGGAACGACTTACTAAAAAACGGGACACTTACTAATAGTGATGACTGCGGAACGACTTACTAAAAAGCGGGACACTTACTCATCATAATGACTGCGGAACGACTTACTAAAAAGCGGGACACTTACTAATAGTGATGACTGCGGAACGACTTACTAAAAAGCGGGACACTTACTCATCATAATGACTGCGGAACGATTTACTAAAAAGCGGGACACTTACTCATCATAATGACTGCGGAACGACTTACTAAAAAGCGGGACACTTACTAATTGTGATGACTGCGGAACGACTTACTAAAAAGCGGGACACTTACTAATCGTGATGACTGCGGGACGTATGGTTACGTTAGGTAAGCTAGTCTTGATAACCTAATTAACCCTGGAACGGTCGCGCGTCATCAAAAGGTCCGCAGAGGGTTTTAAATTTTGCTATAGCGCCGTTATTTTTAATATACGTAGCTTTCCATCTTGCTTGTCTCTCACCACCCTCTTTACATTCCATTGCTAGACTGGTGTTTAGTTTGAGTTGGTATTTTAAAAAAATATATGTATCTTTTTGAGGTACGATCATTTTGACGCCACGCGTCCAGTTGTGTACTTCTTAGTGCGGTATTTTTGGTGCAACGCGACCGTTTATGTTGTAAATATTTTAGTTTTAATATTATGTATTTATTAAGTTTTTCGTTAGTAATTTCATTTTAGTTATTACTGAATACAATTGTGTACGTTTTGTGCGGTTTTTTACGTTACGCGACCATATATATATATATATATATAAAATATATATATTTTAGTTGTAAATATTATTATTTCTATTACATTTTTGTGTAAGTAATTTCGTTTGAATTCCATAATGGATCAACAGGGACATGAAAGAGTCTTAAGCTACCTGAAAGTGTAGAAAAAGAAGACAAAGATAAAGAAAAATTCACGCTTGAAACAAAAGAAAATTTAGGAAGACAGTTGTTTGGTCCAGAAATCATCGGAGCACTGAAGACGCCGATGAAATTTTTGAACGTGCAAGGACAGACATATCCGAAGAATAGTGTTCATTAGTGAATACGATACAGATTGAGAGGCTGCACTGGAGGACTTAGAGGAGGAAGTAATAATTCTGTGTTTTGAAAGTGAAAATGAGCATTGTATTGTAGGCAAGGACAAAGTTACAAAGTGGTTCGCACACATGGAAAAACAAATTTACGGGGAAGAATTCGTCGACACATCATATGAAGAGAGAGAATCGGTGTGAGCCTTCCCTATCCGAGGAATAATATTTAAATATTATTAAATATTATTTTTGTTTTGTTTTAATAAATATTGTATTATTAAAAAGAAATATTTGTTGTATTTTGTTTTTGGTTTTTTATCGTTCTTTGTGTTTTTTTTTGTGTTTAACGTCCGACTATTGTGCACACTTGGGCTAATGCAGACGATGTGATGATTTATAGCGTATGAAAATGCCAAGCCCTGGTCGGGAATCGAACCCGGGTCCTCGGGGTGAAAGCCCAGTACGCTATCAACTAGGCCACCGAGGCGCCGTTCTTTGTGGAGACGTGCAATAGCAATATATATATCATGCAACCCAGCAGATGATTAGAACCTATCTCTCAAGTAAATATAACGTATTTTTACTTAATAAATATTTAAAAGTTTTTGCATTTTGGTTTATTACTTCAAAAGCACAAAAAGACATAAGAACACAAAATGCGGTCATTTTGACGCCGCGCGACCAGTTGTGTAACATGTTACCGCGCGCCTAGTCCAGGTTTAAAGTAACGCATGCGTGGAATGTTTATATAATAGTTTCCAATTCATTTTTGCTTGATAACAATAGATTGAAAAGTTTTTTTTTAAAAAAGGGTAAGAACTTACTTTATTTTCACACGTACCATGTTAGTTTAGTTAGGTTAGGTTATACTAGTCTTAATAACCTAACTAAAGTCTAGTCTTTAACGGTCTGCGCTAGATTTCTCGCTTATGTAGGCGAATTCGCCTCCAGCTCTAGTCTTAATAACCTAACTAAAGTCTAGTCTTTAACGGTCTGCGCTAGATTTCTCGCTTATGTAGGCGAATTCACCTCCAGCTCTAGTCTTAATAACCTAACTAAAGTCTAGTCTTTAACGGTCTGCGCTAGATTTCTCGCTTATGTAGGCGAATTCACCTCCAGCTCTAGTCTTAATAACCTAACTAAAGTCTAGTCTTTAACGCTCTGCGCTAGATTTCTCGCTTATGTAGGCGAATTCGCCTCCAGCTCTAGTCTTAATAACCTAACTAAAGTCTAGTCCTTAACGGTCTGCGTTAGATATCTCACTTATGTAGGCGAATTCACCTCCAGCTCTAGTCTTAATAACCTAACTAAAGTCTAGACTTTAACGGTCTGCGCTAGATTTCTCGCTTATGTAGGCGAATTCACCTCCAGCTCCCTCCAACAGTCCAGTGACACAGAGTCTGCCAGTCTGAGTCAACAAATTGTTACTACTCATCGATAGTGAAGGAAAACGTGAGTGGGAATTCGACCTCCCTCTCGCACATATTCTCTCTCTGCCCCACTGGTGCTCTTAGTACGTCTTTTTCTAAACGGCTGACCTTTATAGTAACGCAGTATGTGTGGAATATTTATGTAGTAGTTATAATTCATTTTTGCTTGCTAACAATAGATTGACATGTTTTTAAATTCAAAAAGTAAAAAAAAAACTCACTTTATTTTCACGCATACAGTGTTAGTTTAATTAGGTGAGTTTATACTAGTCTTGATAACCTAACTAAAATAACGTTGCTTTCTAACATCTGAGCTGCCTCGGTGGCCTAGAGGATAGCGTATTAGGCTTTCACTCCGAGGACCCGGGTTCGATTCCCGGCGAGGGCTTGGCATTTTCATACGCTATAAATCATCCCACCGTCTGCATTAGCCCAAGTGTGCACAATAGTCGGACGTTACACACAAAAAAAAAAAAAAAAAAATCTAACATCTGTTATTAAAAAGTCAGAAAACAAATAAAAGTGATAAACATACTTTACATCCACGCTTACTATAACGTACCAAATTTATGTAAAAATTCCAATGATGGAAGCATCATCTTCATTTAATTGAACTTCATTACTCTAATTGAACTTTATTATTCTAATTGAACTTCGTTATTCTAATTGAACTTCGTTACTCTAATTGAACTTCATTACTCTAATTGGTGTGAAGAAAGTTAAATAAAACAATACATATTCTATACCGATAATCACCTTCATAGGCATATCTAGGATGGTCAAATGAAGGAGGTTCTCCACCTGAAACTTTTCCAAACTTGACACAAAATGGCCAGTTTTAAAGCCTTCTGATGGCAACTATATTCTTACATTTTTTAATAGAAAAACGTCTGCAATTTGAGTAATTAATAAGAGATGATGATGTTTTTAAAATACCTTTAGGTTATTCAATCTTAAGAGTAACAATTTTTCAACTTGGCTTGCAAAAAAAACCCATTTTACTGAATATCAACACTTTTATATGTACTTCACTCAAAACACTTTGGATGAAAGTAATACTGAACTAACAAGTAATCTATTTCCTCTATTTGAAATTTTAATTTATTATGTTAAGAAATAAAACTTATATTTACGTTTTGCAATAAAATATGTGTATTATTGTTTGTTTGACAGAGAAACTATATTGTACACAATTTTTTATGATTCTTAGAAGTAGATCTATAAAATACTTAATAACAAAAAAATTGTTAAGAAGTTTTAAATAATAACTAATTTAAGGGAAAATTTCATAACAAACACAATGTCAGTTAAGCCTAAACTGCAATTGGCAAGATTATTTTGCCAATCACATAGAAATTCATCTGGGGAAATACTGATATTCATCATTGTGAATTATCCATATTATTAATCAATAATTATTATAAGGTCAATTATTAGTGACCTTCCACTAAAATTATTCAGCGCAGGTCCTATGCTGTGTTTATCTGCCTGACGTTATAATTACAATGAAGAAGACCAGTACATTTCACTAAGCACGTACAATCCAAACGTTAATAATATTTAATAGTATAATAGTGCAGTCATTAAGTAGTTGCTTTATTAGTGGGTTTGGAGTTTGTTGTGAGACAAATAATGACGTAAAAACTTAACACTAGTTGGATTATTAGAAAATGTGTTAAAAATCTTCAATTTTTTTAAATCAGTGCGTAGTTTATAACCCCCAACCCCCCTGGATATGCTTATAGTCATCTTATGCTAACTTGAACAGTGTTAAATGAAACAGTATACAGTATATCTGTAAACGGATCTTCGATATGATACGATAAAAGGATTTAGCTATTTCTGACAATGCATTAACCATTTTGTAATAACATAAAGTAAACGATCTATAAGTGCACAAACCATTCTTTTGTACAATCATAAATATGCATGGATTTTATTTGATTTAGAGATGAGACTGTGAATGCTATCACTGCTACTGAGAATACTGCTCTTGGCACTGAGCAGTGAGCGGTTGTGACTGTTCTTCAATAGAGGTGAGACTGTGAATGCTGTCAGTGCTACCGAGAACACTGTTCTTGGCACTGAGCAGTGAGCGGTTGTGACTGCTCTTCAATAGAGGTGAGACTGTGAATGCTGTCAGTGCTACCGAGAACACTGTTCTTGGCACTGAGCAGTGAGCGGTTGTGACTGCTCTTCAATAGAGGTGAGACTGTGAATGCTGTCAGTGCTACCGAGAACACTGTTCTTGGCACTGAGCAGTGAGCGGTTGTGACTGTTCTTCAATAGAGGTGAGACTGTGAATGCTGTCAGTGCTACCGAGAACACTGTTCTTGGCACTGAGCAGTGAGCGGTTGTGACTGTTCTTCAATAGAGGTGAGACTGTGAATGCTGTCAGTGCTACCGAGAACACTGTTCTTGGCACTGAGCAGTGAGCGGTTGTGACTGCTCTTCAATAGAGGTGAGACTGTGAATGCTGTCAGTGCTACCGAGAACACTTTTCTCGACACTGAACAATGAACGGGTGTGATTGCTCTTCAGTAGAGGTGAGACTGTGAATGCTATCACTGCTACTGAGAACAATGTTCTTAGCACTGAGCAGTGAGCAGTTGTGATTGGTATTCAATAGAGGTGAGACTGTGAATGCTATCACTGCTACTGAGAACACTGTTCTTGGCACTGAGCAGTGAGCAGTTGTGATTGGTATTCAATAGAGGTAAGACTGTGAATGCTATCACTGCTACCGAGAATACTGTTCTTGGCACTGAGCAGTGAGCAGTTGCGATTGCTCTTCAATAGAGATGAGACTGTGAATGCTATCACTGCTACTGAGAACACTCTTCTTGGCACTGAGCAGTGAGCAGTTGTGATTGGTATTCAATAGAGGTGAGACTGTGAATGCTATCACTGCTACTGAAGACATTGTTCTTGGCACTGAGCAGTGAGCAGTTGTGATTGCTCTTCAATAGAGGTGAGACAGTGAATGCTATCACTGCTACTGAGAACACTGTTCTTGGCACTGAGCATTGAGCAGTTTTGATTGCTCTTCAATAGAGGTGAGACTGTGAATGCTATCACTGCTACTGAGAACACTATTCTTGGCACTGAGCAATGAACGGTTGTGATTGCTCTTCAATAAAGGTGAGACTGTGAATGCTGTCAGTGCTACCGAGAACACTCTTCTTAGCACTGAGCAGTGAGCAGTTGTGATTGCTCTTCAATAGAGGTGAGACTGTGAATGCTATCACTGCTACTGAAGACATTGTTCTTGGCACTGAGCAGTGAGCGGTTGTGATTGTTCTTCAATAGAGGTGAGACTGTAAATGCTGTCACTGCTACTGAAGACATTGTTCTTGGCACTGAGTAGTGAGCAGTTGTGATTGCTCTTCAATAGAGGAGAGACTGTGAATGCTATCACTGCTACTGAAGACATTGTTCTTGGCACTGAGCAGTGAGCGGTTGTGATTGCTCTTCAATAGAGGTGAGACTGTAAATGCTGTCACTGCTACTGAAGACATTGTTCTTGGCACTGAGTAGTGAGCGGTTGTGATTGCTCTTCAATAGAGGTGAGACTGTGAATGCTATCACTGCTACCGAGAACACTGTTCTTGGCACTGAGAAGTGAGCAGTTGTGATTGCTCTTCAACTACTCTGCTCTCTGCTCACTGCTCAGTGTTGTCTTGTCTGTTCTTTGTTTTTCAAGGAAATTTACGCGTACAAAGCGATATTAAAGGAGTGTTGAAGATTAGTGAAATAAAAGTTAGCCTATTATTGGTGTTTATTAATTAATAACATGTTGATTATATTACCATAAATAATAAGGCCTACTTGTTTAATTTTCTATTAATTATAATAGATGAAAATCTTATTTCTGCTTTTATTAATTGGCCATATTTTCAGGTGCTTAACTAATGATTATAAACATATTATTGCTTACTTTCCTTATTTTATGAATTTGAAGGTTTATATTTGTTAATTTTTTTATTTATTACAAGTTTTTCCTATTATTTTGATTATACTATTATTTTATTAATTTGTTTTCTTTATTAATTTATTTTTGCCGGTACTAATATTATGTTCAGTAGTTAATAATTTTATATATATTTTTGTACAATAATAAATTTTCTACAAATATTTTACTAATTTTATGTGCAACATGAAGCTTTTAAAATTTTGTAATAAAATGGTTATTTCTGTAAGAATTTACTTGTGTAATATACAGCATTAAGCAGTAAGCACAGGGCAGTATGTTGTCTTATTAGAAGACTGTTCTCTAAACTGTGATTAAATCACTGCTCGTTTACGTAAATGCTCAGATAATTCACTGCTAACAGGAAATCGCTTTTAAAGCAACCACTAATTTAGTTTTGAAACAGTCTTTACATTTGAACTTTTAGTTCTTTAAAACATGTTTAGATAACGTCTCCAGTTACTTTCTGTTGCAAAGTGATTTGATATTAACAAACAGTTTGTTCCGCAAGTGGACTAATGGCACTTTTGTAGTAGTTAAAACTGGTAATTTCATGTTCATGGCTTACATGGCTTAGTTGTACAAGGCAAATACCTTTAACTCCATTTTAAAAACTTTACAACTATTTTCCTATTTTATCAAACAGATCTTTTCTTTTGTCATGTTGCATGAGTTGGAGATTTAACTTGTATTTTTTCCTTCTTTATGAATTGTTTTTAAGAACTGTCATATGTGAAAAAACTTCATACACTCCTATGTTATACTAACAATATTATTTAAGTAAATGTAAATTCAAGCATTATTTCTTTTATACTAATCTATATAGTAGTTACTTTATTGTTTTAATTTTCAAAAATATTTGAATAAAAAAATTCTCGTCATGCAAAAATTTTAAAATGAAAATTACTAACAGTAATATTACATTTATTACATATGATAATTTTTAAATAATCTAGCTTGCTTATGGCTGTATTTCAACTCATTTATGTTTTTAGGTTAAAAAATTTAGAATTACTGCCAAGAAATTTCAGAAGTAATAATGAAATACTTTGTAAAAAAGTGGCTTTCATGGATGCCATGGGGGATACTTGGGAGTGCACTTGCATCCCAAGGGTGTTAATTTTTTAATGTTAATGCTATTTAAGGAGTTGAAGTGCCATATTTGGGATCCTTTAGAAATTGAAAAATATATGACTCAAGGTATTTTACCCCTACCCCATCCCTTAAAATTAATTAATTCATATACAGTTCTATTCATTTCTATAGAACTGTTTTAAATGTTTAAGCTATAGGGAGAATAAGAAACAGTAAATTACAGACTAAGTAACAGAAAAACACCCCTTTTATACTCTTTTGAAAATCATACAATTTACGTATTTCATTTTCTACTTAGTTTGTATTTGTTTTCAACTCTATTTTTTTTTTTGTTAGAGGAAAATTGATTTTACAATTTACAAATTAATCCTTTTTCACCCCCTCAAAAGTTAAATAGTTTTCAGTTAACATTTTTTTTTTTTTTTTTAAAGTGTTTAAAGTCCGACTATTGTGCACACTTGGGCTAATGCAGACGGTGGGATGATTTATAGCATATGAAAATGCCAAGCCCTGGCCGGGAATTGAACCTGGATCCTCGGGTGAAAGCCCAGTACGCTATCAACTAGGCCACCGAGGCGGATTTCAGTTAACAGCCTAGCGCATTTTGTTGAGGGTACTCAGGGACCTGGAAGCCAAACACCCTTTACCTCCTGCTGGCAAAATCCTGCCTACATACATTATGAGGCCTGCAGTTCCCTCTTTCTTCCTGCATAACTGACATATGGTTTCTCTGTGGTATATTCTTATCCTGATCATGTGGACACTCAGATTGCAGTGCTTGTAAGGAATCCCATAGTTTTCCTGAGATGCCCTCTGCTTGATAACGATTTCCTGGCTGACAACACTCTAGACTTGGAGTACAATCCCGATCAGCCCTGTGATCGAAGCCCTATAAGGATGTTTCTGAGACCCAAGATTTGATCCCTGGGAAGCCTTCTGCTTCTAGGTTTAATTAGAGCCCTTCTGTTACCATCTCCTCTCTTCTAAATTTGTGCTTTTGTACTCTACAAATATCTGTTTGGTTTGATATAACCTATATTTGACCAGTCAGCTGCAGTTAACTGACTTGTGGCCCTTAGGGTTAGATATAGCCCCATTCTTCTCCCCTCCATGCACTTTTCACTTCTTCAGTCCACTTTTACCAGTTACCTAGGGTTGTTTGAGCTCTGAAGGTTTGTTTTCTGCTTTCAAAATCTGATAAGTAACTACAGAAATAAAATGACCATCCATAGAGAGGTAAGGGTGCATGCACAGGCAAGGTTAGATTAAAACTGGATGTCTGGTATTCAGAGTCCATATACTTGCCCTTAGATATGCAACCTTCAGTGTATACTGTTTCACCTTGGCTTCGGGTGAAGGAATCTAACACAAGATCAGTTGAAGAAAGGTTAGATCCATCTAACCTCTGACACCTTAGCGTTATCAAACCTATGCTCACATTGTGTTATGGGTGTTATATAGGTCCCTCAAGTGTGCTAATTATATAATTATTAAAACAATAATGTTATTCATAAAAAGGATTTTACCACAATTATGTATTATTGTCAAGAGGCTATTATTGTTTAATGCTCTTGTGAGAACAAACTTGTAAATGTTTAAGATATACAAGAAATATGTCAAGATATACAAATTAAGTTTCTCCAAAAGTTTCAGCTGTCTGAAAATCTGGACAATTATTAATCACAAAAATTTTGTGCCAACATCAATGGCTGATGCAAAGTGCAAATTTGAGTCACAAAAACATGAACAATAATTCTGTCTAGTTCTGGCAACCACTGTGTAAGCGAAAGGTCCTGGAGTAATTTTTTAAAAATAGTTTGTAAATAAAACCTAAATATTTATTCCTTATTTGTAACATAGCCATTATAACCTTTGCCTTATTACTGGCAGTCTTTTCTTAACAGTCACATGGCCTTTTTTTCAGATCAAATAAAATTTCTAACAAGGACATAATTTTTCTACAGATGAGATGCTGACAACCTATGTGCAGGGTTTATTCCTGATTATTCTTCACATATTGGACCAGTTGCACTCAGCTGCTTCACAACAGCCATTTTTATTTCCACCTCTAGCCGAATCTGGTCTACAATTTATAATAGAAGGTATCAGACATGACATTTCGGAGCCTAGAGACAAGAGGAATATTCTCAAAGAATATGACTTCATCATAGTGGGAGCAGGATCTGCTGGGTGTGTCATAGCCAGCAGACTATCAGAGGTATATTACAAAAGTAATACAAATAAGCTATTTAAGTATACAAAATCCATATACCACTCTCATCACAAAATATTTGTAACTATAAGTCTACAAATTTAAAATTTAGAACACAACCTTTATCCTTTCTTTTAACCCTTTAGTTTTGCTTTCGTTTGAAATGATTTCTCTGCAATCACTTAGGACCCAAGAGAATCACATATCACACTAAATTTAAACACCCACCATTAAACATTTTAGAAATGCCCCATTTTGAGACCAGAATTTTCAAACACCCTTTCTTGTGCACTTTTAAATCTGTTTCAAAAGAAAGATTTACTCTTTTAAATGGTTTTAAAAACTTCTACCCCTAAAAGGTGAACAAACTTAACATTTTATCTCTACTTTAAATCCAAAAAACAGAGATACCTAAAATTTGGTATGAAAGAGTAAAGCTCTCTTTTGAAATAGATTTAAAGGTGCACAAAGAAGGGGGTTTGAAAATTCCAGTCTCAAATGGGGTATTTCTAAAATTTTAATGGTGGATGTTTAAATTTAGTGTAAATAAAGAATAAAGGTTGTGTATAAACACAAAACTTCATTAATAACATTATCAATTAATTCATGGGATATTGGAATCTGAAAAAGTAATTTTTTTGTTGAGATTATCCTTCAGTACTAAGATATTGATTCTAAAAGTTATACTCCAAAGTTGTTTAATGTTGGTGTGAAAGTTTTAGTTGATTTATTGATGGCTGCAAAGAGAAAGTCCAAATTTAAAGGGTTGATATAGGGATTAAAAGTTACAAAAGCAAAAAATGCATAAAAACTATCAATGTTTTTTACAGAAAATGGATTTTTCAATATTCCATTCCGGAGGCTGAAATTGAAGTAAATTAAAAAACTTTTATCTGTTGTGAAAGCCATGCTAGTATAAAATACATTCAAAATATTATTTAACTACAGCAACAATATTTTATATGAAAACAGCAAACTTGGTGATATTTTTATCTTGAGGAAATATAGAAATAAACATTTAATATTAATAATTATAAGTATGAAGTTTACACTTCATGTTATAAATGTTTAACTTTATTACTCTGCTGTAAATTTTTTTTACTGAAATGTTTAACTTTATTACTCTACTGAAAATTTTTTTACTGAAATGTTTAACTTTGTTATTCTGCTGAAAAATTTTCCCACTGAAATGTTTAACTTTGTTATTCTGCTGACATTTTTCCTACTGATATGTTTAACTTTGTTATTCTGCTGAAAATTTTTCCTACTGAAATGTTTAACTTTGTTATTCTCCTGAAAATATTTCCTACTGAAATGTTTACCTTTGTCATTCTACTGAAAATTTTTCCTACTGAAAAATTAGTCTTTGTGCAGATGGATATAAACATAATTAGAAAAATCTAAATTTGCTGATTATAAATAGATTAGTACCCATTTCTAAATTAACACCAACTTTTAAAATGTTTATATTTGTGTTGATTTTAAATTGTATACATTTTTAGATTATTTTTTATAAGTTACAAAATGTTCCTAATAACTTGTTTATTAAGTTTTAAATCTATTGTACTGTCTAATGGTTTAAGTCACATTTAAAAGGCTAACACGGTTCTGAAACTTTTATGGTTTAATCATCAGGTTGCATAATTAGTCAGTTCCTTGTATGGACATTGTTATAAAGTTATTAAACAACATTGAAACATAAAACAACACAATTTTTATACAAAACATTGACTAACAGCGTCTATTTTGGCCAAAACATCACTGTGAATCATGCACCAGTCATGTCTAGACTCTGGGGATTCTAATAAAATATATTAGTCTACATTTTTCATTGTTATCAGTTGTAGTAGGTTTACTGTAATTTTTATTTGTTTGGATTGATTATTCTTAGTACAATATCATAGATTAAAATAGATTTTTAAAAAAAAGCTTGATGTTAGGAATTTTGTGAATATCTTTTTTTCACATTTTTGTAACCTTTCGAACACCTGAACACGAACAATATAATTATTTTTATTACATAAATCTCCATATTATTATGGATATCATCAAATTTATGGATTTTCCATTAAATGATCAGAAAAGGCTGAGTTTGTGGATAGTTCATAAGCTTCTTCTAGATATATGTGTGTGGCCAGAAATCTTTTTTGATAAAGAAAGATGTGTGACCATTGTAAAAACTCGGGCACTCGATGCGTTTAAGTTTGTATGTTACTGGTTTTATTGAAGATGTCTTCATTCTTACTTAAGACTGGCTTTTTTAATAAGGATTAAAATTTACTAGATGTTCTGGAAAAAAAATGGAGACGTTCTCTTTTGTCACGATATATGGTCCAGTACCTGTGTTGATAGAATAATTATTAAGGTTACTAGTGATTGCATCACAAACTTTGTAGACTTATTGTGCCCACTGTCTATTTTCTTTAGACGCTCAGTTACAGAGCCTTCTCCAACCCTAATCTTTTCAAAAAGTCTAAGTTTCTGAGAGGATAAAAAGTGGGTAACTGTCCCACTCCTAATCGATAACTTTTTACGGCAATGATAACTGCATCGGTTTTTCACGGAAAAAAATTGATATCTTTCGAGTTCCTTTTTAAAGTTCTTACAGGTGCGTGTTCTGCTAATTCCCTTTAAAATTTTTTTTTCTTCACCTTTGTTAAGGAAGTTTTGCTCTATTTGGCCAGGTTTTGTTTGCACTATGAAATCTTGCTCATTCTATTTTAGATCTTACTAATGTGAACACTCAAAAGTGGTGTTTATACAGAGCCCTACGTGCAACGATAATGCTAAGTTACATTGGGAGTTTACCAGGTATCCAAGGGCTCCCTTTGATATATATATATATATATATATGTGTGTGTGTGTGTGTGTGTGTGTGTGTGTGTGTGTGTGTGTGTGTGTGTGTGTGTGTGTGTGTGTGTGTGTGTGTGTGTGTGTGTGTGTGTGTGTGTGTGTGTGTGTGTGTGTGTGTGTGTGTGTGTGTGTTTGAGTTATAATCATTAAATTTATAGTTTCAAATAATCCCTTTTTTCGAAATTTTTCACACATTTTGTTTTACTTGGATAAAACTGATGTCTGCAGTATAGTATATTCAGAATTCCCAGGTATATTAAATAGTATAGCATCATTGATACTCTTAAATTATGAATAAAGGTATTCATTATTTATACTGTATAACTAGACACCATTTTACAGTTGTACATAAAGGAAAAATAGAAGTAATTAATAAATGTTATTCTTGATAAAAATGTAAAAATGTAATATTTACAGGTAAAAGACTGGAATATATTGTTATTGGAGGCTGGAACTCGGGAAAATTTTGTAATGGACATTCCCATAGTGGCAAATATGCTTCAATTTTCCGATATTAATTGGAAATACAAGTCAGTCTCACAGAAAAATTACTGCCTAGGTAATCTAAGATATTTTTGAAAGTAGACATTCTTTGTGTTTAATACTAACCATAACAAACTGAATATTTATTATTAATCATATTCAGTTAAATATGATCCATTCATATTTCAGGTCACTAGGTTAAGGTTTCAGGTTACTAGGTCATTCAGTTAAGGTTTACATGAATCTTATACTAAAATATTACCAATGAACCATTCATTAAAAAAATTAACCTGAATTGCTGACACAATATTACATTTTTGCAAACAATAACATATAACTTGCTAAATTATTTTTAATTATTATTAGTCACCAATAGAAGAATACACACACACATCTGTGGCTCTCAAATGAGCTAGTGTTTCTATTTAAATTTATTTCTAAAAACAAGTTATTGGTCCATTTATCAGTTTTAATTCATTGGTATAGAGCAGCAGTTCCTAAACCTTTTTGTCATGGGACACACTTTCAGCCATTTTTTTTTTTTGTGACCCACCATAACTTACATAGATATGGTGAGTGACTATATATATATATATATATATATATATATATATATATATATATGTGTGTGTGTGTGTGTGTGTGTGTGTGTGTGTGTGTGTGTGTGTGTGTGTGTGTGTGTGTGTGTGTGTGTGTGTGTGTTTGTTTGTTTGTTTGTTTGTTTTAACAACTGTACAGTATTTTTATTACTGTATATTAATCTATTTTGCTGTAGGCTTAGATTTAATGTATTTAAAGTAACAGAAACTATATATGCAATACATAATGTATATACAGTACATATTTTCTGTTAAAGTACATACATTCATATCATAATTAGGTTAATGGTTTTATTCTTCCATTCCATTTCTTTAACGGAATAGTGAATTAAGAATGATTTCAGCAAGTTTTATTGGTTTAAAGACATCTACGGGTCTATTTATGGTTCATTTCAAAAATTCATAAGGTTTTGATAATCCAAAACAGACCTGGTCTCAAACAAGGTTGTTATACAGAAGGTTGTCTCAGTCCCATAAGGCACATGTAACCAGCAGTGGGCGTGGCTGACCTAAGCTGCCACTAAGGCCTGGCAAAATAATGGGTAGACAAAGAAGTGATGTCCATATCTTGCATTTTAATTTGTAGGAATTCATTTCCTTCATGTCCTTATTAATTCTTCTTTCATTATTATTAAATTCATATAATCTTATAAGTAATTCACTAAAATTTTCTCATTCTAATAGCATATTAAAGATCATATTTCTCGTTTAGTCATTGAAACTTGTAAGTTAATTTACAATAAATTATAATATATATATAAGAAAATGTATATGAAATGTAATTATAGTCAAGTTCAAATTAAAGATTGCTAAAGTATTTTAAATAAATAAACACCCCAGCTACAATACAAAATATGATTTTGCATTTAATGGAATTAGAATTTTTAACTAAACATCATGTTTTACAATATATATAATTTAAATATTTTTTTGTATGAACATTTTATTTTTACTATGATTTGAAGTCGTTTAAAATTACAAATTAAATTCACAATCTTCTTATATTTTTTGCACTTTTTCTATCAACAGTTTCGGAGTTCTTCCTTTTGTTGACAAGGTTTTCGTTGAGGAATTCCATCCTGATAAAAGTTCTTTGTTTAATAAAAGATCTTATAATCTCTTTCGGAAATTCAGGATATTTGTTTACTATTGCCATGTTTAGTTTTTCAATAGCACCTGAAAGATTTGTTCTTAGGCCTAGATCTTTTGAAATGGTTTACTGAACTGAAAAAGTAATATGTGAAATAATCTTTTATTTTGTAAAAGTTCTCTTTTTTATTTTATCAACAGCTTGACGTGAAAAACATGATAAAAGAAACATATTGTGTATAAAATATTATTGTACTGTATTACATATGGGTCTAATATTCAATGCATAACCTATGTTTTGCATAATTTTTTGTGGTTTTGTAGTGAGAAATCAAATACACGTATTTTGTTTTGCCAATGGAATCACTTGATCTAACTGTAAACAATGGAATCACTTGATCTAACTGTAAACAATGGAATCACTTGATCTAAACTGGAAAAGAAAACTTTGAAACAACTTCAACACACTTCAAACAGAGCACAGCTAGGTGAATACCTAGCTTCGCACATTACAAGCAGCGGTGGTAGGTCGTAGCGTGACATCATGTGCAAGAGGCGTGCATGCTTGACTGAGACAACCTTCTGTATATTAGCCTTGGGTCCCAAATAATTTGTATTATTGGTGCTCTACTGTATATGGCTAAAAAATATGATGAATTACTGTAACTGTAGAGTATCGTTATGTATTGAAAAAATGAATTAAATAAGTAAAACTAAAATGTTAAAATATCCCTCATACTTTTCTACTTAGGAATAAAATGTATGATAATGTTTATTAAGTAGTATAAAATTATAATAATTACAAATAAATTATTATGAATAAAACTCTAATTTTTTTATAGGTATGGAGAACCATCAGTGCAAAGTACCTCGAGGGAAAGTAATGGGGGGCAGCAGTGTACTAAACTATATGATATTTACTCGAGGCAACCGGAGGGACTATGACAACTGGGCTGCTCAAGGTAACGAGGGCTGGAGTTTCAAAGATGTGTTGCCTTACTTCATGAAGTCAGAAGATATTGATATAGAGGAAATGAAAACTGATACAAAGTACCATAACGTGGGAGGATATATGACTATTACACATCCACCATTTAGAACTCCTTTAGCAAAGACTTTTATTAAGGCTAGCCAGGAGTTGGGTTACAAAAGGCTGGACTACAATGGAGCTTCACAAGCAGGGTTTGACTTCCATCAGGTAAACATTAAATAAATTAGGAAATATTTTAAAAGGGGAAGGTCATACGTGTTTATACACTAAATTCAGCATTTGGGTGTTTATAGTTTTGCCATTATACCCATTTACAAAATCTGCATTTACTTGATGTTAGGTATAAGCTATTTATCAAGAACCAAGAGGTTAACAATTCTACATTATATGTTAATTTGTATTCTTCCACAAAAATATTAAAACTATTCGACACAACTGTTTCAAGAAGATACACTATTCCAACATTTTGCCAAAATGTTATCTAGTATCTTAAAGATATTTTTTGCTCCAAGTCTGAAGTCAAAATAAAAATACTTGATTGTAAATAAAAATATGATTTTTATATTATGCAAATAAAAAGTGGGCTGACTTAAAGTTGACATAGATCAACCTGCCATTAACATATACTGGTGTTAATTGGTATAACAGTAGTCTCAGACTGGTGAGGAGTGCAGCAAGGAAGTGGAAGATCGATTAGAGGAAACAATAAAGGAAATTACCTGACCAGCAATTAGGAAAACTTCTTTTCTTGGGATCCTGCATTGATAAGGACATTTGTTCAGTTCAACAGGAAGTCCCTGAGAAAAGTCGTTGTTATGATTATGGGTCATTGCCACATCCAGAATCACCTAAATTACCCTTAGTCTTGCCAAATTGTTGTTTGTGTGGACAGGGACCTTAAACCACTGCACATACCAAGTGTGCAGCCCTGGATCCAAAAAAAAGGAGACTCTTAAGACTTAAAAACCAGGTAAAGATTTTCATAAGGTTACCCTACACAAGATTCTAGAGTTAGTTAGTAGCACTGGAGTCAGGTTACTCTTTCAGGGCCAATGTTTTGTTTTACTTGATGTTCACAAAGTGCCAACATCCTCTAGACTTTCAAAAAGTGTGAAATATGCCCATGTCCAATTGTGAAAAACGATAAGAAAAAAAATTATATAAAATATAAAAATATTACACCTATTTTTTTAAAAAAATCGATCAGTTTAGGAAGAATTGTTCTTTTCATTTCACATGTATTACTTTATGTAAAATCAATGTACAGATCAATACTCAAGTGCAAACATCTATCAGTTGCCTAAGACTATCGAGTCAGCTGTTTCAAAGTGATTTATTTTGTCTTGATATGTAGTTTGTTTTATCGGCTGTATGTAGATTATATTTGATTGTGTTTAGTTTAGTGACTGTAGTAGGTTAGTCAATTAAGATATGGATCGATCAAAATCATCTTTGAGGTGTCGCTAATTTTGGGTACACTATGTGAAAAAGTACCTGGGCCTTACATGCTAGTATATGCAAGAAAATGCCCCCTCTGAAAGGGTTAAATAAAGTGAATATAAAGATGAAAATAAGCTGATATGTTGAAGGCCAGTGGAGTCTCAGTAACATCTTCAATAGAAAAGTATTTGTCACAATTTGAATTTGTGCAGAAGGGCGATATTTTTCCAGTTTCTACAAATGAGAATTAATAGTGCTAAATATAAATCTCACTAGAATACTAAGCTTGTATACTTTAAACAATCTATAAAGTTTGGGACTCCTGCTAAATTTATACTATTTTAAATAAATCTATTGGCGTTACCTTGATCTTATTCTTGGTAGTTTTCTCATAATAAGTAATGAGATTCCTCTAACAGCTTAGTAGTTAACATCATGTATGATTTCCTGCATCTATTCGTGTTCATTACTGCAGTAGCATTTTTCTACCAGTTGGTAGGATGGTGACAGAATTATTTTTGAAATTTTGTAACGCTTACTTTCATTGTAGATTGGAACAAAGTTTCTTCTACAAACTGTTGTGTCAAACTGATATACATCGGTTTTCAATATACAGTACATTCTCAATTAACTATCATCCTTGGGACTGTTGGGGTGACGGATGACAGAATAGATAGCAGATAGCAGAAGTAGATCACCCATACTTTTGGCGCCCAATAAAAATAACATACTATACTCTGTATATAGCACAGAATGTTTTATTATTATTATTTTGGATAATGTAGTAAGACTTTTAGATTTTTATTCAACTTAATTATTTATATTTAATAAGTAATTACGTATTATACAAATTTTACACACATAGGTCTTTAAAACAGTGAATCATCTGTACTTAAGTTTTTGACAAATATTCATGTAACATATCCAAGAGCACTGCACATGCCATAGAGTACTTAAGTAACTGTTATGTGATCGACTTATGTGCTGAATGGTATTATGATAAATAGTGTGAGAGTGTTTATCTTTCAATAGAAACATTCATTCATTCAGAATTTGCTGACTCTGTGAAGTGTTTCTGTCTCATTCCACTAAATTATAGGTGTTTAATGTTTGTAGATTTTCAATGTTTGCTTTGGGTAGCATAGGTCAGCTGCCATCACCTATGCTATAAATAAGTCTTGTCCTGTTACAGTGTTTTGTTTTGTCTATAAGGTTACATTTGTTATTTATTACAAATTGTTTACTTACTATGGAAGACTGAAAATGTCAGTTAATAGAATTAACCTGACGGTTAATAGAAACTGATGGTTAAAAGAGCGACGGTTAATCGAGAATTTCCTATAATTCATTTTGTGTATTTCACAATAAAAAACCTGTTTATATCTGCTCGTTAAAACTGCTTCTGAAGAAATGTTGGCCTTATTTAAACTCCTCTCTAGAATTTTAAAAGATAAGATTATATACTAGAGGATGATATATATTCAACCCCAGGCACTGCGATTGATTGACCTATTGTGCAACTTAACCTCTTAAAATACTTAGTTCAGCAGATTGGTGCCCCTAATAAGTTCCAGCAAACCACTGACTAGCTCACTCTGCTGAAGATTGCTAGGGTCTTGGAAACAAAAAACCCCTAGCCTCCTACTAGCAAGAGCCTCATAATCATAAATTATGTGACCTGCAGTTTCCTCCTCCTTCCTGCACAATCTACACACGGTTTCTCCGTGGTACATACCTATCCTATTCATGTGCACCCTCAGACCACAGTGCCCTGTTATGAGCCCCATGATCCTCCTGAGTTGTGCTCTGCCCAGGACATCTGCTGCCCCTTTGAGTCCTCCAAAAGGAACTTTGCTTAAGAGATGTTTACTATGGGAATGCCCATGAATGTTGTCCCATCTTACCTGGCATTGACTTGTAATCCACCTGTTAATGGTAGACCTGGCCAACGATAGAGAAATCCCTAAAACCGGCTCAGGTATGATAAACTCAGATGCAGATCCAAGTCCAGCTAGTCGGTCTGTCTCCTCATTACCCTCAACTCCCCTATGCCCCGGAACCCAGTGAAGAGTTATTCGGTTACCCAGGGACAGAGCTTCAAGGTTCTTCCGACACTCCCAGACCAGCTTGGACTGTATTATAGGACCCGCAAGTGCTTTTATTGCTGCCTGACTACCGGTATGAATATGAATACATGCCTTCTTGAAGCCATTTAAAGATACTTACACAAGTTAACATTTCAAAGTCTAGTTCATTTTGATGTTAGAATCTGAGCAAGAGTTGCAGACCTTTAAGAATGCCCAATAATATTTTGGTACAGTATGAGTGTAATGTTTCTTCTTGAAACACTTCTCATACTTCAAAATTATAATATATTTTAAAGCAAATCTAAGGTTTTTTTACCTAAAACCTAAATTCTTCATAAATGATTCAGAAAATAAATCAAAATTTAAATAATCTATGAAATAAAAACTATTAAAAATAATGTTTTTCAGTGAAATAAATAATGTCCGTAGTATTGTTAGAGTAATGTTTTCCCTTTAACATCCATACTTTCTGTCAGTTATACTAATAAGGATAAGAGATTGGTATTAACAGAAAGGTAAGTGCATCTTGAACAATGACCATAATGGTGCACAGTTGAGATATGTAGCAGATTGACCGATGTTTTATGCACATCGACCAGCAAGCCCAGTAATAAGTTATTATTTACAATCAAAACATAAAAAAATGGTTTATAAGGCAAAACACCTAGCTGGTTGTCATTGTTTCTACTACAGGTTTTGTAAGTTTTTAAATGGTTCTTTAAATCTTTAACCTTACTTTTTCTTGATTATACTGGAATGCACAACATAAATATAATTCACTACAAAACTGTTAACTTTTATGAATTTTACTGTATGAATCATCACAAATGGAACTAATTTTGAGTTATGAATTAAAGTTCAGCATGAAAATATTGGTTAACTAGTGTTGTTTACTTTACAGTATAAAATAAGTATTAACAAACTGGAGATATTTTGATCAGTGCTTGATGCAAGCAATTGAAGTCTAAAAAAGACACAAAAAAAACTTCTGTAACCAGAATGTAAACTATTATTATTCTGAAACAATCTGCAGTGGTTATACCACATAAATAAATTTACTTGTATAAAATCAGAGTAACTGCAACTTATACACATAACCTATCACATACGTTAACACTAAATCAAAATGTGGAATTTTAAGCCTTAAAAAGGTAAAAAAAATAGTTTATTCTTTGTTCATAACAGTTACAGTGTAATTAGTACATTTTTTTACTAACAAATTGATAAAAGTATATGAACTAAGAATTGATGTTTGTTGATAACATCAACAAAAATGTTACAAAACTTGTAAGTTAGCATAATTTTGAGATAGTATATAAGACAATACAATAACTTTAAGTAACATTGCTTTTGTTTTTATTTAATTAGGCCTCTATGAAAAATGGAACTAGGTGGAGCACTTCCAGTGCATTTCTGCATCCTGTAAGTTCAAGAAAAAACCTTCATGTTAAAAAGATGAGTCTAGTTACTAAAATTTTAATAAATCCCAAAACTAAGGTTGCATACGGAGTGGAATTTGTTTGGAATCGCCGGCGTTACACTGTACGAGCGAAGCGAGAAGTTATCTTATCTGCTGGTGCCATAAACTCGCCTCAGTTGTTGATGTTGTCAGGAGTCGGACCTAGGCAACACCTTCAGCAAATTGGCATCCCAACTATAAAAGATCTACCAGTTGGTTACAACTTACAGGATCATGTTGCTTTGGGAGGCTTAACATTCCTTGTGAATGAAAGTGTTACTGTAACTCCTGAACGAATTATAGATAATGAGAAAACCTTATACGAATTTATTAAATATCACAACAGCTGGCCATCAATACCTGGAGGAACAGAAGCATTAGGATTTATTGATTTATCTGACCCTAAAAATCCAGATGGTTATCCTGATTTGGAGTTATTGTTCGTAACAGGAACTCTTGGAGCAGAATCTACATTAAGGAAGAACTTTGGAATTAGAGAAGATATATATAATTACATGTTTAAACAAATAGGAAATGTAGATGGATTTATGATATTACCGATGGTCTTACGTCCAAAGAGTAAAGGAAGAATTAAACTTAAAGATTCCAATCCTTTTCATGCTCCATCGATTGACTTGGGGTACTTTACAGATCCAGCTGATTTGGACGTCCTCGTTGAAGGTGTTAAAATATCCATACAACTTTCTAAATCAAAAGCGTTTCAGAAATATAACGCACAACTTCTTAATAAAAAGATACCTGGTTGCAAACAGTTTCAATTCGGATCTGATGATTACTGGAAATGTCAAGCAAGACAGTTCTCATTTACTATATACCATCAATCTGGAACTTGTAAAATGGGGCCTCAAAGAGATCAAACTAGTGTTGTTGATCCACGATTACGAGTACATGGCATTAAAGGGTTGCGAGTGATTGATGCTTCAATAATGCCAGATGTTCCAGCTGCTCACACTAATTCTCCAGTCATAATGATAGGAGAGAAAGGTAGTGACATGATTAAACAGGACTGGGGTATAAGGATACAGTGACACTGTCAGTATTAAATATATATTAAGTTCAAATTATATTTTAAAACTAAAAAATTAATAATGAGAACTTTTACCTGAATTAATGGATGATAAAATCAAATCAAATTTTAAACTATTGAACATATCACTATGAAACTGTTCTTTCAGCATAAAATAGATAAATACAAATTTTTATAATAAATACAAGCTAAAACATACTAAAAACTTTAGCAATAAATAAATATAACAAGAAATACTTTTACATAGCTGATAAACAAATTAATTGTAATATAAAATGAAAAATAAAATAAACAGAAAAAACATCACAATTCAATTTTTTTTTATGAAAAATTTAAATACATAAGGAACCGAACAAAAAAACTATTCCTTCACAGCTATCAGTTGCAAAATGTTTACATCATTTCAGTCACTGGCAACTATAGACTTTACAAGACATTGAACAATTTACTTCTAATGGCTTGAATATTTTGGAGAGGTGGACAAGGGATGCTCACCTAAAAAAATTAAATATTTAAAATAAAGTTTTAAGCTATTCTGGAAAATTTCAATGATATTTTTGCTACTGTATCTTAAGTAATGTTCACTTGTTTTCTGATAAATTACATTAAAGTTAGTTTTATAAGTGCTGCCAATAAAATTCCGGTGAAATTGTCTCGTTTCATACGAGACAATTAAGTTTTTTTAAGTTTTACTAATAAAAATTATAAAAACTCAATAGAAATCAAAAGATATTTTCTTTTTTAAAAAAAAAGGCAAATATATTTGTTTTCAAAATTTAAAACGTAATTTTATTGATACTCTTATGAATAACTGATAAATATAGTTTAAAAAATCATTCATTAGCCTACAACTGTGTTTTAAGTTTAAATATGTTCTTGTTTGTTTCTCTCTTGTTACCATTAGGCCTACTAATAACATTCACATATAATATATCTGTACATTAACTCAGAAATTACATTGTAAAAATATGTTTGTTATATGAAACTTTAGTTGTAAGAATAAACAATAATTATGAGAACGGTACAATAATAAAAAAAGAAATCCGTTTTATATAACACTATGTAATTTATTGTATCACCTTATTTCTTGTTTTCTGCAAAGCAAAATATAATATAAAAGTAATATAAATTAATTATACCAAAGACTGTAAAAGATAAAATAAAATAAAAATTTTAGTCATACTAAATACATTTTTAAAACTGGTTTTCTTTCCTTTACTAACAAATAAAATAATCAGCACTTTTATATCCAAACCGCAATGCCTATTCATGTATATGACCATATTTTTTTTTTTTTTTTTTGCTGCATGGAACAGTTGACGTTTGTCAACAGATATGATATGTGGTAATTAAATAATCAGATTGTTGCTACACAATTTATTGATCACCAATTACATTACAAAGTTTAATCCTCTTCAATGTAATCTCCTTGCCAATCCCTATAACGTTCCATACAAATTTTTTGTTGGAACAAAAAGTGCTGGAAGTCTGTTGCTATCAGCTTGTTCAGAACCTCCATTGTTTTTGCATTCACTGCTTCCACACTGTGAAATCTTGTTCCCTTAAGCCTCGATTTAATCTTAGGAAATAAAAAAAATCACAGGGTCGAGCGAGTATTGTAGATGGTTCAATACAGTGATGCTGTATTTTGCAAAGAATTTTTTTTTTTTTGGTGTTTAATGTCCGACTATTGTGCACACTTGGGCTAATGCAGACGATGGGATGATTTATAGCATATGAAAATACCAAGCCTTGGCCGGGAATTGAACTCGGGTCCCTGGGGTGAAAGTCTAGTACGCTATCAACTAGCCACCGAGGAATGCCTTCGCACAGACATAGTGTATGGGCAAGCACATTACCTTGGGAAGCATCCAGGAAATGCTTTCTATAAATCAGGTCTTCATCTTCTCAATCATTCATGAAGGGCTGGCAGAACTTTGACATAATTGACCACTGACCTTCATGAACTCAATAAATGTAGACAGTTTCATGTTTGTCAAAAAAAATCATGGCTTTGAACTTTGATTTGCTCATTTTTGCTTTTTTTCCGCGGTGAGGTAGAAACCACTTGATCAACTGGCTGGCCACATTGTTAGTGACGGACTTGTGCATTTGCCCACTTTTATTTATGTTGCGTTATTCCCTTTTGCCAGAAGAAAACTAATTGACACTTTGCAATTCTTATTTGGCGGGAGAATCAATAGATGTTGCCATGTTTACGAGTCTGCAACTTAGCTCAAAATTGTGTTATGAAAATAGAAGCCACTTGGGCTGTGGTTATAATGGGAGAGATGTGCTATCGTCTAATTTCAGCTCCATCTCCTAACGGCTCAACAGGCCACTTCATGGTAGATTCAGAGGTTGAAAAAAATAGCCCTCAAATTTTTAAATAATAAATAAAAACACATATTATATAAAACTACATATTTATAATTTGAATAGGAAATGAAATAATATGTTAAGCAAGAAATAAAATATCTACATTAGAGTTCGTACCCACCAGAAAACAGTGTTGGAAACATCCAACAACATGTTGCCAATACTTTGTTGAGAAACAAGAAAATGTATCTAAATACATAGTGTCAGTAACTATGCATGTCTGTACAAAAATCAGTCAAGTTCTGAATTTTGAGAAATGGATGAAGACATTTCTAGTGATGAAGAAATGGATGAAGACAGCTGCTAGTGTTTGTTCTGCTTTCATTGTAATAGCTGCCAGTTCCAAAAAACCAAAAGATGGTGGCAGAGAGAATTTTTAAAAAACTGGACATTCCATGGTGATAACTTTATGTTTTCTGGACTACTGTTTTTTTTTTACAATATATCTATTACAATGAATTACAACTTCTGAAATCAACATGTTTATCGCAGTGAAACGAAGCACAGATTCCTTAAGCACAGAGCCTTTCTCTGGTCCACACCCAAAAGGTTCCCTACAAAGAGAGTTTAATTATCGATTGAGTAGAGCATGACGTATAATAGAGAATGTATTTGGTTTGCTGCTGCTGTATTTAGAATACTTAGAAAACCTATTCCATTACATTCGAAAAAGAGTGTAGTACTTGCTTGCCCACAAGTTTCTTAGAAAAGATGTGCATACACACCCACAAGAAAACTCGACAGTGAAGATTTAGAAACTGGTGAAATAACACCAGGTTTGTGGAGATCAGAAATTAAGGGAGGTTTACTGATTTACAGGTTAAACGAAAAGAACTTATGTAGGGAAAAGCTTACGAAAAAAACTTATTGCAATCGGGGGAAAATTTAGAGATTTTTTTTATTTTAAAAGATGGGAAAGTACCATGGCAAGATAATTTGCATGAAATAACTATTAAATATTATTATCTTTCTTCTTTAATTAATTAAAATTACTTAACTAATTTATTAATTTTGTTTTGTTCAAGTAGATAAATGAAGTATAATTTACACTCAATTATTTATCTTTTTCTTCCTTCAAACACCTAGTAAACCTACTAAATAAATCCCAAAACAAAATATGCACTTTAATAGTACTGTGACTGCTAAGACAACCCGTAAGGGGTGCGGGGGAGCTGCACCTATTGAGAGAATTTAGACGTCCCTCACGGTACCCAAGTCTAACACACACTTACACTTACAACACTTATACTTTAACTTTTTACACTCACACTTACATTTATAGAGGCGATAATAGCCTCAATGTGCTTTTTGCCTTAAAATAACAAAAAAAAAGACTGTTAATACATATATTACTTTCTATAAGAAAATGTATCATATTATATCCAAGCCATATATTCTCTTCCAGAATCATTCCAGCTCCACTTGTACTTTCTTCCTCAATTTTGTCTTTTTTTGACTAAGTTGTGTTCATTAAGGATTTAAAGTTTTTTTGCTATTTCATCGTCCTTTGTTTGAAAGTGTGTAGCCATTTTAGACATGTCATCGAATTCAAGATTTCTAACTTTGTATTTTTTTGTTTGAACGTCACACAAAGTCGGTCAGCTCCATAACTTTTCATTTTGTTCACAAAATATTTATTTTCTTCACTTTTCACCATTACTTTTTGGAAAAAATAAATAATAAACTTTTAGGAGGTATTATAGGAAGAAATAAATAAATAAAATTCTTTTTTACTGTAAAGAAATAACAAAAATAAACATAAGTGAAGCGAGCACTTAAAATTATAACCTAAATTAATGAAACCTCACCAACTACTGGGATTCATGTAATACATTGGCAACACCCTTCACACTGAGTGACATGTCCAGCTTGAAATGAGATACAAGTATACAAGCAAACGGCAACCAATTTCTTTAATGCATGCCGCACAATGTTTATGAGTATCCATCAACTCGTTGGTTGTTGACAGGATACACGGCAGCAATGTCATCATCAACAAGTTGCCAAAAATTTTGTTGCCTGATGCGTACCAATCTTTATGATCACAATGGTTTAAATTTTTTTTTTTTATTTTTAAGGCGAAAAGCACATTGAAAGCTCCCCTAAATGTAAGTGTGAGTGTAAAGTGTTAAAGTCGTTAAGTGTAAGTGTGTGTTAGACTCAGGTAGCGTGATGAATGTTTAAACCATCTTAATAGGTGCAGCTAGTCCCCCCTGCGGGGATTTAATTCTTAACACAGGAAAAAGATAAGTTTAGATAAATACCAAGCAGGTAACAAGATATTAGCAGATTACTGCAGATTGGACTACTACCAAACTGGTGATACAGTTATAAGTATGCGAAGTATAGTAAAGAGTAGAATCATTGAGGCCAGATATTTTAGGTTAAAGAACACACAGGTAAGCCAGGTGGCAAGAGAAAGTCTGAAAGAGAGGTATTGTTAATGGCAGGCTACTGGAAATCCACATCTGGAGAGATTGTAAAAGATACTTGTTTTTGAGATGGTCAAGGTAATAATGAAGTAAGTTAGATAGTTTTTTGTTACAAGTCTGCAGTCTGAAGAAAATGAACCCAGACTCTTGAATTTTTCAGTTATATTCTCTAATGTGTAGTCAAATGGACTCACTATGGTTTGATGTACAGCAAAATCCTGAGAAATACCAGTCTGAAAACTGAGACTAGATATGTTGTTAAAATATTTAAACTTTTTGCTGTTGTAATAATGCGCCTTAACTTTTAGACAATTTTTCTTGTAAAAAATGATTACTGATGTATTTAACTACTCAAAACCGTATTGAAATTAATTTTGAGATTGGTCATTATTACATCTATGTACCTGAAATATTCATCAGTATTTACTTATAAGTAGAAATAAACTTTATTTTGTATTCATATCAATATGTTAAAAGTATTTACTAACAGTTAAGTAATTATTTTACGTTTCAAGTAAATACTGAAGTTTTATTCACTTATTACCAAGTATATTTACTTTAAAAAACACAAGTGTAAGTAAAGAAAGTTTATTTGTATCATTTAATAAATTATTCTTTAATAAAAAATTCACTTTATGAGATATGAGACCTTTTATAAAATTATGAATAAACCATTTCATAAAATAATTAATCCTTTTTATATTCTTCTTCTTTTCTGCTGGGATTATTATCACTGTGTTCAGTATAATGATCTGCCTTCCCTAGCTTCATCAATTCTACTTTCGTTGACGCATTTCGGAGAATCTCCATCTTCAAAAACTATATCTATACTGGTCACCAATATTACGGCCCGTCCTATTTATAATTTTCTATCTCCACCTCGTGTACCCCTCCTCTATTCAACATGTGTACATTAAACCTCTTCAACCGTTGAAGAGAAAGTTGAAAGGAGCCAATCAGAAGCGAGCGAAAACGTATGATTTTGAAGAGCCAATCGGAAGCGAGCACTTCAGGTTTAATGTACACATGTTGAATAGAAGAGGGGTACGAGGTAGGGATAGAAAATTATAAATAAGATGGGCCATATATTGGTGACCAGTATAGATATAGTTTTTGAAGATGGAGGTTTTCCGAAACGTGTCAACGAAAGTAGAATTGACGAAGCTAGGGAAGGCAGATCATTATACTGAACAAAGAAATAATTAATCCTTTAATTATTTTTCAGAAATATATTTTTATATTAAAATTAAATTGTTACTAAAACACAGCTATCTTGACTGTTGGGGAAGATGTAGATGTTAAAAACAAATTACAAAAAGCGGCTACACAGGTCACTTCTTGGATTAAAAAATAGCGCTTCAAGCTTAATGACACAAAACATTTTACATGTAAATTTTACAAATAGGAAATATAATTATAAGCCAGTCTATATTAAACAACATAGTGTACAGCATGCAAATAGTGCAAAATATCTTGGTATGACCCTTGATGCCAAGGTATACTGGAAGGAACACATAACATAAACTATTCTGGAAGAGAAAACATAAACTCTTAGGCATCCAATTGAAGAAAATGCATTGGTTGATTGGAAGAAGGTCAGAATTATCAATGCATAATAAACTGCTGCTATACCAACAAGTTCTATAACCAGTATGTTTATACTGCTTTGGGGCTGTACCAAGAAATCTAATATTAAAATTATTAAACTTTTCAACATAAAGTACTAAGAGCTATAGTAAAAGCTCCTTGGTATGTTAATAATGATACCATTCACAGAGATGAAGACTGTACCAGTAAAAGTTAAAAAACAAAAACAAGCACAAAACATGAGTTTTGACTCCATAGAGACCAAAATTTTGAATTGCTTGACAGTCCAGAGCTGGTGAGATGTTTCAAAAGACTGATGCTGTTTGAGTTGATTTAGTGTTCATAGTGTTGCACTCTAGTTGTGGTGCAGCGATCGTTGGGAAATAACCTTATAAAGTGTTTATATTATTTATTAAAATTATTTATTAGATAATAAACTGTTGATTAGTAGTTAGTTAAGGTAGTTGTATGTATGTAATAATATTACACACACACACACACACACACACACACACACACACACACACACACACACACACACGCACACACACACATGCACGCACACATGCACACACATGCACACACACACACACACACACACACACACACACACACACACACACACACACACACACACACACACACACACACACACACACACACACACACACACACACACACACACACACACACACACACACACACACACACACACACACACACACACACACACACACACACACACACACACACACACACACACACACATGCACACACACACACACACACACACACACACACACACACACAGTACACAATGGGTATAGTCACAGGTATAGTCATACAATGGCAATTACAGAGGAGCGAAATCGGACCCTGGAGACATGGCAGCGACAGTGGGACAAATCAACAAATGGACAATGGACATACCAACTCATAGGTAACATCCAGGATTGGTGCAACAGGAATCATGGAGAGGTGGATTTCACTGGGCATGGTTGCTTCCGAGCTTATTTGTCCCGTTTCGGGCTGCAAACAGACTCGGCTTGTCCCTTCTGTCTTCCAGCAGTGGAGGAAGATGCGGAGCATGTGTTTTTCCAGTGTCAGAGATTCAACGAGGAAAGGATGAGGCTGCAAACATATCTGCGAGGCAGCATTGCACCGGAAAGTCTGGTTGCGACTATGATGGCTTCAGAGACCAACTGGAGGGCCAATGCGGGATTCGCTGTAGTGGTCATGAAGAAGTTGAGGGCTGAGTATCGAGAAAGGAAAGCCAACGCTGTAGAAGAGTAGGCATTCAGCCAGTCTACCTTCCTATGAAGTAATGCCTGGCGGTGGTTCCGTGGGGAGGTTTACAGAAGAGGAATGCTTTTGGTGGTTTTTTTAGTGGGTAACAATATATCTTAACTTAAGTTTGAACTTAATTTGAGTCACACACTCTGGGGCAGTGCAAACCTTACCCCAGGTAGTCTATAAAAGATTTTTTCCACCTTCTTTGGCATTACAAAAAACACAGTATACACACACAGTACACACACACACACACACACACACACACACACACACACACACACACACACACACACACACACACACACACACACACACACACACACACACACACACACACACACACACACACACACACACACACACACACACACACATATATATATATATATATCACATACACTTCATTGAATAGGCAAACGAATTTGTTAAAAACAATTAGCAAATGCTTTTAACATATAACAATTAACAAATGATATTCAACATTTGTGAATATGTGATACAGGGTATGAATTCTTTACAGTCTGGGGTGGGCCTTGTCTTTCCTACTAATGCAACGCCAAGTTTTCTATTTCTCACCTTTTCCAATAGACATATTACAAACACCTAGTAAACCTATTACAATACCTAAGTTGTACTGTATATGTTTCAGTCACACCCAGCGTCTGCAGGTCGCCCTCAACAACCTGTGGCCATTTTCTGTGTGGCCATACTACTCTACTCTTTCCGAAGACCTTTCCAAACAGCAGTTTTCTCAGCACTCAACTTCCGGCATCCTTTCCAAGTGACCCAACCACTCAATGCGGCAGACTTTAATAAAATGGGTGATACAGATATCCCTATGTAGCGTGTACAGCTCACTATTTTTGTGAATTCTCCAGGTCTCAGTTTCACTGTTGTCCACAGGACCATATATTATTCTCAAGATATTTCTCTCAAAAATTTAGAGAGTGGTTTCCATTGCAGATGTTAGAGTCCGTGTTTCATCTCCGTAAGGTAAGTGGTTTTTGAGAAAATTTCTGATTTAAAAACCTTAAATTCTCGAAGTATGCACGATTTGCAGTCATTATTCTTTGGTTTACTTTATTTAACAAAACATTTTTTTTGTTTAACTCTGACCCCAAGTAAGTAAAGCTAATACATTCGAAGGTGTAACCTTGTGCTATGAAGTTAGTGACACTATCATTTAAAGTGTGAATATGTTTGGTTTTGTTTTCATTTATATGTAGACCCATTTTTTTGCCTTCAAAGTCAAGGTCTTCAAATGACTGTTTAAGCAATTGAGTATTTAGCGCAATCAGATATCAAACAGACTATATGTGTGTGTGTGTGTGTGTGTGTGTGTGTGTATGGACATACATATCTGTCCATAAGGAGTTACATATATCCTGAAGAGAGAGAAAGTGCCCCTCTGTGTTCAGGAGCCTTAGCTTAAAACCTAATAACCAAACAATAAAAACCTAATAAAAAAGAAAACAAAAAACTTATGTACATTTACACTAAAGTAAACACCTGGTTCACAATTTAAATGTGTTTATGGTTTACTTATAAATTATACTTAAAGTATTTCAAAATTATTTTCTTTTTTTGTCTTGTCAGACACATTTAGGTCTTTTAAATCATTAGGTAATAAATTAAAATATTTTATTGCAGCGTATATACAATTTTTTTCATATATGGTTTTTTATGTTTATGATATGCAATGTCCTTATTTCTTGATATGCTGGTAGAGTCACAAAAAGTAGCATGCAAGTATTTATAGTAGAACAATACACTTGGCTGCATATATCTCTTCGAAAGTTGGAATATTACTGTCATTCAACAACTTAATAAATTTATTTTGTCGATTTACAAGCTGTTTAAGTTCTGATATATATCAATATATGTGTGTGTTGAATGCGTGTGTGTGTGTGTGTTGTGTGTGTGTGTGTGTGTGTGTGTGTGTGTGTGTGTGTGTGTGTGTGTGTGTGTGTGTGTGTGTCCAAATGTGTGTAGACCATGTGTGTGTGTGTGTGTGTGTGTGTGTATGCACAACTCCAAATAATTAGACCATAGTTGATAAGACTGTACACATATGCATAATAAATAGTTTCTAAAACTCTAGTAGGTAGGTAACGCAATTGATATGCTAAGTATAAGAAGTATCCAGCTTTTTTTATCACATATTGTATATGAATATCCTACTTTAAATTGTAATCCATGAAAATACCTAAATATTTGGTAATATTAGTTCTTTTAATAAGAGTATCATTTACTGTTATTTTTGTACAAAGTGGGACACTGTCAGCATTACAACCAAATGTCATATGTTCTGTTTTATTTATATTAAAAGTTAATTTGTTACTTGTAAACCAGTCTAAGTTCCTGCAATTTTTGGTTCATACTGTTTTCAGCAAGAGCCCAAGTATTATTAAAAGATAAAACAACAGTTTCATCAGTAAAAGCAAACATATCTTCACAGTATTCAAAAATATCTTTGATATAAATAAAAAATAAAAGTGGCCCCAGGACATTACCCTGGGGAACACCAATACTAACTTGCTTAAAAGTGCCGATAACATCGCCAACTATGACTTTGCATTCGGTTAGACAAATAGTTCTTAACAATATTAAGTGCAACACTTCTCATACCTTCATTTTCCAATAATATCTTATGATCAACAGTGCAAATGCTTTACCGCGATCAATAAAAGTAGCAATAACAGCTTTATCACAATCAATCATCCTGTAAATTATGTCTAAGATCCCCTCAAGTGCTCAGTAGTGTGTGTAGTTACTAAAAAATAATTTTTTTTAATGTCAATGTTCATAATTATTCAAGAACTTTGTCAAAAATTCTCGACTAAGTGTTAATAGACATTCTGTATAAGATTATGAAAGCCAAAATTGTAAACAAGTAATTATATTTCAAATAACTTTTATAAAATACAGTCATAACATAGTCAACATATTATCTTTAATAGTCAAACATATTTCCTTTATATAAAATCCTGCAATGTTAGCTTAATATATAATGTAGCATTAAACCTAAGTGTTAATAGACATACTGTGTAAGATTATGAAAACAAAAATTGTAAACAAGCAATATATTTGAAATAACTTTTATAAAATACAGTCATAACATAGTCAACATATTTTCTTTAATAGTCAAACATATTTCCGTTATATAAAATCCTGCAATGTTAGCTTAATATATAATGTAGGATTAAACCTAAATGTTAATAGACATACTGTGTAAGATTATGAAAACAAAAATTGTAAACAAGCAATATATTTGAAATAACTTTTATAAAATACAGTCATAACATAGTCAACATATTTTCTTTAATAGTCAAACATATTTCCTTTATATAAAATCCTGCAATGTTAGCTTAATATATAATGTAGGATTAAACCTAAATGTTAATAGACAGGCTGTGTAAGACTATGAAAACCAAAATTTTAAACAAGTAAAATATTTCAAATAACTTTTATAAAATACAGTCATAACATAGTCAACATATTTTCTTTAATAGTCAAACATATTTCCGTTATATAAAATCCTGCAATGTTAGCTTAATATATAATGTAGCATTAAACCTAAGTGTTAGTAGACATGCTGTGTAAGATTATGAAAGCCAGAATTGTAAACAAGTAAAATATTTCAAATAACTTTTATAAAATACAGTCATAACATAGTCAACATATTTTCTTTAACAGTCAAACATATTTCCTTTATATAAAATCCTGCAATTTTAGCTTAATGTATAATGTAGGACATATGTTTTACTTTTTAAAGATAAGGTTTCTTACTGTTTATTCAACAACAACAGTTCTGTTTGTAAACTCAAATCTGTTTTTGTTACAAGGTAGACCATCACTGTAATGTTCAATTTAAAATTAAAGATCGCCTAGGCACTACACCTACACAAATGTTAACTGATTTATGTGCGATTAAGTTATACTTTCACCAAAAATGATGTATTGTCTGAAATCTAATTGAGGACTTGTAACTGCTGGGCTTTCACTATGAATACTTATCAATCACATCATTCAAATCCAGTGTGTTGTAATCCGAAGCTAATGAAAACTTAACTGCACGCGTAGTAGCATCAATGCTCTATTTTATAACTGGCTGACTTGGCAAATTTGTGAATCGTTTTGTGGCCAATTTGAGAACAAGTAAAAAACTCAGTATGAAAGACATTCAGTTAAAACCTTTAAAAAACATAAAACCAGTGACAGCTCAGGAACTTGATCGAGGAAAAGCTGCAATGAAGCTTTTTACCAGTAAAATTATTATTTAAGTACTATAAACAATAAACATTTTACCAAAGAATATGTTGTTTTACATATATGTATTACAACAGAATGTAGACCTTGCAGTAAATTCTTAATTATTGTCTTGCCACTGCTCCATGACAATGCTTTGATATAATCACAACTTTTTCCGCCAATTTAACCAAAAAAAGTTAAATTATTTAGTTGCAATAATTGCAAATAAAGTAATTGAAAATAAATGAAAAAAATAATTGCAAATATTGCTAATAATTTCAAAAAAATGTTACTGGACAAACTTTATTGGAAATTTTATACACTTTCTCCACGAAACTGTCAAAAAATTGTGATAAGGTGAACCATTGAGCTAGTATTACTGGAAATAAACAGTAACTACACTCCATCATTCATTCAAATTTATATAAAAAAAAGCCATCTTGAAACGGAATTGAATGAAAAAATATTACATATACAAGTTTGGCTTTATAAAAGGTTCAACCGTAACAAATTTCAAAACAAAATGTGTGTGTGTGTCAGTTTGACTACAAAAAATGTGTTTGAGCAAAACTGCGTAAACAAATACACAACAGTTGAGTTAAAACTGGATACTTCACTTCGCTCGGTCAGTTTTGAGAATTACTATATATATATATATATATATATATATATCCCCGCAGGGGGGGGTGCAGACTAGCTGCACCTATTGAGAGGATTTAGACGTCCCTCGCAGTAACCGAGTCTTAACACACACTTACACTTACAACACTACACTTACAACTTTAACACTTTACACTCACTCTTACATTTAGGGAGGCGATAATAGCCTCAATGTGCTTTTCGCCTTTAAATATATATATATATATATATATATATATATACACACTCACACGAGGAGTGTTCAGAAAGTAACGATAATTTTAATTTTTTGAACAAAATATTTATTTATTCTTCTACATTGTTGTCGCCTTCAAAATAGTCCCCATTGGAGATTATGCACTTGTGCCAGCGTTTCTTCCAATCATCGAAACACTTCTCAAACTGCCTTCTATGGAGGCTAGGGCATCGTTACAGTACTGTTTTTGGCCAAAAATTCACTAACAAGCATTGAAGTGTGAGCTGGTGCATTATCGTGGTGCAAAAGCCATGAATTGTTTTTTTTTCAATTCAAAACGATCCGGACATTTTTTTCGGATTGCTTCACGCAAACGGCGTTGAACTTGTAGGTAGTAGGCTACTCCTTATTGACCGTTTCACCTGGGCATGATGCACTATGCCATTAATATCGAATAAAACAGTGAGCATAACATTCACGTTCGACTGCACTTGTCGAGCCTTTTTCGGTCTTAGCGAGCCAGAATGCCTCCACTGGGATGATTGAGCCTTACTTTCGACGTCATATCCGTAAACCCATGTTTCATCACCTGTTATAATACGTTTCAGTAATTCTGCATCGTCGTTGACTTCATTTAGTAACTCTGAGCAACTTCCATTTGCCGCTGTTTTTGTTTAAAATTCAACAATTTTGCTGCCACGCGTTTCATACACAAAACATTGGAAACTATGTCATGACATGATCCAATTGATGTGCCAACTTCATCAACGACCTCTCTAATTGTGATTCGGCGATTGTTCATAACAATTTCTTTCACTTTTCCACGTTTTCATCGGATTGTTGATGTGCTGGGGCGTCCAGGGCGTTCGTCATCTTCAACGTCTTCATGGCCTTCTTGGAAACGCTTATACCACTCATAAACTCTTGCTTTACTCATAGCAGACTCACCATAGGCCTTTGTTACCATTTCGCACACTTTGTTACACTTTATTTCATTTTTTACGCCAAAATTATACAAATTCTTTGATCCATTTCTTTTTAACAAACGAAAAGCGCTGGGCTCATAAAAACACGTCTAACCTTAGTGGCTGTCACAGACAAAGTCAACAATGAAAACCGCTAAAAGTTTTATAATACTTCAAGGGCATGTATACCAACATAATAAAAAAAATGTTTGATAATCGGACTCTCCAAGCCCGCGAAATTTAAAAATTCTCGTTACTTTCTGAACACACCTCGTGTGTATGTGTGTGTGTGTGTGTGTGTGTGTGTGTGTGTGTGTGTGTGTGTGTGTGTGTGTGTGTGTGTGTGTGTGTGTGTGTGTGTGTGTGTGTATATATATATATATATATATATAGTATATATATATATATATATATATATATATATATATATATATGCCTATATAACTTCTTGTTTAATATGATAGAACAGGTTAAAAATAATTATCGTTTTCCCAAAAAAAAAAAACAATCACTTTCGTCCTTCCCCCGCTCTCTTAACCATCGTCACTGAAGTAAAACACGATCGTGCACAATTTATAAAATTACAGTGTATAAAGCCTAATTTCATTCTAAAATGACACACTTACTTCACTAAATAATTACCGCTTACCTCTGGCATAGTGTTTGTTGTTGTTTTACGTGAAACATTTAATCTTACATTTAATTTAACTGTCGAAACAAAGGTAAACGACCGGGACCAGGATAAAACGGGGAGGGGTAAACATCGCTCTAAGCGCGAAGTTAATGAAAAAATTTATGAAAAATGGCGAGTTTTTATCTATGTTTATGATGGCACCTTTATTCTTCTCTTATCTTTTGGGAAAACTGCTATAACTTGAATGGTTAGTTAGAAATGATGATGTTTTTTTAAAATACTTTTCGAGTTATTCATATTACAATCTCTTGCGTTACTTTAGTTCAACCTGGTTTGCAGAAACAATACATTTTACTAAATATATGTTTTATTTACATATTCCACATACAGCGAACAGTTTGGGCGATAAACAATACTGACCTGAGAAGTTCAATAACAAAAGCTATTGAAGTTTCAATTATTTGTAAGAAATAAAATTTATGTTGAAGTTTTTAAATGAAATAACACTAAAAATTACTCAGCGCAAGTCCTGTGCTGTGTTGTACCGCCTGCTGTTATAGTTGCCTGGTACATTTCACGGAGCTTATACAATCAAAGTAGTTCAGTAGTTTGTTTCGTTGCCTCACGAAAGACATAAAGAATTGCAAAACCGAACTGTACGATATATTAGGATAACTAAAATCTTAAAGTTGTTTATCAATGGGGCGGTTACAACCCCCTCTGGTTGGGGGACGTATCAATCATTGATCGCGTTTTGGCCTTCCTGAGGCGCTTGCGTATATATCAATATATTTAATTTTATTTTTATCCTTAGTATTTATATATTTTTATAGTTCATATTCTCGTTAACTAGTTTTATGTAATTTTATTGTGTTTCATAATATTTATTATCTTTCTGTTTGATTAGGACCACTTTACAGTCCACCTTTATATTGTTTTGATTTTTAGTTATTTATTCTTGTTATAAATGTTATCTAGTTTGTAAGTAATGTTAAGTTTTTAACGCGTCTCGTTAGTAGTTTTGTTTAGGCGATGATAGCCTTAACGTGCTTTTCGCCTTAAATTAAAAAAAAATCAAAATGGATACACCTATGGATAATTATGTTATACGTAGAAACATGTTTAAATTGATATACTTACTTAATTAAATATTCTGCACAAGATTATCTAAAGTATGATGTTTATCTCGTTTAATCTCAAAATTATTTCAATCTCATCGGCAACTATTCCTCGAAACAGACTCCATTTGCGTACCCCACTTATCACAAAAAATTACTGTAATAATTTTGACAAACACCAACTTAACTGACAAGCGAAGCGAGGTTTCTGATTCAACTCGACCGTTTGGCATTTCCTTTGTTTGTTACGCAATTTTGGCTACACACGCTTTACCAATTGTTTTGGAATTGGTTACGAAGGCACCCTGTATAAAGCTCGAACTAATATTTTTTTTATTCCCTTCCGTTTCAAAATGACGGACTTTAGTTTAACGATGGATGGTGCAGTTGCTGGCTATTCCCTGTAATACTAGCTGAACGGCTTCTCTTATCACGATTTTAACCACTTCGTGGAGAAAAAGCACAAAATTTTCAAAAGAAGTTGGTCCAATAACTTTTTTTCGTAAATATTACGTTTACGGAAATAAATTGGAGGAAAAAAAGACGCGTCAGAGCGTTGTCGTGTAGCCGCCAGACAAACTGAAGCCCCCTCTTCCCCCCTCTCTGTCTGTCTGTCTGTCTCTCTCTCTCTCTTTCTGTCTCTCGCTCTCTGTCTGTCTCTCTCTCTGTCTCTTTCTGTCTCTCTCTCTCTCTGTCTCTCTCTCTCTCTGTCTCTCTCTCTCTCTCTCTTTCTGTCTCTCGCTCTCTGTCTGTCTCTCTCTCTCTCTGTTTCTCTCTCTCTCTCTTTCTGTCTCTCTCTCTCTCTGTCTCTCTCTCTCTCTCGTCTCTCTCTCTCTCTCTCTCTCTCTCTCTCTCTCTCTCTCTCTCTCTCTCTCTCTCTCTCTGTCTCTTTCTGTCTCTCTCTCTCTGTTCTCTCTGTCTCTCTCTCTCTCTCTCTTTCTGTCTCTCGCTCTCTGTCTGTCTCTCTCTCTCTGTCTCTTTTTGTCTCTCTCTCTCTCTCTCTCTCTCAGTCTCTCTGTCTCTCTCGCTCTCTATTTGTCTCTATCTCTGTCTCTCTCTCTCTCTCTCTCTCTCTGTCTCTCTCTGTTTCCCTCTTTCTCTCTCTCTCTCTCTCTCTCTCTCTCTCTCTCTCTCTCTCTCTCTCTCTCTCTCTCTCTCTCTCTCTCTCTCTCTCTCTCTCTCTCTCTCTCTCTCTCTCTCTCTCTCTCTCTCTCTCTCTCTCCACCCCTGGTGCCTCGGCGCCCTTGGTATTGATGTTTTTATTTACAATACAATGCACTGGCTAAACCTTTCTATTACACTACACTTTAATTAAGAATATACTGCAAGGTCTACTGTTCTTTGAACTACCAGTAAATTAATAAATATTAATATTGTTATGAATGCGTGTTTCATTGACCTTGGTCTTGATAGTTATTAAGAAAGTAAACTCATTAATGTAGGATTAGTTAATCAGGTTCTAAAAGATTACAGGTTACGGAACATAATTAGCTTTGTGTCTTCAGGTTATTGAAGTTCTGGTATCATTGATCTTCGATTGAAGAGTGTTGACTTTCAGTTTAAAAGAAAATTATTGCAGAAACGTCATGCAGTGAAAACAAGACTTTAATGACTGATTGCAGAAATTATGTAAACCTAACATTAATATTATGCTACGTAATAAGGTAATGGCAAACAACTTTTCTCTCAAGTGAATATGTGTAGAAACACGATAATTGACCGAGGAAAGCTAGTCTGTGCTTCAACTGGATGACAGGCACTTGGTTATTTGTGTTTTTGTTTGTCTGTTACGCAATTTTGGCTAAAAGCATTGACCGATTGTTTTGAAAATTGATACGAAGGTACCTTGTATAAAAGCCCGAACGACGTACGTGCAAAATTGTTTTCATTCCCGTCAGTTTCCAAGATGGAAGCAGACGTGTTCAATTATTAAAAAAATGTAGTTGCTGTATATTTAGTGTACCAACGCAACTTTGAAGAAAAAGCACAAAATTTCCAATAAAGTTGGTTCAGTAATTCTTTTTATATTCTTCTTTTCTGCTAGGATTATTGTCACTATGTTGAGTATAATGATGCGCCTTCCCTAGTTTCGTCAATTTTACTTTTGTTGGTGCGTTTCGGAGAACCTGCGTCTTCAAAAACTATATCTATTTATTATTGATATCTATTATTGATAGGTATAGTTTTTGAAGATGGAGGTTCTCCGAAACGCGTCAACAAAAGTAGAATTGACGAAGCTAGGGAAGGCAGATCATTATACTCAACAGAGTGGTTCAGTAACATTTTTCGTAAATATTATGGTTATCAGTTAAGTGGAAAAAAATTGTGAGTGTTTACTAAACAACATAACCTCAAAAAAATCAATAATTAATTAATCTAACAAATTAAAAAATTAATAATTAATTAATAGTGGTAATGTTGCTTGAAAATGAGCAAATATTCTGTAACGTAATAACAGAAAATCCACACAAGGTAGAATATTTTAATAATACTTGCGGAATAGATATTATTTCAATCAACTGACTTTTATCTAGGCCTAGTAAATACCTTTCACTACTATTTATCAGTTATTCTATTTGCTGATACAAAATCGAGTGTCATCTAATCTGTTACTATGCAAACGGCTAGCTTTTAAAAGTACGAGGTGTGTTCAGAAAGTAACGAGAATTTTTAAATTTCGCGGGCTTGGAGAGTCCGATTGTCAAACATTTTTTATTATGTTGGTATACATGCCCTTGAAGTATGATAAAACTTTCAGCTGTTTTTATTGTTGACTTTGACTGTGAGAGCCACTAAGGTTAGACGTGTTTTTATGAGCTCGGCGATTTTCGTTTGTTAAAAGAAATGGATCAAAGAATTTGTATCAAATTTTGCGTAAAAAATGGAATAAAGTGTAACAAAGTGTGTGAAATGTTAACAAAGGCCTATTGTGAGTCTGCTATGAGGAAAGCAAGAGTTTATGAGTGGTATAAGCGTTTCGAAGAAGGCCGTGAAGACGTTGAAGATGACGAACGCCCAGGACGCCCCAGCACATCAACAACCGATGAAAACGTGGAAAGAAATGATTGAAAGAAAACGTGGAAAGAAAAAGTGAAAGAAATGATTATGAACAATCGCCGAATCACAATTAGAGATGTCGCTGATGGTGTTGGCATATCGATTGGGTCATGTCATGACATTTTTTCCAATGTTTTGTGTATGAAACGCGTGGCAGCAAAATTCGTTCCAAAATTGTTGAATTTTGAATAAAAACAGCGGCGAATGGAAATTGCTCAGGAGTCACTAAATGAAGTCAAAGACGATGCAGAATCACTGAAATGTATTATAACAAGTGACGAAACATGGGTTTACGGATATGACGTCGAAACTAAGGCTCAATCATCCCAGTGGAAGTATTCTGGCTCGCCAAGACCGAGAAAGGCTTGAAGTGCGGTAGACCGTGAAGGTTATGCTTACTGTGTTCTTCGATATTAATGGCATAGTGCATCATGAATTCCTGCCACCAGGTGAAACGGTCAATAAGGAGTACTACCTACAAGTTCAACGCCGTTTGCGCGAAGCAATCCGAAAAAAACGCCCGGAACTGTGGAAAAACAGTTCATGGCTTTTGCCATGAAAATAAAGAGAACCTTAAAGGGCCATCGTTTTACAGCCGTAGATGACATTAAAAGCGCATCGCTGAAAGAACTAAAGGCTATTTCAAATATCGAGGTTGAGAAGTGTTTCGAGGATTGGAAGAAGTGCTGGCACAAGTGCATAACCTCCTATGGGGACTATTTTGAAGGCGACAACATCAATGTAGAAGAATAAATAAATATTTTGTTCAAAAAATTAAAATTCTCGTTACTTTCTGTACACATCTCGTAAAATTAGCCGCTCCTTTAAATGTTATATTCCATTAAACAAAATGTCATTTATCACTAAAGTCGTATCACTACAGTAAAGTGTACTCAACGGCTAATCCTATCACGACTTTGAAGAAAGAGCATAAAATGTTCAATAAAGTTGGTCCAGTAACATTTTTCGTAAATATTACGGTTGTCAGGTAAGTGGAAAAAATTGCGAGTGTTTCCTAACCAACATAACCTCAAAAAAATTTATAATTAATCTAACAAATTAATAATTAATTAACATAATTAATTGACAGTGGTAATATTGCTTGAAATTAAGCAAATATTCTGTAACGTAATAACAGAAAATCCTAACAAGGTAAAATATTTTAATGACATTTGCGGAACAGATATTTAGTTCAATCAACTGACTTTTATCTAGGCCTAGTAAATACCTCTCACTACTATTTATCAGCTATTATATTCGCTGATACAAAATCGAGAGTCATCTATAATCTGTTACTATGCAAACGGCTAGCTTTTAAATGTAAAATCAGCCGCTCCTTTAAATATTATATTCCATTAAACAAAAAGTCATTTATCACTAAAGTCGTATCACTACAGTAAAGTGTACTCAACGGCTAATCCTATCACGACTTTGAAGAAAGAGCATAAAATGTCCAATAAAGTTGGTCCAGCAACATTTTTAGTAAATATTATACGGTTGTCAGGTAAGTGGAAAAAATTGCGAGTGTTTCCTAACCAACATAACCTCAAAAAAATTTATAATTAATCTAACAAATTAATAATTAATTAACATAATTAATTGACAGTGGTAATATTGCTTGAAATTAAGCAAATATTCTGTAACGTAATAACAGAAAATCCGTACAAGGTAAAATATTTTAATGACATTTGCGGAACATATATTTAGCTCAATCAACTGACTTTTATCTAGGCCTAGTAACTACCTTTCACTACTATTTATCAGCTATTCCATTTGCTGATACAAAATCGAGAGTCATCTAATCTGTTATTATGCAAACGGCTAGCTTTTAAATGTAAAATCAGCCGCTCCTTTAAATATTAAATTCCATTAAATAAAAAGTCATTTATCCCTAAAGTAGTATCACTAAAAGGTAAAGTGAACATAACAGAAGAGGTAAATTATTTATCAGCAAAAGTATTACGTCATAACGGAGGTAATTCAAAACGTGTCGGCTAATATGAAACTGAAATCTTGTCACTCGTGGGGTCTCGGTGATTGCCTACCTCCTGACCTGTTCAGTCCGGCACTGAAAATACCCGCAGCATGATGATTTCAAGTAGAACAGTGTTTCCAGGAAAAACTTTGTAATTCACTGAGATTTTATTACATGTTTCAACTTTTCACGGTCATTTACAAGTGAAAACAAAAGTTTTCACTACTAAGTGACCATGATAAGCTGAGCCGGCAGTGGAAAAAAACCTAATTAGTGGATTTCATCACAGTTTTCTTTCTTCATGGTAAATACAATTACTAATGCCATTGGAATATCTGAGAGGCTCCGAGAGTATCTTGGATATTTAAAAGTACATAATTCTTATTAAATTTGTATTTTTTTTTAACTTGAACAATTTATGTTGATGTATCAAGATCACCATAATTTCTTAATACGAGGTGTGTTCAGAAAGTAACGAGAATTTTAATTTTTTAAACAAAATATGTATTTATTCTTCTATATTGATATTATCGCCTTCAAAATAGTCCCCATTGGAGATTACGCGCTTCTTCCAATCCTCGAAACACTTCTCAAACTCGATCTTTGAGATAGCCTTCAGTTCTTTCAGCGATGCGCTTTTAATTTCATCTACGGCTGTAAAACGACGGCCCTTTAAGGTTCTCTTTATTTTTGGAAATAGGAAAAAGTCACACGGAGCCATGTCTGGCAAATATGGAGGCTTGGGCGTCGTTACAGTACTGTTTTTGGCCAAAATTCACGAACAAGCAATGAAGTGTGAGCTGGTGCATTATCGTGGTGCAAAATCCATGAATTGTTTTTTCACAGATCCGGGGTTTTTTTCGGATTGCTTCATGCAAACGTCCTTATTGACCGTTTCACCTGGTGGCAGGAATTCATGATGCACTATTCCATTAATATCGAAGTGAGCATAACCTTCACGTTCGACTGCACTTGTCGTGGCGCCTCGGTGGCCTAGTTGATAGCGTACTGGGCTTTCACCCCGAGAATTCGGGTTCGATTTCCGGCCAGGGTTTGGCATTTTCATACGCTATAAATCATCCCATAGTCTGCATTAGCCCACGTGTGCACAATAGTCAGACGTTAAACAAAAAAAGCACTTGTCGAGCCTTTTTCGGTCTTGACGAGCCAGAATACCTCCACTGGGATGATTGAGCCTTAGTTTCGACGTCATATCCGTAAATCCATGTTTCGTCACCTGTTATAATACGTTTCAGTAATTCTGCATCGTCGTTGGCTTCATTTAGTGACGCCTGAGCAACTTTCATTCGCCGCTGTTTTTGTTTAAAATTCAACAATTTTGGAACGCATTTTGCTGCCACGCGTTTCATACACAAAACATTGGAAACTATGTCATGACATGATCCAATCGATATGCCAACATCATCAACGACCTCTCTAATTGTGATTCGGCGATTGTTCATAACCATTTCTTTCACTTTTTCCACGTTTTCATCGGTTGTTGATGTGCTGGGGCGTCCAGGGCGTTCGTCATCTTCAACGTCTTCACGGCCTTCTTGGAAACGCTTATACCATTCGTAAACTCTTGCTTTTCTCATAGCAGACTCACCATTGGCTTTTGTTAACATTTCACACACTTTGTTACACTTTATTCCATTTTTTACGCAAAATTTGATACAAATTCTTTGATCCATTTCTTGTAACAAACGAAAATCGCTGAGCTCATAAAAACACGTCTAACCTTAGTGGTTGTCACAGACAAAGTCAACAATGAAAACAACTGAAAGTTTTATCATACTTCAAGGGCATGTATACCAACATAATAAAAAAAATGTTTGACAATCGGACTCTCCAAGCCCGCGAAATTTAAAAATTCTCGTTTCTTTCTGAACACACCTCGTACTTCGTATAGGTAGAACGTAATGAGCCATATACATCTCAACGCCGCGCGACAAGTGTGATTCGATTTAACAAAGGTTTACAACCATTGTACAGTTTCACAGCTTGAAACTGCATTGAAACTGACTTCAGTGTGAGTTTACTTCTCATTATCATATAAGCTTTACACGGGTGGCTGTCATTTAGTACCAAAACTTTTTATGGTAAAATTACACACTATACGTCATTATTAAAAAAATTAGCAGTAGCGGGACTAGCCGACAGAAGGGAAAACTGAAATAAATGGAATCGAATAAATATATATTGATTTATATTTTAATTCATGATTCAAATATTTACTAAAAATTCTTTACAAGAAAGAAGTGCTACAGGGATAACTTGAACATTAATTTCAAATTCATCTTTTTTAATTTATTTTTTACATTTCTATATTTTTTATTTATTTATAAAAACACATGATGGTCTGTAAAAGCCCAGTACAAATAAAAACAATGTAATTTTATTTATAATATAAACATATATATATATATATATATATATATATATATATATATATATTGTAATATTTAAATGTATTAATTGATATGTACTGATTTATATTTCAAAACAAATTTACGTAAAATTCAAGAGCCGCCTCGGTGGCCTAGTTGATAGCGTACTGGGCTTTCACCCCGAGGACCCGGGTTCGATTCCCGGCTAGGGCTTGGCATTTTCATACGATATAAATCATCCCATCGTCTGCATTAGCCCAAGTGTGCACAATAGTCGGACGTTAAACACAAAAAAAAACAAAAAATCAATGTAAGAAATAGGCCCTGTAAGTATAACATTAATTATTAAGTAATAAATTTTTATTTATACACATCAATTACTAAGTAATCTCTCAACATTAATTACTAAGTAATCTGTTTTATTTATACACATTTTTTGGACACATTTTCATATTTATTTAATTACAAAAACACATGATGGGCTGCGCAATCGCAGAAGAAACAAATACAACTTATTTGGCACCAACGTGCTTTGATACTAATAACCCGCACATCTGTATACGCACATCTATATATGTATAGCTGTATAGCGCTGTGCAACGCACGAGTTATCTGCTGTTTATACTTTCATATAGGCCTACTCTAATACAAATATTATACGTGTACTGTAGTACACTCTAATACTCTAGGACTCTCGGCGTGCCGTAGCTTGCAGCAGCTGTGTTGAATTGATGACTCACCGTATACAGATTTAGCGTGACGCGAGCTCAATGCTTTTAACCCACTAAAAAAGTGTTAAACGCGCCTAAAGAAGTTTTCACTTAAAAAAAATCTCTACTTGCCTTGGAACAATAAATGTTTACTAATTTTCAAAATATTTTCATTTATCGAAGAAAAATTATGTTTTCTCAATTTTCCTATCGTTAATTATTACTTTTGGCATTACTTTTTAAAAGCGTAATTTCTTTTGAAGCCGATTGTGTTTTTACAAATTACAAGTTTTATAAGTTATAGTATTAATGTATTTAGTTTAAACAAACAAAATAGCTGTTTTCGGGAAACAAACGAATACGTTTGTTGAATGATCGAAGTGAGGTTTCTGTTTCAACTCGACCGTTAGGCATTTAGTTTGTGTGTTTGTTTCTTATACAGTATTGGTCAAAAGTATTGACCGATTGTTTTGAAATTTGGTACGAAGGTATTTTGTATAAAACTGAAGTGATGCATATATATCATTTTTCTCCATTTACTTCCGTTTTAAGATAGCGACCTCTGATTTAACGATATCAGAAGTTTTTAATCAAACGCATTGGCCGATTGTTTTGAAATTGTGTACGAAGGTACCTTGTACAAACCTCAAGTGACGCATATATAACATTTTTTCCTATTTACTTCCGTTTCAAGATGGCTGATTCTGATTTACAGTAACGAGTGAACACAGTTTTAGCCAAACGCTTTAACTTTGTACACACGTGCCTTGCATAAAGCCCGAACGACAAATGTATATAATTTTCTCTCACTCACTTCTGTTTCAAGATGGTGGCATCTGGTTTAACGTTGAGAATGTAATTGCTGGTTATTTCCTGTAATACTGGCTAAACGGCAAAAACTATTATAATTTTGACCTCTTTTGGAGAAATAGAAAAGCGCAATTTTTAATAAAGTTTATTAAATAACACTTTTCGTAAATATTACGGTTACTGGTTAAATTGGCGGAAAAAGTTACGAGCGCTGTCGTGGAGCGCTCTGTATATTAGTAACTCTGTATATTAGTTACGAATATACTGAGAGGTCTGCTGTTCTTTGGTTACGAGCGCTGTCGTGGAGCGCTCTGTATATTAATTAAGAATATACTGAGAGGTCTGCTGTTCTTTGGTTACGAGCGTTCTGTATATTAATTAAGAATATACTGAGAGGTCTGCTGTTCTTTGGTTACGAGCGCTGTCGTAGAGCGCTCTGTATATTAATTAAGAATATACTGAGAGGTCTGCTGTTCTTTGGTTACGAGCGCTGTCGTGGAGCGCTCTGTATATTAACTAAGAATATACTGAGAGGTCTACTGTTCATTGGTTACGAGCGCTGTCGTAGAGCGCTCTGTATATTAGTTACGAATATACTGAGAGGTCTACTGTTCTTTGGTTACGAGCGCTATCGTGGAGCGCTCTGTATATTAGTTACGAATATACTGAGAGGTCTGCAGTTCTTTGGTTACGAGCGCTCTGTATATTAGTTACGAATATACTGAGATGTCTGCTGTTCTTTGGTTACGAGCGCTGTCGTGGAGCGCTTTGTATATTAATTAAGAATATACTGAGAGGTCTGCTGTTCTTTAGTTACGAGCGCTCTGTATATTAGTTACGAATATACTGAGAGGTCTGCTGTTCTTTGGTTACGAGCGCTCTGTATATTAGTTACGAATATACTGAGAGGTCTGCTGTTCTTTGGTTACGAGCGCTCTGTATATTAGTTACGAATATACTGAGATGTCTGCTGTTCTTTGGTTACGAGCGCTGTCGTGGAGCGCTTTGTATATTAATTAAGAATATACTGAGAGGTCTGCTGTTCTTTGGTTACGAGCGCTATGTATATTAGTTACGAATATACTGAGAGGTCTGCTGTTCTTTGGTTACGAGCGCTCTGTATATTAATTAAGAATATACTGAGAGGTCTGCTGTTCTTTGGTTACGAGCGCTGTCGTAGAGCGCTCTGTATATTAGTTACGAATATACTGAGAGGTCTGCTGTTCTTTGGTTACGAGCGCTCTGTATATTAGTTACGAATATACTGAGATGTCTGCTGTTCTTTGGTTACGAGCGCTATCGTGGAGCGCTCTGTATATTAGTTACGAATATACTGAGAGGTCTGCTGTTCTTTGGCTACGAGCGCTCTGTATATTAGTTACGAATATACTGAGATGTCTGTTGTTCTTTGGTTACGAGCGCTGTCGTGGAGCGCTTTGTATATTAATTAAGAATATACTGAGAGGTCTGCTGTTCTTTGGTTACGAGCGCTCTGTATATTAGTTACGAATATACTGAGAGGTCTGCTGTTCTTTGGTTACGAGCGCTCTGTATATTAGTTACGAATATACTGAGAGGTCTGCTGTTCTTTGGTTACGAGCGCTCTGTATATTAGTTACGAATATACTGAGATGTCTGCTGTTCTTTGGTTACGAGCGCTGTCGTGGAGCGCTTTGTATATTAATTAAGAATATACTGAGAGGTCTGCTGTTCTTTTGTTACGAGAGCTCTGTATATTAGTTACGAATATACTGAGATGTCTGCTGTTCTTTGGTTACGAGCGCTGTCGTGGAGCGCTTTGTATATTAATTAAGAATATACTGAGAGGTCTGCTGTTCTTTTGTTACGAGCGCTCTGTATATTAGTTACGAATATACTGAGATGTCTGCTGTTCTTTGGTTACGAGCGCTGTCGTGGAGCGCTTTGTATATTAATTAAGAATATACTGAGAGGTCTGCTGTTCTTTGGTTACGAGCGCTCTGTATATTAGTTACGAATATACTGAGATGTCTGCTGTTCTGAGATGTCTGCTGTTACGAGCGCTGTCGTGGAGCGCTTTGTATATTAATTAAGAATATACTGAGAGGTCTGCTGTTCTTTTGTTACGAGAGCTCTGTATATTAGTTACGAATATACTGAGATGTCTGCTGTTCTTTGGTTACGAGCGCTGTCGTGGAGCGTTTTGTATATTAATTAAGAATATACTGAGAGGTCTGCTGTTCTTTGGTTACGAGCGCTCTGTATATTAGTTACGAATATACTGAGATGTCTGCTGTTCTTTGGTTACGAGCGCTGTCGTGGAGCGCTTTGTATATTAATTAATAATATACTGAGAGGTCTGCTGTTCTTTGGTTACGAGCGCTCTGTATATTAGTTACGAATATACTGAGATGTCTGCTGTTCTTTGGTTACGAGCGCTGTCGTGGAGCGCTCTGTATATTAATTAAGAATATACTGAGAGATCTGCTGTTCTCTGGTTACGAGCGCTATTGTGGAGTGCTCTGTATATTAACTAAGAATATACTGCGAGGTTTGCTGTTCTTTGAACTACTAGTATAGGAGTACAAATATCTTGCAATATTAGTGAAATACATATAGAGTATTGAAGGACGCAGAATGCAAAATGTGAAAGACTTTGTGTACTTAAATTGCCTATTCAGCCCCTGGTTGAAGTCATCCCTGACACGCAGCACGTAAGTCGTTGACTGGTGGAATACCCCATGAATTGAAAGTGTCCACGAAGCAATACAAAAGCAAATAATGATTAATTAGGTAAATTTCAACAAACACCTTGCAACATAAAGCTTATATCAAAGAACAGTTAGTTTATAACTGTCAGTTAAGCGAAAAAAATTATTTAAAATGAATATTTAACTACAGAAAAGGAAAATGTGTAGATTTTTTTTTATCCTCTATCAATACAAAGGTTGACTTGTATCAATTACAAACTAATGTTTGCGTGTATTGTATTTTTTAAGATAAATTAGGCATACTTTTAAATAATAAATAAACATTTTTTTTTTGTTTTAACGTCCGACTATTGTGCACACTTGGGCTAATGCAGACGATGGGATGATTTATTGCGTATAAAAGTGCCAAGCCCTTGCCGGGAATCGAACCCGGGTCCTCGGGGTGAAAACCCAGTACGCTATTAACTAGGCTACAATCTGTTGAGGAAAAGATTGATTTTAAAACTTTGAAACTAAACAGAAGCCCTGACCGTCATTACTTTTTTTAAATTTAATTTCGAACATTTTTTTAACGATTTTAATGTTAGCTTCGGCGAGAGGAGTAAATAGAAAAAAAAGTGTACCGAGCGGGAAAATGTAACGGAAATATGGAACGGACGATTAAACGAATTTTGCCTATTTCTGTCTCTTTCTTTTTCTTTCTCCTTTTCGATAACAGTACGCTAGTATTATACGAAAACGTTGTGTTGCTTTAGTTTCGGTATTTTTCCTAAATTGAAGCACACGTGCACGTTGTAACCGTTTATAATACATTCGAAATTAATATAAACGTTTATAGTAATTGTTGTTAATACTGATAGTTTTTAACATAACCTGGAACTTATTATAGCCTATCAGCTGTTCAATGAAATCAGCGTTACGAATTAATATAAAACAACTGATCTTTTCTTCTTCTTTTCGTTTCACCCTCTTTGGGGTACGCTGAATCAATCATTTCTTGCGCGCTGTACTTTTCTTTGTTCCCAGTAGCTATTCATTCTTTCCGATCTTCTCTTCCTCTCCTCTTCCGAAATGATAGGTTTAGGTCTTATTTTGGTTTTATCTTGGAATCTTATTCTTTCGTCCTTGGTACTTATCTTAGCAGTTTGGTCAAGCAGTGAATTTTCTGTAATTTTTAAGTCTATTAGGTCTTTTTCAATTTCTTTAAACCAGTTCGGTTTTGTTTTACGATTATGGAAAAAATCAAACACCTGTTTCGTCAATCTATTGGAATTCATTCTAAGAAGATGGCCGTAAAAATTTATTCTCCTTTTTCTCATAGTATCTGACAGTTTTTCAATTTTCTTATAGAGAGCTTCATTTCTTATATATACTACCTTATTATCCTGAAATTTTGTTCCTATAATTTTTCTTAAGATTTTCCTTTCCGTTATTTCAAGCTTTTCCATCTGGCCTATGCGATTCATGGTTAATGTTTCTGCTGCGTACAGTGCTTCCGGCTTGATCACTGTTTTATAATGTTTAATTTTGGACTCCCATGAAAGGGATTTCTTATTGTATGTTTCTTTCGTCAATTGGAAGGCCAATTCAAGTTTGTTTTTCCTGGATTCCATTGCCTTGCCCTCATCTGCATTCCAACTAATCCATTCACCAAGATATTTGAACTCTTTTACAATTTCTATTTTCTTTTCTTGGATTTTAAGGTATATATTTGAGTATTTGTTGTTTGTCATGATTTTGGTCTTTTCAAAAGATATGTTTAGACCTATTTTAGCTGCTTGTTTCTTCAATTCAAGAATCTGCTCCCTTGCTTCCTCCATTGTTTCAGCAAACAAGGCCATATCATCTGCAAAACTGATCTTTTATTATAAATACAGTAAATAATTTCCAAGCTAGGTTCACGTATTTACGGAAGCGAAACAAGATATTTGTAAACATGTCTTTGCACTAATTGTACGCGGTGTGGCTAGAAAATAACCGGACTGATTTTCGAACGCTCGAGATATACATTCTGCGCGTTTGACAATGGTAGGACGTTGACCTTGAATGCTCTATCTACTCCGTCATTTTGATTATTGCCCAATATCTAGTTCGCTCACAGCAGTCGTTTGAACAGTACCGTTTGCCCTGCGTTGCCTTAGTGGAGCTACGCGTTAATATGACATTTCTCGTTAAACTCGGAAAAACTGCCGCAGAAATATTAAATTCGTTGCAAAAAGTGTATCGTGACGAGTGTTTACCCCGAACTCAAGTTTTTGAGCGGGATAGAAGATTCAAAAAGGGAAGAGAGGACGTTACAGATGATCCACGTCTTGGTTGCCTACGAACAGCAAGAAGGTTTCCAATGTAAATGATGTTAAATAAAAAGTTATAAAAAATACAGTCCGGTTATTTTCTAGCCACACCTCCTCATATATTCTGGAAAGATATTAACAAAAGCTTTGCTTCTGTTGGTAACGTCTCGAGTTCAACAAATGTGCTTTTTTTGATATTTCAAATTATACACTTAGTTTCATTGCGAATTTCCCCGCAGGAGTGCAGACTATTTGCACCTATTGAGAGGATTTAGACGTCCCTCGCGGTACCCGGGTCTAACACACTTACACTTGCGGCTTTCACTTTACACTCACGCTTATATTTAGGAAGGCGATAATAGCCTCAATGTACTTTTCGTCTTAAAATAACCAAAAAAAGAAATGTTAGAATCGACGTGTTTTTGTATGAGGGTTTTTGTTTTTTAAATGGTCACAAGTCATGGGAGAAGTACGACAACGAAACACGCCAAATTTCGTCAAAAATCAGTCAGTCTCCAGCGAAGACGTGCCGTTAAAAATGTACAAACATCAAATTTTCTAAATATCGGTACAACGATTTTTATTAAAATTTGCTTCAACAACACTTCCAAGTCGCTAGGAGAAAAAAAAATAATTCAAGCTTAAAGTTATGTCAGTGTAGCAAACTTGAAAAAGTGTAAGTTAGATGCGGTACCCGAGTCTACACACACACTACACTTACGACTTTAACACTTTACACTCACACTTACATTTAGTGAGGCGATAATAGCCTCAATGTGCTTTTCGCCTTAAAATAACAACAAAAAGTCACTGTGAATCTCTAAAGCGACCTTCATTATCCGTAACACTAACAGTATTGAAAAATAATTACAGTCTAAGGTGTACATGTTGAAAATCAAATACTGACGTCAATATTGACGAATATCAGGATGACCTTGGAGCGATCATAGATTTGCATATTTAAGGGGAGAAATTAGTACAACCAGGTCCTCTCTGGCATTTAACCACATAAAAAATACTACAATGAAAATAAAATAAATACAATGTCACATAAAATGAAACTAAAATTACAGAATAAGTCATTAAAATGAAATAGTACCAATAAATACAAAACT
>CM040182.1:17522056-17529556 GCA_022606455.1 Callitettix versicolor | reverse complement strand
AGAGAGAGAGAGAGAGAGAGAGAAGATATTTTATTTTAGTTGTAAATAGGCCTATTATTGTTTCTATTACAGTTTTGTAGTAATTTCGTTTGAATTTCATTATGGATCAACGGGAACATAAAATAGTCTTAAGCTACTTGAAAGTGTAGAAAAAGAAGACAAAGATAAAGAACGAGTCGTGCTTGCAATGAGAAAATTTAAGAAGACATTTGTTTGGCCCAGAAATCATCGGAGCACTGTACACGCCGATGAAATTATTGAACGTGCAGGGACAGATATATCCGAAGAAGAGTGTTTATTAGTGAAAATGATATAGATTGAAAGGCTGCACTGGAGGACTTAGATGAGGAAGTAATAATTTTGTGCTTTTAAAATGAAAATGAAAATTTTAATTTAGGCAAAGACAAAGTTACAAAGTGGTTCGCACACATGGAAAAACAAATTTACGTGGAGGAATTCGTCGACAATCATATGAAGAGAGAGAATCAGTGTGGGCCTTCCCTATCCGAGGAATAATATTTAAATATTATTAAATATTTTTTTTGTTTTGTTTTGATAAATATTGTATTATTAAAAAGAAATATTTGTTGTATTTTGTTTTTGGTTTTTTATCATTCTTTGTGTTTTTTTTTTGTGTTTAACGTCTGACTATTGTGCACACTTGGGCTAATGCAGACGATGTGATGATTTATAGCGTATGAAAATGCCAAGCCCTGGCCGGGAATCGAACCCGGGTCCTCGGGGTGAAAGCCCAGTACGCTATCAACTAGGCCACCGAGGCGCCGTTCTTTGTGGAGACGTGCAATAGCAATATATACTATGCAACCTAGCAGATGATCAAAACCTAATTCTCAAGTAAATATAATGTATTTTTAATTAATAAATATTTAAAAGTTTTTACATTTTGGTTTGTTATTTCAAAATCGCTTAAAGACATAAGAGTACAAAATGCGGTAATTTTTTTATAACCACTTGTATAACATGTTACTGCGTGTCTTGTCCAAGGTTAAGAATATACAGCGAGGTCTACTGTTCTTTGAACTATTGCTTTTAATAAAACAAAACTTTCTGGCTTATACTGTGGGCACGGGTCGTTTCCTTTTGCTGAAGCCAGCCTTTCTTGTAAAATGACGTTACATCACCAGTGTTGTGGATTTTGTCAGCTCTTTCAGTAAAAGTAATAAATAAAGTGATTATATGCTAGAAGAAAGTACCAGAGTAGGCTTAAGTTGGTAGACAACAGCTACAGCTACAAGACAAGATGACACGGCCATGGCCCGAGGACGTACAAGGAGTTGGCCCTGAGATCAAGCGCATCCAATGGTTTATTAGCAACACCGTTTACCGAACCCATCCGCTATCCAGCGATGTCGTATAGCCTTACGTTCTGCAATCTACTTGACTTGCGATATAAAACTTATGATGTAATTGCGGTTGGTATTGACATTTAGGTATAAGCAACATTAAAGGTTTGGTAGACCTTATAGGCATTTAGTAAGAGCCGTGAAAGGAAAATAAACAGTTTAGAAACTTGTGTGGCAAGTACATCCTTAAAGGGGTCCAGCAAGTGGCATATATGGTCTATGTAGCAATAAGTTTCCAATGGATCTTTCTGTAAAAATTCGCCGAAGTTGAATGAAAAAAATGTATTTAAAAGTAAAATTCAGTTTAAAATTAAAACGAAAAGTTCAAAATTTTCTGTAAATAAATTAAATTTTATTTTCAATTTCTGTACAACCTAAAACCAAAAGTCATTAGACTTCATGTTTACGTGTGAAGTCAGTTAGTCAAAATTCAAATTTTTCGAAACGATATAACTTGAATAATCGCAACACACAGATGTTTCTCTGACGTGATGGAAGCCAATTTCCAAAAATATTTTTCCTACATAATTTTTGAAACTGATTTCACCATAGTGTGCATCATGACAATCTGCATATTTAAGCATTTAGATATTTCAAATTGCATTGCAAATACGAAAACGAACTCGAAAGCGTCAAATTAAAGTTCGTAATTTCGAAGGATTTTGAAAATTCAAAACGCTTATTTACACAGTTTTTAATGCTAATTTTGACGTTGAAATGAGATTTTACCACGGAAATTGAAGGCAAGATAGTTATGATTTTCTAAGCACTTTGAAACTGTTTAATAAATTTTGCTGGTCAATGAAATTTTCCAAGTTGTTACCGAAATCGAATTTTTGTTTGCGAAATTTGAATGAAATCTGACTACAATGCAAACATAGGCGCTTATATATGTTAGATTTCATTATCAATATATGGAAACAGGAAACCCAGTTAAAACTAAAATAGGCACAGGGTCTAAGGCCATTAAAACAAACATCATAGGATTTGCATATGATTTGGCCCTACTTGCCCTTAATCTACAGGAAGCAAGAGAAGAAATAATTAGCCTTGATAGCATTGCGCAGAAGTTAGGCTTAAGAATATCATATGAAAAAACATAGATCATGGCCATGAACCCGCTATGCGTAAATAAAGTGAACATTAACGGAAACACCATAAAGCTCGTGGAATGTTTCAAATATCTAGGAGAAACCATAACACAATCTAGACGAAAAACCCGCACTACTCAACAGGGTAGCAAAAATTTAAAAAGCCCAGCTACTAACTTGACCAACGTGCAAGAAAAAATGCCTGTCAATAAAAACCAAAATACGCCACTACAAATCAGTGGTACTCCCAGAAACATTATATGCCACCAGTGAAACTCTCTTCCAATCAAAAAATAATAACAAGACGGACCCGCTACTTAAGACAGAGAGAAGGATCATCAGAACGTGTCTCAACAAAAGCTACCGGAAAGACGGGACCTGGAGAATAGCCACCAATGAAACAGTATACAAATATATCGACCCAGTTCTCAGTGTAATGAAAAAACGAAGAATTTCCCACTTCTTTCACATATTAAGAATGCCGGAGGACAGAATCCTGAGACAACTGGTAATGAGAAGCATCAATAGGAAAACACAGGGAATATACATCAAACAAGTCCTCAGAGACCTCAGTGAAATAGGACTGAAAATGGATGATGCAACAGACAAATGTAAAATAACACGCATTCTTAAGACCCATAAATTTAAAGTGGATAAACCGAAGAGACACAAGAAGGTGGTGATCACAGATGCCGTCAGTAAGCAACGAATTGATCGAATGAGGGAGGGATTATTGGAGAAGGAAATTCCTAACAGCCCAATGTTAGGAAGAACTGAAATTTAGACTAAAGTGTGTCCCATGAGGCCAAAAAATTATAATATATATATATATATATATATATATATATATATATGTATAAAATTGTAATAAAAACGTTATATTAATTTTTGGTACTTACTATATACAAGATAATATAATAGAACTATAATAGAAGGTGCAACGGTAGCTACTTTTGCTGGTGACACAGCAATACTCGTAACAGGTAAAAAAATTGAAGAAGTAACAAACAAACTCCAGTGAGACTCTAACGTCGTGAGTAATTGGACAAAAAATGGCGTATTCAACTAAATGAAACAAAATCAAAGCATGTAAATTTCACCAATCTGAAGATTAAGCAATATTTGCCTGTAATAATCAATTCAGTTCCGATCTCACATGCAAACACCGCTAAGCACTTGGGAATTACTCAAGATGTTAGACTCAAGTGGAAGGAACATATTAAAAAGAAGAAACAAGAATTAAATATAAAATTAGGAAAAATCTATTGGCTGCTGGGGAGAAATTCGATATAAACAATTCGTAAGAAATTTTTGTTATATCGGCAGGTGCTGAAACCGGTTTGGACATATGGGATTCAACTTTGGAGATGTGCAAAGAAGACCAATATTAATACAATACAGACATTCCAAAACAAAGTGCTTCTCTGCATAGTTAATGCTCCGTGGTATGTGAGGAGTGATAACCTACACAGAGATCTCAAAGTGGAACTAGTCAACGAAGAAGTGAAGAAGCACGCAGTGAGGCATGGACAACGCATCTCTAGACATTTACTTCCTGAGATGTGCACTTTGCTGGACACTGGTACGGGAGGTAGACGACTGCGCAGAACAAAGCCTTAATTGTTAATTGAGAGTAACCAATGGGTTATATCTCTTAAAGTGTTTTTCATAATAAAACTAAATTACTAAATGAGTAAATCCTCAGTTGTAATGTATATAATAAATAAAATAATTTTTATTGCTTGAAAGTTTTTGGGAAAAAAATGTAAGGTAAATCATTGTTACAACGAACTTTACAATAATAATTAAAAGAAACTGAACACTGTGGCGGATCGGCTTCATCCACCAATAACGAATGTTCAACTCCAGTTCAGCTGTAGATAATCTTGAGATGAAGTAAGGAGCTTACTGTAAGCTTACTTCAGTTGTGGTATTTTATGAATGTCATGGCGGAAAACACACTTTCGCATGCATAGTGCTCCCAAAAATCGAAGTCATTTTCAGTTAAAAATCTCGTAACTTTGGAAAGTTTCCTTAAAGAGTAGTTTAAAAAAAATATGGCTCTTTTATTGTCCGGTCTGCAGGAATATATCAGCTTGACGTTCGCACAGATCACGTTTGTAGGTGATGTTCTTGATCTTCGATGGTACCTCCATGAGGTTTATTACAAAGCGGCGTACTGCTTTTGAGTGTTTCAATTTCCTTGTATTGAGTTCATAAATAATTGGTTTTTTGTGGATTTCATTGAAGAAAACACACTTTCGCATGCATATGTGCTCCCAAACATCGAAGCATTTTCAGTTAAAAATCTCTCAAGTTTGGGAAAGTTTCCTTAAAGAGCAATTTTTAAAAAATATGGCTCTTTTCTTGTCCGGTCTGCTGGAACATATCAGCTTGACGTTCACACAGTTCAAGTTGCAGATGATATTCTTGATCTTCGATGGTACCTCCAAGAGGTTTATTACAAAGCGGCGTACTGCTTTTGAGTGTTTCAATTTCCTTGTATTGAGTTCATCAATAATTGTTTTTTTATGGATTTCATTGAAGAAAACACCTTTCGCATACATATGTTCTCCCAAACATCGAAGTCATTTTCAGTTAAAAATATCTCGTTTGGAAAAGTTTGAGTTGAAGTTCACACAGTTCAAGTTGTAGGTGATGTTCTTGATCTTCGAAGGTACCTCTAAGAGGTTTATTACAAAGCGGCGTACTGCTTTTGAGTGTTTTAATTTTCTCAAGTCTTGTATTGAGTTCATCAATAATTTGTTAGAAAATCCAATAACGTTATTACGTTTACACCTCTCTCCTAGTTGCAGACAGCCAGGGAAGTGTGTCAAGTTGTTTTCCAAAGCACGTTTGAAAACTCTCAGCTTATTCAGGAATCCACTTACTATTCCCATCCTTGAAGACTCAAGTTTAACCTGGGGTCTGCCAGGGATTTTTGATGTGCTGATTCTGGCAATCTGTTTCTTTATTCGTTATCGTATTTGGATAATATTTATTTCGAAACCTTATTCTCAAAAAGATATTTTTAATGTCTTTTTTCTCTAGTAAGACACTGAGGACACATCTGTCCGTCAGTTGGACAACGCTGATCTAGTGGGTCAGGAGCTGTGCTAATTCCAGGGTTCCTGGTCTGGGTGGGCCATGATGGCCGCTCCAATAGATTATTTTGCAATAGAAATTCCATAAAAACTTATTTAGGTAAGTTTAATTTAATGATAAAATGATAGAATTCCCACAACATAAAGTGTAATTTATCATTTACGAATAAATACAATAACAATACTGAGAGGTAAGTTCAAACACTTTAACGTGATTCTTCACAGAAATTTTTGTAGCCAAAGCTACGAAAACAGATTTTTTTTGTGTTTAACGTCCGACTATTGTGCACACTTGAGCATTAGCAGACAATGGGATGATTTATAGCGTATGAAAATGCCAAGCCCTGGCCGGGAATCGAACCCGGGTCCTTGGGGTTGAAAGCCCAGTACGCTATCAACTAGGCCACCGAGGCGGCTAAAACATAGATAACAAGGTTATGAATATAAGAGAAAGTTAGTGCAGTACGTTTTATTTATTTATGAATATTTTGAATGAGTTCAAGTTACAAACATTTCAAAAACCACACTGGCGATGTGTTCCGACAGTCAGCCGGATGAACGAAAAATTGAGTCCTTGGTTCAGACAATCTCTCCCGGTTGGTAAAAATCTCTGTAAGGATATCTCCTAACATTTAATTAAAATCTATTAATCCCTCAACAACAATTATTAACCATGTTATTATTTACTAGAAAATCCCTACTTAACAATTCCAGAAACATCATTAATAATATCTATTAATAATCCTTGAGGAATGATGTTCAGTAATTTCCAGACATTTCCGAGAAGTCTTTGTTCCTCACGTGATGTTTCTGCAAGGCGAAATGCTTCGACCATAACGTCGCTGTTAGTCATTTGTCCGGTCCTGTTTCCTTTGTCAGACTAGGATGCTATGTTCTAACATATTTTGTGTCGACATATGGGACATATGAATTGCGTTTGTGAGAGAGGTTAAATGATTTTGTACGGTAATTACAATACATAAGTAATTGCACATGACATACTGATTTGTCGGTATGACCTCTGTGCACTTTGGTATAGAAAACATTTTACTGCAAGTTCTTCCCCCTCCCAATACTTTAAATATAAGAATTGGTAAGCACTATATTTTTGTATTTCAACTCGGAGGTTACAAAATTAGTAGTTCAGAAATTACAAAACTATATTTTCAAAAAAGTTAAAAAAATTGTTGAAAATTCGCTTTCATCGCGTCAAGGAAACAACTAAGTGCTGCCATTACACTAATATTACGTTCCAAAAGAAAATACCACTGTTGTTTTTGTTTTCTCCCTTAAAAAAAAGTACATAAAACAACTGTGATTAATTTTTCACGGCCAAATTTCAAGGGACTGATGTAGGGTTGCGATACTTCCTGCAAAAGTGGGACACATCCTCTTTTTAATGACTTCGTCCTCTGACCGATCGGCATTATGTTAGTTATTTGACTGGCGTACCAGGAAACGGTGAATTAGTTGCGATTTGAACTGTGTCACAACCACGCGGTCACAGACTGGGCGGTATTTGGAGACTTTCCGCTCGAAGTGCAAATGTTTGCCTTCAAAATTAACGCAGTTAACCCTCCAGTACACTCGTAGGCTACCAGTTACAATAGTATAAGCGGGTGGACTGTGAGTCCATCAATTGTATCTTCAATTTTTTTACTTTCAAAGTGCCTTTCTGTATGTTTGTGTCTATGTCATGAGTTTTTAGTTTCAATAAACAGTAATTAGGATTATGACCTATTCTTCCCGTCAGTGGTCTAGTTATTCATCTCGTAAAGGCTACCGCGGTTTCGAAACTCAATCGTTTCATCTTCAGGCCGTGATACAAAATGTTAACTCCCTCTGTCGAGGACGTCACAAAGTCAAACAAAACATTAAAAACATACCACAAACACTGAGCACAATTACACGATTAAAATATGTACGATGAAATTTGGTTTG
>CM040182.1:17457056-17519556 GCA_022606455.1 Callitettix versicolor | reverse complement strand
TCTTCATAAAGCGGTTAAAATTATAATAGGTCTTGCCGTTCAGCCAATATTACAAGAAATAGCCAGCAATTACACTCGTCATTGTTAAATCAAAATGCCGCCATCTTTAAATGGAAGCGATTACGGAAAAACCTATACGTACGTCGTTGGGTTTGTACGAAATACCTTCGTACCAAATTTCAAAACAATGCGTTTGGCTAAAACTACGTGTTTTCGTAATCGTTAATATCAGTGGCCGCCATCTTGAAACAGTAGTGAATGGGAAGACATTTTATACACTCGTCGTTTGGGCTTTGTAGTAGGTATCATCAAACCAAATTTCAAAACAAAATCGCTCAATGCATTTGGTTATAACCGTTGTATACTCGTCGTCATTAAATTATATATATATTTTTTCTTTGTTTAACGTCCGACTATTGTGCACACTTGGGCTAATGCAGACGATGGGATGATTTATAGCGTATGAAAATGCCAAGCCCTGACCGGGAATCGAACCCGGGTCCTCGTTATGAAAGCCCAGTACGCTATCAACTAGGCCACCGAGACGGCTCATTAAATTATAGGCAGCCATCTTGAAACAGAAGTGAAGTGGAAAAAATGTTATACATAAGTCGTTCGGGTATTATACAAGGTACTTTCGTGCCAAATTTCAAAATAATCGGTCACTGAGTTTGGCCAAAACTGCGTAATGAATTAACAAACACACAAACCAAAGGCCAAACGGTCGAGTTAACAGAGTCCTTGCTTCAATCGGTCAACTAATATTATTAATAGCGAGGTCTAAAGCTAGTAAGAGTCGATCGTGTGGAAAATCAGATATAACGCAATATAAAATCTTTAAAGGATGTAAGACAGTGAGGTTGAAATCGTTATAAATACAATGTAGGACGTTTTAATTTAAGCGATACACGAATTATTATTGGGCCATAGACGATCGATGTTTGGTAATACTCGAGTATTCAGAAGATCAAGACGACACGCCCAAACTACCTAACCACTTTGTCCAAAGCCTTCTGATCCAGAAAGTCCATTAATTTCGATCTAAATATAGTCTGTGCTCGAGATAGGCTATTAAGTACGGATTTGATTGTGAAAAAAACAATCAACCTTATGAATATTAAGTAACTTCAATTAAATCACGGTAGCCTATAACGTTTTGTTCCATGCTTATACTAATTGCTTTATTACTAAGGATCATAATGGAAAGTGCTTTTTGCATACACATTATTCGTCACGTTATTTAATATTATCTGTTTTTTTTTTTTTTTTTTTTTTTTTTTTTTTTTTTTTTTTTTTTAACGTCCGACTATTGTGCACACTTGGGCTAATGCAGACGATGGGGGTTCGATTCCCGGCCAGGGTTTGGCATTTTCATACGCTATAAATCATCCCATCGTCTGCATTAGCCCAAGTGTGCACAATAGTCGGACGTTAAACAAAAAAAAAGCACTTGTCGAGCCCTTTTCGGTCTTGGCGAGCCAGAATACCTCCACTGGGATGATTGAGCCTTAGTTTCGCCGTAATATCCGTAAACCCATGTTTCGTCACCTGTTACAATAAGTTTCAGTAATTCTGCATCATCGTTGACTTTATTTAGTGACTCCTGAGCAACTTCCATACGCCGCTGTTTTTGTTCAAAATTCAACAATTTTGGAACGAATTTTGCTGCCACGCGTTCAATACACAAAACATTGGAAACAATGTCATGAAATGATCCAATCGATATGCCAACATCATCAGCGATCTCTCTGATTGTGATTCGGCGATTGTTCATAACCATTTCTTGCACTTTTTCCACGTTTTCATCAGTTGTTGATGTGCTTGGGCGTCCAGGGCGTTCGTCATCTTCAACGTCTTCACGGCCTTCTTGGAAACGCTTATACCACTTGCTTTACTCATAGCAGACTCACCATAGGTTAACATTTCACACACTTTGTTATACTTTATTCCATTTTTTACGCAAAATGTGATACAAATTCTTTGATCCATTTCTTTTAACAAACGAAAATCGCTGAGCTCATAAAAACACGTCTAACAAAGTGTCTGTCACAAAGTCAACAATTAAAACAGATGAAAGTTTTATCATACTTCTAGGGCATGTATACCAACGTAATAAAAAGAATGTTTGACAATCGGACTCTCCAAGCCCACGAAATTTTAAAATTCTCGTTAGTTTCTGAATTTTTTTTTTTTTTTTTTTTTTTTTGATATTTAACGTCCGACTATTGTGCACACTTGGCTAATGCAGACGATGGGGCGTATGAAAATTCCAAGCCCTGGCCGGGAATCGAACCCGGGTCCTCGGGGTGAAAGCCTAGTACGCTATCAACTAGGCCACCGAGGCGGCTATTATCTGGTTTGTAATCACAGTAATAAATATGTATCATAATATATATTAAATGTTATCTGAGCTAGTACAAGATCTAAGACAAAAATCCACGCTAAACGTTCTAACCAAATGGAGGTTACATGGTCTGGTAACTCCTGAAACAGTACCTACTATACAACAGAGCTTCTTGGATTCTAGTTAAATACACTGGTGCCCTTAATGAATTTTAGCAGTCCCTTGACCAGCTCATTCTGCTAGAGGTCCTCAGGTTCTGATAGCCAAGAACTCTTTACCTGCTGGTATTTGCAGTTTTCTTATCCGTGCTGATATCCTACGCACGTTTCATGTTATAATGTACTGGCTGACAGCCTTTAGTGTTAGAGTACAGTTCCCGTCAGCTCTGTCATCTCCGCCCTAAAGAGTAGTGTTTGTCACGCCAAGGTTTGATCCCTGAGTGGTTTTTTCTTTGATACCACCTCATCTCTTCTCAGTTTGCCATTTTGCACTGGCAACAGCCATTTGTAGACCTTACTAATTTGAGATGTTCGATCCCATCTATCACTTCTTCGATTGCAGATGTGTAGGTCTGCCTAGTCTGCTCTAATTCATTAGTGAGTTCTACAGGGTTAGAAACAGCCCCAAGTTTCACGCAAATCCATGCTATTTCCACTTTTCCAGATTTACTTTGCCAGTTTTGTGGGTTTTGACGACTTATTTAATAGGTGAATACTCAAAATGGATTTTCGCAATTCTTATGTAAATCTTTTAACACAAAATAAATACTTTTTTTATTTTACAAATTTACAACTAAGTCACATGACTTATCAAGTAATATTTCATTCACTAGAGTCAAGTACATGAAGGTATGTCCAAGATCTGACCCATCGGCCAGGCCCCCACTTCACTAACACATCAAATCACAAGGCTTAGTCCTTTTCAATCTGCGCTGATCTTGACTGATCCTAAGCAGCGGCAGTACTTCCACATTAGTATGTGTCGCCAGTCTCTTTTTATGTTTCGTTGCAAGTTTAATTTCTTCTACAACGGTAGGAACTTCCAAGTCCCGATGCATATCGTCATTTCGTGCATACCATGGAGCATTGCAGATACTTCGCAGTACTTTGTTTTGAAACGTTTGGATCATCATTGCACTTGTTTTCTTGGTACAACCACATATATCCACATAGGCTTTAGAACTTTCTTATATATCAGCAGCTTGTTTTGTAAAGAGAGTTGTGAATGCCTTCCCAACAGCCACTGCATTTTCTTGAATTTAATGTTCAGCTCCTGCCTCTTTTTTTTGACATGTTCTTTCCACCTAAGTTTTGCATCCATTCCAAGGATTCGCATATGGAATTCTTTGTAAGTTGATAGTGACGACCACTGGAACAACTTTACGATTTGTAAAGTTGACATGCACTGATTTACTCTCATTCAGCTTGATCCTCCATTTCTCTGTCCACTTGATGATCTTACTAACAGAATTTTGTAACTTGTTAGTTGCGTCTTCCACATTTTCCGCAACTGCCATTACAGCTGTGTCATCTGCAAAGGTGGCCATAGTAGTGTTCTCCATCCCATAGTGGTGGTATATCCCGTGTGTAAAGCAAGTACAGTACTGGGCCCAGAACACTTCCCTGGGGCATTCCAGCATGTGTCTCTTTAAGGTCGGAATACTCATCTTCAACTTTAACTCTAAAGTACCGACCTACTAGATAAGACTTTAGTATAAGGTACCACTCGTAGCTCAAAGTGTCAAAATAGTCACTGTATAAAATAAAAAATGCAATTGTCAGTTGTCCCTAAACAATAAATATTAATAAAAATTCCAAGAACTGCGTGATACCACTGACACGTTGTACTGTATATAGGCCTAAGTCCTGAGAACCTAAACATTTTTTTTTTTTTTTTAACGTCCTACTATTGTGCACACGTGGGCTAATGCAGACGATGGGATGATTTATAGCGTATGAAAATGCCAAGCCCTCACCGGGAATCGAACCTCGGTCCTCGGGGTAAAAGCCTAGTATGCTATCCACTAGGCCACAGAGGCGGCATCCCTTATTTTGAAGCAAATATTATTGGAACGGGATAATATAATCCAGAACAAGGAGTTAAAACTTTTGATTACCTGAGCATACTTATTGGCTAGGTTATAAAATATGAAGTACATTGATATAACCGCCATTACCTCGCCAGAAATTAATACCAACGAGGCTGGATTGTTCTTGAAGAAATAACGTCTTTCTTAAACAGAACGTACAGATTCTGATCTAAAGACAACAAAAGGTAGGGTATCTCTTCTGTTATGCATTAGTAGTAGTAGTCAGTTGAAGCCAATGCTAGATTATAGATCGCAGAAGATAAAAGCCAGTTGCTTGTTTTCTGACATATAAACTGAATGATTTTTAGCGTTACTGTTGCAATTCAATAATTCAAGACAGGTGCCCCCTTTCTTTCCTGAGATGCTCAGCACAGCGCCTTCTGCAACATCTAGTCTCTTATCAAATTGTAGGAATTTGTTAGAATTTAAGGTGGATAACTTTTCCACTCCTAATTGGTAACTTCCCAGTCCGTTATTGAGGTGATTGCAGATGTTTGCTCTATTATTTCTCTTTAAATTTTCATTATTTTGACCACTATCATGAAGCATGTGCTTCATTTGGCCAGCTTCTTGTTGTATCATGAGATTCCGTCCATTCTATTTTATATTTAATTCATATTTCTCCTACGAGTAGCTCTAGGGAAGGCCCGAACAGAGGCTTAAGGATGACGAACAAACATTGTGAGGTTCGCAGGTAATCCAAGGGTTCAGTTTAAAACATCAAGAAGCCGGTATCCTTACCAAATCATTTCATCACGAGTCTTTTTACAGTTTACAAGCTATGTAGAGTTTTTTTTGCTTAATATGGATGTTAGACCAATGAGGACGAAGGATCAGTGTTAACGGATGACAATTAAAGAACGATTGCGGTTCGAAATAAGAATCTTCTTTAGATGCGCGAGTTCAATGACGCAGTAGACATCATTAGCCACATCGTCACCCCAGCCCCTGTGTGTGTGTGTGTGTGTGTGTGTGTGTGTGTGTGTGTGTATGTATGTTATGTGTGTGTGTGTGTGTTTATATGTAAGTGATTGTGTGTGTGTGTGTGTGTGTGTGTGTGTGTGTGTGTGTGTATATATATGTATATATATATATATATATATATATATATATATATATATATATATATATATATATATATATATATATATATATATATATATATATATATATATATATAACCGTGTTTTAACCGTTGTAATAATATGTTTGTTACGGTTAAGTGAGAGAAATGACTTTCACGCCGCCTCGGTATGAATTCCACTAAAGTAAATATAAGTTCCACTAAAGAAATCACCGTTTAGCTCCTTTATGGAATCTCAAAACATCTGTGAAAAAATTAAATTAACGATTAAATGTGAAAACTACTTTTATTTCTAACAGTTGGATTGCTATTGTGTATTTGTGTTTACTTATACATGTTTTGTATTTATGTAGTACTTATTGTTTTTTATTTTTATTTAACTCTACTTCTCATATATATTTTTATATCATGTGTGTGTGTGTGTGTGTGTGTGTGTGTGTGTGTGTGTGTGTGTGTGTGTGTGTGTGTGTGTGTGTGTGTGTGTGTGTGTGTGTGTGTGTGTGTGTGTGTGTGTGTGTGTGTGCGTGCGCGCGCGCGTGTGTGTATTGAGAAGATGACTGATAGTAGTATGAGCTAGAGGTACGGTGGGGTCGCTAAGCCCATCAGCTGCTCATTTCAGCTGCCTCCGCCGGACAAATTATGAGCAACCCGTGTTGTGTTCCACAGTAGTCAAGTGATTTACTACAGTTTTACCCGTGAGATTAAAATATACCACCTTTATTTATTCCTTGCTCAGCTAATCCTGACTCAACTTAATCTTGCTTTTGAAATTCTAATTCTCATTGACAACTAACAAATAAACGTACTTCGTAGCTACATCAAAGTTAAGATATAAACAATCGCAATGAATACATATTTTAATGGTTAACATATTTATTTTCGTTGCATTTGATTATTCCACTTTACAAATTGTACAAAAACCTAATCTCAGTTTTACACGGGAAGATAGCTGCAATATACGCAGAGATTTTCACGACTTTTAAGGGATTACGATACATAATTACGACCGTCTAAATTTATCATTTAAAAAAACACCATTTCATTTAAAAATCTACTCTCTCTCTCTCTCTCTCTCTCTCTCTCTCTCTCTCTCTCTCTCTCTCTCTCTCTCTCTCTCTCTCTCTCTCTCTCTCATATTGCCACTTATTTTTATTAAGTGGGTATACTTTAAAGAAACTTATTGTTTTTTATGCGTTTTAATGATTAAGTTTAGCCCTTATATAGACTTTTTGGTCAATCAGAATAATAAACATAATAAGAAAAGCAATGTTAAAAATAGCATAAAAATTCACTTTACAATTTTCAATTATTACACGGTTTATATATTTTTACAAACTAGACAAAACGTCTGCAGGAGTACGTTCCGCAGATTTGCTTACACTGATCCATTGTGTCTCCGTCTCTAATTCCATCGCCGACCTTGAAAGAACGGATTAAAAATGCCGCGGTTTTTTAAATTTCTTTTTCTCCACAAAAACCTGTTTTTTTATAAAATAAACGCTATTATCTCGTGTAGGCCTACACTTCTCTGTGTTCGTATTACTCATCAAAGCTTTACTCACTTAGCCTTGTCGAATGCTTAAAAACCGAACAAAACAAATCACTTAAAATGTCGCACTGTCTGCTACTACAGCTATGGATTTATTTATTTAATTTCCACGGTCTGTTGATATAGGCTTACTGTATAGATATAATGGTCTCTGTATAGATGTATGGTTGTAATGGTCTCTACGAGAGACTTCCTGTCAGCAACGTTCGCCTAGCGTTTAAACGATGAGTTGACTAACTTTAGAATTGACAGCTTTGCTAAGTACCGGAGTTTAAATCTACGAAAATACAGATATATTTTTTTATTGTTTTTTCTCACCACGATGACATATAATGTATACGTTGTGTTTTATATCGCGATATATATTAATATATATTAATATATATATATATATATATATATATATATATATATATATATATATATATATAGTATATATATTTATACCTTAACGACAAGTCGTTGTAAATATTGTATAATCAATATATATATATATATATATATATATATATATATATATATTGATTTTTCATCGCGACATTAGGTTTGTATTGTGACAAATAATTTTGGATATACCTACACTGTGTTTACATAGTGACATATAATGGTTTTTCATCGACATACATTGTGTTTTAAATAGTGACATATAATATTTTGCATCGCGATATACACTGTATTTACATCGTGATATATAATGGTTTTTCATCACGACATACATTGTGTTTTACATCGTGACATATAATTGTTTTTCATCACGACATACATTGTGTTTAACATCGTGACATATAATGGTTTTGCATAGCGATATACACTGTGTTTACATAGTGACATATAATGGTTTTTCATCACGACATACATTGTGTTTTACATCGTGACATATAATATTTTTGCATCGCGATATACACTGTATTTACATCGTGATATATAATGGTTTTTCATCACGACATACATTGTGTTTTACATCGTGACATATAATGGTTTTTCATCACGACATACATTGTGTTTTACATCGTGACATATAATTGTTTTTCATCACGACATACATTGTGTTTAACATCGTGACATATAATGGTTTTGCATCGCGATATACACTGTGTTTACATCGTGACATATAATGGTTTTTGTATTTTATAACAATTTACATTGTATTGTATATCGACATTCATTGTGTTTTACATCGCGACATACATTGTGTACGAACAGCAAAAAAATCTTAAGCCAACAAATGTATTAATCAACCATTTTTAATTTCTTTTTCAACGATTTTCGGCTAGATTCAATACCTATCGTCAATTAACCAGTCTGATTCTTTCTATCAAAATAAAATTGATTTTTATCGGTGAGTCACCGTTGCCACAATGATGTCACTGGTAAATGTCGTTTAAACAAGCGTAATCAAAATCGTCACTGGTAGATATTGTCTAAACAAACCGAAACAAAATCATCATTGGTAAATATTTTCTAAGCAAGCATTAATTAGATCGTCACTGGTAAATATTATCTAATCAAAGGAAAACAAAATCATCATTGGTAAATATCTTCTAAGCAAGTATAAATAAAATCGTCACTGGTAAATATTTTCAAAGCAAGCATAAACAAATCGTAACTGGTAAATATTTTCTAAGCAAGCATAAATTAATCGTCACTGGTAAATATTATCTAAGCAAACGAAAACAAAATCATCTTTGGTAAATATCTTCTAAACAAGCATAAATAAAATCGTCAATGGTAAATATTTTCAAAGCAAGCATAAACAAAATCGTAACTGGTAAATATTTTCAAAGCAAGCATAAACAAAATCGTTACTGGTAAATATTTTCTAAGCAAGCATTAATTAGATCGTCACTGGTAAATATTGTCTAAGCGAACGAAAACAAAATCATCATTGGTATATAATTTCTAAGCAAGCATTAATAAAATGGTCACTGGTACATATTATCTAAGCAAACGAAAACAAAATCATCATTGGTAAATATTTTTTAAGCAAGCAAAACAAAATCATCATTGGTAAATATTTTCTAAGCAAGCATTAATAAAATCGTCACTGATAAATATTACCTAAGCAAACGAAAACAAAATCATCATTGATAAATACCTTCTAAGCAAGCATAAATAAAATCTTCACTGGTAAATATTGTCTAAGCGAACGAAAACAAAATCATCATTGGTAAATAACTTCTAAGCAAGCATTAATAAAATCTTCACTGGTAAATATTGTCTTAGCGAACGAAAACAAAATCATCATTGGTAAATAATTTCTAAGCAAGCATTAATAAAATCGTCACTAGTACATATTATCTAAGCAAACGAAAACAAAATCATCATTGGTAAATATTTTCTAAGCAAGCATTAATAAAATCGTCACTAGTACATATTATCTAAGCAAACGAAAACAAAATCATCATTGGTAAATATTTTCTAAGCAAGCATTAATAAAATCGTCACTGGTACACATTATCTAAGCAAACGAAAACAAAATCATCATTGGTAAATATTTTCTAAGCAAGCGTTAATAAAATCGTCCCTGGTACATATTATCTAAGCAAACGAAAACAAAATCATCATTGGTAAATATTTTCTAAGCAAGCGTAAACAAAATCGTCAATGGTAAATATTGTCTACGCAAACGTAAACAAGATCGTCACTGCTAAATATGTACCAGCAAAGTAAGCGGTAGTTCTAAATCACTTTGATCTTCTAATTTCACTGTCGTTAAGTTTAGTTACTAGTATTATCGTCAGAAAGTAAAGACAAGTCGTTTAGTATTTAATAGTTCTGAACAAAAACTTTTATCGCCAAGAAATGGATTTCCCGGATTGTAATTGGCACATAAAGTACAATGAGTTACAACGTGTTATTAACAAGACGGTTAGTACACATTGTTAACTTCAGCCATAAGTTACATCCATCGATGTGTTTAATATTATTGATTTCTTAATGTTATATTTAGCCGAAATGTTTGTTTGGTTGAAGGAACATTATATAAGAGTTTCATCGATAAACTCGGTTTCAAACTCGCTACTCATTTCTAATCTTCCCACTTCAAAATCGTGGTGATTCAGGGAACCAAGAAGTCTTTAATATCCTAAAGAAAAAATTATGTTAAATAAATTTATTTATGACGTTTAAATACAAAATTTCTTTAACGAATATTTAAAAAATCACATCGTTCAGGTAAGCTCCATTTCTGCGCAGACATTCCTGCAGTCTCAAATTGAAACTCAGCAACTTTTGGACTAGAACTTCATCAGTTGCTGTCAATTTTGGTCAACCACTGAACAATTTACTTCAAAGTGATTCCACAAAAATAAATCCACACCGATCAATCAGGAGATCCGGGAAGTCATGGAATGATACCGTTTAGTTCCTGGACTAACAGAACCTTGTACAGATGGTAATATAAGTCCTGCACTAGTGTTCTTCGAACACTATCCCGTTGCACATTTGCTGGAAAAGTTATTGGAACGCTGCGTCATTTAAATCTGCGCCTTATCGGCGTTCCAATTCATATTCTCGAAGATTGGTCACTGAGATAGTCTTTCGTTTTGCCAACCGAGATGGATCTTGTAGATGCCCAACGAGAACGTAAATTGTGAAAGTGAAATTAGAAAAAGGAAGTACTGGATTCATCCATACTTGAGCGAGAGGTACTTGAAAGTATTCTCAATGGATTTTAGGGAAAATGGACAAGTTTTTAAAATAAACATCCTCATGACATCCCAAATTACCGGGCGAGTAACTTCTACGTATTTGATGAGAAGTTCGACATCTACATTTTTTTATCAGACATCGTGTATAGAGACTTTCACAAGCTGTAGTTACGACAGGAGATACGACGCTGCGGCAAATGTGCATTGGGGTATCGGGGTATAGAAATTTGACCTCCGGCGACCTCGATAACTGTCAGGAGTGACCCAGCGTCAGATAGATATCGGCGATCCGTGAGAATCCAAACTAACAGTTGCTTTGCATTTCTTCTTATGCGATTGAAAATGACTCAGCGTCCCGATAACTTTGCAGCAAGTGCACCGGGCCTGAACTGTGCCACTGTAAAAACCCAGAATGACAACAAATTGAACGATGTGGGCTTCTTGTGACAGCAGCTCGGACATTCTGTGTTGTCTAGTATATAAACTGTATAGGTTTCAGCGTTAAAAACTGCATAAATTAACATTTGAAAGTAAGACATTTAATTTGACGGTGATCAGGGTTTATTTTCATATTTTCAATCTATTTTAAAGTGTCAAAAGGTTAGTATATGAAGGTATTAATTCTGTTCATTGTGCGGAAATCAGTCTCAATAAGAGGGTAATTATTTTTGGAAATTCGCTTCCATCAACGAGTCAGCTGCGTGCGCTGTTATATTAAAAACTATCTTGCTGGAAATGAGGTTCATCAGATGTCAAATACTGAAAACAATTTTTTTCATACAGTACCAAATTCTGTTGCTTTTAACAACTTGACTCTTGTATGTGGTACTGTTATTTTGTACTGAGAGAAACAAAATGGTTTCACAATGTGGTCGTGCCTTGTTTCGAGCTAGACATTCACTTTTGGATTGCAAAGGACAAACTCGTTAACAATACAACGAAAAACGATTACCGAAAATATCAGATACATGTTAAATATAATGAATAGATATTTGTTTACGTTAGCTATCTGGTTAACTTTTGGTGTATCTGTGATTTTTGTCTAGGATATTTGTTTATGTTAACTGTCTGATTAACTTTTGGTGTGTCTATGTTTTTGTAGAATATTTGTCTATGTTAGCTATCTGATTAACATTTGGTGTAGCTATGATGTTTTTCTAAGATATTTGTTTATGTTAATTTCTGGTTAACATTTGGTGTATCTATGATGTTTTTTTAAGGATATTTGTTTATGCTGTCTGATTAACATTTGGTGTATCTATGACGTTTTTCTAGGATATTTGTTTATGTTAACTGTCAGGTTAACATTTGGTGTATCTATTATATTTTTTCTAGGATATTTGTTTTTGCTGTCTGATTAACATTTGGTGTGTGTATGATGTTTTTCTAGGATATTTGTTTATGTTAGCTGTCTGATTAACTTTTAGTGTATCTATGTTTTTGTAGAATATTTGTTTATGTTAGCAATCTGATTAACATTTGGTGCATTAATGATGTTTTTCTAGGATATTTGTTTATGTTAACTGTCTGATTAATATTTAGTGTATCTATGATATTTTTTCTAGGATACTTGTTTATGCTGTCTGATTAACATTTGGTATGTCTAGGATTTTTTTCTATGATATTTGTTAACTGTTTGGTTAACATTTGGTGTATCTATTATATTTTTTTAGGATATTTGTTTATGTTAACTCTCTGGTTAACATTTGGTGTATATTTTATGTCTTTTCTTAGATATTTGTTAATGTTAGTTGTCTGGTAAACATTTGGTGTATTTATGATGTTTTTCAGTTTGCATTTTGTGGAAATTGACTCATATTTAATAAAAAGTAATTTTATAAGCAAGTAATAGTTTTTTGAAAGTTTCATTAATAACAATTATTTATTTATATATGCACTGTATAATTGCAGTGCTGTATATTATGCACTGTATATAACAGCACATAATATTGTAATTATATTAAGTCATAAATATGTTATTTCTTAAAATATTGCACAAAAATCTTTATAAGTTACATTTTGTAACTTTGCTTTACTTTTGTACAAAATAATATTTTAACGAGAAATTTTACGAAATGTGTTTAGATATTTTATTCTTCGTGGAAGTTAAGCCCTTAAAAAGCTAAAAAACTAATGACGTATTCAAATTCGGCGAGGAATTTCCATATCTATAGTCCAAATGGCCTATTGAGACAAACCAACATATAAAAATTAAGTATTTCAGCCCTTTATAAGCCCTAAACGCAAAAAATGTAAAATTCAAGTGATATATTGAATTCAGCATAAGACTTTCGATATTTTTAAAAAGATACCCAGAATGTCATATTTAGATTGAAGCCAAAAATGACCAAACGTACTGTTTTTTGTCCTTCAAGTTCTCAAACACCCTAAGTTCTTTCATTTTCATATTCAGCGCAAAATGTCCTTTAAATCTGATCTCGAATTAACCTGCACTCAAGCCCTTGGAAAAAAATTGAAGGGATTAAAATCCCTTTACCGCTAGAAATGAAATCTAAAGCCTCAACACGCTGAGTGTTTGAGCGAGTTTTACAAATTCATGCCTCTCGAGCTCAACAGTGACTTGAACATCAGAAATAAGTTAAAAATGGTTATGAGAAAAAAAAGTAGAGGGAATTCTCGTGAGAATTATAGAGAAAATATTTTTATAACACGTAAATATCGAAAAACTCAACTTGCACTAAATTATAAACTTTTACGTAAGGTCACTGCGTTCAGTATAATAATCTGCCTTCCCTAACTTCGTCAATTCTACTTTCGTTGACGCGTTTCGGAGAACCTCCATCTTAAAAAACTATATCTATATTCCCGCTTCAGATTTCAATAATGTTAATAATGTCAATAATGTTAACATTATTGAAATCTGAAGCGGGAATATAGATAGGCTATACTTTTTTAAGATGGAGGTTCTCCGAAACGCGTCAACGAAAGTAGAATTGACGAAGCTAGGGAAGGCAGATTATTATATTGAACGTAGTGACCTTAAGTAAAAGGTAAAAAAGGTAAAACCTTAATGTCAGGCTAATAATGTTAATTAGAGTATAGATATCGTTTTTGAAGATGGAGGTTCTCCGAAACGCGTCAACGAAAGTAGAATTGACGAAGCTAAGGAAGGCAGATTATTATACTGAACATAGTGACAATAATCCTAGCAGAAAAAAAGAATATAAAAAGAATTTTTACTTAGGGTATTTTAATCGACTTGCTACAAAATATGATTGGACCAAAAACCGGAATACATAAGTCGGAATATATATAATTATAATATTGGTCAAAACGGAATATATAATTTTTAACGACTTCAAAAAGCGATTTCAAAAGGTGATAGCCGCCTCGGTGGCCTAGTTGATAGCGTATTGGGCTTTCACACCGACGACCCGGGTTCGATTCCCGACCAGGGCTGGCATTTTCATACGCTATAAATCATCCCATCGTCTGCATTAGCCCAAGTGTGCACAATAGTCGGACGTTAAACAGCAAAAAAAAAAAAAAAAATGCTACAAGTTTCAAATTTAAGATTCATTAAAAAAAAGTTTTTGTTTAGCTAACATTACGAGATTAATTATTATGCGTTAATTTTATAAAGTTCCAGTTTGTATTTTTATATTTATAAAATGAACTATGTTTTTCTGTATATATTGCCTAATTCTTGCTTTATGTTACAACAGCATAAATGCAGCATCAGTGAAGCCGAGTTAAGGCAACAATTAATTTCGGAGGCAGTGGCTATATAATAACGTTTACGTACCTTGATAACGCAACATAGTTTTTTGTTGCAACAACGCCTAAATTTAAATGCAAACAGTAATGTGAAACGTTAATTATAGTTGCTTAAGTTTAAAAAAACAATTAGAGCCTAATCACAATTTAATGTTGGAGTAAAGAAAAATAAATATGATTTTTTTTTTAACGTCCGACTATTGTGCACACGTAGGCTAATGCAGACGATGGGATGATTTATAGCGTATGAAAATGCCAAGCCCTGACTGGAAATCGAACCCGGGTCCTCGGGATGAAAGCCCAGTACGCTATCAACTAGGTCACCGAGGCGGCTAGATGCTTGGACATATGTACATATAAAAGCAACAGCGAAAATAGAAGAGTAATATAACTAGTAGCTTACTGAACAGTAGACTGTAGTATATCCTTAATTAATACACAGAGCGCTGCACGACAGCCCTCGTAAATTTTCCCGCCAATTTAACCGGAAATGTTTACGAAAAATGTCTCTGGACCAACTTTATTGAAAATTTATCTTTTATATCTGAAAATCCTATCTTGTTCGCTTTAGTAAAAGGTTATTAAAGAAATAACTTTTTTTTTGTGTTTAACGTCCGACTATTGGGCACACTTGGGTTAATGCAGACGATGGGATGATTTATAGCGTATGAAAATGCGAAGCCCTGGCCGGGAATCGAACCCGGGTCCTCGGGGTGAAAGCCCAGTACGTTATCAACTAGGCCACAGAGGCGGGTAAATAAATATCGGAGACCGCGTGTAGTTAATATACTTCTTATTTTTTCTAGTTTTTGTAATTCGTGCTACTCGCCTAACGAAAGTTTATTGTAAACTTATGATATTTATCTATCTACTAACGAAATCAAAAATGTTTACCATGAACACTGTTTACTGAAAAAAAATTGTAAGAATTACAAACTTTTCACAGCGTTTGGTACGCTGTTGGGTAAAGTTGATATTCGTATGAGTAGGGCGAGACAAGAAGGCGTTAAATAACGTTTTAAATTAGTGTGCAACAGTTTTGATTAATATTAATTTAGATAATTTACAATATTTTTAATTTCAGATAATTACATGTAATTTTTAAAGTAACTTTATAAGAATAACTAGTGTTGTAGTACTGCCTTATTATTTACTCACAACCCCGCAGACTAGCTGCACCTATTGAGAAGATTTAGGTGCAGATTTAGGACGTCCCTCGTGGTACCCGAGTCTTAACTTACACTTACAACACTACACTTACGGCTTTAACACTTTACACTCACACTTACATTTAGAGAGGCGATAATAGCCTCTATGTGTTTTTCGCCTTAAAATAACACACACACAAAATATTTACTCGCAGTTAAGTAATTCGGGTAGCTAGTAAAGTTATATAGCACATAATATAAAAACAATAAAAAATAATAAAAACAATTTTAAAAAAATATTAAACCTATGTAATAATTTAGTTCAAGTTAGATGATAAGTCCGAGTGGTAGTTAAAGCAAGTGTAAAGGGGTTATCTTCTTCATAACAGTACTTTTTGCAGGAAATGTACTAAATCCAATTTTCACCTGGTTTAGATGCCGAAAAAGCTTTCAAACAGACTAAACAAAACTAGTCTTCATTTTTTCCTTATCGACTTGACTCCGTGACGTGGCATTCTAAACAGTAACTTTTTCTTTCTTCCTAGTGTTGCTCGATTATCCTTTTGCTTAGTTTGTCTGCAGTCACTTTGTTCACTTAAAAAATGATTTAAATAATTTCACTTTTCAGTGATATCTTCCATCACACTTTCTCTTGATTCCTTTTCAATTTTTCTTTTTATTGGATTATCCGTCAGAGTAGATGACTCCAAGGCCTACCTTTATTTTTCTTTTGCGTTGCCCGCAAAATGTCTTCCTGTCTTGCAGTGGGTGAAGGAGCTTCATAACATGTGGAGGCAAAGCTTGGTGAATTCTTTGTACTGCCTCCGATTTCTGCTGATGTCGGCGAACCAGCTACTTTTTTTTAATTTTAAGGCCACATAGGACCACTTTGAGTCAATATTTCGGTCTCTTCTTCTTATCTGTGTTAGTGCACTGTGAGGATTCCAACTTCTTCTTCCTCCAATACTCCTTCATCCTATCCGATCTCCGTCTCGTGACCTCGTCTGACACCACCGTCCCTCGTCGTTCTGACGCTTCCTACGTCAAACCTAATGTTTTTCAGAATGTTTCTGATTCTCGTTCTGTCCGGTGCATCCTGGATCCGCAAATCTTTCACAGTCTGCGAAACGTAGTGTCCTTGGGTCTTCCTATTAATATTTCTCATGACCAGCTATTTCAGAATCCTGCTGTTGGGCATCCTAACGATGTGGAAGAGATAGGCAATTCTTTGTTTTTTCATAACATTTGTAATTGGGTCTACCTGTTTATGCACTGTCTCGTTGGTAGCGACTCTCCAGCTACTTATTTATTGATATATAATATTTTTTTTAACACGTTACCTATATTTCGCTCCTATCAAGCAGAGCATTAGTCAACCTGAAGACACGACCGCAGGCCACATCGCTAAATCAAACAAGTTTGTTTTATAGTCTATAAATTGCGAGACTACATGGAAGGTAGGACCTATTAAAAGCTTTTTTATATAAATTTAAATACACGTATAGATAATCCTAATGATCCTTGGCATGTGGTTTCGAACGTTTTAACGCAAACATAACTAGTAGTTCAAAGGACATTAGACCTCGCCGTATCCATAATTAACTGCCTGGCCACCGTTCTGCGACAGCGTTCGTAACTTCTTCGCCAATTTAACCGGTAACCGGAATACGCGTATTTATGAAACGCGATACTAGAAAAACTTTATTGAAAATTTTACTTTCGTCCTCCATAAAGCGGACAAAATTTTGATAAATCTTGCCGTTCAGCCAGTATTACAGTAAATAGCCAGCAACTCACCTGTCATAATTTAAATCAGAAGCCGCCATTTTGAAACTGAAGTGAATTGGAAAAAAGCTTAGAGCCTACACATACTTAATTTTGGTGTTAAACAAAGTACCTTTGTACTAAAATTCAAAACTATCAGTTGATTCGTTTGGATAAAACTGCGTAACTCGTCATCGTTAAGTCGTTAAGTAAGTTTTATTTTTTTAATAAGTTGCCAGTAAATTTTCGTAAGTTGGCTAGTTTATTAATATGTAATGATGCCCCATTTTGAAACGTTACTAAATTGGAACAAATCTTACACTCGTTTAGGCTTTATACAAGGTACCTTTGAACCAAATTTCATAACAATAGGTCAATACGTTTGGATAAAACTGCGTACACTAGTCATCGATAATCAGAGGCCGTCATCTTGAATCGGGAAAGTCGTACTCATATTCGTTCGGGTTTTATACAAAGTGTCTTCGAATATTTTTTTATAACAGTCGGTCAATGTGTTTAACCAAAACTGCGTAACAAACAGACACACAAACCAAATGCAGAACGATTTAGTTGAAACAGACTTCGCTTCGCTCGGTCAATTAATCTCAGTGGTGGTAGCTAAATAACTCATTTACATAAGATCAGATCTTATAAAATAATAATAACAAACATACGTTTTTATATTATTATATATATATATAAAATGTAATCTATTTTTATTTATATTACAGGCCAAACCTGAATTGACAGATTATTAGTTTGCTAGTAATGTGGCTAGTTTACTATTAACGTGGCTAATTTACTGGTAATGTCGCTAGTTTACTATTAACGTGGCTAATTTACTGGTAATGTGGCTAGTTTACTAGTAACGTAGCTAATTTACTGATAATGTGGCTAGTTTACTAGTAACGTGGCCAATTTACTGGTAATGTGGCTAGTTTACTAGTAACGTGGCTAATTTACTGGTAATGTGGCTAGTTTACTATAAACGTGGCTAATTTACTGGTATTGTGGCTCGTTTACTAGTAACGTGACTAATTTACTGATAATGTGGCTATTTTACTAGTAATGTGGCTAATTTACTGGTATTGTGGCTAGTTTACTACTAACGTGCTAATTTACTTGTATTGTAGCTAGTTTACTAGTAACGTGGCTAATTTACTGGTAATGAGGCTAGTTTACTAATAATGTGGCTAGTTTACTAGTAATATGGCTAGTTTACTGGTGATGTGTATAGTTTACGGGTAACGTTGCTAGTTTACTAGTAATGTAGCCAATTTACTGGTAATGTGGCTAGTTTAATAATAATGTGGCTAGTTTACTAGTAATATGGCTAGTTTACTGGTAATGTGGCTAGTTTACTAATAATATGGTTAGTTTACTAGTAATGTAGCTAGTTTACTAATAATGTGGTTAGTTTACTAGTAATGTGGCTAGTTTACTGGTAATGTAGCTAGTTTACTAGTAATATGACTAGTTTACTGGTAATGTGGCTAGTTTACTAATAATATGGTTAGTTTACTAGTAATGTAGCTAGTTCACTAATAATGTGGCTAGTTTACTAGTAATGTTGCTAGTTTACTAGTAACGTGTCCAATTTACTGGTAATATGGCTAGTTTACTAGTAATATGGCTAATTTACCGGTAATGTGGATAGCTTACTAATAATGTGGCTAGTTTACTAGTAATATGGCTAGTTTACTGTGAGGTGGCTAGTTTACTAGTAACGTGGCTAATTTACTGGTAATGTGGCTAGTTTACTAGTAACGTGGCTAATTTACTGGTAATGTGGCCAGTTTACTAATAATGTGGCTAGTTTACTAGTAATGTGGCTAGTTTACTGGTAACGTGGCAATTTAGAAATTTACTAGTTAGTAGTAATGTAGCCAATTTACTGGTATTGTGGCTATTTTACTAGTAACGTGGCTAATTTACTGGTAATGTGGCTAGTTTATTAATAATGTGGCTAGTTTACTAGTAATGTGGCTAGTTTACTGGTAACGTGGCCAATTTACTGGAAATGTGGCTAGTTTACTAGTAATGTAGCCAATTTACTGGTATTGTGGCTATTTTACTAGTAACGTGGCTAATTAGCTAGATTACTGGTATATGGCTAGTTTACTAGCTTGGCTAATTTACTGGTAACGTGGCTAATTTACTGGATAATTACTGGCACACACACACACACACACACACACACACACACACACACACACACACACACACACACACACATATATATATATATATATATATATATATATATATATAAAAAGAGAGAAAGGCAATATTTAGATACATAGAATCATAGAATATAGTTCTCATATATAATATATATGATATCATAGATTCTCATAATCAATATATATGCCGGTAGCATATATATATATATATATATACATGGAATATAAATATTATTATCTATATATCTTTATACGTAATGTATACGAAATTTTAGAGATCCCTCGTGAAATGATTTAGAGGTTAGGATCGGTGCTCATTTTAAGGTTTCGGGTCTTACCAAGATGGCAGCTACAATACCTCAATTTCCAATAAAATTCGCTAAAGAAAACAAATATTTTTAGCAGCAAGTTGTCCTGCACTAGACCAACCAAGCCACAGACGTTTTGTCTTCTGTCGAGTTATTACCAAGTTCTGTTTCAAGTCTTTGTGAAGCAGTAACGAAGTTTTAGTTTTATCTAATCGTTCCTTCGCTTCCCGACCGGATCGGATTGCCGCTAAGATATTGGCTAAATCTCAGGTCGAACGCTGAACTGAAACTGTACCGTTGCGTAAACCAATCACGAATCTGGCAACTGATTAATGCAGGACGACGAAGACTTACGATGGCCTCTTCTTCCCTTCCCCTGTGTCGCTGGAAACTCTCACGCTTGTTTCTGCCGTCAATGCTCAGTGCTCAGTCTGTGTTGGCTGTTTGTTCAGGTCGGCTGCAACTCGTATAACGGTGAGTAGGATTTCCCTGTTACTTGTTCGACTGTTCTTATATCGATAACGCGATCACTCGACGTTCCTTTTCGGGAAATACAACTAAAAACGGAGTTTTTTCAATTGCTCCACAATGTTTACCTTACGTAGTTTTTTCCTGTATTTGTATCCTCGATACCGACTAAAATAATTTCTTTAATTTGTGATAATAGTACTTGAATTTTTTACGATAAATTCATATTTATCGAATTTCTAATCAAAATGCCGAGAGAACCAACGCTAAAAATTTAAAATATTTAAACTGAAATTTGCTTTACGATTCAAGTTTGTCTGATCGCCTCTCAACAATCCTTGCAAACGCTAATTCTAATTATGTTATGACACTTATACCGTATTTGCAATTTATAGTGGTCATGGTACAACCGTACATATTTTAGGTTAATCAGATAGTATTTCCGTTTATTTTTTAGCTAAATCAGCGAGTGAAATATATATTACTGCATATATATGTGATTTAACACCTTGATTTTTCAGTTTTGTGGGCATAAATAAATTCAAAATAATTTAGTCGATTTTATTGATTCAATGACTTTAATTTTCGCCTTTTCGAATAGCACTTTAAGGCATTTAGAGATAATTCTAAAAAACTTGTGTTATATTTGCACTGTGTATTTAAAATGATTAGCGTAAAACGCTGCAAGGGTATCGTCATTATTGCTTGTGTTTTCCTCTTTTGGCCAAAACAGCATCGATGTGCCTCGTTTAAAAAAAAATTGATGATTTGATAATACATATACATTTTTTTGGTTGATTTCCCTAAAATAGTTAGAAATAGAAAAAATGTTACAAAATATTTTAAAAATTACTTATGGGATAATTCACAATTTTTTACCAAGTGAAATCCATTTTATAATATACATTGTTAAAATTTTCTGTCGCCATTTTGTTTATTTAATAAAAATAAACAAATTTTACACCAAGCCGTAACTTTTTAGTTTCGATCCTGTAATTTCACACTACAGTACATTTTATATGGCGTTATAAAACTAGTCACAATGTCAAAGTAACCGCGGCACGCAACTGTCTCGCTGACGTGATAAAAGCGAATTCCAAAAAGTATTTTTTTTTACGTTAACCTTCTTTCGAAATATTTATTTAACCACTACAATCAGTATAATTTAAACTTTTAAATTACATTGAAAATACAAAAATTAATCCAATTGACTTTCTTAATTTCAACGGATTCAGAAATTTCAAAATGCCGATTTATGCAGTTATACTATTATGAAAACATATTTTGGAAAAAAATACAATTAAAAAAGTGAAGAATTTTTTTGAAGATTTGAAACGGTCGCCATTTTGAAACTGTTAACCCATTTGTTCTGCCTAACCATCTTGTTTAAGTTATTACCAAAAGGATTTCTATACATTGTTTGAAATAATTCTGACTAAAATTGCGAACGTGGCATGCATAATATATATTTATATATATTTATATTTATATTTATATTATATATATTATATTTATATTTATATTTATATTTATATTTATATTTATATTTATATTTATATTTATATTTATATTTATTTATATTTATATTTATATTTATATTTATATTTATATTTATATTTATATTTATATTTATATTTATATTTATATTTATATTTATATTTATATTTATATTTATATTTATATTTATATTTATATTTATATTTATATTTATATTTATATTTATATTAACGATCACTTAAAAACTTATATAGAGACAGAGATCGGCGCTTATTTCAAAGTCCTGGGTCCGGGTTTTACTATGATGGCTCCCAGTAACTAATTTCCCAATGCAAGTTTGCCAGTAACTTATGTAGTTAATACAAATCACATGTACTCATTTATAACGCAATATTTCAATTTTAAGTTAAGCAGAACAAAATGATAAAAATTCAATGGTAAATGAATTACTTCAGAACAAAATTTACCAAAGTGGCGGGTAAAATTTACCATTTAAATAGTTTTAAGAGCAAAATAATTTAAGATCTTTCAAAAGCTAAAAATTTGTTTAACCTGTAAGGAAAGCTTATTAAAACTGTTTCCCCTATGTGATCAATTGTTTTTAAGCAATATTCTGACTATATATATATATATATATACGTAATGAACTTAGTTTAAGCAAAATATGATAAAAATTGTTAGAGCTAAAAATAAATCCGATTTTTACAGTTCTCGATCAAAAATTGCTTTAAAAAAGCAAAGCTTTAAGCAAACCAGACGTAACTGTCACATTCTACTTAAATTGACAGTTAGTGATGTGCATAGAAGTAAACTTCGTGGATTCGATCATGAAAATGAATCCATGAAAATCAGACACGGTTGCCAAACTTCTTTGTTTTGGTTCACTATCAGTGTGGTGCTAATGCATTAGTGTAAGTGCAACAGTTTCTTTATGTGCGTAAGCAGTTACATTACCTTGTTTTTTTAGCGCATTGCGATTGGAAAATGAGCTATTGGAGTTTAACATGTTGAAACTCTGATTTCGTCATACCATAAACAGAATTAAAATCTTCAAATACTAGCATTTTGACCTTTAAAAATATATTGGAGATAAGAAAATGAACCCTGACTACCGTCAAATTAAATTTCTTAATTTCAACGGATTTTGAAAATCCAAAATGCTAATTTATGCAGTTTTCAACGCTGATTACTATGGTGAAACTATATTTTTTATAAAGTTTTATTGCTTAAAGAGCGTGTGCAAGCTGTAAAAAATGTTGTTTTGGCAAGTTTGAATCAAACATTGAAACAAAAACATTTTGAACAAAAATTGCGAACTTGTATAGTGTATATAATTTTAATGGCCCTCGAAAAGTGGCATAGGTGTCAGGATCGCTCATTTCAAGGTCCCAGTCTTACCACTATGGCTTCTCCAATGGAAATTCTCTAATAAAATCGGGAGTTTTTAGCCGAGCAAAGCGAGGTCTCTGTTTCAACTTAATCTTTCAGTATTTGATTTGTATGCTTGTTTGTTACGCAATTTTGGTCAAACGTATTGACCGATTGTTTTAAAATTTGGTATTAAAGTATCTCTCTATATATAAGCGGCGTTGTCCTGACTGACTGGCTGAGAATCAACGTAGAGCCGAATCTATTACGATAGAAGGTTGAAATTTGGACAGGCAATTCGGAACATTATGTATGGGTGCACTAAGAAAGGATTTTGCATTTTTATTTTGACGCCATTAAACTATTTACCCAGTACAAATTTAATAAACAATGTACAGCCAATACTATTTCAGCTAGAGTCTTGAAAATTTCAGGGTATCTTACAACAATGTCAAGGTACACTAAGAAAGGATTTTGCAAAAATTTGATTTTAGCACCATTTAACTACTTACCCAGTCCAACTTCAATAATCAACGTATAGCCGAGACTATAATAGCTAAAGATTTGAAATTTTCAAGGTTACCATCACATGTAGGGGTGCACTGAAAAACGATTTTTCAGTATTCACACCCTCAAGAGGTAAAAATGACGTACAATAATTTTAATTGGAAAAACGTTTTCGTCTGACCTTCTTAAAACATATCATAGTCACTCTTAAATATAAGTAATGAAATGTATTTTTCACCATTTCCCAAAACTCATCCCCTAAAGAGATTGAAAGGGGGTAGAAAATGTGGAAAGGGGTATACAATTTTGCATTTAAAAAATATTTGTTTTGGATTGTATATATTCTAGAAATATGTTATGAAACACAAATAATGGAACAACATTTTTCCGAATTCATTCCCTAAAAGAATTAAAATGTAAAAAAGAGTTATAGTTGGAGAAAAAGAGTGTTTTCATTGGAGAAACATACTTTTTATCGACTTTTCTTAAAAGTAAACAAAATATTCTAAAACGCAAATTATGATACACTAAATTCAGCATTTTCTCCCCAAATTCATCCCACAAAAGGACAAAAATATAAATGAGGTATAAATAAATTTGCGTTTCCAAATTGAGGTATGTATTGGGGGAAAATATTTTTATCAGATTTTCATAAATTCAAATGGAACACGTTTGAAGACAATAAAACAACATATTCAGGTAATAATATATTTTCATATTCACTGTAAAATAACCGTGAGTTTAGATGATCACGCTTTTATTAATATATTTTTTTATGTTTCTAAATTATTATATTACTGAAAAAGTTTAAGTTTCGTGGGCGAAGCCGCGACGGGTAATGCTAGTCTTGTATAAAACCCGAACGACGTATGTGTAAGATTGTTTCCCATTCGTTTCCGTTTCAAGATGTCGGCCTTTTAATTTACTAAAGCCAGTGTATGCAGTTTGGCCTAACGCAATGACCGATTGTATTGAAATTTGGTATGGAGATACCCTTTATAAAGCTCGAACGATATATGTGTATCGTTTCATTACATTTATTTCACGTTGGTGGCCTCTGATTTAACAACGTGAGTGTCGTTTCAGCCCATCTCCTTTAATACTGGTTGTACGGCAAGACCTATCACAATTTTGACTGCCTCATAGAGAAAGATCATAAAATTTCCAATAAAGCTGGTCCAGTATTATTCTTCCTAAATATTACGGTTACTGGTTAATGGGTGCAAAAGTTTACAAGCGCTGTCGTGGAGAACTCTGTTTATTAATGAAGAATATACTGCGAGGTCTAATGTTCTTTGAACTGCTAGTACCAATTTTTCAACTTTAAACTAAGGTAGGTAACAACATAGGTTGTGTTAGGTTCGCCCGCCTATTGTTTGCCGTATTCCGTAAACTGCTGTTTGTTGCTTAGGAAATGTAACAATTTATTATTAGGCTAGGGTTTCAGCAAGTTTCCGTCGGATATTGGGCAAGAGTGTGCCAGTCCCGTCCCCCAGTCCTCCGGTCTTGCCGGTGGCGTAGTGACACCGCGAGTGAAGTGGTAAGTGCACAAATCCTGCGCCTGACAAAACACGATAATAATATTAGTGCCAGGCTTACTTTCTTCCTTACATAGCATACCGGTGCCTAACCAGTATTGTACCTAGATGACCTATATAAGCCCTTACATAGGGTGACTCAAAACTAAACGGTAATCTCTCGGGAGCTGAGTCTATACTTAAAAATATTAAAAAGTTCATATAAACGTATGTTATAAAATGCTTCGCATTTCCACTAGCCTCCATTTTGTTTTTAATTGAATATTTTACATCTCCAGAACGGTTCGATCAATAAAATTCAAACTTAGCTTCTTTTCCCGATTGGCTTTTTTATTTGAAAAAATAACGTCAATTCATTGTCCCGTTTTATAATGGCGGATGTTTAAAAAATTGTAACTACAAAAAATCAGTAACTGTAAGTTTTTAATGACAAATATCAAAATATTTGTTTTGCATCCTTTTTAATTTCCTGTGGAATGGTGTGACTGAAAACTATAGAGTAGGGCACGAAATCCATAGTAATAATTTATAATTTAATAAATCCATTTATTTTATAAAGACTATTATTTGAATTTACTTTGGATAGATTAAATTATGTTTAATGAAAGTATATGCATATCATACATTCAAACTTGTAGTATATCATCTAACAGACTATTTTTAATTTTTTTCAAATTCAGATTTTTTTTGTTTTTATTATTAAATATACTACAAATTGTTAATCATTTTACACTGAATTCGACAAAAAAGTTAGGTTAGACTAAAAAGTGATGAGCGTTGACGGTAAGAGTACCGAAATGGCAGTAACTACGTCTCGAACCCACACTTTGAAGTGCGCAGTTAAGATTAGCAGCAGAATGACCGGTGCCTTAGTCACATCGACCAACAAAATGTTTTCCGCTGCAATCCGAAAGGAAGTTGGTTTCAAGTCAGATTTCGTGTTATTTCGACAATGAAAATTGTGTATAAAGCTCATGTGTGTGTGTGTGTGTGTGTGTGTGTGTTTGTTTGTGTGTTTTCTGTGTTTTTGTCTGTGTGTTTTTGTATGTGTGTGTGTGTGTGTGTGTGTGTGTGTGTGTGTGTGTGTGTGTGTGTGTGTGTGTGTGTTTGTGTTTTTCTGTGTTTTTGTCTGTGTATTTTTGTGTGTGTGTGTGTGTGTGTTTGTGTGTGTGTGTGTGTGTGTGTGTGTGCGCGCGCGCGTGTGTTTTTCTGAGTTTTTGTCTCTGTGTTTGTGTGTGTGTTTGTGTGTGCGCACGTTCGTGTGTGTTTGTGTGTTTTCTGTGTTTTTGTCTGTGTGTTTGTGCGTTTGTATGTGTGTGTGTGTGTGTGTGTGTGTGTTTGTGTTTGAAGCTTTATTTAATACATAAGAAATTCAATTACTGTGTGCATTTTCAAGTATAATATAACATTATTTTGTTTTTCATTGTAGTTGTTTAAATTTTATTATTTATTGATTTTATTTACAAACGCAAATTCTACATTTTTTTACAAAACTTGACTTATGGAGGAAAGAAAATTTTGTAATCATGAATATTTATAAGCAGGGTACTAAGTACATTTTAGGCTAAATAAAAATTTACGAACTGTAAATAGAAAATGATTATAGTAATATTCAAAAGAAATTATAAACTTATGATGGGCACTAAAGTCTATATAAAAATTCTCAATTAACTTCAAAACATCTGTAAAACGGATCCGAGTTCTTCTGCTCAGGGCGGTGACGTTAGTCTGAATGAACATGTGACCTTGAACTTAGTAATTAATATTCTAGCAAACATATTCACGAAATTCTAACGGGAAACCAATACAATAAATCAGGTTGAATTTAAGGAGGTAGATTATTCTGTAGTTTATTTAATGGAATAAAATCAGTACAATATTTATTATTTATTCGAATATGCTTTTAGTAATAAATAAGAAAACCTTTCACGATTTGAAAGTGCACATAACATACGAGAAAAGAACAATTTTTAATCTACTACTTTTCCTGTTAAATAAATAATATAAATAGAAGGAAAGGTGCATACATAAATATACTGTAATTATTCTGTATTTAATCTACATATTTTCTGTAAGAAAGTAATAGAATAACTGTCAAAGCACACGAGTCTATCTGTCACTTTCTATCCAGTGAAATAGTGATTACAGTACTATTAGAATCGAAATGTCCTTTCTATATAATCTATGTAATTTTTTACAAGACTACCTTAAAAATATGCAAGTGTCTGAGTGAACATCTCCCCAAACGTTTTGCATCTGGTGCCACTTTTATGGAAAAAGTATTTTCATTGTGTTTTGTTAAAAAGTCAAAAATGGAACCAAAATACAATTTAAGGTTTAATAAAAACACTTTTTAAAGAATTCATCAAAACCAGGGGGCCCATGTGAAATTTGGCTCTGTGAAAGTTTTAAGTTTTTTTTTAAGGCGAAAAGTACATTGAGGCTATTATCGCTTCCCTAAATGTAAGTGTGAGTGTAAAGTGTTGTACGTGTAAGTGTGTTAGACTCGGGTACCGCGAGGACGTCTAAATCCTCTCAATAGGTGCAGCTAGTCTACACCCCCTGCGGGTGAAAGTTTTAAGTAAACACAGCCTTTCCAACGAGTAATCGTTGGGGTGAGGGCTGTATTTGGAAGGAATCAAAAACATTTCATCCCTTCGTTTACAAAAAATAAATCGAAAAGCGATCGGTTTGAAATAATAATCACAAATTTATGAGTCATTGTAGTATATACATTTCAATACAGATAATTGTTTTTTAATAGCAATTTTTTCAGGGAATTACAATACCTCGTTGTAAACGATATTTCCCGCAGGAGGGGTGCAGACTAGCTGCATTTATTAAGAGGATTTAGACGTCCCTAGCGGGACCCAAGTCTAACACACACTTAGACTTTCAACATTACACTTACGACTTACGACTTTAACACTTTACATTCACACTTACATTTAGGGAGGCTATGTGTGCCTCAATGTGCTTTTCGCCTTAAAGTAAAAAAAAAAAAAATGTAAACGATATTTGATGTACGAATGTTATCTTCTTGTACTTTTTGTATTTCGTTTCCTTTAATGGAATCAAACATGTTAGTTGATTTAGTTACCCTTGTAAAGGCTACATACAATTGTCCGTGAGTAATGGCGGCATTTAGTAAAGTGTTTGCAGACGGCATCCTGTTCTTTAAAGTGTTTGTCCCTGCGACTTGTTTATAATGAAAACAAACGCAATTTTAATATGTATAGTCGTATAGTCAATTGAAAAGGCATGTTTGAAACGTCTAACTGTATTTTGACATTTTAATTGTACTCTGTATTTTATGATATCTGTATTTACAATAGAACGTTGGAAGAAGAAATCAGAAATATATTTGGTGTAAAACAGTGTCCAAAACATTTGTTTGGTTTTCGAAGTCCTTGTCGAGGCTTGTACGACTGTCCGTAGGACCATATAACCTATAAGTTAATAACTTTTACGTAAATATTGAAATAGTTCTAAGCACATTATGCAAAAAAGAGGCATTTTTAATAGGATTGTCTATTCGTGATTAATAAGTCAGTATCGTAAAATATACAGTCTTATTTGTGATGCCGCGTATGCGCATGCGAGCTGCGCATCCATGATGCCGGTTTGCCTGTGACAGTTAAAAGTGTCTTTTACGTTAAATTTTTTTACAAACAGTAAGTTTTAGCGCAAAATCGTTCCGAAATGTTAGAAGCCGGTTAAAAAAAATCTTTCTATTTTTGCCTGTACGAATAGTATGTGGCGAGAAAAAGGGATGTTGACTGGAGAAATAATACATGATATATAGGCTATTTTTAAAGAAAACAACAAATTGTAAACTTTATTGTATCGACTGTTTATTAAAAGCTACCCTTTGGCTACTGAAGCCTACTCGCACTTGTAGATTTTTAGGCTACCCACATAACAACTTCATATGGGTAATCAACTATCTACAATTGTGAATAGATTATATGAGATTTTGAACCCGCCTCGGTGGCCTAGTTGATAGCGTTCTAGGCTTTCATCCCGAGGACCCGGGTTCGATTCCCGGCCAGGGCTTGGCATTTTCATACGTTATAAATCATCCCATCGTCTGCATTAGCCCAAGTTTGCACAATAGTCGCACGTTAAACACCAACAAAAAAAAAAGATGAGATTTACTAGAGATTAGGGAGTTTTTGTGGCACTTGGCACTACGATCGGTTGATCGTGCAACTGACTTTCAAATTATAGTTCAGTAGACTGGTGCCACAATGAGTTTTAGCAGTCCTGCACTGGCTCATTCTGTTCCTAGATCCTCAGGTTCCTGATAATAAAACACCCTTTTTTGCCCTGTCGACAAGAACCTCAAAATCGTAGATCATGTGATCATACACACATTTCCCAGTAACCCCAGTTTCATCCCCTCCATGAAATTTTTACTCCCCAGGACCGAAAAAGTAACTAGGGAAATAAGGTGGTCATCCATTCATAGGTATGGCTAAATTAAAACTAGAGACCGCCTGGTATCCATAGTCTTCATACTTAAGGTAAGCTCCCCGTTAACTTCGCGGTCTTCGGCGTACGCTGTTTCACCTTGGCTAGTATGCAATGAACTTTTAGACTATTTTGTCCTTGACATTTTTTTTGTAAACCCATTTTTTCAGGAGGAATTTCTGTCTAAATTTTGAAAAAAAATTCAAATTGAACTACCGTATTTCGGCTATTAATTAATAGAAAATAGAATTGGATTTTTTTCTACAAACACCCGTTATGGAGTCAAACTTCGAGCCCATTTTCTTTATATTAAAATATATATTAAAAAAATATATTAAAATTACTCGTACTAATCAAAAAACATCAAAAAAATACAGGTTGTTCCAATATAAATGTCGATTTTTTATATGTATAAAATAGATAGCTTACAGATATTTTGTGTGTGTGTGTGTGTGTGTGAGAGAGAGAGAGAGAGAGAGAGAGAGTGTAGGGGGTATGTGTGTGTGTGTGTGTGTGTGTGTGTGTGTGTGACTGTGTGAGTGTGTGTGTGTGTGTGTGTGTGTGTGTGTGTGTGTGTGAGAGAGAGAGAGAGAGAGAAAGAGAGAGAAAGTGAGTGAGTGAGTGAGTGAGTGAGTGTGTGTGTGTGTGTGTGTGTGAGAGAGAGAGAAGAGAGAGAGAGAGAGAAAGTGAGTGAGTGTGTGTGTAAAGCAATGATTTAACCAAAGAGCTGAAGGGAGATCAGATCCAGTTAGGTTACCTCGCTGAAATTTGAAATTTGAAACCAAAGTAAGTTACAATTTACAAAGTATCGAAAAAGTATTCGCTTTTATTTCCTAAGTTAATACCGGTAAAATTATTATCTTCCGTGATTTCTGGCCATTTTAAAACTAACATTTTGTGATTTGTTGTTAGATAAAAATATTAAATTTTAATAAAAAGCATAATTTTGAACTTCATTTAAATATTAGGGCCGCGCAGGGGGTGCAGATTAGCTGCACCTATGAGAGGATTTAGACGTCCCTCGCGGTACCCGAGTCTAACACACACTTACACTTACGACTTTAACACTTTACACTCACACTTACATTTAGGGAGACGATAATGTGCTTTTCGTCATAAAATAAAAAAAAAAAAATAATAAATATTAGGGTTTTCATACGTTTAAATTTTTTACTAGTGCCAAAATTTCAAAAAAAATTCTAAGGGCTCCCCGACACGGTGTTTATCCCGAAAAATACAGTTCGCGTACACAGACTAAGTAAAATTTTAGAAAATATTTACGATAAAATTATAATAGACGCATAATTTACCTGTAAAAACTGTTCTTCTATTTCCAGTTTTCTAGAACAAGAAAGGAACGCAGAAATAAATCAAATTCAGTTTATCTGCCTTGATGTTACATTTCGATATCGTTGTCAACATGCAGGGTTATAAAGCGATTAATAATTTTAATTTTAGTGCTGTTTTTCCTGTAGACTAACTCTATAGCGTTGTTAGCTATGTTATTGTAGTGTATAAATACCTTAGTAAACATGACTAATTATTGTAATTTACTTGTTGCTTCTTGAGTTGCTTGAGGGATGTCAGTTTCTGTTAAACAAATTCTCTTACAATAATAATATTGTATCTAGCTGCACAACCGTACTCCGGTGGAATACAAATTACAGTTTAATAAATTGAAATGTTGCTTAAAAATTTTGTTTCTTTGTAAACTTAGTTGAAAGAAGCTTTTGTCGTTAAAAAGCAAATTATTGCTGTTGGTAGAGTATAGTATTTTTATCCAACGAAAGTCAGATTGTTGGGCCAAAGCCTTTTAAATGCCATCACCATACCTGCCACTGAGATGTAACCAAATAGATATTTTTCATGAATAAATCATACAGTGGCATTGTCCGTTTGTCTGCAAAGGCTCGTGTAAATAGTTTTAAAACAAATCAGGCATTTTTAGTGCACGCCATTTTGTTCCAAACGGGCGTATCACAGAATAAAATCTACTAAACTTTATTTAAACAAATAAAAAGGTTTTCATTGAAATCTGTCGAGTCGTTTTGCAGTGGACAGAGGACAAAATTACACAATTTAAAGTAACAAACGATATTACAACAAAAATAAGAATAAATTTTGAATACACCATTTTGCTTTGGATGAGTGTATAGCCGTTTAAGGTAGCCTAAAATGTCCCAGTGAAAAGCGGAAAATATGCTTTTTAACTTACCTGACAAATAAATCAAACTTTTTTTGAGTAATCACAATTTTGTTTCAAAAATGACAATTTTATATTGCTTAGAACTTTGTCACAGGTACAAATAAAAAAGGGAAAAGTTTAATTTAAATGCGTCAAGTTTTCTGCCTAAACCAGACAAAATAGTTAAAAAACCGAGTTTTTCATGTTCTAGAAAGAAGCCATTCCTAAAATGCTTGGACCTTTTCATATCTACATCGTCAGTAACAATTTGAAATTTTAACTTTGTAGGCTTTGTTCATGAGATACCGTGATTAACGAGTGAGTGACTTTGGCTTTTGGAGTTCAGAAAGTAAGGAGAATTTTGAATTTCGCGGGCTTGGAGAGTCCGATTGTCAAACATTTTTTTTATTATGTTGGTATACATTCCCTTGAAGTATGATAAAACTTTAAGCTGTTTTCATTGTTGACTTCGTCTGTGACAGCCAATAAGGTTAGACGTGTTTTTATTAGCTCGGCGATTTTCGTTTACTAAAAGAAATGGATCAAAGAATTTGTATCAAAGTTTGCGTAAAAATGGAATAAAGTGTAACAAAGTGTGTGAAATGTTAACAAAAACCTATGGTGAGTCTGCTATGAATAAAGCAAGAGTTTACGAGTGGTATAAGCGATTCTAAGAAGGTCGTGAAGACGTTGAAGATGGTGAACGCCCTGGACGCCCCAGCACGTCAACAACCGATGAAAACATGAAAAAGTGAAAGAAATGGTTATGAACAATCGCCAAATCACAATTAGAGAGGTCGCTGATGATGTCGGCATATCGATTGGTTCATGACATGACATTGTTTCCAATGTTTTGTGTATGAAACGCGTGGCAGCAAAATTCGTTCCAAAACTGTTGAATTTTGAACAAAAACAGCGGCGAATGGAAGTTGCTCAGGAGTCACTAAATGATGTCAACGATGATGCAGAATTACTGAAACTTATTGTAACAGGTGACGAAACATGGGTTTACGGATATTACGTCGAAACTAAGGCTCAATCATCCCAGTGGAGGTATTCTGGCTCGCCAAGACCGAAAATGGCTCGACAAGTGCGGTCGAATGTGAAGGTAATGCACACTGTGTTCTTCGATATTAATGGCATAATGCATCATGAATTCCTGCCACCAGGTGAAACGGTCAATATGGAGTACTACTTACAAGTTCAACGCCGTTGCGTGAAGCAATCCAAAAAAAAACGCCCGGATCTGTGGAAAAACAATTCATGGCTTTTGCACCACGATAATGCACCAGCTCACACACTTCATTGCTTGTTCGTGAATTTTTTGCCAAAAACAATACTGTAATGATGCCCCAGCCTCCATATTGGCCAGACATGGTTCTGTGTGACTTTTCCTGTTTCCAAAAGTAAAGAGAACCTTAAAGGGCCGTCGTTTTACAGCCGTAGATGACATTAAAAGCGCATCGCTGGAAGAACTAAAGGCTATCTCAAAGATCGAGTTTTAGAAGTGTTTCGAGGATTGGAAGAAGCGCTGGCACAAGTGCATAATCTCCAATGAGGAACTATTTTGGAAGGCAACAACATCAATGTAGAAGAATAAATGAATATTTTGTTCAAAAAATTAAAATTCTCGTTACTTTCTGAACACACCTCGTACTGTAAGAGTGATTTTTCGGAGATTACACAATAAGTTAGATCAACTATTAACGTGACGATCACAAATTTTTCAGTTTGGTTGATAAGTTATTAGAAGATTTACAGTTTTAAGTGTATCAACATTTAACTTTCTCTGAAGAAAGTAGTTACAGTCAGTTCTCAAGCTAATCCTCTCAAAAAGCTAATCGATAAGTTAATCGTCTCAAAAATCTAATCGATAAGTTAATCGTCTCAAAAAGCTAATCGGTATGTTAATCGTCTCAAAAAAAATTGATGTTTCAATCAAGAAACTTGATGTTTAATTCATAAATGACAAAAAATAAGCTTTTACGTGGAAGACCGAACAAGCGCGTGTTTGTATATTATTCGCCCCGGAAAATAATAACTTACTAACTTTTTTTTACAAACTTTAAAAATACATTTCAGAAATTTTTATCTGAGGTTTTTTTTGTAATTAGCTAAGTAATTCTAAAGTGAAAGGCAGCTTCCAAAATAAAATATTTGGAAAATAATGTTTCTCAAACAGGGTTTAACGTGTTTGATCGCCAACAAATGTCCTAAGTATGTAGGCCCTATTGATCGTTGTTTTTCGAAATTTTTTTTTAGGAAGCCAACAATAAAAATAAATTGGCAATATAAACAAAGGCTTGATTTCTAAAGGGTTTAACAAATTTTTGAGATGTGTTGACTAGAGAGAGACTTATTTGAGGTAGTTTTAGATGCGAAGACTAGTGAGAACTAGTTGAGTGTTAAAGGAAAGTTTAACAGCTTATTGCAGTAAAAATATCTTGAACTAATGACCTTGAGATGCGCAGTTCACAGACGCAGCTGAATGATCGGTGGCTTAGCCACATCGACCTCGAAGTCCTGAAACATCTAACTATAAATGCGAAATCAGTTTTTGTTTTATTTTAAGGCGAAAAGCACATTGAGACTATTATCGCCTCTCTAAATGTAAGTGTGAGTGTAAAGTGTTTAAGTCGTAAGTGTAAGTGTGTGTTAGACTCGAGTAACGTGAGGGTCGTCTAAATCCTCTTAATAGGTGCAGTTAGTCTGCACCCCCTGCGGGGACTTTAGTTAATATTGTGAACATTTTCAGAATGTCTCCTATTTATTCAAATACTGCTGAAATCTTATAACTGGATTAAGAAGAGAAGTCACTGTTCGCGGTTTTCCACTTTGCTAACAATTAACGTTCTACTGAAATAAGGATCTTTGTTTCCTTACTAGCAGAAGTTTAACAGCTCGTAAAATTACTTCAGTGAGTATAAGCCGTGGTCTAGTAGATAGCGTACTAGGCTTTCACCCCGAGGATCCGGGTTCGATTCCCGGCGACGGCTTGGCATTTTCATACGCTATACATCATCCCATCGTCTGCATTAGCCGAAGTGTGCACAATATTCGGACGTTAAACACCAAATAAAAAAAAAAAAACAATGAGTATAACTAATTTAGGTGACTTCATTATAAAGTGATTTTTTTCTATTTTCGTATCGCTGTTGATTTCCATTTTGACACGACAAACTCTCACTTCGGAGCCTGTTCATCTTCCGTTCCGCAGTTAGTTTTACTTCACGTGAAGTATCGGGAATACAAGTAGTGAAGCGAAGACATTAATTGATTCATCTCTTTACAACGGGAACACAATCGATATACACTTTCACTGGCACGAACCATTTACTATAAATGTTCAACTCTAAGAACATCTTATCAAGTTGGCCTGAATGTGTCAACAGGAAAATCTGAACAATTAATTCAGTTTCAGTGTCAAATTGCGATGGTAATCACAACTGATTATTTATCTACAGGTGAGTTTTTATCATTCTCTCTCTACTTGGAGCTGGTAATATATATATATATATATATATATAGGATATATATATCGTCGATACGAGATATATATCGTCGATAAATATATATATATATATATATATATATATATATATATATATATATATATATATATATATATATATATATATATAGACGATAGATATATCGTCAAAAGTAGAATTGTCGAAGCTAGATTCCAGATGAAGCTGCCTTAGGCAGATCATTGTACTCAACATAGTGACAATAATCCTAGCAGAAAAGAAGAAGAATAAAAGAATTTCTCTCTCTACTTTTGTCTACATTTTAGAATTAACTTTTAATATAGAAAACGATTAAAAGGTATGGAGTTGTTGAAGAATGAACACACAGTGAAGAATTCAATAGAAGTAGTAAACCGACTGCAGGAAAGAATAATTACCGAAGATTGTAGGATATTTTCGTTTGATATTGAGAATCTATACCCTTCTATACCGATTGAAGAAACCATCAAAATTACAAACGAAAAATTACATGAGAATTGTCAAGGGTTAAACAACGAAATTATTAAAGGTCATTTTAAATCAAAACCAGTTTATATTTAATAATAAAATATATGAGCCAAAAGATGTGTTAAGTATGGGGAATCCACTGTCAGGGATCTTAAGTAAAAAAAGAGTATATATGAAAATCCTATCAGATTGAAAGAAAATAAAATAAACTTTTGGAAAGAGAAAGAATGTCTTGAACGATGTTTTGATCAGTATAAAATTGAAAAAAAACTACCAGGAATTTTGTTATATTATAGAAAATAGAATTTTTTCCGTTAAATTTTTATTTCCAGCTTTTTTCTTTATTCTTGTTTTTATATTTTTCACATTTTTCGTGAAAACTTTTAAATCAGTTTCTTTACCAAAAACTACTTTGTATTACTACATTATTGATTGTCATATCTTTAATATTTTTCATTTTCAGCAACTAAGATTTTTCTAAAATTTCTGAGAAACATTTCAATTATTCTGCCACGAAATGCATGTCGCTGTTTAATTTTAAATAAGACATAATTTTTAAAAGTAAATACAATTTTGAAATACACACACACACACACACACACACACACACACACACACACACACACACACACACACACACACACACACACACACACACACACACACACACACACACACACACACACACACACACACACACACACACACACAATTAGCAAAAAAGCCTATTCAGAGAAACTAACAAACAACAATCTAGATATAGTGAGTATATATATAGTTTTTGAAGATGGAGGTTCTCCGAAACGCGTCAACAAAAGTAGAATTGACGAAGCTAGGTAAGGCAGATCATTATACTCAACAAAGTGACAATAATCCTAGCAGAAAAGAAGAAGAATATAAAAATAATTTCTCTCTCTACATTTCTACAGGCATCGCTTCCAAAACACAGCTCGTCATTGTTCGGTAACTGATACAAAATTTTGAAAACGTTGATTATTAACCATTTTAGAATTAACTTTTTTCAGATAATAATGTAGAGTTACGCCATGTGATTCTAATTAATTTTGCACGCAGATGATCCGTCTTAAAAATAATCTCCATGCGTCTCAAATATATCGTAAGTCCCTTCACGTGTGTCATATATTCAAAACCTTATGGTATCTTGAGAATGAATTAAGATTTGTGGCATTGTGTTTATCGGTCTGAAATAAATAAGCTCACAACATAGGATTGTAATATCAGATTTTAAAAAATACAAAACAGTTTTAAATTTTTTAAGACTTGAAATTGCTTACATTTTCAAACTGTTAAACGAATTTAGCAGGTTAAAGTCGTTGTCCAAGCAATTATCAAAATCGATTTTTTTGCCAAATTCGTATATTGACTAAAGTTGTGAAAGTGAGCGTGTGCGCTCGCGCGCGCGCACACACACACACACACACACACACACACACACACACACACACACACACACACACACACACACACACACACACACACACACACACACACACACACACACACACACACATTTTGTTTATAAGTAAAAATAAAGAAAAACGTTCATATAAACCGAAGTCCCGTATGAGCTCCCGAAGTTCTGCATATCTTAGTAAATCACCCTGAATTTAAAAAGATCGCCACAAATATCGACATGCGAAAAGAAAAAAGAAAAAGTTTCCTGTGAAAATATGTCCTAAAACGTTCATTCAACATGTTCTCCGTCTGCTTGTCCGTGTGTGAGTGTGTGTGTGTGTGTGTGTGTGTGTGTGTGTGTGTGTGTGTGTGTGCGCGTGTGTGTCTGTGTCTGTGTGTGTGTGTGTGTCTGTGTCTGTGTATGTGTATGTGTATGTGTGTGCGCGTGCGTGCGTGCGTGCTCGCGCGCGTTTGTGCGTGAGTGCCTGTGCGAGCGCACGCGCGGTGGTACGTGAGTTCGTGCGCGCATGCGTGCATGTGTGTGCTTGCGCGTGCGTGTATGCGTACGTGCGTGTGCGTGTGTGCTTGTTTATGCGCGCGTGTGTTTGCGCGAGCGTGGGTACGTGCGTTCGTGCGCGCGTGCTTGCGTGTGTATGCGTGTATGTGTACGTGCGTGTGTGCGGCGTGTGTGTGTGTGAGTGCGTGTGCGCGCGCGCGTCTGAGTGTTTTAAACTATCACTCAATAACCATTTAAGCAACACAAACGCAATTTTATACATTTGTTGTTTACGTTGGCAAGACAAATATTATGGGGGAAATATTGAAAAAAATATTTCATCTATATTTTCGTCTGAAATTTTTCAATTGAAATAACATATAATCGATGAGGTTTACACAGTATTCTGCATTCTTAAAAACAACATTTTCGTGTGTTTTTTGTTACAAATGTTGCAATGTTTGCTTCAAAGCAATCGGATATAAAACAACGGAACATTGTTATCAGACAACTTGAACATTCTAACATTCTATTCTAATACTGAGTTAAGGGTTATTTTGTTAATTTTAAAACAGCTGATTGCATGCCAAAATAATAACACCTGCTGTTATATTCAATGAACAAAGCATTGTTGTAACAGCTGTAATTCTGAACTAATGCAGTTAAGAAAGTAAACACATTTAATCCGTTTTAATGTTCCTTAGTTTAATTTTTCGTGTTAGAAAGTGTTGATTTATTAAGATTTTTTTAAATTTCATCATTAACGTATGTAATATTCATGCCAACGTACACATGTATGAAATATAATTTTGTGTTTAAGTAATTTAAAAAAAAAACATTGACAGACGGGAAACTAAACATTTTAGACCATAGTTTTTTTTTTTAGTTTTTCATGTGCAATTATATTCTGATTTTTTACGTTTTTTGAACATCTATATATATATATATATATATTATATATATATATATATATATATATATATATATATATATATATATATATATATATATCTTAATATATAAAAGAAGAATTCCTGACTGACTGACTGACTGACTGATTCATAATCAACGCAGAGCCAAAACTATTTTAGCTAGGGACTTGAAATTTTCAAGGTTCCTTCTTACAACAATGTCAAGGTGCACTAAGAAAGGATTTTTCAAAAATTTGATTTTAACGCCATTAAACTACTTACCCAGTCCAAATGTAATAATCAACATACAGCCAATACTTTTACAGCAATGACTTGAAATTTTCAAGGTACCTTCTTACAAAAATGTCAAGGTACACTTAAAAAAGATTGTTGAAAAAATTTGATTTTAACGCCATTATACTACTTACCCAGTCCAACTTTAACAATCAACGTATAGCCGAGACTATAACAGCTAAAGATTTGTAATTTTCAGGGTGCACTTGTAGGGGTGCACTGAAAAACGATTATCCATTATTCAACCCCTAAAGAGGTAAATCCAACAATTTTTATTGGAAAAATATGTTTTTCGTCTGACCTTCTTAAAACGTAACATAGTCATTCTTAAATATAAGTAATGAAATATATTTTTCACCATCACCCAAAACTCTTCCCCTAAAGAGATTAAAAGGGGGTAGAAAATGTAAAAAAGGGATATACAATTTTACATTGAAACAATATTTATTTTGGATCGTATATTCTAGAAATATGCTATAAAACCCAAATATTGAAACACATAGCCTATTTCAACATTTTTCCGAATTCATCCCCTAAAAGATTAAAAATGTAAAAAAGAGGTATAATTGGAGAAAAAGAGTGTTTTCATTGGAGAAAAATATTTTTTATCGGCTTTTCTTAAAAGTAAACAAAATATTCTAAAACGCAAATTATGATACACTAAATTCAGCATTTTCTGCCCAAATTCATCCCACAAAAGGACAAAAATATAAAAGAGGTATAAATGTTTGTATTGGAGAAAAATATTTTTTTTATCAGATTTTCATAAATTCAAATGGAACACGTTTGAAGACAATAAAACAACATATTCAGGTTATATATTTTTTCATATTCACTGTAAAATAATCACGAGTTTAGATGATCACGCTTTTATTAATATATTTTTTATGTTTCTAAATTACGAGTATTACATTACTGAAACAGTTTAAGTTTCGTGGGCGAAGCCGCGACGGGGTAATGCTAGTATAGTATATATATATATATATATATATATATATATATATATATATATATATATATATAATTTTAACAAAGTAAATAATTTTTAACATAACATAAATAGTTGAAGTAGGCTATAACATTATCTTACCTTACTTGAATAACAGTAGTTCAAAGAACAGTAGACCTCGCAGTACATTTTTAATTAATATACAAAGCGCACCACGACACCCGAAACTTTGTCCGCCATTTTAAGCGGTAACCGTAATATTTACGAAACATGTTAGAGAACCAACTTTACTGCAGATTGTACACTCTTTATCCACGAAGCGGTAAAAATTACGGCAGGTCTTGCCGTTCAGCCACTATTATAGGAAATACCTGGTAGAACCTCTCAACGTTGAATCAGAGCCCGACATATTGAAACGGAAGTGAATGAGGAAATATCTTACACATACATCTTTCGGACTTTACGCGAGGTACCAAATTCCAAACAATCGGCCAATGCATTTGATTACAATTGCGTGCACACGACATCGTTAAATTCTCAGAGGCCGCCATCTTGAAACGGAAATAAATAGGCAAAAATGTTACACGCACGTCATGTGGGCTTTATACAAGATATCTTCGTACCAAATTCGAAAAAAATTCGTTAACTCGTTTGGCTATAACTGCGTACACCGTTATTGTAAATCAGAGATATCTTGTATTATTCAAAACTACGTCTGTGAACTGCGCATCTCAAGGTCATTAGTTCAAGATATTTTTACTGCATAAGCTTTTACCCTTTTTGAAACGGAAGTGACTGGGGGGGGGAATCTTACAATATGTCGTTCGGACTTTATACAAAGTACCATCGTATCAAATTTCAAAACAATCGGTCAATGCGTTTTGCCAAAACTTCGTAACAAACGAAACGATGAACGATTGAACAGATCGCTTGGTCAAACAATTTTCCACAGTATTTATGACCTTCACATGTTGAGCTTCGAAACACCGACCTAGACAAAAAATACGTACCTTAAACATGTGATTGCATTATTAATTAGTTACGGGAATGTTCAATGCCCACTGATAGAAGTTCATTTTAGTAGTCATTATGTAGGAAATGCAGTACAACCAAACAACTTGACCTGACATTGTTCCATGAACTTGATCCACTAACACAGGCGAAACAAAACATTATGCCTGTCTTTTCAAGTTAATTATAATTTATGTTTTCTTAAGATATGAAGTATAAATAAGAACTATAATTTTTTTACATTTCCGTAATATATGTGAGTTTCCCGGTGACATAGTTCTAGCTTTTAAAGGACAAAACGGAAATCATGGAATATTTTTTAAGTGAAAACTTGTATAGGCGCGTCTGACGGGATACATTTGTATGAGGATAAACACAGAAATCCGCGATAGCAAAAAACTTGTATAAAAAGTGAAACGCTTGCCTTATACAGTACCTATACCTATATAGTATCAAAGCCGCCTCGGTGGCCTAGTTGATAGCGTACTAGGCTTTCACCCCGAGGACCCGGGTTCGATTCCCGGCCAGGGCATTTTATATCATTTTCATACGCTATAAATCATCCCATCGTCTGCATTAGCTCAAATGTGCACAATAATCGGACGTTAAAAAAAAAAAAAAAAAAAAAAAAATATATATATATAATATTTTTTTATATTGATCATTATATATATAGTATCAAAACACGACAATGTCAAAGTATGAACGTTAATAAAATAATTAAACAGTTTATAACCCTACTTTTTACAGTTATACTGTTTAACTATAATAATATATAAATAGACAATAATAATAAATTCGTGATTCTGGCATTCTAAAATTGGTCATATGCATTAAATAATTTAACTACACAAATTTTGAAAATACACATTTTTAAAATTAACAAGAACAACATAACCTCAATTGAAATGGCATTGAAACTATTGTGCGAAATCAGCTGTTTAGAAGCAGTCACGTGCAGTTTAGATATATACAAGAACAATATATGCTGTGAAGTATGCATTACGGATTCAAGCATGACGCGAAAGCAAATGTTTATACCCATGTGTTGTCAACCGCGACCATACAAGTTTTCACTTCAAAAATATATTATTAATCACTAAAAAAGTATTGTAATAAAGTTTGTAATAATAATGTTCACGAGGGTGCGCGTATGGATGTGTTAGAGCGTTTGTGACGGTAAAGCGTTCCGTGACGACAAAGTAAATTTTTTCCCCGTGCAAAACATACACCCATACCCTGTGATAAGAAGTAGTCACTTCAAAAACAGGTATAAAAAGTGAAACGAAACGTTTGCCTTATACATTACGTATATAAATATATAGTATCATTTTAGCCGCCTCGGTGGCCTCGGTGTCCGGGGTGGGCTTTCACCCCGAGGACCCGGGTTCGATTCCCCGCCAGGGCTTGGCATTTTCATACGCTATAAATCATCATCGTTTGCATTAGCCCAAGTGTGCACAATAGTGAGACGTTAAACACCAAAAAAAAAAAAAAAAAAAAAAAAATATATATATATATATATATATATATATATATATTTAGGCCTATATATATATATAGTATCATATTTTTTTAAGCACATTAAGGCTATTATCGCCTCCCTAAATGTAAGTGTGTGTGTAAATGTAAGTCGTAAGTGTAATGTTGTAAGTATAGTGTGTGTGTGTGTGTGTGTGTGTGTGTGTGTGTGTGTTTTAGACTCGGGTACCGCGAGGGACGTCTAAATCCTCCCAATAGGTGCAGCTAGTCTGCACCCCCTGCGGGGTATATAGTATCAAAACACGACAGAATGTCAAAGTATGAACGTTAACAAAAAATATAAAGATCTATGCCCAATACAATTCTCAGATGATCTTAATTCGCCTTCTAGTTTCCAACTAAATTTATAACCAAACCTCTATATACCAAACCAAAGTATATAAAGACTTTGACAAAGATTTTTTTTGCGTTTAACGTTTAACTATTGTGCACACTTGGGCTAATGCAAACGATGGGATGATTTATGGCGTATGAAAATGCCAAGCCCTGGCCGTGAATCGAACCCGGGTCCTCGGGGTGAAACGTACGCTATCAACTAGGCCACCGAAGCGGCTCTCTCTTTGATAAAGAAAAAAAAGGTGTACACAGCTACTAAGTATTTCAGATCTAAAGTGTCTGAATGTAACGAATAAAACAAAAATGAAAAAGTTGTCTGAATTTTTCAGATCCACAAATGTATATCTTTATGTAAATGTTTAGCTGTCTAGTGATGACAGTGTAATTTATGTTTATGCTTAATTTCAGTACGGCTCCTGAGCACAGAGAGATGTTTTCTCTCTCTTCAGGATGTATAATGTATCTCCTTCTTGGAGAATGTATGTATTGTTGCCAATAAATATTCTGTTCTGTTCTATTTAAATATTTGTTTTGCTTTAATCCAACTTACGGTTAATTAAAAACAGGCTCGAGGCAGAACAGTGAAAATGTCTGCCGTGTTATTTTCAAATACGAATATCCCTGTAACTGGGCAGATTTCAAAACGCGAATTTTAAGTGTAATAGTAACAGTAAAGACGTCACCTTGTAGGTTTTTTTTGGCCTCATAGGACCACTCATAGTCTAAATTTCAGTTCTTCCTAACATTGGGCTGTAATTTTCTTCTCCAATAATCCCTCATTCGATCAGATCGTTGCTTCCTGACGGCATCTGTGATTACCACCTTCTTTTGTCTCTTCGGTTTATCCACTTTAAATTTATGGGTCTTAAGAATGCGTGTTATTTTACATTTGTCTTTTGCATCATCCATTTTCAGTCCTATTTCACTGAGGTCTCTGAGGACTTGTGCGATGTATATTCCCTGTGTTTTCCTATTGATGCTTCTCATTACCAGTTGTCTCAGGATTCTATCCTCCGGCATTCTTAATATGTGAAAGAAGTGGGGAAATTCTTCGTTTTTTCATTACACTGAGAACTGGGTCGATATATTTGTATACTGTTTCATTGGTGGCTATTCTCCAGGTCCCGTCTTTCCGGTAGCTTTTGTTGAGACACGTTCTGATGATCCTTCTCTCTGTCTTAAGCAGCGGGTCCGTCTTGTTATTGTTTTTAATTTGGAAGAGTTTCACTGGCATATAATGTTTCTGGGAGTACCACTGATTTGTAGTGGCGTATTTTGGTTTTTATAGACAGGCATTTTTTCTTGTACGTTGGCCAAGTTAGTAGTTGGGCTTTTTTAATTTTTGCTACCCTATTGAGTAGTGCGGGTTTTTCGTCTAGATTATACGTTATGGTTTCTCCTAGATATTTGAAACATTCCACGAGCTTTATGGTGTTTCAGTTAATGTTCACTTTATTTACGCATAGCGGGTCCATGGCCATGATCTCTGTTTTTTCATATGATATTCTTAAGCCCAACTTCTGCGCAATGCTATCAAGGCTAATTATTTGTTCTCTTGCTTCCTGTAGATTAAGGGCAAGTAGGGCCAAATTATCTGCAAATCCTATGATGTTTGTTTTAATGACCTTAGACCCTGTGCCTATTTTGGTTTTAACCGGGTTTCTTGTTTCCATATATTGATAATGAAATTTTTTTTTGTGTTTAACGTCTGACTATTGTGCACACTTGGGCTAATGAAGACGATGGGATGATTTATAGCGTATGAAAATGCCAAGCCCTGGCCGTGAATCGAACCCGGGTCCTCGGGGTGAAAGCCTAGTACGCTATCCACTAGACCACCGAGGCGGCTACAAAAAAAAAATTGTATATAGTGTACAAAAAAAAAAAACAAAAATGTTAGTGATAAGGCTTTAAAGAAAACAAATTTTTAGAGAGTTTAATATTTTGTAATAAGTTATGATAAATTTATTCAAATATCTTTGTATTTTCATAAAGTGAGTATCATTATAGGCCTATATTTTATATAAAATAATATTTGCAAATATAAAACAACCTTTCAATAATATTTATTATATGATTGGGTGATGTATGCCTTTGTAATAATTTATAATGTTAGTATTAGGTATTAAGGACCAACCTATGTATGGACATTTATGTCCCCTGTGTGTCCTTTATGTAATAATGTAAAGGAAAAATTGGCAAACATAAATAAATAAAATTATAATTATTTATAATAATATTATAATATAAATATTATAATAATATTTATTATTATTATATTATTATAATATAAATATTATAATAATATTATTTATTATAATAATTATAAGAAAAACGAATAGGCTATTATATTATCTGTTATTACATTATTGTAACAACTAGCATAAAGTACCTGCAGCGTCGTTGCTGTTAATTACTTAAAAATGCACGTTCTGAACCAAAAAAAACATTTTTTTTTCAAGTACAAAAATTTTAGTCTAAAAGTGTGTTAAATTTTTGAGTGTGAAATTTTCCAGTTTTTTTGAGGGAAGACCAAACTTATTGCTGGAAGGTGGACCCTAACAGCTTCCACCCTTACAGTGGCCTCACCCCCGAGTTCCTCCCGTAAATCAGCTCGAGATTACATTTTTTTTTTTAACTTCCGACTATTGTGCACACTTGGGCTAATGCAGACGATGGGGTGATTTATAGCGTATGAAAATGCCAAGCTCTGGCCGGGACCCGTGTTTTGATACTCTATATATATATATATTTTTTTTTTTTTTAACGTCCGATTATTGTGCACATTTGGGCTAATGCAGACGATGGGATGATTTATAGCATATGAAAATGCTATAAAATGCCCTGGCCGGGAATCGAACCCGGGTCCTCGGGGTGAAAGCTTAGTACGCTATTAACTAGGCCACCGAGGCGGCTCTCGAGATTACAACTTTTAATTTCAATAAAAGGACGTGAAATGAAAAAGAGTTCTTTGTTATATTTACGGAATCTGAAAGTATACATTATTATTTATCTACCTAGATAATTCTTAAACAGAATAATGCATATTATACTTTTGAAACTTAATAAGATAAACTATGGAAATCAATTTATGGAGTCGAGACGTTGAAGTAAGATAATGATGGGCAGATGCAGGCGTAGTCTACAATACAAACACTGAACAAATGCAATCGGAACGGAATGTTTGGAACAGGTCCTCGGATAGAAAACAAACCTGTATTTTACTGCATAATTAGGCTTAAAATCGTTTAACACATTTTAAAAAAATCCTGTCCCTGGAAGACGGTGTGCGAATGATTTGCAAGTTATTAAAGGTCGACGACCTTTTGACCTTTACACAATGAAGGACAAGAAGACAACGTAGAGGCGACTAAACTTGATGAGTTGGGCACATTCACGGCCATGAACCTATCGTGTTCTGTTAATAGTGTTCACACAAACATGACTTGTGAAGACATTCGGTAAACATTGGTTACTGAACGGTTTTTCCTCTCATCACTTCATCCTATCGAAGAACGCATCTATAGTATATAAGCATATTTATATGCACTATACAACAGACTGTAGAATATAATGTGGAAAATTATCCTTCTTAAGGTTTTCTTACAGTGATTGTTCCAGCTTTGTGAAACGAAATTTGTTCAGACAAGCAAAATACAATTTATGTACTCTAACCATGTGTATTATTATATAAAACACGATTTTTTGAAAAGATCACCGTATTTACATGGTTATCGTCTAACTTGCAACATCAAAAACAATTTTCGAAAATAAGTACTATGTAGTACAGAAAACACGATTTTTTTAAAAGGTTACCGTATATGCATGGTTATCGTCTAACTTGCAACATCAAAAACAATTTTCGAAAATGGTTACCATGTAGTACAGAAAACACGATTTTTTGAAAAGATTACCATATTAACATAGTTATCATCTAACTTGCAACATCAAAAACAATTTTCGAAAATAGTTACTATGTAGTATAGAAAACACGATTTTTTGAAAAGATTACCATATTAACATAGTTATCGACTAACTTGCAACATCAAAAACAATTTTCGAAAATAATTACCATGTAGTACAGAAAACACGATTTTTTGAAAAGATTACCATATTAACATAGTTATCATCTAACTTGCAACATCAAAAACAATTTTCGAAAATAGTTACCTTGTAGTGCAGAAAACACGATTTTTTGAAAAGATTACCGTATTTACATGGTTATCGTCTAACTTGCAACATTAAAAACAATTTTCGAAAATGGTTACCATGTAGTACAGAAAACACGATTTTTGAAAAGATTACCATATTAACATAGTTATCATCTAACTTGCAACATCAAAAACAATTTTCGAAAATAGTTACCTTGTAGTGCAGAAAACACGATTTTTTGAAAAGATTACCGTATTTACAAGGTTATCGTCTAACTTGCAACATCAAAAACAATTTTCCAAAATAGTTACTATGTAGTACAGAAAACACGATTTTTTTAAAAGATTACCGTATTTACATGGTTATCGTCTAACTTGCAACATCAAAAACAATTTTCGAAAATATTTACCTTGTAGTGCAGAAAACACGATTTTTTGAAAAGATTACCGTATTTACATGGTTATCGTCTAACTTGCAACATCAAAAACAATTTTCGAAAATGGTTACCATGTAGTACAGAAAACACGATTTTTTGAAAAGATTACCATATTAACATAGTTATCATCTAACTTGCAACATCAAAAACAATTTTCGAAAATAGTTACCTTGTAGTGCAGAAAACACGATTTTTTGAAAAGATTACCGTATTTACATGGTTATCGTCTAACTTGCAACATCAAAAACAATTTTCGAAAATGGTTACCATGTAGTACAGAAAACACGATTTTTTGAAAAGATTACCATATTAACATAGTTATCATCTAACTTGCAACATCAAAAACAATTTTCGAAAATAGTTACCTTGTAGTGCAGAAAACACGATTTTTTGAAAAGATTACCGTATTTACAAGGTTATCGTCTAACTTGCAACATCAAAAACAATTTTCCAAAATAGTTACTATGTAGTACAGAAAACACGATTTTTTTAAAAGATTACCGTATTTACATGGTTATCGTCTAACTTGCAACATCAAAAACAATTTTCGAAAATATTTACCATGTAGTGCAGAAAACACGATTTTTTGAAAAGATTACCGTATTTACAAGGTTATCGTCTAACTTGCAACATCAAAAACAATTTTCGAAAATAGTTACCATGTAGTACAGAAAACACGATTTTTTTAAAAGATTACCGTATTTACATGGTTATCGTCTAACTTGCAACATCAAAACAATTTTCGAAAATATTTTTGTAGTGCAGAAAACACGATTTTTTGAAAAGATTACCGTATTTACAAGGTTATCGTCTAACTTGCAACATCAAAAACAATTTTCGAAAATAATTACCATGTAGTACAGAAAACACGATTTTTTTTTTTAATGTTACCGTATATGCATGGTTATCGTCTAACTTGCAACATCAAAAACAATTTTCGAAAATAGTTACTATGTAGTGCAGAAAACACGATTTTTTGAAAAGATTACATTATTAACATGGTTATCGTCTAACTTGCAACATCAAAAACAATTTTCGAAAATAGTTACCATGTAGTACAGAAAACACGATTTTTTGAAAAGATTACCGTATTTACAAGGTTATCGTCTAACTTGCAACATCAAAAACAATTTTCGAAAATAGTTACCATGTAGTACAGAAAACACGATTTTTTAAAAAAGATTACCATATTTTATAGTTATCGACTAACTTGCAACATCAAAAACAATTTTCGAAAATAATTATTTACGCCTTTTTTCTTTTACTTCTAAATTTTGAAGGAAGCCTCATTGCAATTATAAGTATTGTTTACATTTTTTAAGTTACCTAACAAAACTTTTGTATAAATTTTCCTATTAATGTTATGACACTTTCTACCAATAACAGCTTCGTAAGAAAAAAACTCTAACTGCAGACTTTATAAACAAACATATTAGGTAGAGTAACTGTATTTTACAAAAATAAATCAAGCTTTTTTTTATATAAGTTTGGTTTTATGTCAGCGTAATAAAACAATAATTTAAAGAACGATATGTGTCTATATTTTCATACTAAACTCAATCATTGAACTGAACTAATAATGAACAAATATTAACAAAAACTATTGCTGAAGTATTCCGAAATATACATCCATTTGCATTAATAATAATTTACCTTGTATTAAACCACTGTTTTAAATTTTAGAGGAATTTCACATCACTTTGCAGACTTGATGACCGTTCATATTTGTCTGTTTAAGCTTAATTTTTAATCAGTGTTCAATTCTTTTTAAACTTTTCCGTATATTTTAAAATACGATTCAGAACAGACACGGGTAATCTTGTTACACCTACCGCCCACTTCTGTATCCCTGATAGCAGTAAAATTTGATTACCTCCTACCGATTCTGCAGTAATGGCGATTTATGGATGTAATTACTTTATAAAAGTTACTTTATAAAAAGCTGAGTTACAGCAATATAATAATAATTACATAAGAGCTACTTTATATCGGACTTTCGCTAAGTTTATAATAATAAAAAATCTTTATAAAACAATTCATTGTAGTTAAATCTACCTTTTTATTTATACTCTGCACACATAGAAGCATGAAGTCTGATAAAAATTAAAATTAATTAATTAAATAATTAATGTTTCCCTAAGGCTGAGAATGTGAAACTAAATACTGTAACTATGTTCAGTATAATGATCTGCCTTCCCTAGCTTCGTCAATTCTACTTTCGTTGACGTGTTTCGGAGAACCTTCATCTTTAAAAACTATATCTATACTGGACCAGTATAAATACACTTTTTGAAGATGGAGGTTCTTCTAAACGCGTCAACGAAAGTAGAATTGACGAAGCTAGGGAAGGCAGATCATTATACTGAGCACAGTGATAATAATCCTAGCAAAAAAGAAGAATATAAAAAGAATTTAAATACTGTAAATCTGGCTCAATTCTTGTAAGGAACTAACGAAGTGGCTCCTTTGGAAATATTCAAGTGGTTTCTTTCCTTGGTTATAATATGATTAACAACACTAAAGCCTGATTCTACAACTTTGATAAAAGTATCAATGAGATGAATATCATTTCCCGCATATTTAGATATGACCGGCATTTTCCTATAGGTTTTCATATCCACCACTATCGAATTTATGTTTAATTTCTTCACCACATCTGCTTGGCAAGTTCTATCAGTCTCTTCAATATTTTTGGTGAAGGAACTTTCATTCATTCATATACCTTCAATTTCAAAATATCTTCAAATCGTTTTTCAATGTCCAATTCAAGTTCGTTGAGGTGGCCACTGTACCTGTCAATATACTCTGCAGTTGTTACATATTTTATAGATGATAATTCAGGAAACTGATTAAATTCTCTATTCAAAAGATTATAACGAAGTAGTTCAAGTTTGTCAATAAATGACATAATTCTTTGGCTATCTAGGAGAATTTAGTTCCTAGATTCTAAAGTGCCTTAGCACTTTCGATGGTCATCGATCCTTTTTCAGAACGATAAGCAGTAGAGCGAAAACTGGTTATGTTTAACAGTGTGATCGCTGCTTCTTTTGAAATAAGTTTTTATTTTCCTGATGCACTTGGACTTACTCATTGATAAGACAGGCCGTCACGCTGATCATCGTGAGAAGCATTTTTGTAAATTAAGTCAATTTTTTCTTCACTCTACAAATCCAGGACTTCTTCACGGCTTTCCCAGATATAAAACGAAAATCCGGGACTTCTTCATGAGTTTCCGGGATGTAAAGCTAAAATCCGGGATTCTTCACGAGTTTCCGGGATGTAAAGCCAAAATCCAGGAATTCTTCACGAGTTTCCGGGATATAAAGCCAAAATACGGGACTTCTTCACGAGTTTCCGGAAGGTAAAGCCAAAATCAGGGACTTCCGAGATGTAAAATCAAAATCCGGGACTTCTTCACGAGTTTCCGAGATGTAAAGCCAAAATCCGGGACTTATTCATGAGTTTCCGGGATATAAAGCCAAAATCCGGGACGTATGGCCACTGTAATACTAGACTTACTCTGTGTAAACAGTAATTTAAATAATGTCAAAACTCATTCTATCACATTCCTTTCACCTTGAAGTCTGTAATACAACGAACTATTTTAAGTTTTATCACGAACTATAAGTTTTTACAACGAACTATTTTAAGTTTTATCACGAACTATAAGTTTTTACAACGAACTATTTTAAGTTTTATCACGAACTGTAAGTTTTTACAACGAACTATTTTAAATTTTATTACGAACTATTTTAAGTTTTATCACGAACTATAAGTTTTTACAACGAATTATTTTAAGTTTTATCACGAAGTATAAGGTTTTACAACGAACTTATTTAATCAAAATCATCAGTTGATTGTAAACATTTTTCCAGATCTTGAAATGAGCACCGATTCTGACTTTTAGATCACTTTTGAGAGTGTGTGTGTGTGTGTGTGTGTGTGTGCCTGTGTGTGTTTTAGAACGCCATGTTCACAATTTTTATCCGATTTGATTCTAATTTGGTACGTTAAGCGCATCTTAAGCATGGTTCCATACGGAAGACTTAAAGAGAGACAGCAGACGTCTTGGGCAGAGCACAACTCAGGAAAATCATGGGGATTATTACTGGGCACTGTGGTCTGAGGGTGCACATGAACAGGATAGGTATTGTGGAAAACCCGTATGTAGGTTGTGCAGGAAAGAGGAGGTGAAGCTCTTGCTGGTAGGAGGCTATGGTTTTTTTGTTTCCAGGACTCTGTTTCTTCAGCAGATTGAGCTAGTCAGTGGATTGTTGGAATTTACTAACCGTATTAATCTGCTAAACTAGTACTCAAGAGGTTTAATTGCACAGTATGTCTGTTTATTGCATTGCCTGGGGTTGTATTATCCCTTGATCTAGTTTGAATCCTAATCTAACTTGGTAAAAAAACATTTTGATTAAAGCCTGACCAGGCTGGTTTACATTGAAAATTCGTTCAACATTTTTTAAAATGGGGGCCATTTACAATCTTTAAAAATATCGTAACTTCTGTGTCTTAATTTTTTTCGGAGAATGTGATTTCACCATCGTAATTCGCATAAAACACTGCATAAGTCAGCATTTTGGATTTTCAAAATCCGTTCAAATTACAAAATTTAGTTTGATTGAGGTCAAAGTTAATTTTTCTATTTTCATTGCAATTTGGAAGTTTAAAATTCTAATGTATGCAGATCTGTAATGGTGAAATCAGAATTTCAAAAGTGGGTAAGGTAAAGAGATTATTTTTTGAAAATCACGTCAGCGAGACAGCTGCGTGTCGCAATTAATTCTTCTTCATGAAGTTTTTTTCATAATACTGGTTTCGTACCGAAGTCTGCGTTTTCTGCAAACTCCAAACACGGTTAAACCGTCGCCACGAAAAGGAAAAGTGGAATTAATTAAATTCTAATTTATCAATTCACGCTGAACGAAACCGTCAGTTTTACGACTTTCCGAGTTCGTTTATACACTGCAAAGACTCTAACACTAAATCATAAGTTTGCTTGATCATCCAGGCCACAAAATGTAATCGATAAAATTTTGAAAACTACAGTGCGACCGATTGAATGTCATTCTACTGGAGTAGACTTCGCTATTTGATATAAAAAGTAGAATATTGACAGTAACCAACTCAACCGTCTCTAGTTGACTGAGCACCGAACTGATATTGTTTTTATTTGCAACTTTCTACTCGACAATCACTTCTGTCATTAGTTTTCCAATATCCAATATGTCACACAACGCCGGTGTTAAAATTCTACTGGCTGACTGGGACAATTTCGGAACCAAAATTAGTAAAAAAAACTTCAACTAATGTGTTTTTAAAAGCTGTGGATTTAATTGAACTGTTTCAGTGCGAGGGAAAATTATGAAACTTAGCAATGTAGCTAAATTGAAATTTTCAAATTCAGTCAAAAGAATTTAGTCAAAATAATGCTTTAGATACGATAAAGTGTGACTTGTTTGATATTTCGTGTTAATTGCGCACCCCTCTATTAAATTCAATTGTCACAAACAACGAAACGCTTATTTATATTTTTTTATAATTTACAAAAAAAATTAGGAACCGTTTCGAGTGAGTTTCAATATTTCGAATAGATGAATGTTTTAGTGACTTATGCCGCGGAAACTTTATTTAATCTATGAAGCCGAAACAGAACAGAGGAGCTTCAAAAGGTGGAAAGAAAAATATTGAGAACCATTATCAAGAAAAAACACACGGTAGAAGGAACATACAGACTGCTGCCAAGTTCAGCCATCTATCAGGATAATGAATATCAGTTAGATAATATTAGAAATAGAGACTGGCTTTTTATGGACACCTAATAAGGCAACCAGAAGAAAGACTGACGAAGAAATTCCTAAATTACCAACTAAAGATGAAAGTAAAGAATGAGTGGCTTAAGGAAGTGGAACAGGACCTAAAAGAATTAGGGATAACGGAGGAACTTCTGAAAAAAGGAAGGGAAAAACCAATCCTTAGGGATAAAAACACTAAATTAATTTAAAGAAGGAACAAAAAGAGTTGCTTTTTACTCGGAGGAAGTTAGACTACAGAGATCTATAAGATTGAAAAAGTATTGGGAGAATCTCAAAAACCTAAAAGAACCAAAGTTTTTCAACTTTCGCTTTCGCCCAAAAATTGACTAAATGTGCTCCAGTGAGGGCTAAAAAAATGTTTTAGTAACAAATAGAAGCTCTATGACATAAATAATGTTTTATTTGTATCTTTCGATAAATTTAACACCAATATTTACGTATTTTTCATTTTATTTCAACTTTGTGATTCAGTCTAAAGTTAATTCAATAATTATATTCGGGCCGGTATACCAATCCCCTCCAAAGGTGTCGATTGTCACTCAAACGAGGTAGTTAAAAGTTTAAAACTCTTAAGTGACCAACCGAAGACGAGATAGCTCTACCGAAACGCTAATTGAATAAGCACTAGATTAAAGCTACAAAACGAATCATAAGTTAATCCTTTCCTCAGTTTGTTGGAATTACAAACGAGAGTCATGAATTTTAAAACTTTATCTTTCCTTGAACATTCACCATAACGTTCTTTACGTTGTAATATCTCGCTCTAGAAACTAGAATAACGTTTTTAACTTCAAGGACCGGCAAAACCGAATATATTCTCCGAACTTAAGGTTTTGTGACAAAGAATTGGACATCGTTCATAGTTCTACAGTGTTGCTAAATGTTCGTTCCTTGTGTAAATTGAGTTCTCCGTTTCGTATACAAAATACGTTTGAATAACAACATAACCGATTCCATTAAAAGAGAAAATGATGTGAATAAACTTCTGAGCGAACAAATTCTGATTATTATTTGAGTACATTTGTAGTTTTATAATTCTACACCAATTCTTATAGAATTCACACGGTCACAAAGCTCGGCGAGATGCACGGTAAAGTAAAACGCTGCAAACATTACATATTACTATGCGATAATACAGTAATGCAACACGTTGACCATTTAAAACTGTCACAAGCTAAACGATAGTGTCAGTAGGGCAACACACTTCCTAAGACTGACACAGGACACAGAGCAACGCGATAATGCAGTATAACAACGCGTTGACTAACACTGTCACAGCTACGTGATAATGCATTAGTGCAACACGTTGACTATCTAACAATGCCACATGCTAAGCGATAATGGCAGTAGTGCAACACACGTCCTTTCTAAGTCTGACACAGAGTTACGCAATAATGCAGTAGTGCAACACGTTGACTATCTAACAATGCCACATGCTAAGCGATAATGGCAGTAGTGCAACACACGTCCTTTCTAAGTCTGACACAGAGTTACGCAATAATGCAGTAGTGCAATACGTTGACTATCTAACAATGTCACATGCTAAGCGATAATGACAGTAGTGCATCACACGTCCTTTCTAAGCCTGACACAGAGTTACGCAATAATGCAGTAGTGCAACACGTTGACTATCTAACAATGCCACATGCTAAGCGATAATGGCAGTAGTGCATCACACGTCCTTTCTAAGCCTGACACAGAGTTACGCAATAATGCAGTAGTGCAACACGTTGACTATCTAACAATGCGACATGCTAAGCGATAATGGCAGTAGTGCATCACACGTCCTTTCTAAGCCTGACACAGAGTTACGCAATAATGCAGTAGTGCAACACGTTGACTATCTAACAATGTCACATGCTAAGCGATAATGGCAGTAGTGCAACACACGTCCTTTCTAAGCCTGACACAGAGTTACGCAATAATGCAGTAGTGCAACACGTTGACTATCTAACAATGCCACATGCTACGCGATAATGGCAGTAGTGCAACACGTTGACTATCTAACAATGCCACATGCTACGCGATAATGGCAGTAGTGCAACACGTTGACTATCTAACAATGTCACATGCTAAGCGATAACGGCAGTAGTGCAACACACGTCCTTTCTAAGTCTGACACAGAGTTACGCAATAATGCGTAGTGCAACACGTTGACTATCTAACAATGCCACATGCTAAGTGATAATGGCAGTAGTGCAACACGTTGACTATCTAACAATGTCACATGCTAAGCGATAATGGCAGTAGTGCAACACACGTCCTTTCTAAGACTGACACAGAGCGACGCAGTAATACAGTAGTGCAACACGTTGACTATCTAACAATGTCACATGCTAAGCGATAATGTCAGTAGGGCAACACACGTTCTTTCTAAGACTGACACAGAGCTACGCAATAATGCAGTAATGCAACAAGCTGACTACCTAACAATGTCACATGCTAAGCGATAATGGCAGCAGGGCAACACACGTCCTTTCTAAGACTGACACAGAGCTACGCAATAATGCAGTAGTGCAATACGTTGACTATCTAACAATGTCACATGCTAAGCGATAATGGCAGCAGGGCAACACACGTCCTTTCTAAGACTGACACAGAGCTACGCAATAATGCAGTAATGCAACAAGCTGATTATCTAACAATGTCACATGCTAAGCGATAATGGCAGCAGGGCAACACACGTCCTTTCTAAGACTGACACAGAGCTACGCAATAATGCAGTAGTGCAATACGTTGACTATCTAACAATGTCACATGCTAAGCGATAAAGGCAGTAGGGCACAACGTAGTTTATCTAAGATTGTCACAGAGCTACGTAATAATACAGTAGTGCATATCTAACACTATTATAGAACTCGGTGATAATCACTTAGTGTAACAATGCGTGTTGCAGTAGAAGGCTTCATATTTCCTTTATCTTAGTCTATCAGCGCTGTCAAAATCTCTCAAATTTTTTGGGTTTAATTGGTCCCTTGTGGGAAAAATGCATTACTCAGTTTTTAACTCCTTCATTTTAATGTTTGACGCCATATTTACTAAACGCATTAAATTTCCAATGAGTGTTTTTAATGAATTTAATTTAGTCACCAGTTTATTGACTGTTATTCCTATATTACCTTAACGGTTACAATGTTATTTGTAACTTTAGAAACTATAACTTTTTATAGACTACAAGAATATAAATATCTTATAATCTTTTATAGACATTAGTTGTTTTTCCATTGGAGATCGTGTCCTTCTTAAATGGTTTCTACGATTCTTGGTTCGTTTTCAGGTAGTAGTGAACTTTCCTAAAGATATTATATTGGATACTAACATTTTCTTTTATGAAATTCGTTTCTTTATTATTTCTTCTAGATTTAATCTTTGTATATTTCTTGTTCTACAGTCACTGAGCTTTTAAAATCTAGTGTATGTATTTGACTTCAGGTGAAAGTGAGTTAGGTTCTTACTATGATTTTCTTCATTACTGAGTAAACAAATATTGATTTTCAATGTTAAAAAATGTGATATGATTTGAATCACAAATAAAGTTTGTTGTTTAGCGAACATTTCTTCTCCTTCTAAGTAGGCTTTGCAGGCGTTACTATGAATTACCGTTACGGAATACATTACCGATGTCGAAGACAACTTGGAGGGATGTACCTTAGATATAATAAATCATGTCGGAATTGACCAGGAACAATCAGTTTGCCATTCAATTAATCCTAGTACAAGACTCATATTTCATCAACTACTGTAATCAAGGACTTCCATTCGCGGACAATACGACGTATTCGGAAACGGTGAAAGCGTAATGGCACGAGGATTAGCCCGAGTTTTACATAGTCATGCGGGGTCTTGTTATTCGACGGTCGAGGTTGCGAACGATGCAAGGATGAAAGTCCGAACCGAACCCGAAACTTTCTATGATCACTGAAGCACTTACTGTAATGCAGGTGCCAGATTGCTTTGAGGCTGTTAGTCGTATATCTGTACCCATATTCAGTACAACGTAGGTGATCAAGTGTCGCAGCTATACAAATGTACAGAGGTCAATAAATTATAAACTGTAGGATGTTATTGTATACAGAACTTTCAGTAAACATGGTGTCAGAATTTACGTCATTACTAAGTAAAAAGTGGCCAGTAAATAAGTAGCTAAACTTTAGAACGTCGTTAGGAAAAATCTGTAAGCTTTTTTCCAAAATTTACCTCATTATTAAGTAATGACGCCAGTAAATAAGGAACTAAAATAGAACGTTGTTAGAAAGAATCTGTAAGCGTGGTTCCAAAATTTATGCATCATTTCGTGAAGAGTCACCATTAAATAAGGGACTAAACTATAGAACGTTGTTAGAAAGAATCTATAAGCGTGTTTACAAAATTTACGTCATTATTTCGTGAAGAATCGCCATTAAATAAGGGATAAGGGACTAAACTATAGAACGTTGTTAGAAAGAATCTGTAAGCGTGGTTTCAAAATTTATGTCATTATTTCGTGAAGATTCACCAGTAAATAAGGGACTAAAATAGAACGTTGTTAGAAAGAATCTGTAAGCGTGTTTACAAAATTTACGTCATTATTTCGTGAAGAGTCGCCATTAAATAAGGGACTAAACAATAGAACGTTGTTAGAAAGAATCTATAAGCGTGTTTCCAAAATTTACGTCATTATTTCGTGAAGAATCGCCAGTTAATAAGGAACTAAAATATAGAACGTTGTTAGAAAGAATCTGTAAGCGTGCTTCCAAAATTTATGTCATTATTTTGTGAAGATACACCAGTAAATAAGGGACTAAAATAGAACGTTGTTAGAAAGAATCTGTAAGCGTGTTTACAAAATTTACGTCATTATTTCGTGAAGAGTCGCCATTAAATAAGGGACTAAACAATAGAACGTTGCTAGAAAAAATCTGTAAGCGTGTTTCCAAAATTTACGTCATTATTTCGTGAAGAATCACCAGTTAAGGAACTAAACTATAGAACGTTGTTAGAAAGAATTTGTAAGCGTGTTTACAAAATGTACGTCATTATTTTGTGAAGAGTCGCCATTAAATAAGGGACTAAATTATAGAACGTTGTTAGAAAGAATCTATAAGCGTGTTTCCAAAATTTACGTCATTATTTCGTGAAGAATCACCAGTAAATAAGGGACTAAAAATAGAACGTTGTTAGAAAGAATCTGTAAGCGTGTTTACAAAATTTACGTCATTATTTCGTGAAGAGTCACCAGACTAAATAAGGGACTAAAATAGAACGTTGTTAGAAAGAATCTGTAAGCGTGTGGTTTCAAAATTTATGTAATTATTTCGTGAAGATTCACCAGTAAATAAGGGACTAAAATAGAACGTTGTTAGAAAGAATCTGTAAGCGTGTTTACAAAATGTACGTCATTATTTTGTGAAGAGTCGCCATTAAATAAGGGACTAAACTATAGAACGTTGTTACAAAGAATCTATAAGCGTGTTTCCAAAATTTACGTCATTATTTCGTGAAGAATCGCCAGTTAATAAGGAACTAAAATATAGAACGTTGTTAGAAAGAATCTGTAAGCGTGCTTCCAAAATTTATGTCATTATTTTGTGAAGATACACCAGTAAATAAGGGACTAAAATAGAACGTTGTTAGAAAGAATCTGTAAGCGTGTTTACAAAATTTACGTCATTATTTCGTGAAGAATCGCCAGTTAATAAGGAACTAAAATATAGAACGTTGTTAGAAAGAATCTGTAAGCGTGCTTCCAAAATTTATGTCATTATTTTGTGAAGATACACCAGTAAATAAGGGACTAAAATAGAACGTTGTTAGAAAGAATCTGTAAGCGTGTTTACAAAATTTACGTCATTATTTCGTGAAGAGTCGCCATTAAATAAGGGACTAAACTATAGAACGTTGTTAGAAAGAATCTGTAAGCGTGTTTCCAAAATTTATGTCATTATTTTGTGAAGATACACCAGTAAATAAGGGACTAAAATAGAACGTTGTTAGAAAGAATCTGTAAGCGCGTTTACAAAATTTACGTCATTATTTCGTGAAGAGTCGCCATTAAATAAGGGACTAAACTATAGAACGTTTTTAGAAAGAATCTGTAAGCGTGTTTACAAAATTTACGTCATTATTTCGTGTCGCCAGTCAAGGGACTAAACTATAGAAGGGATCTAAACGTGTATATAAGGGAACGTTGTTAGATTAATCTATAAGGAACGTTGTTAGATTAATCTATAAGCGTGTTTACAAAATTTACGTCATTATTTCGTGAAGAATCGCCAGTAAATATCGTCATTAAATAAGGGAGTAAACTATAGAACGTTGTTAGAAGGAATCTGTAAGCGTGTTTACAAAATTTAAGTAATTATTAAGTAAAAATTTACCAGTAAATAAAGTGACTAAATTTTTAGAACGTTGTTGGAAATAAAGTATCTCTAAGCGTTGTTTTAAAATTTACGTCATAGTTAAATAAAGAACGATTGGTAAATACTGGTCTAAAGCAAGCAGTTGGGTTCAAAGTCAAACAAAATTTTTAAATATAATAATAAGTTAAATTCAAATATCCTAATGAGGTTTCAGCGAGTTTGGAAATGTATATCCGACCAATAACATATTTTTTAGTTGGTATAAAAGAGACTCCTAAACCAGGGTCACTAAACTTTAGGAACCTTGTAACTGGAAATCACAGCATCGACCTCTAAAAAATATTTCCACCGACGTCCTTCTTCGAGGAAGGTTAATGTGAACATTGGAATTCGTGATTTCGTAATTTAAATTGTAAATCGATGTATCGAATCGTTTAAATAGCAGGAAGAAGTCGTCCAATATCCGCTCTCGAAATCGATTGGACACCGACGTCTTGACTGACCTTTTGCAGATAAAAATTGTCATTTGGCTTTTTCTTCTGTCGGTAATTGTTGAATAATGAAACCGTTGTAGAAAGTTGAAGGTTATAAAAACAGAAAGTCATGTGGTCTGCATCTCCGAATGTTTTCCTTTTAGCGAGTTCTGTTATTCTTGAGCGATATTTCTTCTGATCCGTTTTGACGATGACTTGCTCGTAAATGTGAGTTATACACCGCGGAGAAACCACGGCTAGGCAGAGTGGGAAAAGTTCAGCTGCGTTGCGGAATCAGAGAGAGACAGACTGACAGAGAGATTCCCATGCAAATTACTCATTGTTACGTAAAAGCACATTAAGACAGTTCGGGAGAAACGTGCGACTAATTTCACACGACTAGCACACGCTCGTGCGAGCTGCGAACTCGTTAACATGTGTTCAAACTGTAGCTGGCCTAATGGCCGACTAACCAAATTTTACGGAATCAGACCAAAACTATCGCCATTAGAGATAACAAAGCTTGTGGTTATTAAGGACAAACCTTTCCCAAAACCTTCAGTGAATGTTACTTGTGTAATATGTATTGACAGTACTGTATTTAAAACACACAGTTCTTGAATGGGAAGATACATTTTTGAGCGTATGTCTGTTTATATATCGACGCTTTTCCTATATACCGCCTACGTGATAAGTGAAAATAAGTCAGATAACGTTGTGTGTTGGTTTTACGGTCATCTTTCCCCTTAAAGAAGACACGCTCCAAAAAAAACATTTTCTTTATTTTTGAAAATGAAACATATATATATATATATATATATATATATATATATATATATATATATTACTTTTCCTTTTCGGCTTAAAACGTTCTTCGGCTTCTTCCGATTCCCAGCTTCCATTTTCTCTGTTGTTTCGTAGATCTTGAACCTTTCTCTTATTTCCTTATCATTTCTTTCTCTCCAACGAAGACTTGGATTTCCTCCTTTTTTGAGACCTTATGGTTTCCATTTTAGAACCTGTAAAATTGATGTCACGAAGTTTTTTTTACTTCGAAACCAAATTTCAGCCATCGTTTCCAGTGAGTGAGGTTTGTATATTGTATACCGTGTATCTTAATAAGGTTTATATTATATCGTATATAATATATAGTAGTCTGTTGTATATTGAAAGGCTGTATAACTGTACGAGTTATAAATAACAAAACATATAATACAATAAAAGATACACAAAATATAACTGTTTTCTTTTGAGAATCCGCGACCGGATACAACTGGACCGATTTAAAAGATTTCTTTTTCTCGATAAATAAATAATCGTAACACGAATTGTTTCGCTGACGTCATTGAAGGGAACTTTCATAAGTATTTCTCTTTATTCAACCCTTCTTTGAAATTCAATTTCACTATCATAATCAGCATTAAAGTCTGCATGTATTAGCGTTTTAAACTTTTAAATTACATTGGAAATACGAAAATAAACCTTGACCGCCGTTAAATTATTTTTTTTTAATTATAACGGATTTTCAATTAGGAAAAATTATATTTTTAAACAAAGACAAAAAAAGTTATGGATTTTCTTAAAGTTTGTGGTTGCCGCGATTTTGAGACTGTTCAAATAATTTTGCTAGTCAACGAACTTGTCCAAGCTTCACCACGAGGACCTGGGTTCGATTCCCAGCCAGAGCTTGGCATTTTCATACGCTATAAATCATCCTATCGTCTGCATTAGCCCAAGTGTGCACAATAGTCGGACGTTAAACACAAAAAAAAAATCCAAGCGGTTACCAAAATATTTTTTTTATTTTTGTTCAACGCTACACACACACACACACACACACACACACACACACACACACACACACACACACACACACACACACACACACACACACACACACACACACACACACACACACACACACACACACACACACACACACACACACACACACACACACACACACACACACACAACATAGCACACACACACACACACACACACACACACACACACACACACACACACACACACACACACACACACACACACACACACACACACACACACACACACACACACACACACACACACACACACACACACACACACACACACACACACACACACACACACACACACACACACACACACACACACACACACACACACACACACACACACACACACACACACACACACACACACACACACACACACACACACACACACACACACACACAATATGTATCTATCTAATCCCCTTCAAAAAGGTCAGGATCGATGCTCATTCCAAGATCTCATTTCTAGGCCTTACCTTGTTGGCTGCTCCAATAGCACATTATCCGTGCAAATTCACTAATAACGTGTACTTATAATACACCTATATCCATGATCTTCCCTCATACGTTTTAAGAAAATAAAAGCAAAAATAAAAAATAACTTATTCAAAAA
>CM040182.1:17427056-17452056 GCA_022606455.1 Callitettix versicolor | reverse complement strand
AATAAAAATTTAACGGGAAAAATTCTATTTTCTATAATATAGAAAAATTCCTGGTAGTTTTTTTTCTATTTTACGCTGATCAAAACATCGTTCAAGACATTCTTTTCTTTCCAAAAGTTTATTTTACTTTCTTTCAATCTGATTGTTACGATTTTCAAATGGAATCACGTGTCATGGTTCCATACCATATGCACCTATGAACAGTATTTAGAGTAGAACAAAGACTTTGCCTAATGGCTGAATTCTTCCAGATTCTAGAATAGTGTGCAAACCCCAGCCAACTTATATTTACACTTGTAAACTTTTTCCGGGCGTGCAAGTGGCTTTACGTTTAATGTAAACCTTTACGGTTTATACATTCGTTTCCAAGGATTTTAGGTTTTTTAATACCAATATGTGTACAGTCTAATACACTGTAGGAGAAAGATATTTACTTTGTCATGAGCGTTTTGCCTTTAATACTTGTAGTAGGAAATGTAATCCAATCAGACGTTTGTTCGTTAATACTCACAACACTTCTAAGTTTATTTGACAATGTAGATTGTTCTAAACCAAGTTCCTCAGCGATACCTTTTTCATATACATGATAAGCTAAATAAAACTAGATTCCATGTGTCTAGGAAGGTCCACCTCTTACTGACTAGATTCCATGTGTCTAGGAAGGCCCACCTCTTACTGACTAGATTCCATGTATCTAGGAAGGCCCACCTCTTACTGACTAGATTCCATGTATCTAGGAAGGCCCACCTCTTACTGACTAGATTCCATGTATCTAGGAAGGTCCACCTCTTACTGACTAGATTCCATGTGTCTAGGAAGGCCCACCTCTTACTGACTAGATTCCATGTGTCTAGGAAGGCCCACCTCTTACTGACTAGATTCCATGTGTCTAGGAAGGCCCACCTCTTACTGACTAGATTCCATGTGTCTAGGAAGGCCCACCTCTTACTGACTAGATTCCATGTATCTAGGAAGGCCCACCTCTTACTGACTAGATTCCATGTGTCTAGGAAGGCCCACCTCTTACTGACTAGATTCCATGTGTTTAGGAAGGCCCACCTCTTACTGACTAGATTCCATGTGTCTAGGAAGGCCCACCTCTTATTGACTAGATTCCATGTGTTTAGGAAGGCCCACTTCTTACTGAATAGATTCCATGTGTCTAGGAAGGCCAACCTCTCACTGACTAGATTCCATGTGTCTAGGAAGGCCCACCTCTTTCTGACTAGATTCCATGTGTTTAGGAAGGCCCACCTCTTACTGAATAGATTCCATGTGTCTAGGAAGGCCCACCTCTTACTGACTAGATTCCATGTGTCTAGGAAGGCCCACCTCTTACTGACTAGATTCCATGTGTCTAGGAAGGTCCACCATTTACTGACTAGATTCATCATTGCTAAAGAATTTTCTTCTCATTTAGAGTAAATGCCCGGTTTTATTCATAACCATAACCAACTGACAAAGAAAATGGATCGGCAAAAAAGAATTTGCTTTTACTTTACAGCAAAAAATATAAATAATGTAATAATTTAAAATAATTTACAAACTCTGAGGCATATCTCAGAGTTTGTGAATTAAAGCTTTTGCTTCTTTTTATTCATAAGGATGAACCCATTAATTCCATAGGTGAAGTAACGCATACACTAACTAAAGCGCTACACGTACTTGGTGGGTGAACGCTGCACATTGGTAGTCTATTCCAATAAATTTTGCACCCATTCAGCCTCTGGATTTAGATTCACTTTCACTGGTTTTTTCCCACCTTATTCTCTTTCTCCGTATCAGCCTTATTTTATCACTCTCCACTATCCATTACAAATTCTCTCTCCTTTACTTTCAGGTATTATATTTCCAGTACTGTACTTCTGAAATAGCTTTGTTTTATTTAAAGAAAGTAAATTTGACTTTCTTTCCCTGTCAGGTAAATGTGAATAGTGAACGAAATGTGCCCATGTTGTCGGATTAACGCATGGTCACCAGAGTGTTACGTTACGTACCTCGACATTTACACTTAGTTAATTTTAATATATATAGTTTTATGGTTCTTTGTTGTGCTATAACGTGCGAATAATAAATCTTTATCTGATGCCATTGTTTTAATGCTTGGCGGATTTTCCAGGCAAAACTTTGCTAATTAAAAGTTTAATGTGGTACCAAAAACGTGAGCCATCGTGCCGGTTCCGACCACCGAAACGATCCAGCACTAGTGTTTCATCTTATGCGATTATGTCTTACAGAAATGAATTTTGGATCTAGTTTTAATATGCAGCGCTGCCAGATTTTTTTTCATAATTAATTTAACTCTAATAGAAGTTCAAAAGAAACAATCAAATAAAACTTATTTCTATTTCCCAAAAACATTAATTTCGAAAGCTATAGAAATTTCTCAAAATAGGTTTGTTAATGTATTGTGGTATTGTGATTATATTTTTCAGTTGAATTATACTTACTGCTTTGAAAATATATCAAATTTTTAAAACAAACAAATCAACACAATCTCTTAAGAAAACACAAATAAAAATGAAAATCAATATACAAATCAACATAATATCTTCAGAATACACAAACAAATATGCAAATTTCTCAATAAGTTCTCTTTAGAAAACACAAATCAACTATTCTTTTTTGTACACAGAAACCACATTAAAATTAACAAGGTTGTCATAAGAAAACACAAATCAACATTATCTCTTTAGAACACAAGAACCAACATACAAATCAACATGAACTCTTTAGAAAAACAAATCAACATAATATTTAGGACACACCAACCAACATTTTTTTTTTTATAAAAACACGAATCAACATAACCTATTTAGAAGACAGAAACCAACAAACTCTTTAGAACACTCATAATTCTTTTTACTACTTTCAGAAATGTGTGTTTTTTATGAATTGACATCACTATATGAGTATAAAAAATTTAATGAACTCTGGTGACATAACTAACAGATAAAACTTTTCATACAGTATTTTTCTACCAACATATAATTCTCAATCGCTTTTTATGACGACTTTACACTCAAATATAAGTATTATTATTACGAGTTTTACGAATACAAGTAACAAATTGCTCAATTTAAAAATGTCGTTTGTTTACTTGCATATTACCGCAGTCGCCAACTGCATGTGTACTTGCACAATCACCTGACTGTAGTTTCGAGTTTTATAACCTCAAAGTTAATAATCCCAGTGGCGGTTAGGAACTGTGTTGGTTTATGTCGGTGGTCAATCTTCTTGAAGCTGTTTCGTTGTTTGAATGTTCTCAGCAATTCTACAAACGCTTACCTAGAATGAGATTAACGAAAAAAATTTTCGGGGTTTTCTGACCGCTAAAATAAACTAAGGCCAAGAACCATTGTTTTTTTGATTTTACATACAAATTTCTATATTTATTAAAATAAATTGTGTATTAGAATTTTAAATCAATTCTTAAAGAATCTAGTTTATTACTTTTTTGTGGATTTTTGTTACAATTCTTATTTTTATATCTAAAGAACCTTAATATTGTGTTTTTTTTATAAAAACTTGATTTTCTTTTTTTTGTGTTTAACGTCCGACTATTGTGCACACTTGGGATAAAGCAGACGATGGGATGATTTATAGCGTATGAAAATGCCAAGCCCTGGCCGGGAATCGAACCCGGGTCCTCGGGATGAAAGCCCAGTACGCTATCAACTAGGCCACCGAAGCGGCTAAAAAAAACTTGTTTGAAACAACAGCAAACAAACTATACATAAGTTTTATTTCTTACTATGAGAAACACGATTCTTATAGATATTTCACCACTGTTAAATCTCTAAGCAGGACATTTTTTATCATAACAGAACACGTGTTTTAGTCCTTCCCAAAGTGGGCGTTATCATTTGTTAAATGTACACATTACGTAATTTTTCTCCTGTGGTTGAGGCGTGTGAATATTGTAGCAATAGTCAAAAAGTCACCTCAGAATAAGACGGTGACCGGCCGACATTAATGTCCTCCCCGAGATACTAAAGTGTTAGCTCGTAGCTAGGTCAGTTAATTTACTGATTCCACTACCAATATCCAACTTCTGTCAATGTAAGAAAAAATAAATTATAACGCTACTTCCCGTTTATTTCGATACCAAAGCTGAAGTGAATTTCTACAAACGTGACAGCGCGGTCGGTTGGTCATTGCTTCACTCCGAGGTGAATTTAACTATACTTGTGTAGAATGCATGACAATATTTGTGAAGAATTTTTTTTATTTTTCTACATAACTATTAAATTGTAATTTTTACTGTGAGCTATACGTAAATTTTTGTTCTAATGCCGCCGTTATTTGTAAATTTACTTGTGGGTAAACTTTAGGAGTGTTGTTTTTTTTCCAGAGTATAGAATGTATAGAGTACTCCATAGTAACGAGTGACTGTCCATGGAGATGAACTGTCCACTGTTTACTTAAAGTGGGCCTCGCATCTCCCTCTAACACAGATAAGACAAACTTAGTGAATTTCACAGAAAAATCAACGGCCGTTGCGGGGTGTTCATGCCTAAAACACTTTACTATCCAGGTATAGCGTCTTGGCCATTTGACCAATCTGAAATCATTTCATGCAACACATCTCATAAATTATTTGCTTGTGGTAAACGGCTTGTTTTTTTTATTTATTTTTGTAAAAATATTGTCAAAGCTAGGGTAGATTTATAGAAAACAGTCGATTCCGGGGGGACCGGAACGTTAGTATATTCCGGGTCGATTCAGTGAAGACCCGAAGACTGCGCGTCGGGACGCACTACGGAAGAGTATTCCAGCCAGGCGGTACTGAGAAGTGGCGAATCGGCGGTAACATTAAGTGGACAAAAAGTAACATTAAGTACACTTCTTCCCCTTTTACTTTTGGTTTGAATACATTAGTATATATTTTGGGGAACATTTTGAAAAAAAGACACTAGTGTTCATTCTTGGGGTTGTCATCAACCATAGTTGTAACTGTAACAAGATAAATGTAATGTAATACATCTCGATGTATTAAAGGTATTTTTTTGATGAACCACCGATAGTTAATTGTTTGAAGGACCCGAGTAGTAGAAAAGAGTCCCCGAACCCCTAATAAATGGTACCAATGGTAAAAAAAGCCCTAACAAGATTTTCTAGGGTTACTATTGAGGCACTTTCAGATTTCTCTGCTAATTGCTTTTCTCCCCCTTATGTTTGACCCTTATCACTGAGGTTGTGCTACCCCTGAGGTTTGGCCAGCTTTTTGTTGTACGGTGAGTTTCCGCTCATTCTACTTACATCCTCACTCATGGGAACACGATTGAGGGAAATACAGATCCCTGCTCATGGGAACACGATTGAGGGAAATACAGATCCCTGCTCATGGGAACACGATTGAGGGAAATACAGATCCCTGCATGCATGGGTAAGGTTAAAGTATACTGCCAGGTATCCCAGGGTTCCGTGTGATATACCATTAGACCGGAGTCATACTCTATCACACGGGTAAATACACTTTGGAGTTAGTCAAATTATGAATGTTATGAGTTACGAGTTAGTGAATGTGTATATATGTTTTGAGTAGATGGATGAGCTAGATGTACGGTGGGATCGCTAAACCCATCAGCTGCTCATTTCAGCTGCCTCTGCCGGAGTACTGCATAGTAATATAGAGTAAAGTTTCATTTGTTATCGTAAATTTTGATAAATCTGACTTTCTTGATCGCTAATATTCCACTTGAGTGAACAGTGTATCACGAAACAGTCTTTCGAAACTATAACCTAACTGCAACCCCATAATAGTCCCATGACGTTTGTGCAGCTATGCTTCTAGTATGAACCAGTATGTACTTTTAATGGTCTGACCACCTGCTAAGGCCGCAATTGGGTCGGAACAAAACTCAACGCTTATTAAATTATCGCAACAGTCTACCCAATACCAATGCAATGCCTAGCTTGGGTCGTATAACAGTTGTTCCTCTGTAACAGAAGTGTTCCTTTCATAGCTGTTCATTAAAAATCGACCGTTAGTTCACTATATTGATTTTTAATCGTCGAAATTGTACGCATAACAGAAAAATCGATATTTTAAAGATTTCCGAACGAAATGTCTGTTTCTCTGTAGTATAGTTACTGAAACCAAAATCTAGTGAAAATTTAAAAGTTTCATACGTATTATTTTCAAAATGCGCTAGTATTTTTTTTTTGTGTTTAACATCCGACTATTGTGCACACTTGGGCTGATGCAGATGATAGGATGATTTATAGCGTATGAAAATGCCAAGCCCTGGCCGGGAATCGAACCCGGGTCTTCGAAGTGAAAGCCCAGTACTTTATCAACTAGGCCACCGAGGCGGCTAGTAAGAGTAATGTAATTTATAATAGTAATACAGTAAGTAGGCCTGCAGTAATAGCATCCATTAAGAAATAAGTGCTGTATAATAAGGTGCTGCACTCGTTCATTTGTCGATGAAGCGAGTACATAAAAGTGAACACATAATTTTATTAATGCTCAAATTTATGTACATAAAGTACACAATGTACGATTTAACTGTTCACAATTGTAACAGTATAAAACAAAATAACTCTTTACAATATATTTATATTTATAAGTTATTGAGACTTTGTAAAGCAAATGTCAAAATTGTATTTGCAAAATGACACAATGAAATAACAAAATAAAACAAATGTTACTCACAAATGTAAACAAATGTACTCACGATTTTAAAAAATTGAAAAATGAATTGAAATTATTTTTTGTTTTTTTGGTGTTTAACGTCCGACTATTGTGCACACTTGGGCTAATGCAGACGATGGATGATTTATAGCGTATGAAAATGCCAAGCGAATTGAAATTAATTTTTACATTAAAACTAAAACTTCGCCACACTTACGATCCTCAAGGACGAAGAACAACAAATAAAGTTTAAATGAACAAATGAAGAACAACAATGATTTTAATTGAAAATTTTTCAAAAATCCCTATAATTTTATTCCAATAATTCCAAACAACGTGCCTTTCCAATTTAAAAATAACCGCCTCGGTGGCCTAGTTGATAGCTTTCACCCCGAGGACCCGGGTTCGATTCCCGGCCAAGGCTTGGCATTTTCATACGCTATAAATCATCCCATCGTCTGCATTAACCCAAGTGTGCACAATAGTCGGACGTTAAATACAAACAAAAAAAAAAGTAAAAATATAAATGTTCAAAAATAATTTATCAAATAAAAAACTTCAGCGCAGTTTATTGAGACAATATTTTTGATTTACTGATTAAAAAACCTAAACATTTTTTTTTAATTTCTCCATAAATTAACTTACGGAAAGCTTTTGCTGAATCAAATAAAAATTCAGGTAAAACCTGGTTTTTGAATTACTGATAACGTTTTTCAACTCTGTTCCGGCTATACTGAGTTTTATTGGAAATTCTATAAATTCTTTTCCAAACAACATATTTAACGAAATATCATATCTAACCTCCTCCATTTCGTAAAAGAACATGTTAGGGCCATATTCCTCTCAGACAACTTTCATAAATGCGCATTTCATAACCTAACCCGTCTTACTGTGTAAAACACACCATTTTGAAAGTTTGCTCGCCGATGTCCATGCAGTAACGGTGTCTGCTTTAAACAGACGGTGTTTGAACGTTCAGATTAGAACAGAAATTAAAAATTAATGAAACAAAGCGTAAATTCGGTCACACCGCAACGGGAAAGTATCTTTTTAATTGCAGCAGACTGGCTGAACACAGACGTGCCATTATCAGCTTTGAGTTAGACATATCATTACCGGAGTGATTTCCTCACCGCTTCAATGTATTTATTATTAACACATACGGCACACAGAACAGAACTAGGCAGGCTATGCTTAGAAAGCAGTACAGCTGTTATTATCGCAAAAACGAAATTTGATAGTTTCGATAATGCCAGTAAATACGGAGTTAGAATTGCCCCGACGGATGCCCGCAAGGAGCCCGATTTTAAAGCATTGCTAACTTTCTCGCGTGCAATTTATGACATTTAAAAATTGGTAGTGAAGTACCGCGCTTTAATAAAAATCTATTTTGAAAGCTAGTGAAAAAAAGTGTCGTTGTGTAAAGTCCAACAACCCTAATTTCTAAAAATTGATTGAACAAGTTTTGGTTAAGTATAAAGTTTTTTTTGTGTGTTTAACGTCCGACTATTGTGCACACTTGGGCTAATGCAGACGATGGGATTATTTTATAGCGTATGAAAATGCCAAGCCCTCGCCGGGGATCGAAGCCGGGTCCTCGGGGTGAAAGCCTAGTACGCTATCCACTAGGCCACCGAGGCGGCTAAAGGTTAAGTATAAAGGTTGAGGTAATAGGATTTAGTGGCCTCTCGCAGTACGGTCAAAGGACCTGTTGTACAACTAAGCCTCTCAAATTCCAGTTCAGTTCACAATGAGTTTTAGCAGTAAACTGTTAATTCCGCTGGAGATCCTCAGAATCCTGAAAGCTAAAATTTACTTTCTGCTGAGTCTTAAAATCATAAATTATCTGCCTGCAGTTTCCTCTTCCTTCCTCCATACAGTTTCTTAATGCACATTTATTTAACCCTTAAACTACTCATGGTTTTTCTTTTTGTGTGTGTGTGTGTGTGTGTTTAACGTCCGATTATTGTGCACACTTGGGCTAATGCAGACGATGGGATGATGTATAGCGTATGAAAATGCCAAGCCTTGGCCGGGAATCGAAGGGAGGCATAGGAATGCCACTATTCGTGTCGTAAAATTCTGCGTGCTCATGGTTTTCTGATATGCCCTTTGCCAGGAACATTTGTTCCTTAACATCAGATTACGGTTCCCGTCAACCATAGCATCTCAGCCTATTATGGTTGTGTAAAGATTTGTTCCTGAGATGTCTTATGTTTCTAAATTTAATTAGTAGTCCTTAATTAACTTCCTCTCTTTTCACCTCCTCTCTTTTCAGTTTGCGATTTTACATTCCCGATAGACTGTTGTACATTTTCAAACTTCTATCGGATTTGAGGTAGACCATCGACTTAGTTATTTGAGATGTTGAACTCCAATTCTTGATGGCCACATACAGCCCCAGTTTGCTCTCCTCCGTGATATTTTCACTTTCCAGTTCCACTTTTGCCAATGTCAGGGTTTTTTGGACTTTGAATGTTTGTTTCTATATGGGATAGAAAATATTCACCCATACAGAGCCCCACGCTTACGGATAAGGTTAGATTAAAACTGGAGATCACTCCATATAAATAATAACGTGTCCACAGTTCATACTCTTCTATAACCACGCAGGCTTCGGCGTGGCTTCCACCTTGCCTTGGAATTTAAAGGGATTTAACCAAGACCAGGTAGGTGAAGAAAGGTCAGATTCAGCTAGGGAAACTGATTAGCTACCAGCTAGAACTTCGGGATTGCCAAACCCGTACTCACAATGCGTTAGGGCCCAGACGAGGTTTCCAAAACGGCTAAAAATATTTCTTAAAACTGCAGCATTGGGGATTTTCCAATACAAAGTTTTTTTATTATTTTAAGGCGAAAAGCACATTGAGGCTATTATCGCCTCACTAAATGTAAGTGTTAAATGTAAAGTGTTAAAGTCGTAAGTATAGTGTGTGTTAGACTCTGGTACCGCGAGGGAGGTCTAAATCCTCTCAATAGGTAAATCCCCCTTCGGGATCCAATACAAGGAATTCATTGCTCTAGGTCTTATTTTCGAGAACTTGGTTTTCGCTAAAGCTGAGCAAAACTAACCAAGAACTACTCTGAAAACAGAACAACTTTCAGTAGATAATGTTCATTTTATTGTAATGTGAGAAAAATCAAAATGATGTCAAGAGTCAATCTTATAAACTATTCTAAAGAGTCAATCTAGTCAAATCTTATAAACTTCTGGGGGCAAAACGTGCACATTTCTAGTCAGGCATCACCACTGAACATTTTTAGATTTTTTTTTCAAAAAAACCACAGTCTGATTCACAAGTCTCAAATGCTATTTTGAATAAAAAATGAACCCAATCGAAACCCAAAGCACTCACATTTTTTAATCAAGTCTCGCATACACTCATACACCACTTCCTTAAACACTTGCCAATTGGATTTTATGTTTTGACTGGTTTAGATTTTCCAAAAGCCACAGCCTTGACTGTGATGAATCATTACAAGTAATTGAATGAATAATAAAGACTATCCAAAACATACACATTTTCCAGTCGGGTTTCGCTAATATCGGTTTTTTAAAAAACAACACAGTTTGACTATAGAATCACTAATATCATTGATAACTCGTAGAAGCATGTCATTGAAGGATAACAAACCTAGCCTTAATTCTTAGTATGGCTCCGCAGAATAAGAGAATTCGATTAGACATTCTTAAAATGTTTTCTTTACTAAGTAAACGTTGTCTGAAACCCAAGGTTAAATGTTTGATTACGAGATTCTATTTCTTCATGCTCCAAATACACCGCAACAATGATCTGATAAAGCTTTTCAGTTTGTCTGTATCTGTGGCTAGGTTGATTGCATTTAGCAAAGTGCACTACGCTATTTAACTCTAGCTGACTAGTTTTCGATAGTTCTGTTCTGCTTGGAGCCTTAACTGTGTTTTTGTCAGTTCCAAGCCTTTTAAATTTGTTGTTAGTATTTATTCGCACTTTTGTTTACCTGAAATAATACACGACATTTCGAGAGTGTTGCCGCCTCGGTGGCCTAGTTGATAGCGTACTGGGTTTTCACCCCGAGGACCCGGGTTCGATTCCCGGCCAGGGCTTGGCATTTTCATCGTCTGCATTAGCCTAAGTGTGCACAATAGTCGGACGTTAAAAAAAAGAATCAATTAATTATTTATTAATTCTTTTTCTTCTTCTTATTATTATTATTATTCATTAATTATTAATTAATTTGTTGGTCCACTAGCATTTTTCTATCTACCGGCATTTGTTAATTGATGCCTCATCAATTTGTTTATCGACAATTTCTCCTCAATATTCCTACCAATATGCCTATCAATCAGGGAAAGGTTGTGAGAGTGCACTTCATAATTTGGTTCACAGATTGGAAGGGACTCTTGAGACCAAAGAATATGCCCTCGGTGTCTTTCTAGATATTGAGGGAGCTTTTGACAATGCTTCGTACCCTGTCAAGATGCGGGGTGGATAATACCGTGTGTGGCTGGGTGGGGGACATCTTGCATGGGAGGTCAGTTGTACCTAAAGCTCTAGGAGAAGGTGGAGGTTGTCAGGGGCTGTCCTCATGGGGGTGTTTTGTCCCCTATCTTATGGAACCTGGTGGTGGATTCACTCCTGAATCTTCTCTCGTCAGAGGGATGCTATACCCAAGGATATGCCGACGATTTAGTGGTGCTCATCCGGGGGAGGCATGGTAATACAGTGGTAGATCTCATGAAGAGAGCCTTATCACTGGTGGAAACCTGGTGTAGTCAGGTTAACCCCAGGAAAATGTTATTAGCATGTGTGTTTAACAATACATGATGACATGTAGAGAAATCATGACCCCTCTGACATATCTATCTACCAATTTCTCTAATGTCAATTTTTTGTTAGTATTTATTCGCACTTATATTTACCTATATGAAACAATACACGACGTTTCGAGAGGGTGGATCTTCTCCCGTCCTGAAATATCTAACTTAAAGCATAGACATACAACTAGAATATAAGCCTAGATGCCATCTATGTTAAAGTACTTCAAAACTAAGAAAAATGACTCTTTAGTGGGTGAAACTGGAATAAAACTAAGATTCAGATATGATCAAGAAAACCCAATATGATATGGTGGTTCATGGATTTGCCCTGGATTCTTCTTAGTTTTTAAATATTTCAAAGTAGACCGAAAGCATCTAGGCTTATGTTCCAGTTTCATGTTTAGATTTTAGTTTATGGAGTTTGAGAACAAGGTTGATCCATACTCTCAAAACGTCGTGAATTGCTTTATATTCACAAACGATGGCAAATATTCGAATAATTAGTACAATCGATATTCCGGCATACGTCGGTGTTATGTGTGTCCTTAAAACAATAAAACACATTTTTCAAAAACTTGTCTTTTTTAAAAATGCACTAAAAAGGTTCTAGCTAACATTGTAAGAGCTTCAATCTTACCGCCAGCTAGATGGAACACCTTGAGTCTCGATGCAAACATTGAAGGTCACTTTATCTATGGGCGCATCAGAACTCTAACAAAGGAGGATCCAAATGCTATGAGAATTGGTGCCGATGGCTACTTCGAAGTACAACACTTCAATGTTATCAGCAATGATGAGATAACATGAACCTACCCGACTTCGGAAGCACATTAAGAATCTTGAGAATCTATTCCAGCAGCACAACGGCGGAGTGCTAATTGCACAATCCAAGTCTCCAGGTGTCACGCACTATGATGATAAATACTACTTCACAGGCTCTCATTCCTGTGGAGCACGTGGATCAACTGCAGCCAAAGGAAAAGCTTGTGTGATAGAATGTGACATATTGGATGAATTGGTTCGAGTTTGCAAGAGAGCTACTGGATCACACAATATTCAGTATACTTTAGACTACATCGATGTTGTAATCGGAGGAGAAATTGTCGATGAACAAATTGATGAGGCATCGATCAACAAATGCCGGTAGATAGAAAAATGCTGGTGGATCAACAAATTAATTAATAATTAATAAATAATAATAATAAGAAGAAGAAGAATTAATGATAATTAATTGATTCATTTTTTTTAACGTCCGACTATTATGCACACTTGGACTAAGTATTAAAGTCGTATATATATATATATATATATATATATATATATAATATATATAAGACTTATATTAAAGTCGTAAGTATAGTGTGTGTCCCCAATAAACTTAGTTATTTGAGATGTTGAACTCCAGTTCTTGATGGTACCACACATACAGCACCAGTTTCCTCTCCTCCGGAATATTTTCACTTGCCACTTCCTCCTCTCTTTCAGGGTAAATCCTTCAATTTAAAAATCATTCCCATTTCTGCATAGACGATGGGATGATTTATAGCGTATGAAAATGCCAAGCCCTGGCCGGGAATCGAACCCGGGTCCTCGGGGTAAAAGCCCAGTACGCTATCAACTAGGCCACCGAGCCGGCTAATTAATTGATTCATTCATCTATTGGCGTCAGGAGTAAGTATGTATGGAATTTTCAAGTCGATTGAATCATGGGAAGTTGTTGAAATATCGATTATTATTAATTACTTTTTTCAATTGATTCATGAATTGTCACCGGAAATAAGCCTGTATGCAAAATTTCAGAACGCTTGGATCACGGGAAGGGGTTCAAAATTGGGAAATTAAAATCCACCCAAACGCAGGAAGACAAGTAAAAACAAAAATTAGAATCGTACGTCAACAACCCCGAGTATTTCAAGTAAACGAAAAACAATGATTCGGCGAGTTTTCGGAGATAAAAAGCAGCGCTTTTTCCTGGTTTTTACAAGAAGTGACTACTTCTTATCACGAGTTATGGCTATATATTTTACACCACAAAATAAAATTTATAGTCGATTTTCAGAATCATGTATATAGTTAGTTATATGTATATATAAAGTAATATATGTACATAGTACATATATATATATATATATATATATATATATATATATATATATATATATATATATATATATAGTATATAGTATATATATATATATATATATATATATATATATATATATATATATATATATAGTAAAATATGTATATATATAGTTCATTTCAGTTTAATATATTTCTAAATACAATATTATATGATTTTATGGTTTTTTTCCAAGACATAGATATAGATTTTTGCTACTCCACACTAGAATAGGCTATAACTGACCATGGGAGAAGCACGGAATCCCAAATTTATTCCTGCTACTCTTAATATCTGACCCTGTGACTTATTAATTGTCAAATTATAATATTGGAAACTGCAATATTTTAATTTGGAAAGACAGGTTGTTTGGAATTATAAGATTGTTTCAATTAAAATCATTGAAAATATAAGCTTAATAACATTAATTTTATAATAAATAATAACAGGGATTCAGATTTTTAAAACGGAAATACATCATGCCCATCTCAGGTACCTAAACCATGTTCATTTTAAATTTCATCTCAATCAGTCCAGTAGTTAATGTGTGATTGAATAACAAACAAAAACACACATATAAACTTTCAAATTAAAAATATTAATTAAGAAGTATAAAATATTATTAAAACATCACTGTTGTAGTCTACAGTTAACACATTTCACAAAATTGAATAATAAATAATTCAGTTGCACTGGGTAAGTAGTATAATGGCATTTAAATATTTATTATTCACACCTACCAATATATAATAACGTATAAAACGTCACTGTTACACAGTTAACACTTGTCATAAAACTAAATACTAAATAAAGTTGGACTGGGTAAGTAGTATAATGGAGTTTAAAATAATTTAAATGTTTATTATTCACACCTACCAATATATAATAACGTATAAAACGTCACTGTTACACAGTTAACACTTGACACAAAACTAAATAATTAAGTTGGACTGGGTAAGTAATATAATGGCGCGAACATACAAGTTTTCACTTCAAAAATACATTTTAAAACAAAAATATATATAATAGCGTGATGCGTGACGGCAAACTGAATTTTTTTCCCGTGCAAAACATACATCCATACCCCGCCATAAGAAGTAGTCACTTAAAAAAAGGTATGGAATCCGTTTTTTGTCTAAAAAAACTATCGTTCTATATAAATGTTGTAGCTCCGTTCATACAGAAGTTTAAATAAATAGTAAATAATTCAGGTTTAGGTCCGAATAAAATTTACAGTGCGGACGAAAGAGGTTTTTGGCAGATTCTTCTACAAAAAACTTTCATTCATATGTACGTTAGGCTACTGTAACGTACATAGTTTTAATGTTTTTCACGGTAATTTTAAGAGTTTTTAGTTTGTTTTGTCCATTTTAAACTCAGTTATTAACATAATTTGTGTTTTGGGGGGGGGTTAGGCCCACACTGGAGCACATTCAGTCATTAGTGAGGTCTCATCTTCTTGGCGCGTTGTTCCTCCCAATACCTCTTCAGCCTTTGTGATCTCCTTTTCCTAAGTTCTTCTGTTATTGTATTGCCCTTTCGGTCGCTTGCTTTTCTAAAGTTGAGTTTCATTTCCTTGTCCTTGAGTATGGTTTTCTCCTCCCCATTCCTCAACTGTTCCTCGGTTGTCCCTAGGTCTTCCAGGTCTTGTTCTATCACCTCGAGCCAATTATTTTTCATCTTTGTGCTCAACCGGTAGTTCAGTAATTTCTTGGTGAGCCTTTCTTCTGGGAGTCTGATCAGGTATTAACTAATTTTTCCTTTTCAATAATTCGTCGTTTTCGGTAATTCGGCAGCAGTGATGTTCGATATACGCCGGATTACCGAGAGTCTACTGTAGCCTATATTTATCTGTTCACTTATATGGGAAATAAGCGCACGCCAGTCAATACAACAATAGAATAGCCGTAGGTAGTTTGATAACATGTTGCAAGGTTCAAATTATTACTACCGTTAATAAAAAATAATCACAGCACATAGTTGTCTTGCTGATTACGTGATAGAAGCGAATTTCCAAAAGTATTTTTTTATATTTTTCTTTTTTAAAAACTCTGATTTCACTATCATATACAGCATTAAAATATATGTACATAAGGATTTTAAACTTTCAAACTACCTATACCGGAAATAAAAAGACAAACACTATATACAAAGCTCGATTTGAAACGAAACGCGCCATAATGGCATTCTGTTACCTCCCTTTAGGGAAAAAAATTACGATTTTTTTTTAACGTCCGACTATTGTGCACACTTGGGCTAATGCAGACGATGGGATGATTTATAGCGTAAGAAAATGCCGAGCCCTGGCCGGGAATCGTACCCGGGTCCTCGGGGTGAAAGCCCAGTACGCTATCAACTAGGCCACCGAGGCGGCTAAAACGGAATTTTAGGCTGAAAATTTAACTACAGCAAAACTCGGTCATAACGAGATTAAAAGGACTGACCGAATACAAATGTCGAAGTAGTTGCCAACACTCAACCATAAATTTATGTGGTCAGTCTAAAAACATTACAAAAAATCTATAGATGAAGCTTTTTCGCGACAATGTAGAATATTTTATGTGTTTTGACAGAACACTTAATTAAATGTAACATTATTTCTAAACGCTAATAAATTTTCCTTCAGTGAAGATGTTTTTGTTAGTGAATGTAACCTGTGTTTTTTTTCAAATGGCCTCGTTAGTTTCTCGTGATTCTTCTGTACTGATGCAATTACTGATGAAGAATGTCCATGTTTTACAAACAATAAATATAATAGGCTTCGTTCCGATTCTCGGATATACTCGGAACAAAGATCGCGGCAGCTGGGAGCTTCGGACGCTTGGGCAAACATCACACATAATTTGCGTTCGCTTGGCCGCTCCGGGTTTTAGTTACGTCAACTGGGCTCAATGTACAACCAGTATAACTTCTTCAATTCGACATGTATTAAGATAAAAATGTAATTTTTTAATTTGCACCAAATTACAAGAAAATTAAGTCCATGGACCACTAAATTACGATAATACGAGGGCTATTCAGAAAGTAGATTACGTTTTTGGATAAAAAAAAAACTAAGTACAGGAAAAAAATTTTATTATATACATTTGAAAGAGGAACTAAAATACTATTTTTCGACATAATCGCCAAACAAATTTAGACATTTGTCATATCGGTGAACTAGCTTTGAAATTCCCGTGTCGTAGAATTCCGCCGCCTGTGACGCCAGCCAGTCAGTCACGCCCGCGCGGAGATCTGCGTTGTCATCGAAGCGCTGTGTTGCAAGCCAAGTCTTCATCTTCGGGAATAAGTGGAAATCACTAGGTGCCAGGTCCGGACTGTAGGGTGGATGAGGGAAAATCTCCCACTTGAAGGCCGTCAAGATGTCTTTTGTTCGATTTGCCGTGTGAGGGCGGGCATTGTCGTGCAAAAACAACACTTTTGCACTCAGTTTTCCTCTCCGCTTGTTCTGGATAAGCTCGTCTTAAGTTTCGTAATGTTTGGCAATACCTTTTTTAAGACGAGCTATCCAGAACAAGCGGAGAGGAAAACTGAGTGCAAAAGTGTTGTTTTGCACGACAATGCCTGCCCTCACACGGCAAATCGAACAAAGACGTCTTGACGGCCTTCTCAAGTGGGAGATTTTCCCTCATCCACCCTACAGTCCGGACCTGGCACCTAGTGATTTCCACTTATTCCCGAAGATGAAGACTTGGCTTGCAACACAGCGCTTCGATGACGACGCAGATCTCCGCGCGGGCGTGACTGACTGGCTGGCGTCACAGGCGGCGGAATTCTACGACACGGGAATTTCAAAGCTAGTTCACCGATATGACAAATGTCTAAATTTGTTTGGCGATTATGTCGAAAAATAGTATTTTAGTTCCTCTTTCAAATGTATATAATAAAATTTTTTTCCTGTACTTTTTTTTTTTTTTATCCAAAAACGTAATCTACTTTCTGAATAGCCCTCGTATTAAGCGTTTAGGTTAGTTTTAGATGAAAGAATAATAAAAAGGAAATTAAAAGATATATATGGACAAGATTATATTCATAGTTTATAGTAAGTATTTAACAACATAATATATAACGTAATTTCATAACATTTAATAACAATAATAATAATACCCCGCAGGGGTGCAGACTAGCTACACCTATTGAAAGGATTTAGACGTCCCTCGCGGTACCCGAATCTAAAACACACACACACACACACACACACACACACACACACACACACACACACACACACACACACACACACACACACACACACACACACACACACACACACACACACTTACGACTTTAACACTTTACACTCGCACTTACATTTAGGGAGGCGATAATAGCCCTAATGTGATTTTCGCCTTACAATAAAAAAAAAAAATAATAATAATTTAATAACATAATAATTTAACATAATATATAAAAGTAGTTATTGTTCAATATTATTTGTATGAACAATAATTAGATTCACCTAATTACCTGAGTTTGTTATCTACACCTATGCCCATCCCGTATCAGCATGAATAACTTCTCCTGACAGTTACTTAATGTAACAATTTTAAAACAATAAACTTGTCGAAATATCTTTTAATTTCATTTTAATTATCGTTACTAAAACTAATTTGAACTCTTGATATTATCGTAATTAAGTGGTTCCGTACTGGGATTTCTCCCCGAAGACCAGGGTACGATTCCCGGCCAGGGCTTGGCATTTTCATACGCTATAAATCATCACATCGTCTGCATTAGCCCAAGTGTGCACAATAATCGGACGTTAAACACAAAAAAAAATGAACTTAATTTTCCTATAATTTGGTGCATATTATAAAAATTGCATTTTTGTGACAATACATGTCGAATTGCAAGAATTATATTGGCTACATATTGAGCTTAAGTGTACGGTAACGTATATTGAGAAAAGTTATGAAAATTTGCTGCGAAATGGTTAATTTTGAGGTTTTCTGAGCAAAAGGTGTGCGCTTTGTTTGGTACGTACACAGAAAACTTATTTTTTAGACTAATATAAAGTACAAGCCCTTCCAATATTTCTTATATTTCAGTCATCATAAGGTTGATTTTCGTATTATTAAGACTCATTCAATAGGAAGTTCACATAAAACGTTATTTTAGCCTAGATATAAACAAATCAAAGTAAATATTTTGGAGAACTTCATAAAACAGTCACGTTTTTTGATGGTCTCTGTTTCAACTCGACCGTTAGGCATAGTTTGTGTGTTTATTTCTTTATTACGCAGTGTTGGCCACGACTTTGACCGATTGTTTTGAAATTTGGTGCGGAGATACCGTCGAAAAAACCCGACGAAGTATCTGTAAGATGTTCCCTGTTCACTTACTTTTCAAGAAAACTAGCTCTGATTTACAATAACGAGCGTATGCAATTTTAATCAAAAACTTAATTAAAATCAAAATAATTGTCATAATTTTGTTCTGAAATTTGTGACAAGGGTACCTTGTATAAAGCCCAAAAGATGTATTGTACGATTTTTCCCCACTTCTGTTTCAAAATGGCGGCCTCTGATTTAACGATGAACCTTGAAATCGCATTGAACTATTGTTTTGAAATTTGGTACGAATGTACCTTATATAATGCCAAAATGACGAATACGTTACATTTTTTTATTTACTGCCGTTTCAAGATGGCGGCTTCTGATGTAACGATGCCGAGTGTACGCAGTTTTAATCAAAAACTTAATGACTACTTGTTTTGAAATTTGTAACAAGGGTACCTTGTATAAAGCCCAAAAGATGTATTGTACGATTTATACCCACTTCTGTTTCAAAATGGCGGCCTCTGATTTAACGATGGACCCTGAAATCGCATTGAACTATTGTTTTGAAATTTGGTACGAATGTACCTTATATAAAGCCAAAATGACGAATGAGTTACATTTTTTTATTTACCACCGTTTCAATATGGCGGCTTCTGATGTAACGATGCCGAGTGTACGCAGTTTTAATCAAAAACTTAATGACTACTTGTTTTGAAATTTGTAACAAGGGTATCTTGTATAAAGCCCAAAAGATGTATTGCACGATTTTTTCCCCACTTATGTTTCAAAATGGCGACCTCTGATTTAACGATGAACCCTGAAATCGCATTGAACAATTGTTTTTTTTCTGTTATTTTAAGGCGAAAAGCACATTGAGGCTATTATCGCCTCCCTAAATGTAAGTGTGAGTGTAAAGTGTTAAAATCGTAAGTGTAGTGTTGTAAGTGTAAGTGTGTGTTAGACTCGGGTACCGCGAGGGACGTCTAAATCCTCTCAATAGGTGCAGTTAGTCTGCACCCCCTGCGGGGGAACTGTTGTTTTGAAATTTGGTACGAATGTACCTTATATAAAGTTTAAATGACTAATGTGTTACATTTTTTTTATTTGCTACCGTTTCAAAATGGCGGCCTCTGATTTAACGATGCCGAGTGTACGCAGTTTTATTCATGGCGATTGTTTTGAAATTTAATATGAATATAACTTATAAAAAGCCCGAAAAACGTTTTGTGTAAGATACTTCTATTCACTTCAGTTTCAAAATGGCGAGCTCTGATTCAAAGTTAAGAGTGTAGTTGCCGGTTATTTCCTGTAATACTGGCTGAACGGCAAAACCTGTCATAATTTTGACCACTTCGTGGAGAAAGAGCATAAAATTGGTCCAGCAACATTTTTCGTAAATATTACGGTTACCGGTTGAATTGGCGGAAAATGTTACGTGCGTATATTAATTAATTAACAAGTTAATCACTATGTTCATTATAATTATCTGCCTTCCCTAGCTTCGTCAATTCTATTTTCGTTGATGCGTTTCGGAGAACCTCCATTTTCAAAACTCTATCTATACTCTACAATAGAGTACACATTAGTCAGCAGTCAGCCTAAGAAGATGTTACCTACTTTTGGATATACAAAAGTTTAAAATATATATATTAATTTATTAATGTTAGTATAGTTTATTGTAAATAAAGTGTAGACCTACACTTGACTATATTAGTCAGCAGTCAATCTAAGAGGATGTTACCTACTTTTGGATATAAAAAAGTTTAAAATATATATATATATATATATATATATATATATATATATATATTTATTTTATATTTAATATTTAAAATATTTAATATATAATATAATATAATAATAAAATATTTAAATATAATATTTAATATATATATTTATATTTAAAATTTATATATATATATATATATATATATATATATATATTAATTTATTAATGTTAGTATTGTTTATTGTAAATAAAGTGTAGACCTACACTTGACTACATTAGTCAGCAGTTAACCTAAGAGGATGTTACCTACTTTTGGATATACAAAAGTTTATATATATATATATATATATATATATATATATATATATATTAATTTATTAATGTTAGTATAGTTTATTAAAGAGTATAGATAGTTTTTGAAGATGGAGGTTCTCCGAAACGCGTCAACGAAAGTAGAATTGACGAAGCTAGGGAAGGCAGATCATTATACTGAACATAGTGATAATAATCCTAGCAGAAAAGAAGAAGAATATAAAAAGATTAACGAGTTAATAATTATGGAAATTATTTAAGTATCTTAATTAATTAATATACTGCTAGGATTACTGTTCTTTGCGCAAGGTAAATAATGAAACGTTGTTTTCTACAGCGGCTGTATCCGAGGATGTGTAATCTGATTTCAAATCTATATTCGATGATTGTCTGCTTAGCTTATTTCTTATTCAATCTGAAATTTTATTTGACACGTTTGTTGCACTTTCTAACACCGATCTCTTTGTTACGGTACATCTCAATGGCAACACAATAGATCTCAATGGCTACTCTCTACAAGTCTACAAGTTTAAGGACATTGTAGTTGTCATCGTACACTCATTCATGGCTCGGTTATATTTGTGGCTTATGGTTGTAAAATTATCTCGTTGACATGATGGAAGTGAATTTCTAAAAGTAATTGTTATCTTTTTTTTGAAACTGTGCTTTCACCATCATGAACGGAAAATCTGTACGTATTAGCATTTTGAAATCTCAAATTGCATTGAAAATGCGACAATGAACCCTAAACGCTTTCATATTCAAAATGCTAATTTATGCAGCTCTTAACACTGATTAGGACGGTGAAATCAGATTTTCAAGAATATTTTAGACAAAAAAGTTACGAAATGGCCTACATTTTGAAAAGTTTTAACAAATTTTGCTGTTTTCAAGAATTTGTTTGAACTATTACCGAAATCGCTGACAGTGAATATTTTCATTTAGATGAATACATTATTAACAAATACATAAATTATACACGAGGAGGACTGACTAAAATAGTATAAATAGAACAATATAAATAGTATAAATAAATATAACAAACCAACCAAATATACACTAATAAATATTTAAGTTAGTGTAGTTTATTATAAATAAAATGTAGACCTACACTTGACTACATTAGTCAGCAGTCAACCTAAGAGGACGTTACCTACTTTTGTATATACAAAAGTTTAAAATACACATTAATTTATTAATGTTAGTATAGTTAATTGTAAATCAAGTGTAAACCTATACTTGACTACGTTAGTCAGCAGTAACATAAGAGGATGTTACTTACTTTTGGATATACAAAAGTTTAAAATATACATTAATTTATTAATGTTAGTATAGTTTATTATAAATAAAATGCAGACCTACACTTGACTACATTAGTCAGTAGTCAGCCTAAGAAGATGTTACCTACGTTTGGATATACAAAAGTTTAAAATATATATATTAATTTATTAATGTTAGTATAGATTATTGTAAATAAAGTGTAGACCTACACTTGACTACATTAGTCAGAAGTTAACCTAAGAGGACGTTACCTACTTTTGGATATACAAAAGTTGAAAGTTAACATTAATTTATTAATGTTAGTATAGTTAATTGTAAGTCAAATGTAAACTTGACTACGTTAGTCAGGAATCAATCTAAGCGTTATCTACTTTTAGATATGCAAATTTTAAAATATGGTATATGGACTATATTGTATAAATATAGAGAAAATTCATATAGTGTCATATTTTATAATTTGTTTACAAAATTCATGTTTAAAACGCCTAATTACTGTTTGGCAAATGTAAAAGGAAATTACAAGCAATGCATGTCATTTAAACCATGTAGGTTGAAAAAAGAAGAAATCTAGGATAAGATTATACATGGAAGATTTGTTTAAAAAGTTCGTTTCAAAGAAAACAGATAAAAGTATTGAAATAAAATGTAAAAAGTAAATAATAAAAAAATTATATTGAATTTTACTTATATATATAAATTTTTATATATAATTATATATATATATATAGGCTATATATATATATATATATATATATATATATATATATATATATATATATATATAGCCATTGGCAAGACAAAAAACTATAGAAAGGAATAAAAATTGTATTTTATACTGTTTCAAAATGACGGTAAAATGTTACAACTGATAATATCACGAAAACTCCTGAGTACAGAAAAGTATCAAGAAGATTTGTTTTAGTTAATTCTGTTATAAATCCAAAGGAACTTGTTTTAAAAATACCAAATGAGTAAAAACGGATTTATACCAACAAATATGATTATAAGTTTGATACCTAAAGCAAAATAATTCGTTCTTGTAGTTTATCTGCACTGACATTTAAGGATAGTTAAAGAGTATGAGATTAAAATTTTATTTAAATATCTTTATCTGTTCTTCAAATATTAATACTTCATAAAAGAACAAAATGGTGGTTTTTCAAAAACCGGAAAATTTTATTTTATTTAAATTAATGTTCATCGTCATTTTTACATCTATAATCATATCCTAGATTCCTTAGGGGTTTTTAAACACCTTGTTTAAAAACTGATTTAGATTATCATTTAGCAAGATTCTCTAATAGTAGAGGAGTATTTAGGTTTTACGTAGAGCACATAGGTTGTTTGCTGTGTTTACTATTGAATTCACTGGTCAATACAATTTTGTTTACATTTTTTTTTTTTTTTTTTTTAACGTCCGACTATTGTACACACTTGGGCTAATGCAGACGATGGGATGATTTATAGCGTATGAAAATGCTAAGCCCTGGCCGGGAATCGAACCCTGGTCCTCGGGGTGAAAGCCCAGTAGCTATCAACCAGGCCACCGAGGCAGCTATTTTATTATTTTTTTTTTACAATTACAATAATAATAATAATAATTCTTTTATAAAGTATTTTATTTTTATTTCCGATTATGTTCACTATCATTTCAATTTTTATAGAAATATTAATGCTGAAATTTAGTGTTTTAAACATCGAGTTGGTTTAGCTAAACGTCCACCCACACAGAGACCCGCATGCGCGGTTAAGGTTAAAGTACACTGGGAGGTCGCCAGGTATCTCAGAGCTTCGTCTGATACACCATTAGGCCGGTGTCATTCACTCCATCAGCACAGGTTACTTTACACTTTATAATTAGCCGAGGTATGGTAGAGTTACGTATCTGTGTTGTCTTGAATAGATGAGTGAGAGTAGTATGAGCTAGAGTTACGGTGGGATTGCTAAGTTGCTCACTTCATCTGCCTCCACCGGTAAAAAAATTAGACAGTTTTCACAAGTATTTAACAGGAAAACTAAGACAGTCTTCATGAGAATTTTAGAGAAAATCTAGGACAGTTATCATGGGTATTTTAAAGAAAAACTAGGACAGTCACCATAAGTATTTTAGAGAAAAACTAGGACAGTCATCATAAGTATTTTAGAGAAAAACTAGGACAATCATCATAAGTATTTAAGAGGAAAACTAGGACAGTTTGAACAGTATTTAAGAGAAAAATTAGGAAAGTTTTCATGAGAATTTTAGAGGAAAATTAGGACCGTTTTCATAAGTATTTTAAAGACAAACTAAGCCAGTCTTAATACGAATTTTATAGAAAATTTAAGACAATCTTTATGAGTATTTTAGAGAAAAGCTAGGGCAATTTTCAAAAGTATTTTAGAGAAAAACTAGGAAGGACAGTCTTCATGAGAATTTTAGAGATAAAACTGAAAACGTTTCATAAGTATTCCCCGCAGAATACCTATTGAGAGGATTTAGACGTCCCTCGAGGGACCCGAGTCTAACACACACTTTCACTTACAACACTACACTTGCGACTTTAACACTTTATTCGTTTTATGCGATAAAACACTTTATTTTTGTAAATAATTTCCACAGAATTTCTTATCTTTATTTCTAAATCCGGATTCCACTCCACGAGTATTACCGTCTCAATGTACAAAGTGCTGTATGTAAAAATAATTTTGATAATGAAAATATCGATTTTTAAATGTGGTTTTTTGTATGCAACCTACGTGTACTACAAAGAGCGAGGCTAAACGAATTCATTGATCGATAAGTGAGTTTTTAAGGAAAAGGACATATCGGCTGGTGGTGTTGTGTGTGTGTGTGTGT
>CM040182.1:17387056-17422056 GCA_022606455.1 Callitettix versicolor | reverse complement strand
GCGTTAAAAACTGCATAAATTAGCATTTTGGGGTTTCAAGGTACTTTCAAAACTAAGAATTTGACGGAGGTCATGTTTCATTTTCGTATTTTCGATGCAATTTGAAAGTTTAAAATGCCAAAATATACAGATTTCAATGCTGTCTGGTACGGTGAAACCAGAGCTTCAAAAAAATTGTAAGATACAAAAATGACCGCTACGTGCCGCTACGTGCTGCAATTACATGATCTGCAGTGACTCAGTTTGTGCATATCCGATAAAAACATCCCCCTTGGCCACCGTCGTTAAGCAACGAAGCGTTCTTCGCATCCACCTGCAGGAAGGAAGGTGGATCCTGTTGGAAGGTGAAAGCGGAGATGGAAACGGAACTGAATGGAACTAACCTTCGCTGTGTTTGAAACGAATTGAAATTATCATAAAACCGTTTTAATTAATCTGTCGGACAAGTTGTCTATGCGCTAACGCTGTAATTTTACCCGGAAGGATCATTCATTGTTAAGTAACGCTGTACGCCTCAAACCTGTACTGTATAAGTGGACAGTCTAACAGATTTTATTAATCTATGATTGTTAGTTTAATCTATGATTATTTTAAACTTTTGAAAATGCAATTGCTTAAAAAAATTAAACTTTTTTAACTCCCCCGTTTTCGGGGATGTCAATTTTGATGTAGGTTACCTTTAAAATGACCCTTGCTTAGTCAAAAAGGACATCCTAGAGCCAGAGTCTTAAAGACTCTAAATAAAATTTAGAAATAAATAAAATTGTAAATAAATAAAATTTTATTTATTTTACTGTCGGGCTTTTAAAGTTTCTTATTTATAATAATTCTTTTATCAGATACTTAGTACCGAATCTAATGTTGATTTTTTGCCCGTCTTTGCCATTGGATTACTAGCGAAAAATCAGCTATTGGACCGGCCATCGAGGTAAGACCCAGAAACGGGACTTTAAAAAGAGCACCGATCCTGACATCTAGATCACTTATATATATATATATATATATATATATATATATATATATATATTATTATTATTATTATTATTATTATGCGTATGCGTATAGACCCTGTTGGATCACGCAAAGCACTCCGACTCATGTCTCGTTTCTTCTAATCCTCCACACTTACCTCATCCTGTCCCCATTGATCCTCCTTCGTTCCTCCGTCCATTTACCCCGGCTCTCTTTGGGATTTCATTCTCTGGGATTTTCCAACCGGGCATCTTTCACCTGTATGCGTTCCTGTCTTCAATGTCTGTTGAGTTTATTTCTGCGTCATGTAGGTCTATTTTGACTTATATATATATATATATATATATATATATATATATATGTGTGTGTGTGTGTGTGTGTGTGTGTGTGTGTGTGTGTGTGTGTGTGTGTGTGTGTGTGTGTGTGTGTGTGTGTGTGTGTGTGTGTGTGTGTGTGTGTGTGTGTGTGTGTGTGTTCAGTATAATGATCTGCTTTCCTTAGCTTCTTTAATTCTACTTTCGTTGACGCGTTTCGGAGAACCTCCATCTTCAAAAACTATATCTATACTCTAGAAGTAGTAGAATTAACGAAGCTAGGGAAGGTAGATCATTATACTGAACATAGTGACAATAATCCTAGCAGAAAAGAAGAAGAATATAAAAGAATGTACATATAAAGAAGAATATATATATATATATATATATATATATATATATATATATATATTATAAAACATAATATGACTAACCTACAATTATTTTATTCATGTAACTATCAGAATAAGAATCATAATATGGCTATAATTATGAGTTTTGAATACAAATTACCAGTCTTTGAACCAACGACGATTTTCAACTTTTATCCCTGCAGTTTTACAGCCATCTTCAGCAAATGGATGACACACAATCCGGCTGCGGGATATCAGCAAAGATAAAGCAAGGGTCCCAAAATGAGGTACAAATCCCAATTACTTAAGACTGCTATAAAATTGTAAGAACACGGCGGAGCAAATTTTCTTTTCTTCATATGCTTTCAATAATGTTGGTTATTCTGTGCACTTGGTCAATAGTTGAGTATTTATCCCTAAACCCAAACTGATGGGAGATTGATGAGAGTAACAGTTTTTCAAATACCTTTGAAACTATTGGAAGTAGGTGAGATTGGTCTATATGAAAATTTAAATTTTCCAGATGTCAGGTTACAGTAAAATACTCCAGGAACAAAATAACTTTAGTTACAAGATCTATTTTATGTTCATTATTTTGTTGTGAAAGTACTCACTACTTGCTGTAGCGAATACATCTGCTTTCCTTGTTTATCCTTTCGCCCAGGTTCCATCTGCAGACCTAAAAATATATTTTTGGCTCTCCAGAGCGAATAAACGTGTATTTATTTATGGACACAAGCTTTGCAACATTATTTTAAGACAGTAATTAAACGTAATTTCTTTAGGATTTGCCATACATCTTTAGATTTATTTTTTGGCATTAAAATGATATCTTCCTACCAATTAAGTAGATTGCAGCTATCTTAGCTAATGCTTATCGCTGAAAACTTACGGCACTCTTTTAAAACAGTTGTAAGCCTGGAACCTTTACTGTATTTTTGGCATTAAAATCACCACCAATTAAAAGTTTTGATTTTTTTTGCTTATGTTTTGGTGGGCAGTAGATTGCAGCTATCATTATATTTCCTCTTCTAGTTTTGATTGTTATCGCCGTGACTTGGTTTTCTTCAGTTTCTATTTTAAATTCCTCATAATGAGAAATATTAGCTTTGATTATTATTCCACTACCTCCTCTAGCGGCGTTCGCTGGGTGTACGCTATGATAGAAATTATAGTTTTCTAAATTTAATACAAGATTCCGTTGTTAAATGAGTCTCAGAAATAAGACATATATCAATTTGTTGAAGATCTAGGAATGCTGTTAATTCTGTTTTTTTCTGTATGATTCCATTTGCATTCCAAACTGCGATACGAAGATCTTTATTTACCACTTTTCTTCCTTACGACGGGTGGTATAATACTTTTCGAGCTTACTTAACCTTTCTTTGAAGGATTCCAGTATCTTCTCCTGTTTATCTAACCTAGAAATTATCTTTAATAACAGTTCATCTGTATTGTGTTCTTTAACTTGTGGTCCTTCATTACCAGCAAACAATTCGTGCGTATGATGTTCCCTTACTAACTTCCGGATTTGTTTTGTGAGGTTTTTCGTCCAGCTTTATCATTGGATTTCTCTTGTACTAGTCTGTTTCTCCTTTCTTGGAATGTTTTAGCTACCAAACATCCTCTATAGTTGGCAGGGGTGTTCTTCGTGGCAGTTAGCACATTTGGGTTTTGTGTCTCTTCTTTTGTGCATTCCTGCGTTAAATGATTGCCTGCACACTTTACACACTTTGGTTCTCTGTTACAGAATCTCTGTGTATGACCATACAACTGGCAGCGTTTACAAGAATAAGAATCATAATATGGCTATAATTATGAGTTTTGAATACAAATTACCAGTCTTTGAACCAACGACTTCAACTTTTTATCCCTGGCCATCTTAAATGGATAATGCAAAGGAAAAAATGAAATCCCAATTACTTAAGACTGCTATAAAATTGTAAGGAGTGATAGAGGAAAATTTAAATTCCAGGTTACAGAAATGGAACAAAATAACTTTAGAGCTCACTCTTTGCTGAAAAATATATTTGTGAAACGTGCCATGGACACAGCTGTTAAGACAGTAATTAAACGTTTTGTTAGATTTAGGCTTTTTTTTATTTTAAGGCGAAAATCACATTGCTTTACTAAATGTAAGTGTGGTGTAAAATGTTAAAGTCGTAATGGTACTGTTGTAAGTGTGTTAGACTCGGGTACAGTGAGGGACGTCTAAATCCTCTCAATAGGTGCAGATAGTCTGCACCCCTGCGGGAAAATCGGGTTAATTAATTAAAAATATAGTTTGAAAAGGTAACTTCTCTAAGAAGAAATAGAAGTGAAATGTATTGGTGAAACTTTGACATCACAAAAGAGCATTGTTAATTATTTCACGGAAAAATTTCACAACTTTAAGAAATATGTTTTAATTTTCTTTATATTACAAACTTTTCTCTTTAAATTTATTTTTATTTAAATTCTCAGAATTTCCAGAATTTCAATTAACAATTTCTGGCCTCTCATACCGATCCGGAAAAACATGATATGAACATGAGCAACATCGCGACCACCGATAAGAGAACAGAACATCAGAAGGTTACGTGTGTGACCTTGCTCGGGTCATAGTTGTAGTCTACTAGTCAATCACAAAACATCAGTCTTTGAAATCACAGTCACAAGAGCGGCTCTCAAAAACAATAGCAGAACAATAAATAATGAACTATTTTTTTCACTATGTTGTGTATAATGATCTGCCTTCCCTAGCTTCGTCAATTCCACTTTTGTGACGCGTTTCGGAGAACATCTACCATCTTCAAAAACTATATCTATACTCATGTAGTAGTAGTTGTATAGATATAGTTTTTGAAGATGGAGGTTCTCCGAAACGCGTCAACAAAAGTAGAATTGACGAAGCTAGGGAAGGCAGATCATTATACTGAACATAGTGACAATAATCCTAGCAGAAAAGAAGAAGAATATAAAAAGAATTTCAACTATTTTTTTTATTACCATTAAGTAGCCTACTTTAATAGTCGCTTTCTACACTAAACGAAATTCTACGTAGTAGAGTTAAAGATGAGTCAATGTTTTTGGAACAGCGTGGATTTCCCCCCGCGCTTCTTACCCTGTTCTTATCCTCTCCTTGCAAGGTCAAACGCGAAGCTAAACTGTCTGTGTACACTATCGGGTTTCTTCACACAGAGTTAAAATATGTGGTTATTTTCAAAATAATAAACACGATTTGTTTTCACTGACCTGGTACGAATAGCCTGAATAAATTTCCAGTAGCAATTTAAAAGCGTTTAAGCTACTGGTAATTAGCGTCGCAATCAACTTGTCGGTAACGCGTAAAGTAGGTTAGAAAATACTGGAAGTGGTATTTTACATTAACAAGTGCACCACCGCCGCACTTATACAAGAAGTTTGTTTCCGTTTTGTTAGAGTAACTGGAAAAAGGGAAAAAAACTTTTGGAGAAGTTCCACTTCTGATTAACAAAGGCGCTTTTTTCATAGAGGTGACATTTCCTTGATACGAACTAGTAATTACTAGTTTTATAAAATATCAGCTAAAATATAAGATAAAGATAACGAACTATGTTGAGTATAATGATCTGCCTTCCCTAGCTTCGTCAATTCTATTTTTGTTGACGCGTTTCGGAAAACCTCCATCTTCAAAAACTATATCTATACTCCATATAATTTTTGAAGATGGAGGTTCTTGCACATATGTCGTTCGGCCTTCGTACCAGGTACCCTCGTCAATGCCAAAACTGCGTAACAAACACACAGGTTGTTGAAACAGAGACCTCGCTTCGCTCGGTCAACTATAAATATCTCTATTTATATATTGTATTAACAACTCCTTACGAATAGATTTAAAACTAGCTCAATTTATTCATGGCATTTTAAATTTGTTTCGGTTTTGTACACGCAATTTTTTTATAAATCTTCACGCTAGACCATAATTTTATGAATCAATTTTAAACAAATCGATATATTTGCCGGGTTTTTCGATATGTTCAGAACTTGAATCGGTAGAGAAATATATGAGCTAAGTGTGTGTGTCTGTGCGTGCGCGCGTGTGTGCGCGTGTCCGTGCACGCGTGTGCGTGCGCGCGCGCGTGTGTGTGTGCACGCGCGCGTGTGCGTATGTGTGTGCACGCATGCGCGTGTGTGTGCGCGTACATACGCGTGCGCGAGTATGCTTTGCGCGCGCGTATGCGTATGTGTGCATGTGTGTGCATGTGTGTGTGTGCGCGCGTGTGTGTGTGTGTGTGTGTGTGTGTGTGTGCGTATGCGCGTGCGTCTGTGCGCGCGTATGCGTGTGTGCGTGCACGCGTATGCGTATGTGTATGTGCGCGTGCGCGTATGCGCGCGCTTGTGTGTGCGCGTACATACGCGTGCGCGAGTATGTTTTGCGCGCCCGTGTGTGTACGCGTGTGTGTATGCGCGCGCGCGTATGCGTATGTGTGTGTGTGTGTGTGCGCGCGTATGCGTTTGTGTGTGCACGTACATACGCTGCGCGAGTATGCTTTGAGCGCGCGCGTGTGTGCGCGCGTGCGCGCGTATGCGTGTGTATGTGTGCGCGTGTGCGTGTGTGCGTGCACGCGTATGCGTATGTGTATGTGCGCGTGCGCGCGTGCGCGTACATACGCGTGCGCGAGTATGTTTTGCGCGCCCGTGTGTGTACGCGTGTGTGTATGCGCGCGCGCGTATGCGTATGTGTGTGTGTATGTGTGTGCGCGCGTATGCGTTTGTGTGTGCACGTACATAAGCTGCGCGAGTATGCTTTGCGCGCGCGCGTGCGCGTGTGTGCGCGCGTGCGCGTGTGTGTGCGCGTGCGCGTGTGTGCGCGCGTGCGCGCGTATGCGTGTGTATGTGTGTGTACGTGCGTGTGTGTGTGCGCGCGTACATGTGTGTGCGCGTGTGCGTATGTGTGTGCGCGCGCTTGTGTGCGCGCGCGCGCAAAATTTATGCGCGCTATATTTACGATACAGTAGTTCAGATTAAAATTTGCAACTCAACTTGTTTTCATGCAAGTCTTTAACCGTTTAACACAAAAGTTAAGCTGAACTGTAAAATCACGAGATCCTGTATAACCGGTTATAAGTACACTCGTGGTTATGCAACAACGCGAGTGTCCGACCTTTAAATCTATTGCTAAAAAATACGTTCAGAAAATGTATTAGTTCAAGGTTGTTGTTCCGCTGCTGATCCTGTATTGTACGGGAAATTTGCATTTCGCTAGAAATGTCCTCGAGATTGTACAATCAGTTTGTAGCCTATTTGTAGTCTTATTAGTACAGTCAAAATAAGTAGAAAATCCAATGAACCCGGAAAAAATAGCACAAGCATGGAACTTCCTGCTGCAAGTTCCTTAAAAGTGAAACTGTACTACAGCGGCCATATTGGAAAATGTCGGTGCATTTACACTTTTTTGTTTTAACTATTTAAATACTGAAGGTGGGGAGAAAGTTGCAAATATAAAATGTAGGCCGTAATAAAATATATAGTTTTTGTTATCATTATTTTTTCTCAAAATATAACCGATTTTAGCTTAGAAACGATATAAATCAAAAGAAATCAACGATACTGACGAAATTCAACAAGTTATAGTACACAGACTTCAGCTGAGAACAAAGATAAAAAAGACGGTCTATCAAACGTTAAAATTACGAAAAAAAACAATCGTTTTATTGTGTAAAATTAGACTTAGTGAAAGTAGCCATTACGAAATTTGATCGTAATTATAATGCCATCGACATTCACAAGTACTTCTGCAATCCCTGGAAATACACACATGGCACATTAAACCTGCTCTTGAACATTCTACACAACCTGACGGTGCATCCACAGGAAATAACAGTGTGTAAAATGCTATATTATCACTCAAGAATGTATTTTCTTTACAATTTCAACCTGTATATCGGCTGCTGGGGAAGGTGTTATATAAATTACAAAAAGCTACTGACCAAATCACTTCTTGGACTAAAAAATAGCGCATCACGCTCAATGAGACCAAATCTTTACAGGTAAATTTTACAGATAGGATATATGATTATATAACAGTCTATATTAATCGACATACAGTTTAGTACTGCAAGTATAGTGAAAAATAACTTTTTATTTTGCTCTAACGCCCTTAACGTCCAATAATTACCTTGAAAGGAACACGTTAAGAAAAATGCGAAAACTGAGGAAAACTCATTGGATGATTTTAATAAGGTCAGAATTGTCAATAAATAACAAACTGCTGCTATACAAGCAAGTGCCTAAAGCCAGTATGGTTATATGGTACAGTGCTTCGAGGCTGTATCAAGAAGTCCAATATTAAAATTATTCATACTTTTCAAAATAAAGTACTATGGATTATAGTGCCCTTATTAGTGGATTATCCACTAGGCCACCGAGGCGGCTCACATATTCTCGAATCGTAGTGTATTACTTCCTGAACACGAATGTCTCAATAAAGAGTAGAAATAACATTTATTCATTTGAGTTAAGATTTTACATGTATAATTACATTTTTGTATTGGGTTCCTAAATCTATTGGGTCCTTCGCATAATTCCCGAAAGCTTTCTACCCGGATAAAGCGATAATACACAAAATTACTGGTAGTTTCCGATACCAGAAATAACAAACCAAATACAGTTCAAACCACCATTTTCTACAGAGGAGTAGACGGACGGTTTAAATACACTTTTGATTGACGGAAGTTTCAAAATTTTCAGTTTATCGGTAAGCACAGATGCTTAACTTTGCCGGTGAAGCTGCCGTTAAGGCTGGAGGTGTTTCTACAGTGATTATCTTTATAATTGGCACTTGTAACCACTGCCACAGCCAGGCCTATACTATCTCTATCTAACCACATTCACTACCTATCTGGAGCAGTTTACTTCCTATAATGAAAAAATAGGAAATGGTTTCATTTGAAATTCATTCAGCGATCTTGCAGATCCGGTTTGTAGAAAGTTAACACAACTAGAGGTAGATTTAAAAGTTTTTTTCTAACTTTTGTTGGACCACAGTATTTTTACCCCCCCGTCGGAACTTGCTTAGCATATTACTTGGAATTCTATCTTTATAGTTGGAATTAATTTCTCAAGTATTACAGTGAACACGTTTTCCAGTAGATGGAATTAATTGCTACATACTGATCAAGCGATTAATCGGTTAGTCTATTTCGTTAACAAGCAAAACAGTTTCAAAATGGCAAAAATTTCGAATATTAAAAATTCACACATTTTTTGTTAAATATTTTTGAAAATCTGACTTTGAAAACTGCATGAATCAACGTTAAGAATTTCAAAATCCGTTAAAATTTAATGTGACCGTGGAAAAAAATTTTCAATTTTTTCAATCCAAATTGAATTTTATTATTGCAATTGCAACGTAGCCACATATTTAAATAATTATGATTATTACCTATTTTTCCGTTTAGTGGTCTATTTACTCACCTCGTAAAGGCTACAGTAGTTTCGATCCTCACTGTTTCATCCAGTTCACTGTTCACTGTTTCAGTTTCACTGTTTCATCCCGTTCACTGTTTCAGGCCGTAATACAAAATATCAAATCCCTTACATTCCGGACTCTAACGACATACGAGTTGCACGTATCGTTTGGCCAAACCAAATTTTATCGTTTGTATTTTAATCATGTTTAGTGTTTGTGACGTATTTTCAATGTTTTGTTTAACTTTGTTATGACCTCGACAGAGGGATTTGACATTTTGTATTACAGCCTGAAGATGGAACAGTAAGGTTTCGAAACCGCGTTAGCCTTTACTATGTGAGTAAATAGACCACTAGACGGCAAATTGAATGTGTAACATATACGTTATGATTAGGTCAGAGGATCAAAAAGAGGGTTAATCAAAAAATTTAATACAAATTTGCTTCCATCAAGTCAGTTCCGAAATTATTATCTATCCCTAAGAGAACTGGACCAATATCTCGCATGAACGATGAATGACCGCAATTTGCTTCGACTTAATGAAGCCTAAACTAAATCAACTGCACTGTGCCCATGACCTTTCCATCTCCACGCTCCGCCCAAGATATCGTCGAACTTCGGTTAGGTAAAGCGAGCCGAGAGTAAAAGAAGAAACCAGCAGGATTGCAGCAATTGCTTATTTACATATCAGAGTTATTAATCTTCTTTATCAGATAATTAAAATGAACGGATTCAAAACTTTCTTCCTCGACGCGCCGAATCTGGATTAGACCAGTGTGACGAAACCTGTGAAGTAATAAGTTGCAGTATGTTGATGATGTGGTCTTCGTAGTCATTTGGAAAATACCGTACTCGCTGTTACGTGATCAGATATGGCACCCTCAGATGGAATTAGAGGACGATTAGGGATAAATTATTGTCTGCAGTTTTTTTAACTACAACTATACAAATTTACGTTAAAATATTGTGGCCATAGTTGACCGACTCAACTCGACCGTTCGGCATTTGGTTTGTGTGTGTGTGTGTGTGTGTGTTTTGTTTGTGTGTTTGTGTGTGTGTTTGTGTGTGTTTTGTGTATGTGTGTTTTGTGTTTGTTTGTGTGTGTGTGTTTGTGTGTAAGTGTCTGTGTGTGTTTGTGTGTGTGTGTGTGTTTGTGTGTGTGATTTGCGTGCGTGTGTGTGTGTTTTGTGTGTGTGTATTTTGTGTGTGTTTGTTTGTGTGTGTGTTGGTGTGTGTGTCTTTGTGTTTTGTGTGTGTGTTTGTGTGTGTGTGTGTGTGTTTGTGTGTGTGTGTTTGTGTTTGTGTGTTTGTGTGTGTGTATTTGTGTGTTTGTGTGTGTGTTGTGTGTGTGTATGTGTTTTGTGTGTGTGATTTGCGTGTGTGTGTGTGTGTTTGTGTGTATGTGGTTGTGTGTGTTTTGTGTTTGTGTGTGTGTGTGTTGGTGTGTGTGTTTTTGTGTGTGTGTTTGTGTGTGTGTGTGTGTGTTTGTGTGTGTGTGTGTTGTGTGTGTGTGTGTGTGTGTGTGTGTGTGTGTGTGTTTTATTTACTCAGTTTTCCCCAAACGCAATGAAAGATTCTTTTGAAATTTGGTACGACAATACCGTGTATAAAATCGAATTACTTAAGTGTAAGATTCATTTCCATTCAGTTCCGTTTCAAGATGGCTGCCTCTGATTTACAATAACTGGTGTTTTCAGTCTTGGCCATTGGAATTGACCGATTGTTTTGAAATTACGAAGATACCTTGTATAACATCGGAATGACGAGCGTGAGATTCCCCCATTTAGTTCTGTTTCAAAATGGCATCCTTTGATTTAACATTGACGAGTGTCGCAGTTTTGGCCAAACGTATTGACCGATTGTTTTGAATTTTGGTACGAATGTACCTTGTATATAAACCCGTACGATATATGTGTAAGATTTTTCCAATTTACTTTTCTTTCAAGTTGGCGGCGTCTGACTTACAATGACTAATGTATGCAATTTCGGCTAAACGTATTAACCAACTATTTTGAAATATGGGACGAAGATATCTTGCATAAAGCCCAAATGTATATGTAACATTTTACCCCTATTTACTTCCGTTTCACGTAGCTTCTAATGGGTATTCACGTCTTTAAAAATATTAGCAGATCGTTTTCAAAATTTGACATGAAGGTACTTCATACAAAACCCGAAAAACTTGTGTGTACGATTTTTCCCATTCCTTTCCGTTTTAAGATGTCCTGTTCTAATCCAACGTTGAAAGTATACTTGCTGGTTATTTCCTGCAATACTGGCTGAACGGCAAAACCTATCATAATTTTAAACGCTTCGTGAAAAAGAGCATAAATTCCCAATAAAGTTGGTCCAGTAATGTTTTTCGTAAATATTACGGTTACCGGTTAAATTGGTGGACAAATTTACCAAGGCTGTCGCGGTATCCATATAATAATTAAAAATTTACTGCGAGATTTACCAGTTTAGCGACGTTTCGTTTAGTTGATGGATATTTCGTTTAGTTGTAATAATCACGTTGGCTGAACGGAACGCTCTATTACAATGTTGACAGCTTTATTGAAAAAGAGATAAAATTTCAAAAAAAAATTGACCAAGTAACATTTTTCATAAATATTATCGTTACCGGTTAAAGGTTGCAAGCCCGTTAGAGTGTTAACAGGCAATTTTTAAGAATATACTGCGAGTAAACTTTTTTTTGTTATTTTAAGCCGAAAAGCACATTGAGGCTATTATCGCCTCCATAATAACTGTGAGTGTGAAGTGTTAAAGTCGTAAGTGTAGTGTTGTAAGTGTAAGTGTTTGTTAGACTCGGGTACCGCAAGGGACGTCTCAATCCTCTCAATAACTAATCTGCACCCCCCCCCTGCTGGGAGAGGTCAACTTTTCCTTCAACTATTAGTTTATCCTTTTTTAGACGTATTGACTATTGGTAAACTCTATTCACTTGGCACTGCTCCAATATATAATCACTGCAAAGATCAATCAATATTTCTTTCTAGACTCTGCGCTATTTAAAATGTTACTCTTTTAGTATGATATGATTTAGGATGGGATAATACAGATAGCCCTAAGATAATAAAGCTATTTCATGATGCAAGATAATCATCGCCTCCATAATAAGTGTGAGTGTAAAGTGTTAAAGTCGTAAGTGTGTGTTGTAAGTGTAAGTGTTTGTTAGACTCGGGTACCGCGAGGGACGTCTAAATCCTCTCAATAACTAATCTGCACCCCCCTGCGGGGAGAGGTCAACTTTTCCTTCAACTATTTCAACTAACTTGATGATGAAAGATAATAAAGCTAAGAACAATGGGTAGGTTTTCCTTGATTTAAAACATCGTTAAGTAGATGCTGGAACAGATGATGTACCGAACGGCAAGCGTTTGAGTTGGATGAGAGTGCTACAGCAGTGAGTCAGTTAAGTAATATTGCCCCGGTTACGTGTTACCTCTCTCCACTGTACCGTCGAGGATTTGTTGGAAAGGCATCTTCGCATCTAACCGAAGGTCAGGTCAAGTATCTGATTGCAATGAGTATAGGAACGCCATTCGCTAAATAAAACAGTGAGTAGGCTGCAAATAACTACAACTTTGCCTTCAGTAGCACTGATTCGCTACACAATCAAATTATTGATTAACCAGGAGGCCATGCGAAAATTCGCGCTATGACAGTTTTAAGTAAACACAGCCTTATGAATAAGAGTAGTCGGTTCGTGTGACTGGAAGTGGAATTAATCGGTAGTTGGAAGGAAGGGAAAACTGATTAAAAATATATCGAAAAGTGGTCGGTTGAAACAATAATCACAGATATATAAGTCATTGTATATACATTTCAATAAGAATGCAATCTTCTTGTACTTTTTGTATTTCATTTTTTTTAATGGATAAAAATATGTCAGTTGATTTAATTACCCTTAAAAAGGCTACATACAATTGTAATAATGTCCGTATTAACAATAGATGAAGGCACTATGGAAGGAGAAATCACAAATATATTTGTGTAAAAACAGTGTCCTTTGGTATTCGAAATGCTTGTCCCGGCTTGCACGACGGGCAGGGATAGGGTACTCAACTAGGGTCACATAACCTATAAATTTAATGACTTTTAAGTAAATACCGAAATTGTTCAAAGCACGTTATGCAAAAAAGTGGCATTTGTAATGGGATTGTCTATTCGCGATTAGTTAGCTCCGTAAAATATACAAAAATACTGTCTAATTTGTGATGCAGCGCATGCGTATGCGAGCTGCGCATCCATGATACCGTTTTGCCTATGATAGTTAAAAGTGTCTTATGTTAAAATTTTCCACGAACAGTAAGTTTTAGAGCGAAATCGTTTTGCAGTGTCAGAAGCCGGTTAAAAAAACTTTCTAAAGATACCTCATTTATGCCTGTACGAATAGTATGAGAAAAAGGGATGTTGACTCGAGAATACACGAGGGTTCCGTAAAGTAAGGTTCCCAAGGCGCTATAGTCGCTGCGAACATTGTTACGCGGGATTCGGTGGCCTTAGCTTGCAGCTTGGTTCCTCCACTCCTAATTCCCGTCTGCGACGCTCAGTCCTGGCTTGGTAGCCGTTAATAACGGAATTGCTTCTTCTGTCTCCCGCCAGGTGCGAATTACGCTCTGTGATTCGTTTTTTGTGTGCAAAAAACACTGTGCCGGAGGACATTCATATCTGTGTGAAGACTACGGAGGAAAATGTATGAGTGCTCAATGGTGCAGAGAATTCAAAGAATGATGTTCATGACGAACAAGCGTTTCGGACGAAATGATTGCGAAAGTGGAAGAAGCAATGCTGAACGATCGAAGGGTGACTGCTTGCTCTCCGAGATAATCCCTGATGTCAGCATTGATAAATTTTGACTGATCATTTAGGGTATAGCAAGTGGTGTGCAAAATGGGTCCAAAGCAGAACACAAACGGCAACGGATTGATGCGGCCTGCGAATTTCTTCAGGTCTACGAAACCGATGGCAAGAAATTCTTGGACTCCATTGTCACTGGGGACGAGACCTGCGTACACTATACGACACCGGAAACGAAAGAACAATCACGTCAGTGGAAACATCCAGAATCGCTGAAGCCACGGAAGCTCAAACAAACACTGTCTGCCGGCAAAGTCATGGCGAGCGTGTTTTGGGACAGGAAAGGGTTATTGTTGTGCATATTCATGGATACCGGCACAACAATCAATGCTGATCGTTACTGTGAGACGTTAAGGAACCTTCGCCGCGCGATTGAAAACAAGAGGACAGGCATTCTCAAGAAGGGAATTTGTTTCCATCAAGATAACGCTTGTCCACGCACCGCCCGTGTAACAACCGATCTCATCAACCAATTTGGATGGGATACTGTCACACATCCGCCTCTGCAGCCCGGACTTAGCCCCAAGTGACTACCATCTCTTCCCTAATTTGAAGAAACACGTAGGTGGAACGCATTTCAGTAACGGAGAGGAGCTGAAAGAAAAAGTTCGCGGCGCGGCGGTAGAGTCAGGCATGCAAATGATAAATCACCGTATGCAAAAATGCATCGATCTCAACGGTGATTATTCCGAAAAATAGAAAAAACTGTAAGCTTTCCAAAAATGTATTATTCAATGCAATTAAACATGTTTTTCACTGTGAAAAACCTTATTTTACGGACAACCCTAGTATGTTATTTAGGAACAAAGACTAGTAGTTTAAAGAACAGAAGAGCTCGCAGAATATTCTTAAATTAATCTCTCCGCTCTGACGCTCTTGCAAACTTTCCGCCATTTTAACCGGTAACAGTAATACCAGATTTCATCGATTCTAAGACACACTGTATTTTACAGACAATCTTTAAAGAACGGACATTTTTTTTAAATTGAATTTAATACATATTCCCTAATGTACTTACTTGAAAATACACGACGAAATTCTTAAATGTACTAAACTAAACTTCGGAATTATGTTACTAGTATTAATTAGTTACCAAGGTTATGCTGATAATGAAACTACATATTTTAATACCGATAATATCGCATAATTCCTGTTCTGCAGCTCTGTTTTCATTTTGTTCAGCGAATACCATAACTTTTCTTTTCATTTTTGCATCATAATGTATCTCTTTGAAGACATTTTATACACGATATTTTTTTAACAATATAGTTTTCACCAAACCACGCAAGTTTAGATAAAAACACAAGATTGAAATGAAAATTCTCGTTACTGACTAGCTATTGGAAACAAAATGAGAGAATTGTAAAATGGGATGGGTGAATGACCTTGAAGCTGTGCGCTTTGTTCTATTGTTCAGTTATTAAGAGTTGATTTATCGGAATATGAAATTTTTTTTAAATCACCTAGTACCGTTTCGACATCAAATATAAGAGGCCGTCCATTTTAAGACGCACCTGGGTTTTTTAATATCAGAATAGAAAAAAATTTGCATCTTAGAATCGATGAAATTACGAAAAATTACGATGCTTTTCTCCATAAAACGGTCAAAATTGTGTTAGAACTATCCATTCAGCCAGTAATTTCAGGGAGTATCCAGCAAATACACTCGTCATCGTAATTTTTTTTTTTTTTTTAAGGCGAAAAGCACATTAAGGCTATTATCGCCTCCCTAAATGTAAGTGTGAGTGTAAAGTGTTAAAGTCGTAAGTTTAGTGTTGTAAGTGCAAGTGTAAGTGTGTGACTCGGGTACCGCGAGGGACGTCTAAATCCTCTCAATAGGTGCAGCTAGCCTGCATCCCTCTGCGAGGCGTCATCGTTAAATCAAATGCTGCCATTTTGAAACGGAAATTAATGGAAAAACTTACGTATACGTCGTTTGGGTTTTATACAAGGTATTTTCGTACCAAATTTCAAAACAATCGGTCAATGCGTGTGTTCAAAATTGCATAAGAAACACACAAACCAAATGTACTGTTGAGTTGAATCATAGACCTCGTTTCGCTCGGTCAGTGATCTGAGAGATATACGTGATGTCTGACTTTAAACGGATATTTAGTCATTTACCGTCAGTGTTTTGCTTAGGTTTTTTAATGTTTTCTTAAAAACGCTGTTAGATTTTCGCTACAATAAATCTTTAATACAGGAAACTGATAAATAAATTATTTCCCCACTGATTTTGCACGACGGGATGTCTCAGAACTCAATCTAATCTACCGAAATTAATTTTTGTCGAGCAAGAAAAACAAGATCATTATAAATCAATTATTATAACTTTACCGTTATTACTGTATTAATCACTCTTTTCGCTTTGTATCTAATCATCGACAAACGAAATCAGTTATGAAATTAATTACTAAAAGGTTAAAACTCAAGGAACTTCGGTATGAGTCTAGTTTATTAATTGCACTTGGCAGGATTCAAAGTTCATTTAAAAACTTTGACGTCAAACGACTGTGAATGTTTTAGCTCGATGTGAGTTTTTCAGGTTTTAGTTCTATTTAAAAAAATATATTTATAAATATTTACTAACTATGTTGAGTATAATGATCTGCCTTCCCTAGCTTCGTCAATTCTACTTTCGTTGACGCGTTTCGGAGAACCTCCATCTTCAAAAACTATATCTATACTGGTCACCAATATTACGGCTCGTCCTATTTATAATTTTCTATCTCCACCTCGTACCCCTCCTCTATTCAACACGTGTACATTAAACCTGACGTGCTCGCTTCTGATTGGCTCTTCAAAATCATACGTTTTCGCTCGCTTCTTATTGGTTCCTTTCAAATTTACTCTTCAACGGTCGTCCCTCCTGTTAATTTTTGAAATTTTTAGATTTTTAAACGTAATATCTGATTGCGACTATATCTGTTCATTTATTATGTTTTCTCCCTATAATTTAGATTTAAAAATTTCCAAGTTCTCTAAAATGTTCATACGTCTTCCTTTTTCTGCCATATGTAGTGCTTTCGTGAAGTTTTCTATTTCTCGAGGTATGTGTCCCTCTTTTATTAAATGTAAAATGTAAAAAAATAGGGAAGGCAGACCATTATACTCAACATAGTGACAATAATCCTAGCAGAAAAGAAGAAGAATATAAAAAGAAGATTTACTAACTTTGTTCATAACATAAAATACGTTTTCTTGATACCGCCTTTACAAACACAACGTACAGTTTAACAAACTAAATAATAGTGAAAATCTGTCAAATATTTCATAAAGTGTTTGTCAGAATTGATGTAGTAGTTCATAAGATTTAAATATTTACTGATATGTTTTTATGGATTTTTGAATTGTTTGTACAATAGAAGTGTTTTTGTTTTGTTTTTTTTAAAAATGTTTCATAACAGTTAAATAAATGACATCAATTATAGTCAAGATGAAAAAATATCTCTTTTACAGAATTTGAAGTAGTTTTAAAAATTTTAAGTCTGTGCAGGCTCTACCATCGAATTAAATGTTTTCAAGACAACACCCACAATTAATAACCAAAACAATTAGTCCTTTTTTCGTAAAAATCGATTAGTCTATTATATCATTAAAAATCGATACTTTTAAAATTTATTAAAGTTTTTGAACAATTTATTCAGTAGAACTAACTTCTTAAATGAAATTTATACAAAAGAAAAAAATGTATACAAAAGAAAATTTATATAAAAAAAATATATTTAGTACGACAAAATCAACCCTTGCAAACCAAAATTGGTCTAGCAATTGTAATAATTTTAACCTTTTAAGTATTTTGCAATTTTACATTTCGAAGAATTAACCTTTTCATTATATCTATGTTAAGAGGACAACACTATATATTTTATAGTAAAAATTGTAGTTTCAACGATTTTTAATACTTTTATACGAAATTTATAGAAAAGAAAAAACTACTACCATAGTCAACAAAATTTTGTTAACAATATCTAGTCAAAATTGGTTTAGTAGTTCTAAATATTTCAACCATTTACTTTTTTTTAATTTACCGTTTATTAGAATTAACCTATCTCATCTATACAAAAGGAACTTTTTTGTGTGTTAACGTCCAACTATTGTGTACACTTGGGCTAATGCAGACGATGGGATGATTTATAGCGTATGAAAATGCCAAGCCCTGGCCGGGAATCGAACCCGGGTCCTCGGGGTGATTGAAAGCCCAGTACGTTATCAACTAGACCACCGAGGCGGCGACATACATTGTGTTTTACATCGCGATAAACAATATTTTTTACAGCTAACTGCATTGTGTTTTACATCGCGACATAGTGTATTTTACAACAAAATACATTTTGTTTTATATCGATATACATTATGTTCTACATCACGACATAGAGTGTATTTTACAACAAAATACACTGCATTTTAGATCGACATACATTGTGTTTTACATCGCGATAAACAATATTTTTTACAGCTAACTGCATTGTGTTTTACATCGCGACATAGTGTATTTTACAACAAAATACGTTGTGTTTTATATCGATATACATTATGTTCTACATCACGACATAGAGTGTATTTTACAACAAAATACACTGCATTTTAGATCGACATACATTGTGTTTTACATCGCGATAAACAATATTTTTTACAGCTAACTGCATTGTGTTTTACATCGCGACATAGTGTATTTTACAACAAAATACATTGTGTTTTATATCGATATACATTATGTTCTACATCACGACATAGAGTGTATTTTACAACAAAATACACTGCATTTTAGATCGACATACATTGTGTTTTACATCGCGATAAACAATATTTTTTACAGCTAACTGCATTGTGTTTTACATCGCGACATAGTGTATTTTACAACAAAATACGTTGTGTTTTATATCGATATACATTATGTTCTACATCACGACATAGAGTGTATTTTACAACAAAATACACTTCATTTTAGATCGACATACATTGTGTTTTACATCGCGATAAACACTATTTTTTACAGCTAACTGCATTGTGTTTTACATCGCGACATAGTGTATTTTACAACAAAATACGTTGTGTTTTATATCGATATACATTATGTTCTACATCACGACATAGAGTGTATTTTACAACAAAATACACTGCATTTTAGATCGACATACATTGTGTTTTACATCGCGATAAACACTATTTTTTACAGCTAACTGCATTGTGTTTTACATCGCGACATAGTGTATTTTACAACAAAATACGTTGTGTTTTATATCGATATACATTATGTTCTATATTACGACATACATTGTATTTTACAACAAAATACATTGTGTTTTAGATCGACATACATTGTGTTTTACATCGCGACAAACATTGTACTTTACAACAGAATACAAAGGAAATACCAATACCAGTATTTCAAACAATAGACCTTGTTTTTCTCAATTACTGGGCCACAGCTCCACAACAGCGCTCTGACGCCCGCAGCCTTTTCCGCCAATTTAACCGATAACCGTAATATTTACGAGAAATTTTACTGGCCCAACATTATTGGAAATTGTATGCTCAGTTTCCATAATTGACCATGAAGCGGTCAAAATTGAGATAGGACGAAGCGTTCAAACAGTATTACAGGAAGTAGCCAACAACTACAATCGTAATCGTTAAACCAAAAACCGCCATCTTGAAATGAAAGTGAATGAAAAAGACACACATGTGTCGTTCGGGCGTTACAAGGAGTTGAAACTGAGACCTCGCTTCGGTACCGTCAATAACGATCAGACTAAGCGTTTAATTGTCAAAATTTGTTCAATTTTTGGCCCAATTAGTCTTAAAACTAAGTATTTTTATTCATTTTTAGTAGGACTGATCTTTTAAATAGTATTTGTACAAAAGATACTATCTCATTTATTAAGACATCAACCATTTCAAACCAAAATTGGTCTAGTAATTGCAATAATTTCCACCTTTTAAAGATTTTCCAATTTTACATTCCGTAAAATTAACCTTTTCATTGTATCTATGTTAAGAGGACTACACTACGAATAAACTTTATAGTAAAAATTGTAGATTCAACGATTTTTAATGCTTTTTCTAAATTTTTATTAAACATTTCCCATTATTTCTTCAATAACAATTTACTGTGACGAACATGGTAAGATTAGAACAATGAAAATCGATTTTATTTCAACTATTTTTACTTATTTTCTAATTCAACATAACTAATAACTAATTATTTCTTTAAAGCCGCCTCGGTGGCCTAGTTGATAGCGTAGTATTCGTTATTTTGTAACTTGCTGTTACGGCCAGCGTCATTTAAATGAAATCTCATTTTTATTAATTCTTTGGGGAGGTGCAGACTACCTGCGCCTATTGAGAGGATTTAGACGTCCCTCGCGGTACTTGAGTCTAACACACACATTTACAACACTACACTTACGACTTTAACACTTTACACTCACACTTACATTTAGGGAGGCGATAAAAACCTCAATGTGCTTTTCGCCTTAAAAAAAAATATTACCTTATTACAATACTGAGTCACAAATTCACCACTTATCTTAAATTTCACTCCGTTTTGAAGAGTTTGCCGCCGCGGTGGCCGAGTTGATAGCGTACTGGGCTTTCACCCCGAGGACCCGGGTTCGATTCCCTGCCAGGGCTTGGCATTTTCATACGCTATAAATCATCCCATCGTCTGCATTAACCCAAGTGTGCACAATAGTCGGACGTTAAACACAAAAAAAAATGTCTTTAATAACCTTTTACTAAAACGAACAAAATAAGATTAGAAAAGTCAAAACGTACAAACAGCTCCAAGTATTTCAATGATTTTTACTTATTTTTTAATTCAACATAACTAATACCTATGTTCAGTATAATGATCTGCCTTCCTTAGCTTCATCAATTCTACTTTCGTTAACGCGTTTCGGAGAACCTCCATCTTCAAAAACTACATCTATATTAAGTTGATGTATCTTTATATATATCTTTACTCTATTGAGTATAGATATAGTTTTTGAAGATGGAGGTTCTCCGAAACGCGTCAACGAGTAGAATTGACGAAGTTAGGGAAGGCAGATCATTATACTGAACATAGTGATAATAATCCTAGCAGAAAAGAAGAAGAATATAAAAAGAATAACAAGTTAATAATTATGGAAATTATTTAAGTATCTTAATTAATTAATATACTGCGAGGTTTACTGTTCTCAATAGGTGCAGCTAGTATGCACCCCATGCGGGGGAATTATTGTTTTTAAATTTGGTACGAATGTATCTTATATAAAGCCAAAATATCGATGTGTTACATTTTTTTTATTTACTACTGTTTCAAGATGGCAGCCTCTGATTTAACGATGCCGAGTGTACGCAGTTTTATTCAAACTGATTGACCGATTGTTTTGAAATTTAGTATGAAGATACATTATAAAAAGCCCAAAAGACGTATTGTGTAAGATACTTCTATTCACTGCAGTTTCAAGATGGCGAGCTCTGATTAAAAGTTAAGAATGCAGTTGCCGGTTATTTCTAGTGTAGTAGTACTGGCTGAACGGCAAAATCTGTCATAATTTTGACCACTTCGTGGAGAAAGAGCATAAAATTGGTCCAGCAACATTTTTCGTAAATATTACGGTTACCGGTTAAATTGGCGGAAAACGTTACGTGCGTATATTAATTAATTAACAAGTTAATCACTATGTTCAGTATAATGATCTGCCTTCCCTAGCTTCGTCAATTCTACTTTCGTTGACGCGTTTCGGAGAACCTCCATCTTCAAAAACTCTACCTATACTCAATTGATATATCTTTACTCTATTGAGTATAGATATAGTTTTTGAAGATGGAGGTTCTCCGAAACGCGTCAACGAAAGTAGAATTGACGAAGCTAGGGAAGGCAGATCATTATACTGAACATAGTGATAATAATCCTAGCAGAAAAGAAGAAAAATATAAAAAGAATTTTAACTAATACCTTATTATTTCTTTAATAAACTTTTACTATAGCGAACAACCCCGCAGGGGGGTGCAGACTGCACCTATTGAGAGGATTTAGACTTACCCGACACACACACTTACAACACTACACTTACGACTTTAACACTTTACACTCACACTTATATTTAGGGAGGCGATAATAGTCTCAATGTGCTTTTCGCCTTAAAATAACAACAACAAAATAGCGAACAAGATAAGGTTAGAAAAGTCAAAGCGTTCTAAGAGTTCAACGATTTTTACTTATTTTTTAATTCAACATAACTAATATCTTTAATTAATTTTTTTATTAACCTTCTACTATAAAGATTAGTAGACCACTACATGATAAGATTAATGGTCGAAATTGTTCTAAACAGAACAAAATATTTTAACGTTTTCTTAGTTTCCATTCAAAAGATTCATAATAATTATACAAAAGCACTGCCTGTAACTATAACAAACAAAATTTGTTCTGCTCGTCAAAATAGATTCAATAGTTTTAGGCTGTAACCGCGTTAACATTGAAGTACAAAAATAGAAAAAGTAGGTAGGGAAATTGTAAATCTAAACTACAGCTATTTTCAATCCCCTCTTTCTCCACTTTTTCTAAACACATTTTAGAAAGTAACGTTTTGTTTTTTATTTACTCTAGCTTCCTTTACGACGGTTACGAAACCAGCCTTATAGCTTCTTTCTTCTTCAAGCTCAACTCGCCTGAGAACCAGTGCTTGTCACGTATGTTATATATTATACACTAGACAACTAGGTTGAGTTGAGGACGGCGGGGCGGAACGCTGATGTTACACAAATACCATTTTCATTAAATAATAGTACAATAGTTCAAGGAACAGTAGACCTCCCGTATGTTCTTAATTAATTATCTATCCATCGATCCACGACAGCGCTACGCCTTGTTTTTTTTGTGTTTAACGTCCGACTATTGTGCACACTTGGGCTAATGCAGACGATGGGATGATTTATAGCGTATGAAAATGCTAAGCCCTCGCCGGGAATCGAACCCGGGTCCTCGGGGTGAAAGCCTAGTACGCTATCCACTAGGCCACCGAGGCGGCTCTCTTATTGGCTGACGCCTTGTAACCATTCAGTGAAAGTAACCCGTAACAGTAATATTTACGAAAAAAATATTACCGGACCAACTTTATAGGAAATTTTATGCACTTTCTTCGTGAAGAGGTCAAAATTATTGTATGTCTCGCCGTTCAGCCAGTATTACAGGAAATAGCCAGCAACTACACGCGTCATAGTTAAATCAGCGACCACCATCTTGGAACGGAAATGTAAGGGGAAATGTTTTGCAATACATCGTTCGGGCTTTAAACAAGGTGCCTTCGCACCAAATTTCAAAACGTAATAAGAACCAAAATTGGACCAACCAAAACACAATACTCTACGCAGTACTCTACAATAAAATTCGAATTCGAGAGCTATCGTCAAATATAACGAAAAATTTCTTATAACCAGCTGTACACAGTTTGGTTACACAAGAATTTTTTAACCAGATCTGTCATGATTTTGCATCTATATACTTTAAAAGTTCCAGGAACAGCAGATCTCGCAGGACACTCGTTTTCATAATCTAATCTCAAGATTAAAACAATCTTGATTGTTTATTGTTTTATCTTTACGCAGTTTTGACCTAACTCATTGACCGAACGTTTTTCAACATGGTACGACGACCTCTTGTACAAAGCTTAAACTACTTATGTGTAAAATTGTTTTCTACTCATATCTGTTTCAAGATGGCAGCCTCTGATTTAGCGATGACTAGCGTAGTTGCTGGCTATTTCCTGTACGGCAAGACCTATCGTAATTTTGACCGCTTCATGGAGAAAGAGTATACAACTTCCAATAAAATTGTTCCGGTATCATTTTTCCTAAATATTACAGTCACCGGTTACATTGGCGGGAAAGGTTACGATGCGTCACAGCGCTGCGGTAGAGCAGTGGCCAATTAATTAAGTACTGCGAGGTAATAGTTCTTTGAACTACTTTTTATTAATATTACACATTTTTTTTTTATTTTGAAATTCCAGTGTCAAAAAAATTACAAAGTTTCAAGAGTATAGGGGCTCAATACCGGTGGACGTTTCACATTCCCGCACTGAATGTAGCAACAGTTTATGGAAAGTAGCTAATAAACAGTAGGCCAAATAGTCGTACGTGCATTATGAAGCATGATTTTACACTGCACTATATTCTGCAACACAAGCCTTGGTAGACAAGCATTAAGCATTGGTAAGCATTAAATTATAACAATGCAACGTGCTTAGAATAACACAGAAAGAAGTAAATAAATATAAAAACACAAAGTACTGTAATGCATAAACAAGATAACTTACATCTTTTCGAATTAAGTAGTCAAGAAGATACGATTAATGCTTATTTAAAGATTACATAGTTAAACGTATAATACTTTACAAAAAATTTGGTTCGAGCTATCGTCAAATATAATGAAAATTTTCTCAAAACCAGATGTGCAGAGTTTGGTTACACAAGAATTACTGTAACCCAGGCCAATTTCATGACTTTGAGTTCTACAATGAATGAACAGTATTCTACAATAAAATTCGAGTTCGAGAACTATCGTCAAATATAACGAAACATTTCTTATAACAGGTGTACAGAGTTTGGTTACACAAGAATTACTATAACTCAGACCAATTTCATGGCTTTGAATTCTACAATGAATGAACAGTATTCTACAATAAAATTCTAATTCGAGAGCTATTATCAAATATAACAGACAATTTCTTATAACCAGCTTTACACAGTTTGGTTACACAAGAATTACTGTAACCCAGACCTATTTCATGACTTTGAGTTCTACAATGAATGAACAATATTCCACAATAAAATTTTAATTGAGAGCTATCGTCAAATATAACGAACAATTTCTTATAACTAGCTGCACACGGATTGGTTACACAAGAATTACTATAACCCAGACTAATTTCATGGTTTTGAGTTCTACAATGAATGAACAGTATTCTACAATAAAATTTTAATTCGAGAGCTATCGTCAAATATAACGAACAATTTCTTATAACCAGCTGCACACGGATTGGTTACACAAGAATTACTATAACCCAGACTAATTTCATGGTTTTGAGTTCTACAATGAATGAACAGTATTCTACAATAAAATTTTAATTCGAGAGCTATCGTCAAATATAACGAACAATTTCTTATAACCAGCTGCACACGGATTGGTTACACAAGAATTACTATAACCCAGACTAATTTCATGGTTTTGAGTTCTACAATGAATGAACAGTATTCTACAATAAAATTTTAATTCGAGAGCTATCGTCAAATATAACGAACAATTTCTTATAACCAGCTGCACACGGATTGGTTACACAAGAATTACTATAACCCAGACTAATTTCATGGTTTTGAGTTCTACAATGAATGAACAGTATTCTACAATAAAATTCGAGTTCGAGAACTATCGTCAAATATAACGAAACATTTCTTATAACAGGTGTACAGAGTTTGGTTACACAAGAATTACTATAACTCAGACCAATTTCATGGCTTTGAATTCTACAATGAATGAACAGTATTCTACAATAAAATTCTAATTCGAGAGCTATTGTCAAATATAACAGACAATTTCTTATAACCAGCTTTACACAGTTTGGTTACACAAGAATTACTGTAACCCAGACCTATTTCATGACTTTGAGTTCTACAATGAATGAACAATATTCCACAATAAAATTTTAATTCGAGAGCTATCGTCAAATATAACGAACAATTTCTTATAACTAGCTGCACACGGATTGGTTACACAAGAATTACTATAACCCAGACTAATTTCATGGTTTTGAGTTCTACAATGAATGAACAGTATTCTACAATAAAATTTTAATTCGAGAGCTATCGTCAAATATAACGAACAATTTCTTATAACCAGCTGCACACGGATTGGTTACACAAGAATTACTATAACCCAGACTAATTTCATGGTTTTGAGTTCTACAATGAATGAACAGTATTCTACAATAAAATTTTAATTCGAGAGCTATCGTCAAATATAACGAACAATTTCTTATAACCAGCTGCACACGGTTTGGTTACACAAGAATTACTATAACCCAGACTAATTTCATGGTTTTGAGTTCTACAATGAATGAACAGTATTCTACAATAAAATTTTAATTCGAGAGCTATCGTCAAATATAACGAACAATTTCTTATAACCAGCTGCACACGGATTGGTTACACAAGAATTACTATAACCCAGACTAATTTCATGGTTTTGAGTTCTACAATGAATGAACAGTATTCTACAATAAAATTTTAATTCGAGAGCTATCGTCAAATATAACGAACAATTTCTTATAACCAGCTGCACACGGATTGGTTACACAAGAATTACTATAACCCAGGCCAATTTCATGACTTTGAGTTCTACAATGAATGAACAGTATTCTACACTAAAATTCTAATTCGACAGGTATCGTCAAATATAACGAAACATTTCTTATAACCAGCTGTACAGAGTTTGGTTACACAAGAATTACTATAACCCAGACCTATTTCATGGTTTTGAGTTCTACAATGAATGAACAGTATTCTACAATAAAATTTTAATTCGAGAGCTATCGTCAAATATAACGAACAATTTCTTATAACCAGCTGCACACGGATTGGTTACACAAGAATTACTATAACCCAGGCCAATTTCATGACTTTGAGTTCTACAATGAATGAACAGTATTCTACAATAAAATTCTAATTCGACAGGTATCGTCAAATATAACGAAACATTTCTTATAACCAGCTGTACAGAGTTTGGTTACACAAGAATTACTGTAACCCAGACCAATGTCATTGCTTTGAGTTCTACAATGAATGAACAGTATTCTACAATAAAATTCGAATTCGAGAACTATCGTCAAATATAACGAACAATTTCTTATAACCAGCTGTACACAGTTTGGTTACACAAGAATTACTGTAACCCAGACCAATTTCATGACTTGGAATTCTACAATGAATGTACAGTATTCTACAGTAAAATTCTAATTCGAGAGCTATCGTCAAATATAACAAAAAATTTCTTATAACCAGCTGTACAGAGTTTGGTTACACAAGAATTACTATGACCCAGACCAATGTCATGGCTTTGAATTCTACAATGAATGAACAGTATTCTACAATAAAATTCGAATTCCAGAGATATGTTCAAATATAACGAACAATTTCTTATAACCAGCTGTACAGAGTTGGTTACACAAGAATTACTATAACCCAGACCAATTTCATGGTTTGAATTATACAATGAATGAACAGTATTCTACAATAAAATTCGAATTCGAGAGGTATCGTCAAATATAACGAACCATTTCTTATAACCAGCTGTACAGAGTTTGGTTACAAAAGAATTACTATAACCTAGACCAATTTCATGGTTTGAATTATACAATGAATGAACAGTATTCTACAATAAAATTTGAATTCCAGGGATATGGTCAAATATAACGAACAATTTCTTATAACCAGCTGTACAGAGTTCGGTTACACAAGAATTTTTTAACCAGATCTGTCATGATTTTGCATCTACATACTCTAGGAGTTCCAGGAACAGCCGACCTCACAGGGCACTCGTTTTCTTAATTTTTAGCCACCGTTTTACAAAGCAATAAAGCAATAATTGTGACTTGTTCACAACCTTTTCGGACAATTTACTGGTATTTTTAATATTTACAAAAAAAAAACTTTTTTGTTATTTTAAGGTGAAAAGCACATTGAGGCTATTATCGCCTCCCTAAATGTAAGAGAGTGTATAGTGTTAAAGTCATAAGTGTAAGTGTGTGTTAGACTCGGGTACCGCGAGGGACGTCTGAATCCTCTCAATAGGTGCATCTAGCCTGCACTCCCTTACTGGACAAACGTTATTAAAAAATGTATGTTATTTCAGGTTTATGGTTTAATGGATAATGGTTCAAAACTGTGATAGAACTAGCCGTCCAGACAGTATTGTAGGAAATAGGTAGCAATTACACTCGTCATCAAGATTTTAAGCTCAAATTGGCTACTGAATATAGAAGGACTAGAAGTACAGCGACATTATAAAAAGCGCGCTCGATATCCGATGCTAAAGTCCAAGTAGTTTGCCGCTACGAACACTGCAAGCTGCAAGACCGAGAGGAAGACGTTTTAGAAAATATACAGTACTATTACATATTTAACTATAGTTAAACACTCTGCCGCTAGATGCCACCCAAAGTGAACACTTACATATCTCTCGTAAGGGTTATCCTTCCAGTACGCTTATATTCAATGGCTCGGGCCATCAGTGGCGTATTTACTAAACTGCCGCCCTCGGGCTATGAATGATTTGCCTCCTAACTAATGTAACTAATTTTAATAGTTAGAACGACACTTACATAACCTCTCAGTGGATTTTTTTTTTAAGGCGAAAAGCACATTGAGGCTATTATCGCCTCCCTAAATGTAAGAGTGAGTGTAAAAGTGTTTAAGTCGTAAGTGTAGTGTTGTAAATGTGTGTTAGACTCGGGTATCGCGAGGGACGTCTAAATCCTCTCAATATGTGCAGCTAGTCTGCACCTCCTGCGGGGTACCTTTCAGTTGATATAAATAGTGTTTGTCCACGAAAACTTTAGGATATTGGGCTTTTTATGATTTAGTATATATTTTGACAAATAACAATTCAATGAATAAAATAAGTACTTAAAAACGATTGATAAAGTATTTGAGAATACAATTACTGCTTGTTGTCGAACGTATTTCCTTTTCGTTCTCTTATTATTGCTTTCTTATTCTGTTAAGATTTCAAGGCTTAGCTTGCGATGCCCTCACATGCTTGCAATGCATGTATAGGCTATAAGCCTAGGAAGTGGCGACATCCAAGGAAGAAATACTCTACCACCAGGGTAAATATTCGTAATATCAGCAGATCTAATAAAAAAGGTCATATTCGATTTTCTTTATTTTTGCAACTTAAAAATAATATTATTTATTTCAGACATAGGAGTTGCGTATATAATATTTGCCCCAGGATGAAAAAGTTATTAAGAATTATTTCCATAAAATTTTGAATTATTTTGTATCTTTGTTGATGGTTCTTCGAAATTTTTTTTTATTCTTATGTCGCTCTCAAATTCTTGCCGCCCCTTCTACCCCTACTAGTAGCCCTCCAGTAAATACGCCACTGCGGGCCATTAATAAAGTGGTCAATTTTCAATAACTTTCCGGATAACAGTTTACACGCTAGAGGTAAATTTCTGAAAACTAAACACTACGCTTTGTAAGTCTTTTTATATTCTTCTTCTTTTTTGCTAGGATTATTGTCACTATGTTCAGTATAATAATCTGCCTTCCCTAGCATCGTCAATTCTTTCGTTAACGCGTTTCGGAGAACCTCCATCTTCAAAAACTATTTCTATACTCTATTATGTTCAGTATAATAATCTGCTTTCCCTAGCTTCGTCAATTCTTTCGTTGACGCGTTTAGGAGAACCTCCATCTTCAAAAACTATTTCTATACTCTATATAGAGTATAGAAATAGTTTTTGAGGATGGAGGTTCTCCGAAACACGTCAACGAAAGAAGAATTGACGAAGCTAGGGAAGGCAGATTATTATACTGAACATAGTGACTATGCTTTGTGTTCGTATGTATTCACCTATTGTTATATACTCATACTAAAAAGCTCTGTATGTCCTAGTCTTTATAAATGCGCCCTTTTCTATGGGGCTAAAAAGTTCTTTCCCACCAGAAAGCGGAAGGATATCCGTATTAGCGTGATAGTGTAAGTTCCGGTCTGTCAGTCAATTTATGACAATGTAGGAAGAGAAGGTGTTTTAGTAAAAACTTAGACTTTCAAATCTGAATGAATTAGCAAGAGACTAGTTGTCGATGCGTATCTATAAAAACACGTGCTTTAACAACTAAACTTCATTTGAATAAAAAAAGTTTTGCAAGTTATATGGCCGCGTGATGAACTATTAAATGCACCCTGTGCAAGAATTCTAGCACGTATTACTGATTTATTTCAAGTTGTGCACCACAGTGAGTGAAACCTCTAAGCCCCTACCACTTAGATCAAATGTCTCCATAACGTCCACGCGGTCAAGTTCGAACAACAACGGTATACAGTAATGGTGGGGCAGAAAACACCAAACTGTTAAAAAAAACTGCTTTTCTATAAACGACAAACTGCTTTTTCAAACGGAAACAAACGGTTGGATTTGGACTGGTTTATGATTTGTTAAACAAGGAACGGCTTTCCGCACTACCACACTTAACGTTGCCGCAAGCGCTAAAAATGTTTTCCTGCTGTTTGCCTGCTAACTGCTTTTCTTCTACCTGCTTTTATGGTTTTTCCCTTTATTTCAAAGTTGCTTGTTGCTTGTAGTGAAGTAAGAACTGTTTGGTCAATGTCAACGTTTATCTCTATTTTGTTGCGAGTTGTAGTAACAACCTCTCACATTTTGTAGATACAGAGCCTAATTTTATTTAAACATATTTTTAATATTTATTATCAATTATCAATATTTTTTAATCAACTAAAAATATTTTTAATCGTGTGCATTTCGGTAAATATGCAAAGGACTATTTAATTTTTAAGTAAAAAAAAGATTGCTTCTACTAGAAACTCATTGCATTTTGTACATAAAATGGCTTACATAATTATTACGATTTGATTATGTAATTTAATTATTACTACACTTGTAAGGATTATTTTTATCCTTTCTAAATGCTTTACACCCAAAAACAGTTATGGACATAGTGGCAATGGGAATGAAAAAGTAGTCTTAGAAAACTGAACGTATGTGCTTTATGTTTTAGCTGCTAATACAACTTTGAGTTTCAGTTTTCTAAACCTGTTTTTTCCAACTGTTTTAAAAAGCAGCTTTTTTCCTCAACAAACAGTTTGTTGACTTTTTGTAAAAATAGCAGAAACGCCCACCTCTAGTATACAGTAGAACTCCAATTATCCGAATCTATTGGGACCGGACCCCATTCGGATAATTGGATTTGTTTAGAAAAAAAGCGGTACATACAGTATGTATATGTACATTACATACATACAGATTTTAAAGATAAAGAGCTTATTTTCCGTGCTGTTTGCATTTTTAATTAGTAACTGAATGAAATGGCAACACTACATGTTACTTACATACATATAGTACATATACATTTTAATACATATACATACTTGTGATCCACGGAAAGCTGACCTATGAGCACATTATTCCGAACATTTGTATACTAACATGTGATACATACAATTTAATTATTTAATTGTAAACATTGGCAACATGATTGATACTATTATATTTTATTGGTCGGGCGGAAATGCTAAGTTATTAATGGGCTGTACCTAAACAAATTTCGACATATCCATGCCCAAATGTTTTCCGCGAAGCGGAAATTGTTATTCCTGAAAACGATTCGGATAATCAGAGTTCGGATAATCGGAGTTCGGATAATTGGAGTTCGGATAATTGGAGTTTGGATAATTGGAGTTCGGATAATTGGAGTTCGGATAATTGGAGTTCGGATAATTGGAGTTCGGATAATTGGAGTTCTACTGTAGTAACAAAGTCTACAACACGTTATAGACAGAGGCAGTGACGCTAAACTGGGTGGGACGGTTCTAATTTCCAAAAGGAATGTTTTTCAACGTTTGGATCAACAAAATGTGAACATACAATGACCTTATTCGAGTCTTAAGTACCGGGCCAACTTAACAGATTAACACATGATGCTTAGTATTGGTTAAAAGCAACTTCACATATCACACACGTATATAAGAAAGACGTTAAACAAGATAGAGCAATGAACTTTAAAAGCAAAAAATATACACTCAATGTAAAAAAACAAACCATATTCCCAGATGCGTTTGAATGAGATATCAAAAATAATTGTATTTTAACAAATAGTAGGGTAATCTGTACAGTTAATCAACATTATTTTTAAAGGGGAAAACTTCAAAATGGTAGACAGTAACACATAACAAACATATAATAGGTGACATAAAACAAAACCGAACTGGTTTAAAGAAATTGAAAAAGACCTAATAGACTTAAAAATTACAGAAAATTCACTGCTTGACCAAACTGCTAAGATAAGTACCAAGGACGAAAGAATAAGATTCCAAGATAAAACCAAAATAAGACCTAAACCTGTCATTTCGCAAGAGGAGAGGAAGAGAAGATCGGAAAGAATGAAGTGCTACTGGGAACAAAGAAAAGTACAGCGCGCAAGAAATGATTGATTCAGCGTACCCCAAAGAGGGTGAAACGAAAAGAAGAAAGGTGACATAAGATTGAAATTTTACAAGTCCTGATCGAAAAAAAATGTTTTTAGAGTAAAATGTAATGTAATGTGATGTTTGTTTGATATCCCTAATTGTGCAGCATTTTTTCACTTCTACATTCCCTCTCTCCTAATCTCTTAGAGCCGCCTCGGTGGCCCAGTTGATAGCGTACTGGGCTTTCACCCCGAGGACCCGGGTTCGATTCCCGGCGAGGGCTTGACATTTTCATACGCTATAAATCATCCCATCGTCTGCATTAGCCCAAGTGTGCACAACAGTCGGACGTTAAACACAAAAAAAAACTGATCGAAAAATTTCAATATATATTTTTTTTTTTTTTTGCAAGCACGACACTCATTAGGACAGCAGAGGCTTTTTATGGTCCGAAGTAAATTACGAGTATTGACTGAGCGAAGAGAGGTATCTTGAGAGAAATCAACCATTCGGAAATTGCTTTGTGTGTTTGTTATGCAGTTTTGACCGAACGCACTGATCGATTGTTTTGAAATTTGATACGGTACCTTGTATAAAGCCCGAAAGATGTATGTGTAAGGTTTCTTCCCGTTTACTTCTGTTTCAAGATGGCGGTCTCTGATTTCCTGATTTACAATAACGAGTGTACGCAATTTTAGCCAATCGCATTAACTGAACGTTTTGAAATTTGGTACGAAGATATCTTGTATAAAGTCCCAATGACGAATGTTTAACAATATTTCCTATTTACTTCTGTTTCAAGATGGTGGCCTCTGATTTAACGATAACGAGTGCACGCAATGTTGATCAAACGCCGATTATTTTGAAATTTGATATTCGGTACCTTGTAAAAAGCATGAAAGACGTATGAGTAAATTTTTTTCTCACTCTTCCGTTTCAAGATGGAAGGGCTCTAATTCAACGTTGAGAGTGTAGTTGTTGGGTTATTTCCTGTAATATTGGCTGAACGAAATACCTATCATAATTCCGACCGTTTCTTGGAGAAAGAGTATATAATTTTCAGTAAAGTTGGTCCAGTGACATTTTTCGTAAATATTACTGGAGTTTATTGTCCAATTTACGGTTACCGGTTACGAGCGCTGTCGTGGATTAATTAAGTAGACACTGCGAGGTCTACTGTTCTTTGAACTACTTTGGGTTAGGATTGTATTTATATTAGACCACGTGCCCTGTTTAAGATAATTTACATTTTTATTGTCTTGAAGGTACGACATTGGCATTGAAATTTGACATTGGTATTAACTTGGCATTGGCGAATTTTGTACAATTCTCCTTGTATAGCCTGGCGAATTTTGTACAATTCTCCTTATATAGCCTGTCGAATTTTGTACAATTCTCCTTGTGTAGCCTGGCGAATTTTGTACAATTCTTCTTTTATAGCCTGGCGAATTTCGTACAATTCTCCTTGTATAGCCTGACGAATTTTGTACAATACTCCTTGTATAGACTGACGAATTTTGTACAATTCTCCTTGTGTAGCCTGGCGAATTTTGTACAATTCTCCTTGTATAGCCTGGCGAATTTTGTACAATTCTCCTTGTGTAGCCTGGCGAATTTTGTACAATTCTCCTTGTATAGCCTGGCGAATTTTGTACAATTCTCCTTGTGTAGCCTGGCGAATTTTGTACAATTCTCCTTGTATATTCTCTTTGGCCTGAAGCCCGAAAGATGTGTGTAGATTTTTCCTATTCCCTTCTGTTTCAAAATGACTGGCTCTGATTCAAAGTTGAGAGTGTATTTCCTCTAATACTGGCTGAACGGCAAAACCTATCATAATTTCCACCGCTTCACGGAGAAAACACATAAAATTTCCAAAAAAAATAGTCGTCTAGTTTTCGTAAATATTACGGTTACCGGTTAAATTGTCGGGAAAATTTTAGTCATGGAGCGCTAAATATTAACACAGCGAGTTCGACTGTTCTTTGAGCTACTAGTACATTCAGAAAACAAATCGCTCAAAAATTACGGTCTCAGCAAATGTTTAGCGATTTGAAAACCTGAGGAACCTAACGGGATTCCTTTACACTAGCGTCGGTCATTCCTATGTCCTTTCCTGTAAATTGTTATGAAAGGGACCTTTTCCTAGATGATGATTACAATGAAGCTGACCTTTATTCGGTCCACTACCGCAACGGAGCGAGGCGAGAACGAAGATGGAGAATGGTGATGAGTTCAGGCCTTGACATGCTTAGTACTCATACAGAGTTCTCACTACTCACTGCTCTCTAACCCTGTTCTTGTTAAGTTTATTCGCCAAGATTCACATTCTACTTTCCAATCCCACGTACAATTATATGTCCAGTTTAAATGTTGGCACATGAACAAAAACGTTTCCATTTGCTAAAACTTGTCTCCCGGCTTTGTAGGCACACACCAGGGTTTTCAACTAATAGCTTTGAAAAACCGAGATGGATTTACATAACCTATGCATCGATGGTCTATATATATATATATATATATTAAATAGAGGGGCGTATCCATTGACTAATTTTAGACCCAGACCTTCAAATGAGCGCCGATCGTTACATCGGGGAGGAGATGATCTCTAAAGGATCGTTCTTTTTTTGTGTGTTTAACGTCCGACTGTTGTGCACACTTGGGCTAATATAGTATATGAAAATGCCAAACCCTGGCCGGGAATCGAACCCGGGTCCTCGAAGTGAAAGCTCAGTATGCTATCAACTAGGCCACCGAGGCGGCTGAAGGATCGTTCAAATATATATATATATATACATATATATATATATATATATATATATATATATATATATATATATATATATATATATATATATATATATATA
>CM040182.1:17072056-17382056 GCA_022606455.1 Callitettix versicolor | reverse complement strand
AGCCTAGTACGCTATCCACTAGGCCACCGAGGCGGCTAAAAGAAGCGTACTGGGGCCATTACTGTATGTACTGACTATATAGAGGTGATCTGCCACTACATGAAGAAACAAAAGTGGCAGCATTTGCGGACGATACTTCTGTATCCTCTGTTGGCGATAATGTTAAAGAAGCAAAAGAAAAACTGCAGAAACCATCCTGGAAAATGGCTGAACTTTTTGGCGTGTAAAACTTAACGAGTCTAAATCAACCAATATAATTTTACTTATAAAACAGAGGGCCTAATTTTAATTTAATTTTACTTATTGTGTGGGAGACCCTTAGCGGAGAGAGAGAGAGAGAGAGAGAGAGAGAGAGAGAGCTTTTTTCAAGAGAGAGAGAGAGAGAGAGAGCATAGAGATATATAGAGATAGATATAGAGAGAGAGAGAGAGAGAGAGAGAGAGAGAGAGAGAGAGAGAGAGAGAGAGAGAGAGAGAGAGAGAGAGAGAGAGAGAGAGAGAGAGAGAGAGAGAGAGAGAGAGAGAGAGAGAGAGAGAGAGAGAGAGAGAGAGAGAGAGAGAGAGAGAGAGAGAGAGAGAGAGAGAGAGAGAGAGAGAGAGAGAGAGAGAGAGAGAGAGAGAGAGAGAGAGAGAGAGAGAGAGAGAGAGAGAGAGAGAGAGAGAGAGAGAGAGAGAGAGAGAGAGAGAGAGAGAGAGAGAGAGAGAGAGAGAGAGAGAGAGAGAGAGAGAGAGAGAGAGAGAGAGAGAGAGAGAGAGAGAGAGAGAGAGAGAGAGAGAGAGAGAGAGAGAGAGAGAGAGAGAGAGAGAGAGAGAGAGAGAGAGAGAGAGAGAGAGAGAGAGAGAGAGAGAGAGAGAGAGAGAGAGAGAGAGAGAGAGAGAGAGAGAGAGAGAGAGAGAGAGAGAGAGAGAGAGAGAGAGAGAGAGAGAGAGAGAGAGAGAGAGAGAGAGAGAGAGAGAGAGAGAGAGAGAGAGAGAGAGAGAGAGAGAGAGAGAGAGAGAGAGAGAGAGAGAGAGAGAGAGAGAGAGAGAGAGAGAGAGAGAGAGAGAGAGAGAGAGAGAGAGAGAGAGAGAGAGAGAGAGAGAGAGAGAGAGAGAGAGAGAGAGAGAGAGAGAGAGAGAGAGAGAGAGAGAGAGAAGAGAGAGAGAGAGAGAGAGAGAGAGAGAGAGAGAGAGAGAGAGAGAGAGAGAGAGAGAGAGAGAGAGAGAGAGAGAGAGAGAGAGAGAGAGAGAGAGAGAGAGAGAGAGAGAGAGAGAGAGAGAGAGAGAGAGAGAGAGAGAGAGAGAGAGAGAGAGAGAGAGAGAGAGAGAGAGAGAGAGAGAGAGAGAGAGAGAGAGAGAGAGAGAGAGAGAGAGAGAGAGAGAGAGAGAGAGAGAGAGAGAGAGAGAGAGAGAGAGAGAGTAAAGAGAGAGAGAGAGAGGAGAGAGTCTGGCCGAAGTCGAGTAAATAAGTTAATCCCAAGGTCACAGTATAGCCGAAGTCGAGTGAATAAGTTTATCCCACGGTCACAGTATAGCCGAAGTCGAATAAATACGTTTACTCCACGGTCACAGTCTGGCCGAAGACGAGTAAATAATTTTATACTACGGTCACATTCTGGCCGAAGTCTCGAGTAGATAAGTTATCCTGCAGTCACAGTCTGGCCACGCGCGCACGACCGCAACTCACGCTCACGTTCCCGTTCTCACTATTATCCCTCGTCTCTTCTAGTCTTGGCTTTGCACAACTTTCCATTTCTTAAACATCGATTACTGCTTCTTTTATGTAATGAATAACGAACACAATCATTCGAAATGTAATATCCTAAAAAAAGTTATTATTATGGACTGTTGCAACCATCTGTCCTAGCCCTACCAAGTTAAGGTAGGCATCATGTTCTCTGCCCTAATTATTAATTTTCAAATCTTCTGAATTAAGTCGAAATGTGATTACTATTACCATCGAAAGTTAAGGCAATTCTTGTCCCAATGCAATATTGTAATTTCAAACAATTTTGATGAAATACAAGTTAGCCCTTTTAGAGTGTAGGGGCGTCAACGGGGGAATTTTGGGATCAATCGTCCCCCCCCCACGTTTAAGGAAAATTTTTAAATGTTCACTTAAAACATTAAACATTGGCTACCTTCGGCATTGATAATTTTTCAAAGTATCTAGTATAAATCAAATGCTTAAAACTTTTAAAATTAAACAAGTATTTTACAGTAAATAATGTAGAGATAGATAATTTATTCTGTAACTGTGTTCATTTTTGATTAAATTGATCTTATAATAGTTAAATTATTTGTACATTTAGAACACTTAACCTCCAATATTTTCTTTTCATCATCACAATATTTCTGGAAGGACCTCTCTTTAATACCTAAGTTATTAACCTGGTATTCAACCCCTGTCCCATTCAAAACCAACAGAATTCTATCAGCGCATGCCTCCCCCCCCCAAACGATAAGGTGAATTGGCGCTCCTATTAGAACGGTGCGTAAAACCACGTTTTACTTCATTTTTTCTCTAAATGATTAAAAAACTATTTAGCGTTTTACAGAGTGGAAATTTTAGCATTGGAGGTTTGCCAAAAATTACACTCAAGACATTCCTTTTCATAATGTATTTATGCCAAAGGCAAGAAAAGAAATATTTATATAGTGATGATATACATTAAAAGTATTATGAGACCACATGCAAAAAATCCTTAAATAGGACAGCAGTGTGAGGCTTCAAGCTTCCCCTCTACACTACCTCAATGCACAGAAAACCTCTGTGCAGGTTCTTTTCATAGTGGTCCTTTAATACCCAAGATGAAGTTTTACCAAAAAGCATTCAGGAAAGTTTAAGTGTACAACCATGAATAGCACCAACCACTGTTTATGAACACCATAATAATTAATTAATAATTATTCTTTTAATATATTTTTTATAATTTTCATCTCAAGAGTGTATGCTGTAGATAGTATGATAATATTCAGTATAATAGTGTAATAATAATTAAATTCAGACAAACAGTAGGCCTACATTTTCCTGTTGAAAATTAGCAAGTTTTGTAAACATTGGTTCACTGTAGCTGTTTCACAAGTCAGGCAATGATTCATAAATTAAACAAATCATTCCCCTTTAAAAAAGAATTAACTACCTAGAGTCAGTAAATCAATAAATTATTTACTATTACATTACTTTTAATATTTATATTTTACTTTTAAAATTATATTTTAAAGCACTTTTTTATTTATTTTTTGGCCTCATGGGACCACTTTAGTCTAAATTACAGTTCTTCCCAACATCGGGCTGTAATTTTTTTCTCCAATAATCCCTCATTCGATCAGATCGTTGCTTCCTGATGGCATCTGTGATCTCCACCTTCTTGTGTCTCTTCGGTTTATCCACTTTAAATTTATTAATCTTAAGAATGCGTGTTATTTTACATTTGTCTGTTGCATCATTCATTTTCAGTCCTATTACACTGAGGTCCCTGAGGACTTGTGTGATGTATATTCCCTGTGTTTTCCTGTTGATGCTTCTCATCACCAGTTGTCTCAGGATTCTGTCCTCCGGCATTCTTAATATGTGAAAGAAGTGAGAAATTCTTCGTTTTTTCATTACACTGAGAACTGGGTCGATATATTTGTATAATGTTTCATTGATGGCTATTCTCCAGGTCCCGTCTTTGCCGTAGCTTTTGTTGAGACACGTTCTGATGATCCTTCTCTCTGTCTTAAGCAGGGATTCTGTCTGTCTTGTTATTGTTTTTAATTTGGAAGAGAGTTTCACTGGCATATAATGTTTCTGGGAGTACCACTGATTTGTAGTGGTGTATTTTGGTTTTTATTGACAGGCATTTTTTCTTGTACATTGGCCAAGTTAGTAGCTGGGCTTTTTTAATTTTTGCTACCCTATAGATTAGTGCAGGTTTTTCGTCCATATTGTATGTTATGGTTTCTCCTAGATATTTGAAACATTCCACGAGCTTTATGGTGTTTCCGTTAATGTTCACTTTATTTACGCATAGCGGGTTCATGGCCATGATCTCTGTTTTTTATATGATATTCTCAAGCCTAACTTCTGCGCAATGCTATCAAGGCTAATTATTTGTTCTCTTGCTTCCTGTAGATTAAGGGCAAGTAGGGCCAAATCATCTGCAAATCCTATGATGTTTGTTTTAATGGCCTTAGACCCTGTACCTATTTTAGTTTTAACTGGGTTTTCCTGTTTCCATATATTGATAATGAAATCTAATGCTACGTTGAACAACAAGGGAGATAGTCCATCACCTTGTCTCATCCCGGTTTTAATCGAGAACAATTCAGAGATTTCTCCTCTGAATTTCATTTTGAGTGCGTTTCCATCAGAGTTAGTTCTATCATTCTCATGAGTTTTGGATGGAGTCCATAGTTCTTTAGAATCTTCAATAATGTCGGCCTGTGAATGCAGTCGTACGCCTTTTCAAAGTCGATAAATGATATAAAAAGTTGTTTGTTTGATAGTTTGAAATTTGCCATAGTTAATTAAAGTGTGAGGATCTGGTCAGAGCAGCTTCTGTAGGGTCTAAATCCTCCTTGGTAGTCACCCAATTTGGGCTCTAGTGTATCTTGTATTTTATGGAGTAATATTTCCGAGAAGACATTGTAGGTAAAGTCCAATAGGGTTATTCCTCTGTAGTTCCCAGAGTTCGTTTTGTCGCCTTTCTTGTACAATGGCTGGATTATTCCTGTGGTCCAGTTTTGCGGGAGTTTTTCTTCTTCCCAGATTCTCGTGAGATGTTTGTGCAGTTCCGCTATAATCTCCGTGCTGGCATTCTTCCATATCTCCGCAAAGACTTGGTCCTCACCACATGCTTTGTAATTTTTCAATTCATCGATTAAATTGAAATTATATATTAAAACTTTATATATATATAATATATATATATATATATATATATATATATATATATATATATATATATATATATATATTGTTTGAGTTGTTCATTTATATCAAGTTTAATTCATCTGATATCAAATTTACCATATTGCGTTATTATTCATAAAACCAAAACTTTTTATTATCAAATATAATTTTCTTATTTAGGCTAAATGTAAATGAACAAATACTTTAACCTTTTTTAAAATAACACAAGTTTGTTTCATGTTTAATTGCATACATTCCTAACTTTGAGAATAGCATCTCAATAAAGTTAAATTATCATTTTAAAATTTTCTACTTCAAATTTTAATTTAACGCTAATGTTTTCAGGTTATTGGAGGAACCAGTGTTCTGAATGGGATGATGTACATGCGAGGCAGTAAAAAAGATTTTAATGATTGGTCAAAGCTGGGAAATACTGGTTGGAGCTATCAAGATGTGTTGCCTTACTTCTTGAAGTCGGAAGATAACCTGCAAGCGGATGTAATGGATGCAGGCTACCATGGGGTCGGAGGCTATCTTACCGTCACTCAGTTTCCTTACCATCCTCCTCTGTCACATGCTATTTTACAAGCAGGCTTAGAGATCGGATATTCTATAAGAGATCTAAATGGTGTATCTCATACAGGCTTTTCAATAGCACAAACAACAAGTCGTAATGGATCAAGACTCAGCTCTTCACGAGCATTCATTAGGCCAGTAAAAGATCGCCCGAACTTGCATGTATTGTTAAATACAACTGTAACAAAAGTTCTAATAAACGCAACAAATAAAGCGGCTTATGGAGTCGAAATTTTGAGAAGTGATGGAAAGAGAGAAAAAATTATTGCGAAAAATGAAGTCATTATCAGTGGTGGAGCTGTAAATTCTCCACAAATACTCCTCCTATCAGGCGTAGGTCCGAAAGATGATTTAAAAAATGTTGGTATTCCAGCAATTCATGACCTGCCTGGTGTAGGTAGGAATCTTCATAACCACGTTGCATTTTTTGTCAATTTTTTCATTAACGATACATCAACTACACCTCTGAACTGGGCTACAGCAATGGAATATCTCTTGTTTCGTGATGGACTTATGTCTGGAACAGGCCTTTCTGAAGTAACTGCTATGGTCAATTCAAAATATGCCAATCCAAATGAAGACCATCCAGATTTACAATTCTTTTTTGGTGGATTTCTAGCTAACTGTGCCAGAACTGGTCAAGTAGGGGAGAGAACTGGTGATGGGACAAACACAACAGGACCGCCACCACAAAGAGTTGTTAACATTATTCCTGCAGTTTTACATCCTAAGAGCAGAGGTTTTATTAAATTAAAGGATCGAAATCCGTTATCTCACCCTCTAATATTTGCCAGATATCTTACAAATCCTGCTGATGTGGCTACACTCATTGAAGGAATTAAAATAGCCATAAAATTATCTGAAACACCTGCCCTACAGAAATATGGATTTCGTTTAGATACGACTCCTGCGATGGGGTGCGAAAACTTAACTTTTGGATGTGATGCTTATTGGGAATGTGCAATCAGACGAAATACTGGCCCAGAAAATCATCAAGCGGGAAGCTGTAGAATGGGACCACCAGGTGATCCTGGTGCTGTAGTTGATCCAGAACTCAGAGTTCATGGAATCGATCGTCTTCGTGTAATTGATGCTTCAATAATGCCTAGTGTTACATCTGGTAATACCAATGCACCGACTATCATGATTGCAGAAAAGGGTTCAGATATGATCAAAAGCAGATGGATTGGGAAAAGATTATGGTCAAAATGGTGATTTAAGTATACTAAATAATGGATTCTTTCTCACCAACAATCTGTAAAACTTTAAATTTATTTTTAAGAGGCACATTTATAAGCAAAAAAATACAGGTCTTCTATTTTATTTATATACATCGTTACTACAAATAAATACAAAAACGTAATCTGTTCATGTCAGTTGTGAAACATCTGGTCACCATCACAATTAATTTCCGAACGTAGACTTTAACGAAAAGATTGCCTTATTCATATAACTGGAGAATTAAAACAAACCACCACATAATATCAAATTTCATTGGAAATCAGTTTAAATATTGTGACACAACTAAACACCGATAGGTTCATTAAATGTAGGCTTTCTGTATATAAGAACTAAGTATACTTATATCTGTGCTTGTATAAAAACCAAGACTTAGAAATATACTAATAGAAAGCAAATTACTTGGTGGTGAAATTATGCCCAAGTTACCATCATGTACTTAAAATCACATTTTAGTAGGTATTTAAAAAACACTTTTTTATATTATATATAATTTGAAACTGAATTTCAGAAGTACTACACCTGTAAACTATTTTAATTAACGTATGGTGGGAAAAATTCATACAAAAAATTGTACTTTTTTTGTTTAATATATATTTTTGCTAGTTAGCAATGGAAAACAGTAACTGTGTTTCAGATCCGCAACCTTGAGGTTCACAGTTCAGAGACACAGCAGGCTGACTGGTGTCTTAGCCACACCAAACACTGAGCCCAGATCTGCCCAGAGGGAGGGGCAAGTGGGCAAGTGACCAGGGACCCACTCTTAGAGGGGGGGGGTTTCCAGGGTGGAAGGTTGATTTTTTTATTATTGTAAACTATTAATTATCTGCAAAGTCATATTAAAAATAAGAAAAAATAGACTATTGACCTATCAAAAAGTTTAAAATATTAAACTTTTTTAAAAAATACCATATTTAATAAAATTTTATTATTCACACATGATAGCAAAATATGTTTCATACTGTATATGAACAATGAACAATTAATTTTTTAATTTCAATCATCTTGTAGTTCGATGATTACCATACATAAATGTAAGGAGGATGTTATTTTCAGTTAGTGGGCAGGGCTGATATCACTAGACACTGTAATGTCCTGAAATATTAGTGCTGACTTTACTGATGCAATTGAATACTTTGCAAAACAAAAAAGCAAGAAAAGTTTTTTTCATTTCTGTTAGTTTTCATTACATTATTTTATAGGTTAATTACATTTTCCTAATCTTGTCTTACATTGTTTATATTCATAACATAAAAGTTTGCGCAGAGGCCTGAAATTTATGTGCGAGGGACTGACTGAGCCTTCAAAAAAAATTAATAATATAGGTGACATGTCAGTGCAGGCCCTAAACATTTTGAAAAAAATTCTAATTTTATATTTTTTATGCTCTACCTTCTGCAAGCTTTCTATGCAGATTAAAGACAACTTAAATACCTTATATATATATATATCTTTATTTTTTTAATTTTAACACAAGAAATCTGTAACGCTACCTGTCACACTTAAATGAAAATTAGCTATTCAAATAAGGCCAAAGTGTAATTTTTAAACATCATGGGAAAACTAAGAATTCGGTTGTTATTGTCTTCAAGACTAGCTAAACCTAATTAATAATTACTCCGAATTACCAACTTACGATAAATCATTTTTAAAATGTAATTTGGAACTCATAACAAAAATGTTTTTTACTTACTGCAATAGTTTTTAAATATTTTAAACATTTAATTGAATTCTTGTATTTATTAAAAAAAAGAAAATATTGTAACTAGGAAATGATTCAAATATGATAAAACTAACGAAATTCAGTATATATAAACAATAATTGAAATTTAGAGGATCGAGGGTTAACTGTGTCTTTAAACACACCGACTGTCTTTCCCTACTGAAAAACTACAGTACAGTAGCATATTTAATTTACCACAGTAATATCGATAGTAAAATATGTTTGACATTTTAACCAGATTAATTTAATTATAATTAATAAAAATATAAACGTCATGTTGACAATGAATACTTCACTTTTAAGACCTTAAAAGGTAAATGAAGGATAAAACTTTAACTAATTGTATGTATCTGCATAGTAATTTAGCCATTCTAAATTATTCAGGCAATAATTTCCAACAAATTTTCAAACTGTGCACAAATACCGTTTGTTTTGGTTCGCAAATAGGAAAAATAATATACTGTCCTTTGTCTTGTACAACAAGGACAGAGTTAGTTGTAAAGTCAAGTCTTCTTCAAAGAAAATTTAGCCAAATTGAAGTGTGCTTACTTCCAAACACGGTCAATTGTGAAAACGGAAGTGTGCGTGTTGGTCTTCCAAACAAGGTACAATTGCAATCCAAAGCAAATTCAATACAACTGTTTTCTTCACCTGTCTCTACTTTAAGGACGTGGTGACCTGCAAACTATATAACCTCCCTGTGACCAGAACTTGATGCAAGTCGACATGCAAACCCCATGACCTGCACTGCATTGCCAATCATGTCAATCACATGTCAAAATTGTGCAAACATCAAATAAAAATGGAAGCATCGAACATCATATTTCTTGGTGAAATGAAAAAACACCCAGAATCATGGTACCTCGATATACGAGTGCCCTAATATACGAGTGTTTTGAGATACGAGCTGCCAAGAGAGCGATATTTTGCTTTGAGATGAGAGCAAGATTTGAGATACGAGGAATCGCACACAACATGTGGGGCGCATGTTGGTGTCGTGTGCAGCGTCTAACAGTTTCTCCCACCTCAAACTAGAGTCTGTGTGCTTGTTTCCCTTGTTTTCGAAGCATTTTTGATAAGTTGGGTTCACATTTTTTGCTTTTTGTACATTTACAAAACATTATCACATTTATGTTTATAACCATGGGTCCGAAGAAGAAGCTGATGTCTATTGAATTAAAGCGTGAAATCATAGAAAAACATGAGCAAGGTGTGCGAGTAATTGACTTGGCGAGGATGTATGGGCGTAGCACATCAGTGATATGTTCTGTGCTTAAACAGAAGGAGTTGATAAAGGGTATAACGCCAGCTAAGGGCGTTACAATAATTTCTAAGCTCAGACCTCTCTTCATGAAGAGATGGAGAAACTACTGATGGTGTGGGTGACAGAGAAGCAGCTTCAAGGAGAAATCTAAACACAAAGCATCATATTTGAGAAGGCATGAGCGATTTACTGAAGCAGATCCCACACACTTTTACAAATGAGGAATCGGAAGACTCATTTAAAGCTAGTCGGAGCTGGTTTGACAACTTTAGGAAAAGGACCGGCATTCACTCCGTCGTCAAGCATGGTGAGGCAGCAAGTTCAGATGTGAAGGCAGCTGAGGCTTACATCAAAACGTTTTCCGAAAACACTTAACAAAAACAACTGATGTGGTGTTTTGGGAGCTGGAACAGATTAATGGCATTTCAATTAATTTCAATGGGGAAAATTGCTTTAAGATACAAGCAATTTGACATATGAGCAAGGTTACGGAATGAATTAAACTCGTATGTTAAGGTACCACTGTATAATAATTTAATATGCTAGAAAGGACTTAGGGGAACAAATATGACCTGAGATTGATTTTTTCTCAGAGCTTGATAATGCGCTTTAGACGTTCTGTATAATATTAAAAATGTTGTACCGGTTATGTCTTGCAGTTTGGTAGCAATAAACAACCTGCAGTGAACATACCTTTAAGTATAAGGATATACTTTAGTACGTCTTATTACTGATCAATATTAGGATAAGTACTTCATCAGTATTAGTGCTGGAATTAATTATTTTTAAAACAGTGACACTCGTAACCCATCGGAGTCAAAAATTTTACTAGACTCTTAAAAAATCGGTAATTAATCACTTCCCAAGTGCGGATGCCTAGTTGTACTAATTACATGTGTTGCATGAATCGCATATATCTCACTATAATCATATTGCAATCACACCATGTGCAGAGGGCCTAAGAGATATAAGGCCTACCTTTTAGCCGTCAGGTCCTTACCAATTGAAAAAGCCATTTATGCTTATGCAGTTTGTGTAAAACTTACTAGGTAGAAAATACCAAAGATACACAACTTAAAAAAAATAAACACATTTATACTTTAAAAATTATGAACTAAATGTTTATGTGTACATCACAATTACTTTATACTGATATGCTTCATTTGTTTCTTTGTCTTGTTAATAATCATATTTGGTAATAACAATTGTTTTAAACAGAAAAAACATTTAGGAACTCTAAAATTTCACTATAATCACCGGCAAGGTACTGAAATAATTTTCTTTTGACTTTTAAGGTTAACCACCATATTTGCAAGTTACAATAGTTAGGATTACCATGTGAGCACACATTATGTTCTCCTCAAAGTGCATATGTAAAACCAAAATGTATCTTTCCCTGAAAAAATAAAAATAGAAGGGAAGCGAAATTATCATCGGTTGTGTTGTTGTGAAGGATTTAAGAAGAGTTGGAAAAAAAGAAAATAGCTGTATTGCTCATAAAAAGGTAGTTTAAGATTTTAGAAATTAGTTTGCATACATTGAACATTCAAAAACGTTTTTGTAATGACTTGGAAAATGGAAATTTTTGCATATTATACAAAAGCTAACTAGAAGCTGGACATTTTCAGAAACGACAACCCTATATTATGTAAGGCAATAAAATATTTGTTTAATAAAAAATATAAAGTAATTAAAATTGTGAACATATTAAGTGGACAAAACAAATTATTTTTTTATGTGCACAGATTTTTCCATTAGTAATTATGAAAACATTATTTTAAACTCACATAATTAAAAAAAATTCTCATCCAGGAGAAATTATTTCTAATGTTCCTAACTATATATCATTATATATTTATTAATATTTTTTGTTTCTTTCACTATATTTAAAAAAATCACAACAATTCAATTTCTATTGATCATCTTTCTTTCTCAAATCATTATTTACCCGTATCTATCCACCTATTTATTTAAATTAGTTAATATTTGTAAATACTGTAGTTATTCATAGTTTTTAAAAACAGGTTAAATGTAATAATAGTAGTAATAATAATAACTAAAATAACAATAATAATATAGTAATTATTATTCTGTTGTATGTTACTCAATATTTGCAGAGAATATTGCTTTCCATGTTCTAAATCACTTTTTATTTGCATGTTTTGTTTTTGAAATTCTAGAAGTACTGTACTATGTGATTAGATTTTATGACTTTCCTTTTGAATTTTAAATTATTGTTTTTGCAACTTTTTAAAGATTTTTAGTACCCATATCAAAACAACAGACTTGTAAAGACATATAAAATCAGTTTAAAAATCTTAATACTGTATTAATTCACCCAGTAAGACTTCTTCCAAAGACCCTGACATTTCTGATCTAAAGAATTCTATCCACAGAACTTAATTTTAAATTTTAAAGATAACCCCTAAAATGTTTGTTTTTTTTAAATATTACATTTCAATAATAATATATTAACTGTAATATTAAAATTCATGTTAACTTTTATAATGTGTTATTAAAAAAAATATTTAAAATATCGTCAAAACAATAATATTACAGTCAGGTTGTTATAATGTTTACAAATACCTGATATAAATATTCTTGGCTTTAATCTTTAAAGATGGCAAGCAAATTAGTGATGACTACTTTTCATGCTGTTGGCAGTCTTGTACCAATAGCTTGTCTAATGCACAGGTTAATGGTTTCAGTCTGGTTTTATACAGGACTGACACAAAGAGCTAATTATTTTTTTGGTCTGATTTTTAATTTGTATTCATATTTATTACTAAAAATCCTTCAAAAATTATACAATATAATACAAAATATGAAGGACTTACACAGGAGGCATAAATGCTTGTACATTGGTCCTTAAAATTAATTCCTTACTTATATGTAAATACTTTTAAAAGTTGTATCTCTCAGTACTATTATTATAAAATTTAAAGGATATTTAACACAAAAACATTTTTATATTATGAAATTAATTAACAAAAAAAATCACTTATAAAAGATTTGTACTGAAATCACATTAATTTTTTTAAATTGTCCTTTTAACTTTTTTTTAGAGTAAAACTTTAGATTTTTTTATTACTACAAAAACTACACATATAAATTTTGTTTGAAAGCATTTTTGGCCAAAGGATGTAGAGGCCTAAACCTTATGGCAATTAGGCGAAGATGAATTTGCATAACAAGGTAGGCCCATGTGTGTAGTCACAAAACCAATACATTAATTGCATTTAAATCTGTGATCTGTTATGATCCAAGCTGTATTATCTACTTCCAAGTTTGTACTATACTATAATAAATAAATAAATTTACTATAATATAAATTTTATGTCTTTGAGGCTCAGACCAGACTTTGGGAGAAGATTTAATCTCATAGAAGACTTCTAAAATTAGTGTGTGTATATGTGTATTTTACCATTAATTAAATATTCATTTATTTGCATGTGGATATTACGTATCAGTTTTTTTTTAATTGATAGCGATTTGACTTTTATATTTTTTAAAAGGAAAAACAATGTTGATTGTACTTTTAATCAAAATATGTACAAATAGGTAATGTAGAATAAATGAGTTTACTCTGTAGTAATTAAAATGTTTATTACGTTTTTAACTTCTAAAGCCTTAACCTGTTTTCTAGGAGACCGATTTATTTGCCCCTCACTTCCAAGTTTAACAGATCAAGTAAGAGTTTTTGCTACTAATCACAGAAATATAAAATACACAAACTACTTTTTAACCCTTCGAGTATCAGGGACAAAAACGTAATATTTTTTTCTTTTGGACATATTTTAAGTTTAATGAACATATTTAATGATAACATTTTCAGTTGTACACATACAGTATGTAATAAAACAAAAGTAGCAAAACTCTTAGTCGTTTATGCAACTCACGAAGTTCGATTCCTTACAGCTTCCATCCGAACCATCCACCATTTATTTATAGTGGGCCTGGTCTCTCCCTCTACCACAGACAGGCAAACTCTTAAGTGATTTGCACGGAAAAATCAACAGCCGATGTGGGTTCAAACCCACTCATATCAACACATTATACTGGCCACGACTTCTCATCAGACCGCTTGGCCAATCTAATACATTGACACATTACAAAGTCTCATTAACCATTGGTTATTGTACTATAATGTTTGCTATATAAAACAACTTATTGTTTCTGTACGATATATTTTTAAAACTCACATTTGTAAAATAACTGTCAGAGTCTAAGAATGGTGAGATCATATTTATACAAAACAGATGTACAATAAATCAGATGTTTGGATTTAAAATGTTAAATAAATTCATAGTATTATTATAATGGAAGAAGAAATCCAAGAATAAAATAAAGGCCATAAATAATTTTTTTAAATATTCAAGATAACAATTAACTGTAATGAAAAATATTTTATGTGTTCCTAGTAATAAAAAGAAATAAATCACAACAAACATTAAAAATATATTTTCAATACTGTGTTCAGTATAATGATCTTCCTTCCCTAGCTTCGTCAATTCTACTTTCGTTGACACATTGTATACGGAGTATAGATATACTATACTAGAGTATAGATATAGTTTTTGAAGATGGAAGTTCTCCGAAACGCGTCAACGAAAGTAGAATTGACGAAGCTAGGGAAGGCAGATCATTATACTGAACACAGTGATAATAATTCTAGCAGAAAAGAAGAAGAATATAAAAAAAATTCAACATAGTCAGCCAGACAATATTAGTGAAAAGACTTGAATTTAGTTTTAGGAAGTTATATAAGACGATAGCTAACATATGGTTTAACAAACAATGTATTATAAATAACGTGATTTCTTCATGCAAGAATCAAGAATAGAACAAATAGTTTTTCTGCAAAATACGCAATCCAGAAGGCAGAAAAAGATGTTTTTTTTTTTTTGTGTTTAATGTCCGACTATTGTGCACACTTGGGCTAATGCAGACGATGGGATGATTTATAGCATATGAAAATGCCAAGTCCTGGCCAGGAATCAAACCCGGGTCCTTGGGGTGAAAGCCCAGTACGCTATCAACTAGGCCACTGAGGCGGCGACATTCCGGACTGCGTGACAACCTCGACAGAGGGATTTAACATTTTTTATAACGACGTATGAGTCGCCTGTGTAGCTTGGCCAAGCCGAATTTCATGATGAATATTTCAAACGTGTAATTGTGCTCAGCGTTTGTGATGTATGTTTTAATGTTTTGTTTGACTTTGTGACGACCTCAACAGAGGGATTTAACATTATGTATAATAGCCTGAAGATGAAACGATAGAGTTTTGAAACCGCGGTAGCCTTTACGAGGTGAGTGGATAGACCACTGATGAGAAGAATAGGTCATAATCCTAATCATTTGAATATGTGGTCCGGTGGCTATGTTACAAGAATAGAAGACTCTGCAAATAGTTTTTTAATCACAGAATATATGACTGAAAATGTAACGAGTACAATATATGTATTGTTATTTAATGTTCCTAAGAGAATTCAGAATAAAATTCAGAACTAAACAATCACACAGTAAAATTATGGTAACCCAAGGTAATTCTGATGTAAAATCACCTCAAGCAAGTAAAGGTATTATGATCAGAAAATAATAACTAAGAGTTCTTCAGAAACTGTAAGTGTTTAGTTTACCACAGCACTAACCAAATAGCACTTTATTGATGCCAATTTATCAGTTTATAAGTGGAAAAATTTTAAGTGACTATAACAAGGTGTACATTTTTAATATGGTAATTTGTGCTTTTAACCTTAATGCGCTCACGTCATTTGATTTCACATATGCAATCACGATGGCAATTTGGCTGCAAATTTTTATTAGCATACTTTTTTTTCATACTTTCCATTCAACTTTCACACCGGGAATAATGAGAAATTAACTGCATAACATATAGTACACTTTCTCAAATATAAAAACAACTTTAATACTGAATGAATTAGTAAGAAATTTTAAACAGCTTGGTACAATTTTGGAAGAAAATAGCTTTTTTTACATGAATACAACTTTGTACAGAGTGTTTGACAAGTGGGGAAAGCGTTTCAACCTTATGGAGAAATAAGAACATTACTTTATTCTCCACTATGCGATTACAAATAGACATTGTACAGATTTTTTTTACTATAAACATAAATACAGCTTGCTTGCTTGCTCCGTAATCCATACTTAACTTTTCATGTTTTATATATATATATATATATATATATATATATATATATATATATATAAGCCTAGCCAACTCAGTGGTTTAGTGGATAGCATACTAGGCTTTCATCCCGAGGACCTGGGTTCGATTCCCGGCGAGGGCTTGGCATTTTCATACGCTAAAAATCATCCCATCGTCTGCATTAGCCCAAGTGTGCACAATAGTCGGACGTTAAACACCAAAAAAAAAAATATATATATATATATATATAAGCCGCCTTGGTTAGCCTGAGTTGATAGCATACTGGGCTTTCACCCCGAGGACCCGGGTTCGATTCCCGGCCAGGGCTTGACATTTTCATACGCTATAAATCATCCCATCGTCTGCATTAGCCCGTGTGCACAATAGTCGAATGTTAAACACCAAAAAATATATATATATATATATATATACACAAAGTAAAAATACTCAAAACAATTTAAATACTACACTTTCGACTATTGCTGCACAGAAATATTCAAACCCAAGGGTCACGGTGGCTACTTGGACGCCAGTGGCACCAGTAGACGTTTTCTAAGTCAGCGTTAAGACAATTGTTTGACCTTTAACCAATGCTGCTAAGGAAAATGAAGCAATTGTCTTACAGTAGCTACATAGGTAATTACTGTATCAACTGGGTTCATTTAATTCATTCAATTAAAAACTTGATGGTACAGGACTTCTTTTCAAAAAGGTAACGAAAACAAGGTCCACATGAACAAAACTAAATTAATTTTTTTAAGAAAAGCGCAATTACTTATTACATCAACTGCCAGGAAAACTACTATTAATTAGGTTTATAAAAAACTGATTTCCTTTTTTTTTACATTCATGTTGTAAGTGTATGTAGTAAGTCATGTAAAATAGTGTTTGTGTATATATGTCGAGTATATGGATGAGAGTAGTATGAGCTAGAGGTATGGTGGGATCGCTAAACCCATCAGCTGCTCATCTCAGCTGCCTCCGCCAGATTTTTCTCTTGTTTTTTCCCAGATCTTACACTCAGATAATATTTCAAAAATGTTGTCACAAAATATTTAAACAAAACAAAAAACCCAAACCAGTAGTACACTTTAAAAAATGGTCATAAAAGCAACTATGACATCATTTGGTGGCCGTACAATTACTGTAGACACCACCTATTTCAGCTGGTTACACTATTTCAGCGTATCACACAATCAGCAGAAGTGACACATCACTTGTTTATTAACTGCTGAGATGTGCCAGCATATCAATGAGAATGTTCCACTTCTTACTGACTTTTAACAGATGAAAGAACAGCACAATAAGATCAGTTGTCTGCTGTACCACTACCACTTGCAAGTTGCAGATACAGTAAGCTTATTTTTCGATTTCGTTTCCTTCTGAACTGTTCTGGTTGCTGTGCTTTCTTTTATTTTTAGAAATTGGGTGCAAACGGAAATATACATTTATAATTATGGGATGAAAATTAAAATCATATAGATAAAGGCTAAACCAGGATCATATAGATAAAGGTTAACTGGTACAAAGTATTTGTGAATGTCAATTGGTAAATGACAATGAGAAAACACTGTACTCCCGATTCTACGATGTACTAGGCAGGCCTAAAAAAAAGGAGTATATTTTAATTTATTTTTGCTATATACAGTCAACCTCGGATGTTGAAGGGAAGAAACGTATATGAGTGCTTTAAACGAGATAGCATTGTAACCGAGTTTACAGTAAACGAGTTTGTAAATGGCAGAAATACTGTATGTAGTGAAAGAAAAGCATACCTTGTTCTGTGTACATAGTTAATGGCTATTTTATTACAATTTATTACACATATTACATATTTTGAAAAATATTTTAGTTAAAACTAATAGAAAATAAGTACTGTATACATGCAACACAGTGCGTACATTACTGTGAGGGTTCGTAAGATTGAAGTTCCCCCCCCACACTAAGGCATACAGGTGTATGTGTGTGAGAGAACGCTTTTGTGGGAATGACACAATTTACATTGTTTGTTTAGGCAGCAACAAAATTCTAAGAAAAGGACCATTTCTATTCTCTACCTTTATTCTAAAAACAGAACACAAATTGTATTTAAGTGAGAGTGACTATAGGTCAGCAGCTTAGAAAACTGATGAGCACCAGTGGGACAGAGAGAAAAATGTGCGAGTGAGAAGTCATGTCCCCACTCTGTCATCATAGCTCCTCTCTTTTCCTTCTGAGTAGTAACAGTTTCTAGACTCAGATTGGCAGAATCTGTGTCACTGGACTGTTAGAGGGAGCTAGAGTGGAATTCGCTTACATGTACGAGAAATTCTCACGCAGGCCATTTACTAAATGGCTGGACTATAACAGCAGCGTGACAACTTTGTATCCGAGTTCACAAAGCATTGTAACCGAGCCTAAAATATATGTACACTTAACGTAGAATATTGGAGACATTGTGAAAATAGCGCTATAACCGAGGGCGTTATAACCAAGGTTGACTGTAGTATTATCGACTGAAGAAGTAAAAAGAGTTCCCTACCAAGTACATAATTTAAAAAATCGTTTTATCACCTATGAATTCTGCCAAAAAACAGTTACCTACTTACACAGTTTGCCGAACAATATCAACCTTGACACTTGGGCATGGTATGCCTTTCTCCACCAAAATGGCTATTTGATTTCAGACGCAGATACCGTTGATAAATTAGTAAAATATTGAAATGAGCTTACATTAATCAGTCTTTTAGTTTAAAGTTTTTATATGAATTTATGTGTAGTTTAGTAAATATGTACTTAGGAATTATAGATAATAGGAATTATGTACATAGGAATTAATGATAATAGGTCTTTAAAGTACAAAAAGCCTCCTGTAATATTATGGTTTTGGAGTGAACTGAATTTGTAGTTTGAACTTAGATAAATGTATCTCAAGTTTAATGATCTTTGTTGCTACTCCGAGCAATATTTCCAAAATATGGAAGTACACCACTATCATTACAATAAATAATGAGGGATTAAACGGAAGGCACTCTGCCACAAAGTGCAAAGATTGATTTTACTCAGTAAACTTCGTAAACAGGAGATTGGTTCTTGGTGGAATTCAAAAGTGTACAAAACGTTTTTAATTGTAGACTTAACCGAGAACTTTTCACCACTTAATGGTTTATGTTTAGATTAGGATCATTTTTGTATGAGTTTCACTGTTACCAAATATTATGCAAGATGATCGTGGTAAACTAATAATTGCTGAAAAAATAAAACGTGTATGCAAAGAAATTATTTTAGTGCTTGATTTTATTATAGTAGCCAAAGACTGTGGGAGCTAAATTTGTTTAGAAAGATAAAGAATTTTTTAAAAAATTTAATTTTTCATAAGGTATAGTAACAATTTTTTATAGATCAGCTGTCCAGTTAAGCTACAAAATAATGAAATGGGTCAATATTTTGGCAGTTTATTTGCAATGTTATAACTGTAAACACTTATTTTAAAAATTTTGATACAAAAGGCAAATATTGCAACCATGGCAATTAAAACCAGTGATCATTAATAAAAATTTGTTTAGTAGTTTAGGCTATGTCAGTGTTCCCAATTTTTTTATTTTCTGAGTTTTTGCAATTTAATAATTTTTAACATATTTTTTTACTCATATGCAAGAAGCACTACACAATATAAAAAAAAAATAGCAATTATTGATCGAAATTGGTTAAGCAGTTTGTGCTTAAATGTTTGAATTTTTCCAAGTTTTTACAATTAATTGTAAGCTTATTTATTTTTGGAGTTTTTATGAAAAAGGCAGATTCTCCAGACAGAAAGAATAAAACATCATCATATATCAAAATCAATTCAATAATTTAGGCTATAAAAATGCCATTCTCAAATCATTTTTTGCATTTTGATTTTACCAATTTTCATTTTTAAATTCTTAACACTTCTTTATGATTAACTGGTTTTATTGGCATTATTTCGCTTTGTTCGACTTAGTTCCTGGTGCCGAGTTGGGAACTACTGAGAATTTCCTGTAATATGATCTCTTTGGTTGTTAATGCTAGTTGTTGCACTGTATACAAGAAGAATACCTGAAATTTAGTCATTCATTTACAACACTTTTACTGTTGTGTTTGAACATTTTAAACCTTCAACAGCATTCACATATCTGCTATTGCTGCTGATATATTGAGATCAAATTTGATTTCAAAATTTGTGTATATGTGGCTATTGTATACCAAATGTCACGCCTAATTGGGATTTATTCATTAATTTTATTAACGTGTTAGCACTACTTTAGAAATTTCAAAACAGCCTGCTTGTTTGACCCAATCCAAGCAGATCTGTAAAAAAACTGGTCTATGTAATACAGTGTCTATTATAAATCCACATTGGACAAACCATCAGAAGATTTTTGAAATGTTTTGATGAATATTCAAATAAAAATAACATTAATGATCCTTACACACTCACATTTTAAGACAATAATTTTGAAACTCGAGGCTATGTATCTTCAGCAAGAGTTTATACATAAATGTTTTAAGTTTGAAACAAAGTCTTTAAACAATGTCTTACCACTCAATTCATTTTACCAGTGTCTTAAAAGCAACTAAATTTTAGGTCGAATTTTCTATGACACCAAAATTAGAATTGGACACGAGATTTCAGCAAGTGCTAAGATTTTATCAATAATTGTTCAATTGCCATTACTGAACGATGCACATCATGATCATTTTTTAAAGTGTACAAACAACAAAGTTTGTTATATGCGTTTTATTACATTTATTTAAATATAAAGTCGCGATCTGAGCAACACTTTGTTTGGGGATGAAGTGTAAACTCAAAAATGTGTTAACAATAGAAAAAAGCAAGTACACATTACTAAAACGATATTATATTTCTTCTTACTTTGTCCAACTGAGACAAGCTTGTATTACCATTCTCAAGAATCTCAGGTGGGAAACATTGCAACATTAGAGATTTTGTGATTTAACACACAAGAAACAAGATAAACAATCTACATCTACATTAACAATCTACATTAATTTGATATCTTCTTACTTATGTACAATCTGCTTTTCAACAAATTTTAATTTCAAATAATTATTCAATTAAGGTTAGAAGAGAGTTGATGGGGTTAGTCTCCTGCATACATGAGGCATGCCACTTACTATGTAAGTGGCCTATAGTCACAAACCCAACTAAACTTATGGAATATTCAAGGATAGGGCTAAGAAAAACACTACAATCACTAAGTATTAAACATATTTACATTATTAAAACGTTTATTTTATTAGTTTTGACACTAACACTGTACTTTTATAAACAAAGTGTTGATGGAGGTATAATGTATAAATGACAAAATATTTTTTTTTAATATGTACTCAAAAAATTGTATTTATTTCTTTGCCAGTACAAAATGATACACTAGGTCTGTTATCTTTACAAAGTAAGGCAAGTTCAAAATCTAAAAATGCTAATTTTACCAATTACAGAACTAAACTATTAATAGAAAAAACTCAGTTCACAACCCCTTGATTGTTTTTTTACACACCTTTTATTGCAATGATTTAGAACCCTGTCCTTTCATGTAATGATGGAACACTGTTACGAAACACATTATCAAGATGCTTAAAAAAGTCACAAGATTGTGAATGAAGGGTGAGATGGTGATTAAGTATTTTTAAATACTTCAAAAATACGAGTTTAATCTTAATTAATCTAAAAACTAGTGGGATTACCTATTTACAAATACATTACAAATATTTTTTTAATTGATTTTAAAAACATAGCCATATTTAATTTTTGAAGATTTCATCCTCCTTTTGTTCATCATATAATCTCCATGAGAAAATTCTTCCTGAGGCCGAAAGTCACTGTCATAGTCTCCTCTCCTTATAAGGCTGTGTAACAGCATTCCACCGAACTAATGGACGAAGTAAATGTTCTCCCAAATACTGGTTTGATTCACCATTAAACTAAAACAAAAAAATGATAAATTTAAATACTGCAATATTAAAATCACACAAATAATAACAAATAATATTTACCTGACTACCAGAAGACTAGTTAAACTCATCCACAAGTAATTTGAAGGTCCAACAATAGTGTACTCTCTTCATGGTGTCAGAGGAGCTAGTGAAGTCTTCCTTTCACAGAACCTCCCTGTCAGTGAAAATGCTTTTTAAACTGTATCCAGGTAAAGTTGAAAGAAGCTAGAACTATACTGGGTATTTTCTAATTCTCTGAATTTGTAATTCAGTCCTAAAAATTTTGTTTCATTCTGGCAATTTCAGAGTATAATTTTTTTTTTTTAATGACTTCATATAAAAATCGCTCTGACTTTTTTGGCATTTAAATCATTTGATAACATCTCAAGAAGTATTCAAAGCTCAAGATTTTAATGACTAACCAATCACTAAAGACAAATTTAATTTTTTTTCAAAATCTGAGCCCAAGGTGGATACTGTTATTTTTTGAAGTGTTGGGAGCATCTCGTAAGTGAAATTCATATTGCATTAATTTATATATAAGAAAATCCATTTGCTTTCTTGTTTATTAGTTTCTTTGATGGAAGGACACACCTCTGACTTTTGACATCAACCTCGGCCAATTCTTCTTGAAAAATTAAATTAAAAAAAAGTGAAATGCCAAATCAAAATGTGAATTGCTTCACTGACAGTCAAGACAGAAATTTAGGTTTTTTCTTCCATTCTGCAGTAATTTTTAATACAGTATACAGTATACCCTATATTATCAGACCTATATTTGTGAACCCCTTTTCGTATAAGAAGAATTTCGTAAGATTTTTTCAAAAAAGCAGCAAACGAATAGTAGATTACAGCAAAAAATGAGAAAGAAGTTTTAAAAGATGATCACATTATCAGTAAATGAAACGGATCTAACCTTTGATGTGTAAACACATTGTTTATAATTATTTTTTTATAATTAGGGATCTACTTTAAATATTTGTATACATATGTCTACACATATGTAAAACATTTGTGAATATTGACAGGTTATTGTATTATAATTTTTATCAAAATATTACAATAATCCATTACCCACCACAGACATTTGGTTCCACAAAAAGACTACTGTTTGTGAAGGATATATGATGTCATACATTATGAAATGTATTACATAATCATCCCCCTATTTGGCAGAATAACAAGTAGTTAACAAGTTCCAGAACTGTAAATATTTCTTCGGTAAATGTACTGGTCAGTTCAGTACATAAATATAAGGAATAACTTTGAGGTTGTAAATAAAAGTTTTAAATATGCCAGAATACAGAGCATAAATTAAGTATTGTACTGTACATATTACTTTTAGCCTCTTAACATTATACTAAATACTCAGATATCCATTCCATATTTAAATGTAGGCCTATATGAGAGCAGAATAAACACAGTGCAAAATGTTGATGGTTTAGACTTGTTGCTTATCTGTAGGATTTGTTTATGAAAGAACAAAGTTGTCAGTTATTTTTCACTAGCTTTTGATACATCTAAAACTTGTCAAACTATGTGCAACTTATCATACTGCATGCAGATGTGTACATACAGATTAATTCATAACATACTGTCAAGTTCAGTAAGGGTGGGCGCAAGTAATTTTTTATAGAAAATCTTACATTATTTAGATAATAAAGTATTACAATTTAGCATAGTTGTATAACGAAAACAAAACGTGTGAGAATATGTATGCAACACTGCAGTCTGTCAGCACGCATTCCCCAAAACTTGTTAACAATAGGAAATGTTATGTTTACGAGTATTACCCCCACTTCATTAGGTATGCAATCAAACAGCATCGATTGCATAATTATTGATTACAACCCGTACAACAATCAGCATTGTACACATAAATCAGTTTTATGTTGTTAAATGTCACATGTAATCACTAAACTAGCAATTCTAAGCAGGTGAAACTTTCTCTCAACTATTAAAAATGTAAGACATTAAAAAAAACTACCCTCAATGCTCACTTCTAAGAAACAAAACCTCTCCAACTTCCTCTTTTTCCCACAATTGTCTAAGAGTAATGCAATTGTAATAGCAATTTATCAAATTTATTTTACAGTACAGCGTTAACAGAAAGAAAAAAGTTGTGTGAAATCCATGATTGGTGAATATATGCATCATATTTATTCATGATCATTTCATATTTGATTTATCAATCGCCCTTGGTTGGCGAGTGATTACTGTATGTATTTTTTTAAAACACAGCCTCATTAAATAAATTATATTTCACAAATTAATTTTTTCTTTATATAATTTTATTTAAATAACCTTAATTCAGTGCTTTCCTTACAAATGCATTGTTTGAATTTTGTACTTTACAAATTTTCCAATTTGTAAGTTTCCAAATTTTTCAACTTACGAGCAGCCTTTGCGAAGAAATTTTATTTCCGATAATTAGATATCTGTTAACCAATGGTCTACTTACCTTGATTTAACAATACTTACCTTGATTTAAATGAATACTTATATTTAGATATTCTCTGCCATGTTTTTCGGGAAACTCTGAATAGCTTATGAGCAGTGTTGTGGAAATGTGGGCTACAGACAAGTCCCCAGTAGCACACATTGTTGGCCCAATGTTGGGATTTTGTCGACAAAGTTGGGCAATGGTTAGTTAATACGCCAACGAATTATCTTCAATGGGCCAACGAGCTGTTTGTTTGCTTGGCCAACTGCTAAATTCATGAAAACCTCTGCTGTTGGCCCAAAATTAATTCTTAGTTGGCAGAAAATATAAAAATACTTTGTTAAAATAAATATCTCATAAATTAAATAGGAAATAATCATTCCAAAAGTTTAAAAATAGTGTCTTATTTGTTAGTATAATAGTATTTTATCGATGTAAAATTTACTGCAAAGTGCAAGTACATATGATAACTTACACAGAATTGCCAACAGAACAATTTTTTTTAGTATAATTGTGAACAGAATAATATTATATCTTTAATTACTATACTAACAATAGTGTTACAATGATTAAATTTTTTTTTTTTATTTTTATTTTATTTCTACTTAACTCTTAATCATTTACTATGGATGATTTTATGATGGACTTATTATTTGAAATATTGCCAGCACTGTGGAGAAGTGAAAGTATTTCCCTTACTCCTTTAGTCTTTGTTGTCATGCTTCAGTCATAGTTGCAGTCCTTATACTTACAGTACAGTTATAATCATAATCTGGTGCTACAGTGCTTTTTTTTGACTTGGCTTTTCACAATTGTCATTTAAATAAATTTTGATTGTATGAATTTTGTCTCTTTTTATAAAATAACCTTGTTTCAGTAATGATATATGCTATGTTGGTTACTCAACTAACTTTCAATAGTAGGCCTAACCCTACTAATTACCAGTATGCTTAAAATATTACATTTTATTTAATTGATTAGTGAACTTAATAGTAATAACTTCTCTACATTCGCGAACACACTTGAATACTTTCTTATTCAATATGTAATCTTACTCTAAATAGTATGTACATTATAATATATAATTAAATAGCTAAAGTAGACTACATAATATATATTACTTCGAGTAAGAATGTTCTACATTTGATAATAAAAGATATTCAAATATGTTCGCGAATGTAGAGAAGTTATGATTACTATTAAGTTCACTAATCAACTGAATAGAAATATAACACTTTAAACATGTTGGTAATTAGTAGGGTTACCATTGAAAGTTAGTTGGGTAACTGTTGGGAGTAAGTTGGACCAACAATTTCTTTGTTGGTTTTTGGTGGTTTAATTGTTGGCCCTATGTTGGGATTTGGTTCTTTATCAATTGGTAGGCATTTGTGCCAATTTTAACCGTTGTCCAACCCTGTGTGAAAACAAATACCAACAATGGGCCAACCGAAAATGCTACTGGGGGTGTAAGGAGGGACCACTGACTTTTTTAATATGAGACCAACCATATTAAAATGTTGTCTTATAAAAAAAAATGTTAATCATAAAAGTTAAAACCACACTTAGTTTTTGTTAAATAGTTAAACCACAAAAGTTTAATACTTTTTGTACTGTTTAATAATGGTCAAACCAAAATGTTACAAAAATATGCAGTATTATTAGAGGTAGAACAAAACGACAATAAACTCGATTTTCGTCTCCAATTTTTCAACTACTGAAAGAAGACTAACATGTAGGGATATTTACAATCACACAACACCTTACAGGTAATCAAGGGTATGTGAATGCTAAAGGAAGTAGGTTGCCCACAATGGCTCTGCTATGAATGGATTGGTAAAGGATGAGCTAAAGCAAAAACGTGTTATTTACAGAGGTCCATCCAACAGTTATCAGGCAAATAACATGTTCTAATTAATTCTTATTTATGTCATTTCTTTCCTCCTATAAATTTGGGATGAGACTGAAATAAATTCCTAGATAGACTTTCTACTAAGGAAATGGATGCAGTTCTTTCTATAGCATTTTAGCAAGCTGTCCATCAACGGTTCAACTTTTTCGTATTGAGGCAATTAGAGCCTTCAACAAAATATGTGAATGACTACTACTTGAGTACATAACGAAAAAAAACTGGTGAAGTAAAGTTCAAGAACACACAAAACTTTCTCCAACCTTTCATTTAGTATTAAGAACTTGAGCTACATTAAACAGTAGAAAAATCTTATTTCTAGTGAAAGCTGTGCCATTATAAAATTGAGAAAATGAGTTCTTTGGGTTGGTGTTACTTTAGCCAAAGGGATTGGATGCTTACTTTTCAAATAATACAAATTTTATAACTCCAGTAACAAAAACTGATAAAAACATCTGCACTTGAAGGGCCACGGGGGGAAAACGATCGAAGTCCATTTTTCTGCCAAATTGAGATTACAGTGGGAACTGGTAGCTTATTGTAGACAGTACACTATATCATTCAGGCAAGAAACTTCATAATCACCGTGTTATAATGGGAAAACAATTGAGGCTAACAAGAAAGAATGATCACAGTCCACACGCCAGCGAGTAAGACAGATCAAGGTCCTATTTGCTCCCCTCCACTCACATCCGATTGCCAGCAGTGTTGTTTTTTGGTTAGTTGAAGTAACGTATATAAAAAACATAACCTCATGTGTATAATGTAACCTGTATAAACAATATAGGTGAATTATCTCGAGTGATTTTAGTAAAACAAACAGTGAAGAAGGGACGAGTATACATAACGATGTGAAAAAAAACATGAAATTGAGGCAATTAATGTTGATTTTGAAAGAAATCTGTCTACTCTTTAATACAACCACATTTGACGTATACTATCGTCGACAAGTGAATTTCCTTTCTTTTAATATACATTTATTGTCACACTCAACCTCAGTATTTTAACGTATGATGAAAGTGACCATCAGAAGAGGGCAGATAACATTTTCTCGATGCTTAAACACTTCTTTGGGAACATTCTTAGCCCAACAATAAACACATCATTCTCCTCTGAGACTCGTGTGTTTCGCAGAACAAGAATTTCACAGTTGTGCGCTTTCTGCACTACACAGTTTATATACTGAAATGATTTGCAACCGTAAAAGTAGTTTTCCTTTTAAGTGGCCACTCTTATATGGAGGGGGACAAGGATATGAGTCTCTTGTCAATGCAAAATCTTACACTGAGACATCTTACACTGATGAATTTGACTTGAGGGATATCATCAAAAAGATCAAATTCAAACCATCACCTTTCACTGTCATCAATTGTGCAACAGACATCAAAATTGAAACTTGGACAGACTTTTTGTTTGGGCTTTATGTTAAAGAGTGCCCTATGTCTACACGACCAATTAATATTTTAAAGGTTGACCAAAAGCAGGCAAGATTCATGTTTTACAAGTCAAACTACTTGGGTAGATATTTGAAAGTTTTTTTTTTTATAGGAATAAAGGTACAGAAAACAAGAAATTAAGAAAGTCTAACAAGCAAAATGACTCAAACATACTGAGAACTGTTCAATGGAAAACTGCCCATTAAACTCGCAAAATTAAAGGATATATTACATTTAAAACAGTTCTTGACCAGTCCCAAATATCAAGCATTATACTATTTACTGGTTCCCTGATCTTGGTTTGGACGAAGGCGGCGAAGATGACATCGAGCATCCAGACAACCCACAGATGATGCTTCATAACTGGCAAAAACGATTACGGTCCTGACATCATTTTGTTTTGAATTTAACTGTTCATGTTTCATCTGTTAAACGTTTTTTATTTCTGAATATGTAATGAATGCTGTTTTAAAATGTGAAAAGTTTAAGAAAGTTATTTTTATACCAATTTTTAAGTTATTTAATCGACTTGAAACTTAAAAAACTTAATTCTGAAAACTGTGGTGTGTAGGATTATGATCGTTCTTCCCCCTGGCCTTTCACTTGTTTTTGCAATATTTTGGGCAATAAAATAGTACTGTATACCATTTTTATCCATACCTTAAAAAAATAAACGACTTTAAAAAGCTGGATACAGATTTTGTAATTAACACAACACAAATAAATTTATAGCAATAAAATATCGGAAAAAAACCAATCTAGTCCACAGCCATTTTAAAATTTACCTTTATAATATACTTTAAAAAAACGTTCTGATTAAAGAGTTCAAATCTAAAAACACTGAGAAGTTTACACATATACTAAGGCTGCTAAAATTACTCATTTATCATTTTATTGAAACTCAAAAAAATACTTCACAGGGTCAAAATAATACTGACAGGAATTAATTTCACGGTACTGGTCGGTGCATTAAAAAAACATGTTAATTCCTTTATTTGTAACACAACAATCTTCTAAATAATTAAACATTTATTGAACAACTCCTAACCAGCTGTTGCAACTCGTAATTTACTGTAAGTCATTGTAAGGGTTGTTGAAACTGTGTTGTAGATGAATATAATACTGCTGATAAAATTGTAATAATGAAGAAGCCTACATCCACCTATACATTAGTTCTTATTTTTTTTAATGTGATCAATAACGGTTTTTCTAACGCAGCATTGTATTTAGGAGATTTTCCAACAAAATGCAAGTGCGCAGGGTCTGTAGCACCATTGAAGTGAGTATTGAACTGAAAAGTTTCTTCAGCAGAAAAATTAACCCACTAGAGCTACAAAAATAAGAGTTACTGTATAAGATACCTTAGCTTTCATATTTATACAGTATAAATAGTAGTATTTAAATTAATATAAGATTAGTACACTACAATAAATTTAAAATGCTTATATTTTTATATTGTAATACCAACAAATATTTTATGAAAGCAGTTAATACCGATCCGATAGGAACACTGTCAAATGCTGTAAACCACAATTTTCTTCAGTGAACGATATCGTCCAATAATTCACTTGCTTAGATTAGGCCATTTTGACCTGTTCGTTTACGATAAACACCTCTATTTAGCCGGTCTTGTTGAACTCAAGCCAATAACACGATACCACACAGCCTAAAAAAACTTCAAGGAAAACACCTTTAAAAATACAACAGTTTTTTAAGTTTTTGATTTTTTTGTTTTCTTAAAACACATTACATTTAATTTTACCATATAAATACAATTAACTCATAATCTTTCATATCTGTATTATATTTAAATTAAAAGTCTTTGTATTATAAATAAATGATTGCTTGATAAAAATTTCAAAATTAAAAATCAATGAGTTAGCGAATTTTTAATGCAAAATGATTTGTTTGCTTACATTAATTATAACTACAGTAATTGCATAGTTTGAAGTTACATACTAGTATTATATTTGACCAATAGTAAAAGAGCAGTCAAAAAGCCAATTAAACGCAATATTTATACATGTACTTCAGCAATAAATTGGTACATCATTAACTCTACAGACATTACTATTTAAAAGCAAAATCTGCTGTTATTAATTACCAACTTATCCTCACACCCTAACCCTTCTACATCATATTTAGTTATTATGTATCTAGGGTAATAACAAATTACTAGCGAGGAGAAAATAACTCTCTAATAATAATACTTTATAACATTAAACATACAATATTATAATTATACCAAATTTTCTATTTTGAATCTTCAAATTTCGAGTTATGCAATTTATAGCTAATGTCTGTTGAGTTAACAAACAAAAATCTACAGTAAATAAAACTGATTTTAAAACCTTGCTTGTCAAGACTCAAACCTGAGTGTTGAGGCTCAGCTCTTTCTTGCACTCTTTATTACTACAAAAAAAAAGAATGATTGGTAAACGTTTCTGTATAGCATTGATATATTTTTCGAACAGTAAACTCTTGATAATATGGCACAGGGCAAAATATTAAAAAAGCCAGATACTGTAATGTCTCAATTTATCGTAACAGCGTCTGTAGTCAAAATGCATAATTTGGTCCCCAACACAGTTTACTGTTAACTGTAAACTATGAATACACTTAAAAATTTAATGCTGAATAATATATTAATGTTCAAGCAACATACGTGTAGTCACAATACACATACTGTTTGAGTTATTATTAATTTTTTTCGCCGGGAAAAAAATTAATGTACGAAATGTAAAAGCGCAATTTCTAAAATTAAACCATGTTTTAAAATATTTTTAATGGACAAGTTTTTTCATATTGAAAGACTATTTTCAAAAATCAGATTTAGTATTGAAAATTTTAATTTATTTTCGTATTATAATGACAATTATTATTGTACTGAAAATGCCCTGGTTTTGATTTTTTTTATTAAAACTCGAGCCTGATTATCAAGGGAGTACCGTATTTTAAGAACAAGATGGTTGAAGTAGTGACTATTTTTTATCGGCTAATAACATTCTTTACATGAACAAAACTAAGGGAACTTATGCAGAAATGGTGGTAAAATAATTTTGAATATCAAAGACAAGAGATAATGTGCAAGCTGTACAAGACCAAGTTCATGAAAAGCTTCGAACATACCAAGCTGCCTACGAAAGTGGCCTGAAATATCATTACATTACCTCTAAATGTTAAAAATATTTCACCTCTTGCTAGTGCCTCATCAATTAACTATGACCTACTTTTTTTTTTTTTTGCAATTTTGTCAAAAAAATGAAAATTAGTTTCATATAAATGTTAATAAAATAAAAAAGTGACTACCAAATCAAAACAGTGACTACTCACAACCACTCACAACATAAAAATGAGTATCACCTAAATACATTCAACCTAAATTATTTTTTTAACTCTTAGCACTGAAATTCCATATGGCCCCTGTACACAGAGTTGATGTTTAGCCACTGTTTGCATTTGTTTTGAGTTAACCTCGTGCTGCAATCTTTTGAGAAAATTTGTAACTATTTCTGAAATCTAACAGTACTGTTATATCAAAAAAAACTGAACCAAGAATTCTTATAACCATATTAATTAACTGTTTTGTAGTTTGTTGTAATATTATAATCTGTATTTGTAATAATTTTTTGATGTTTATTTTCATCCTAAATTATGGTTATATTGGGATTAGGTTAGGTTATAAATTTGTTTTATATGGACAGAAAATATTGTAGTAAAATTACTATACTACTGGCCTACATGAATGGAAATAATATTTATACCCTTTTGAAATGTCTGTTCTGTATTTTTTTGTGATGGTTATTTTCCCAATATAGAAAAACAGGAGGAAACAATAACGTATACAGCACATGTTCCTAAGAATTTTAAAGTTTAAAAAATGTAACATGATGACATTACATTCAAAGATTAAGCAAACAGAGCATGTGGGTAAAACTGTGTGTGCTAAGGGCTAATGGGATTCCATTAATTATACTTGTATTTACAATTATTATACCATACTCCAAAGATAACATGTAAAGACAGTTTGTTAAAACAGTTAAAATTGAGGCAATTCTTAGATTTGAGCCTTATAAGCTAGTATAACAGAATGTTTAGAGCAATTTTTAAAAAATTACAAATAATGCAAATAATTAAAATCAGACATTTAAATAATCTAGTCTTTAAATCCATTAACTTTTTCTTAGACAAAATTGACTCTATAACACAATTACACAGTTTCAGGTCCACACAAAGATACTTCCTACAACATTTATATTGAAAGAAAACATTTTTAAAAATTTTGTCTTGCCAAAATTATTTTCACTTGGTAATCCTATTTAAAACTTTCGATTTTCTATTAAATGTAAATGAATTCTAGACTCTTCACAGAATTGGTTTAGTTCTCGTGTGTATTCACTGTCACTTATGTTTTTTTTTTCTAAAAAAATGTTCACATGTTAATAAACACGTGTATGTATAAATTATAAAATCAAATGATTGGAGCAGTGTTGTAGCTTTAATCAACAAAATGATTCTTGAGGAATTTCATCATGCCAAAAGTGCGGAAACGTTTGACACCTAAAAAAACAAAACATCAATATGAAATGAAGAAAAATAACATTTATTTACAATGTACTCCAGAAAATAAGTTATGTTTGATAATAAAACAAACCTAGTACACATACTGAAAACTATTGCATTTTTTTTTTTTAACATTTGACTATTGTGTACACTTGGGCTAATGCAGACGATGGGATGATTTATAGCGTATGAAAGTGCCAAGCCCTGGCCGGGAATCGAAGCCAGGTTCACTCTGTATTAAGAGTACCAGCGAAATTCCTGTAGGACTTGTCATGTCATGTTTGCAGTATAAAGTTAGGCATTGTCATGAATCAAAACAATACCATTTGAGCATTCCACATTTTTTTTTCTGTACTTAGCGGCATAGATTTTTTAAGCAACTAACAATAAATATTCTCACCGACTATTTCACCTTACGGTAAAAACTCCACTAGTAAAAAAAAAAAATGCCGTGTCTGGCCTAAAACCCTGTACACACAATTTTTTGAGTTCTTAAGATTTGTTTGGCTTACGTCTTCCTGGTGACAATGAGTGCTTCCGTTATTCAATTGTTGTTTTGATTCACATGTTACTATCTGGTTCAGAAAATCGACATGATCTTCGTCGTAATGTGTCAAAAAGTCAAGTGCACTATCCTGACGCTGTTTCTTATATTGCTCTGTAAGTTTTTGGCACCCAACAAGCACAAAGTTTTTGAGAAAGAATTTTATGATTGTGTGATCTTGTAATTTGCAGAAATTTCATAGAAAGAACAGAAATTGTAAACTTACATGTCAAAGTTAAAAGTGAAATGCATGCTTGTGTGCTTTTTGAATTCCAATGGTATTGTTCATAAAGAGTGTAAAAAGTGTCCGTTTCCTGGCCTAACAGTTAATCAATATTTTCAGAAAGAAATTCTAAGACTTCGAAAATGAGCCATCCGTGTCCTCACAAACATTCTTCATAACTATATTCTTCATCACGATAATGTGCCATCCCATATTGCACTTTCTATACAGCAATTTTTAACCTTAAACTACATTACATACGCAGTCACCTTGTTCACTAGACATTGCTCCATACCATTTTTTTTTTATTGTCAAGACTCAAAATGGTAATCAAGGACACCATTTTCGAACAGCTGAAAATGCCCAAAAAGCTGTAACATGATTGTTACATTACAATCCAAAAGAAGAGTTCCAAAAATGTTACCTGCAGTAGCAGAAGCAATGGATAAGTGTGTGCAAGCAGCAATGATCTGTTTTGAAAGTTATTATACTTGACTAAAAACATAAGTTAAATTTTTTTAATATCAGTCTCATTACTTTATTGTTGTGTGTGTGTGTGTGTATGTGTGCACGCGTGCATGCACGTCGGTTCTTGACGTGGTTAAGGCACCAATCTGCTGCGCCTCTGAATGAAATGTGCACCTAAAGGTTCTTAGTTCGAGCCACAGTTACTTCCGTTGCTTTTCCTTTTTCGGTTACATTAGTCTAACTGATACAAAGAAATCTGGATGTTAAGAAAATATGTACATATATTGTCTATCCTTATAATCAGAATCTGAACTGTTTTTTAAATCTATTTCTTAATTATGGATATTAGTGTTATTTTTTAAGAGACATTAGCCATCATTTGTATATACAGAACAACCCATACATAATATTTCGAGAGTTTATGGATCAACTCCTGTATTTTCTAAAAAATTTAAGTATTGTTTTTAAAGTTAGGCACTTGAGTACATGAGATGATCCACTCTAGAAACTTTAAATATTGTTTTACACATATATATTTACAAATGATCTGGTTAGAAAATAACACTGAGGTAGTGTGTTGTTAAATGTTATTTTAGTTACATATTATGACCATAGCCCAGGTGTGTGTGTGTGTGTGTGTGTGTGTGTGTGTGTGTGTGTGTGTGTGTGTGTGTGTGTGTGTGTGTGTGTGTGTGTGTGTGTGTGTGTGTGTGTGTGTGTGTGTGTGTGTGTGTGTGTGTGTGTGTGTGTGTGTGTGTGTGTGTGTGTGTGTGTGTGTGTGTGTGTGTGTGTGTGTGTGTGTGTGTGTGTGTGTGTGTGTGTGTGTGTGTGTGTGTGTGTGTGTGTGTGTGTGTGTGTGTGTGGTGTGTGTGTGTGTGTGTGTGTGTGTGTGTGTGTGTGTGTGTGTGTGTGTGTGTGTGTGTGTGTGTGCGTGTGTGTGTGTGTGTGTGTGTGTGTGTGTGTGTGTAGTTTTTTTTCAGCACACTCAAATAATATATATTAATATTAATATTATAATAAAATTATCTACTTTTATTGAATTTCTAGAAAATTATTCAAACCAATACTTACCAAATACTTTAAGCAGCTCATCATTGCAAATTGCAAACTGTTTGTTTTTTGGATCCTAAAAAAAGACAATGATTACTAACAATGCAAATGTTTATAAAATGCATTTACTAAACTACTCGTATGACTAAGTACTTGGATTCGATGGCTATGAAAGTGTTACATAATTTTTATTCATTGCTTTATTTAAACCAGAATTAGTTATTACATAAACTGTTAGAACCTTCTTTTTCTGTTACTTTATATGATAAGACTATATTAGTAATAAAGTGTAATTTCTTGCATGTAACATAGAAAGATTACAAATACTAAGGTAATGAATAGGAAAGCAATGGTAATAATAATATGCAACTATATAAATATTGGTAACCAAAATGACATAAATTGGTATTTTTTTGTCATACTTTGCATATCAACAAATTGATCCTATCATAAATGTTAAACCCTACGATAATTTCTTTTTACTGCTTCCCCAACACATCTAAAACCATACACTCGCAAATCACAGTTATGCTTGGTAGTACAAACATCGTCTGAATACCTCCCGATTTCAGTTCACTCTTTATCAAGGTGAGTTGGCAACGCAGCCACTCTTTAATATTTCTATAAACATGGACCAGAATTTTTGTGCAAACGGACGACAGGCTATTATTACTTCCACAAAACACACCGCCTATTCCAGTAGTGATAACACGCCAGGCAGTTAGTCAACGATGTTTTTAGAAAATCAACCTTACTTCACACCCAATCTAAACGTGGCCATTAAGGCCCACATCAACAGAAATTGTTTATCAAAAAGGTTTACTGTGGGTTATTACAGTCCTATTTTTAAAACCTGTTTTAATCCTTCACAATCCGATCAAATTTGTCTTGTTCTCACCAGCTTCTGGTGGATTTGAGCAGTAAGGTTATTTAGTACATGCTATTTGATTACAGTCTTTGTTACATAAAGTACCTTTTATTTTTATTTTCAAAAACCATTTGATTAAAATTAAATTACCAGCATTCAAGATTAAACAAGTAAATACAGCCAAGTCGATTCTAAGCCTACCTGTACGTATCGCCTGTTTCACTTTTCAAGTAATACCGCCAGCTACCACAAGTGTTTGCATATAGAGTCCACACTGTTCCCGACATGTTACTTCATTTCTTTTTCTACTTTTAATTAAACCGGACAATCAGTTTGGTTTTATAGCTAAAACTTTTCCTGTCTACATCAGAGAAATACGGTCAAATCTGTAGGTTTAATGTATTATGAATCTTCCTCAATTCAAAGACCACAAGTGTACAATGTGCATGGACAACCCGGACATCTTGCCAGGTAGGTCTACTAACTACAGATCTTTGACCGTTAAAATCCTTACAGACTGGTCTTCCAGAAGAAGGGTATAGCTTAAGTAGGGAAATCAAATGTTTTGCTTTAACACTCTTATTTCAAAATAGATATATTACTGAAGCCATCAACTTCCTACCCAATTCCACAAGTCTTGAAATTTTACCCCACACGATGTATTAAATGTAATTATATTTAAAACTAGTATTTAATTAAACAATACTTTTATAATTATTTCTTATTTACTTATTTGTTTTGTTCTTATTTTATTAAATATTGTTAATGTGTATTTATCAGGACCTAAAGTAACAGTTTTTTTCTTAGAAAATCCACTTAAAAGTCTGCTTATAAACTAATGGCTTAAAAATAGTTTTTTACAATAAATCTGGTAATTAAAATGAATAAAAATATAACCTTAAGCTTAAAAATTCTATAGGATATGATAGTTCATGAAACACTAATCATGAGACAGGTTTGTTGCAAGCATTTACACCGCTTACATCTATCCAATTCCGACATATTAAATATTACCTAGAGATGGAGTGCTTGGTTTAATCTTTTCTTCAGCATAGTTCATCTCTACAACTATTTGCTTTAAAAATTCTAAGTTAAAAAATAATCTAAAAAAGTGTAAACGAGTACTTGGCTTAGGTATACCCAAAATAGGCCTGTACCCAAAGTTATAACTCAAAATTAACCTATTCCACAAAGATGACAAATAACTTGCATTTCAAATAAATACACTTCAAAGAAATCCATACATACAATGAATAACAAAATAGGCCTAAAAACCACAATAAACAAGTACTGTACACACGATATGACTAAATAGTGGATATGTAAAATACAGCGGAGCAAAATCATTTATTTCGAATAGAACATACAAATACTATCACAGTATAAACAGAAAATAATTCACAAACTAACCGATAGATGTGCTCACAACTAAAAAAAAATGTCAAATATTCATTGACAATGGAGTACAAAAAGGCTATCATATCGAATATAGATCACCACTGGAGTGGAACAGTAACTATGCAATGTCAAACTATACTCAATACAGGAGTGCAAAGGGTTAAACCGTTATCAAAATTACGATGACTATATCAAATCATGATGTGTCATACATATTCGTAAAATATTTAAGGTTGACATGTTCTTCTTAAAAAAATTTAAATGTTGAAGTTCGGTAAATTACATTTTAGTAATAATTTATACTACCAAGAAGCAAGATTTTTACTTTCACATTCTTTTATTAAATGCAGTAAACAGTGCAAAATTAATTTACAAGTTTGGTGATTTTGGTTTACAGTCAAAATTTTGCAAAGAAATAATTACACCATTTTTAATCACACCATTTTTATTAAAGTTTAAGTTATAGAATCAAGCGTTTTAATAATGTTACTGATTTTATGTTAACCTGGACAATAGGCCTGCTGTTATGAAAATTTAGCATTCTTATATAAACTATAGGCTTTACAATTTAAGTTAAATGAAATTACATTCGACAGGCATTTAATGTTAACCACCATACACACACTGGATATTAATGTTCATTTTACTTGTTTAATACTCTATTAGTAATTTTCTAAAATCTGTGTATATATATTAAAATTAAGTTTTTACTTGGCTTTCGAACAATTTTAAAATTGTTCTTCGATATACCTTTTAGAATTTTATTGTTAACCTTAAAATGATTTTTCTTTCCTGGATTGTGGAACCTGTATAATATAAAATGGTTATTATTAAACTATAACTACAAAAAAAATTATGAGATATTAACTGCGCTTATAAAACTTACATAAAGATTTTTCTCCTTAATAATCGCCCATACTTTCTTGACAACTTCATGACGTGCCATCGAGTCTTTACCCACAACAGCTGCCAACTCGGGGCTCAGTGTACATACTTTCGTATATCCACTGCCACCTCGCTTTGCCTTAAATTTAAAAACATAAATATTATACACTGCAGTCATTTTTATCCCCTTAAACAATGTGCAGTAAAGCTGATATTCCGAACTAATTGAGATCGGAGATGGTTCAGATTAACAAACAAAAAATAAATGTGACTTAGTAATAATTATACAGCATTGTATTTAAATGGGGTTAAGGAATAACAAGCATACAAAATAAGAGAGAAATTCCTTTTATTTTAACACATTAGAACATTATGTGTCATTATTAAACACGTTTCTGTGGCAGAAATATATGATATTCAATTATAAGAAAGGTAAGTCTAAAGTAAGTGTAGTTTAATGATGAACGAGGCAGTAGTCACAAAAGAATATTGCTCTTAGTATCTGTACAAAACAATACTTCTAGCGTTCAGGTTATGACTGAATACATATCGTCAAAAGAAGATACTGGGACTATGCCACTGCACTGATCAGCACAAAACTGAGCCAAGCAACACCCACACGGCCAACAACATGGCATGCGATCAATTTAGTTACTCTGATAAAAAAAATTACAAGTTTCTAAATTCACTATGTTGAGTACAATGATCTGCCTTCTCTAGCTTCGTCAATTCTACTTTTGTTGACGCATTTCGTAGAACCTCCATCTTCAAAAACTATATCTATACTGGTCACCAATTTTATGGCCCGTCCTATTTATACTATCTCCACCTCGTACCCCTTCCTCTATTCAACACTTGTACATTAAACCTGGACATGCTCGCTTCTGATTGGCTCCTTTCAAAACATTCTTTTCAACGGTTGACCCTCCTGTTAATTTTTGGAAATTTTTAGATTTTTAAATGTAATATCTGCTTGCGACGATATCTGTTCATTTATTATGTTTTCTCCTCTTAATTTAGATTAAAAAATTTCCAAGTTTTCTAAAATGTTCATACATCTTCCTTTTTCTGCCGTATGTAGTACTTTCATGGAGTTTTCTATTTCTCGAGGTATGTGTCCCTCTTTTATTAAATGTGACGCATAATTTGAATCATTTTTGCCGTATTTGAATGATCTTACATGTTCTTTAAACCTAGTTTTAAATTTTCGTCCCATTTGTCCTATGTAGACTGCCTCGCATCCACACTGTATTCTGTATACCCCATTCTTACTATATTTCTCCTTTCTTCTATATTCTTTGTCAGTTTATTCCTTATCATATTATTTGTAGCCATTGCTGTCTATATCATATTTTCTAAAAAAAATCTTAAATCCTCAGATACATAATTCATAGTGTGATGTGCTTTTAACTTTCAAATAAAAAATAACTTTGAATTTGTCAAGCTAAGGACATACAATTTACTTTAATATTATGTAATATTGTATAAAATAAAAAGTTTCCGTTTTGACAATGTGCGAATTCAGTAAGTAAAGTAATTAATAGAGTAAATAATGTTATACAAAAAAATTATTATTGTAATTACTATAATATAGTTACTAAAACTAACATTATAAACTGTTTTCTACTAAACACTACGTCTGAGTTTGACCAATGACATGCCATAGCCGACAAGTGGTGGGGAGGACATGCTCGTGGCCCCTACCTTATATTCTATTTACCTTGAATTTAATGTTGAATTTAATACTTTTTACCACAATTATGATTTACACATAAAATTAATTTAAAATATTCTTTGGAATTTATTTTATACAATTATACCTGAAACAAATACTTACGCCTCCTTTTTTAGCTCCTCCACCACTCTTCTTCCCTTTTCCCCAGTCTTCATCAGAATCTGAATCACTGCCCTTCTTTTTGCGACCTTTACCCGCAGCACCTTTACCCTTTGGCCTACCCTTTGCTTTCTTAGATGGGCTATACTCCTCATCGCTCTCTTTATCCTAAAAATAAGCTTGAATTATTTCCACATAATGACTAAAAAAAAAACCTAATTGACCAAATATTTCTCAAACATCTGTTAAGGCAATTGCTTTGCAAGATTTTTGGTAGTGAAACGTAAATGCTTAAATGTACTATAGCACTCCCAATTAATTGCATTGCAAATTATCCACAGAGTTCTAAAAAAAATATGCTTTTATTAATAAATATTTTTTGTGAAAATCGTTAGAACAAATTATGACAATATTTAATATGTGAATACAGCAAAAAAATTATTTCTTGTATCTAACGATTTTATGAAATCATGCGCTTTAACAACAGAATACAGAACATACATACTGAATTATAGATACAAGGTTCAACTGTACACAGCACTGTGTTCTAAACAATAAAGATAAATAAAGACGACCTACAGCTGTTCAGATGCAGATGACTAATGAAGGTGCACTGCATCGTGTTAACAGACTGCTAATATACTTAGAGAAACAACAGGAACACACCCTACTGGCTAAAAACCGTATGATACATAATGAAAGGTTTCGTGTTAGTCTTTTGTTACAAAAAGAACAAACACATATCACAGACCATTTTAAGAAAAAGTAAACCGCAGCCTAATTCACAAAATTTCAAAACAATAATTCATAATTACTGTATGCATATAAAACAGTACAGTATTTGTTCCTTAATTTTAAACACACAGTAACAGTACTTTAAATAACTTTCAATTGCTATAACTTTTATTTGTTCATATTGTTAATTTATTCTAACTGTAAAATAAAGTTCATACTTATAATAATAAGCCTAACAATAATAATAGTTGTGTTATTAGGCTAAACAGCCTAATAAGTTGTGTTTTTACATCCACTTAAAAATTTGTACTTAGGTAACTGTGGTTAAACTGTGGGATCGTAATACCACCCAATGCCGTAAATAATCGAGAATTTGCAGTACATTCAAATTTACATTAATGTTTACAACAAAATCAAATCAAATTTGAACATTTAATTTCAAAACAATCTTACATCATCATCTTCTGATTCTTCACTACTGTTTTTACGTTTAACTGCTACAGGTTTTTTATTTGCTGCTCTTTTAGCTGGTTTGTCCTCCTCTTCGTCCTCCTCCTCCTCCTCTTCTTCCTCCTCTTCTTCTTCTTCACCTTCCTCTTCTTCCTCATCATCATCCTTCTTCTTACTTCCATTCTTCTTCTTGTCTCCTTTCTTTCCTTGTTCCTTTAGACACTGCATTACTATATCATCGACTTCTTTTTTTCTGTAACACAACAAGAAAAGGATACAGTATATCATCCGGCGGGCACCTTTAACTGTAAAAAATTTAAAAACATGCTTTTTATTGCAACAAAGAAAACCAACACAATAGACTACACTTCGTAAGTACTGTAATCTATAATGTTAATAATGCAATTAATTTATAAATAAATTATTTGCATTATTAACAACCCTATGAGTCTACAGTTTTATTAAGTATTATGCCTTTCTTTCTAATGCCAAACTGAACAATTTGATAACATATTATTGTGTTCTAAATAGATTTCAAGTTGCTGTTTTATTGCGCCTTCAATTAATTTAGAGATAAGTAAAATTGGATGTTAATAATTATAGAATAACTTATCTCTTTTCTTAAAGACTGACTTGTGATTACTTATAATGTGTAACAGGTTTACACAATTTAAGAAAACTGAATTAGATGTGTTCAGGAAAGAATTTTCTCATATTACTTTCCACATAATTTTAATGATTAGGATTATATACCTATTCTTCCCGTCAATGATCTATCAACTCACCTCATAAAGGCTACCACGGTTTCGAAACTTTATAGTTTCATCTTCAGGCCATACAAAATGTTAAATCCCTCTGTCGAGGTCATCACAAAGTCAAACAAAACATTAAAACATACATTACAAACACTGAGCACAATTACACATTTAAAATATTCATTATTAAAATTCAGCTTGTCCAAGCTACACACGCGACTCCGGAATGTAAAAATTTGCAGTCCGGAATTGTAACAACGTACGAGTCGCGTGTGTAGCTTGGCCAAGCCGAATTTTAATAATGAATATTTTAAATGTGTAATTGTGCTTAGTGTTTGTGATGTATGTTTTAATGTTTTGTTTGACTTTGTGACAACCTCGACAGAGGGATTTAACATTTTGTATGGCCTGAAGATGAAACTATAAAGTTTTGAAACCGCGATAGCTTTTATGAGGTGAGTTGATAGACCACTGATGGGAAGAATAGGTATATAATCCTAACCATTTGAATATGTGGTTCGGTGGCTCTGTTACAATAATGAAAATAATTTTAATCTTAAAGAACTAACATTAGTATTACAAAGAATAATCAATCTCAAATAAATAATAAATCATTAATTTCTGTTGTTTATTAGTATTATTAAAAATCTGCTGCATACATTATTATTATGTTATTATTCATTTTATGTATTATTATTCATTTTATTAGTTCCGTAATTCAATGCCACTGTCACTGTGATGTGAATACCGCATAGCTTAAATTAACAATTAATGTGCACGCATCAATCTTAAATAGTGTGGTTAGCATAAGAGAACAGGCTGTATATTTTGATATGCTAAAAATATAGTACTGCAATAATTTATAGGCAATAAGGAGACAAACTTAGTTGTTAGGCCTAAAGGACGTTTACAAAAGTATAGTACTTCAAACAGCTACTTAATAAGAGTAAGCCTTATTTTATGATAAAAATTAGATCTTTATAAAAATACTAAAAAAGAATATTGTAAATTAAATCAATATAAGGACCAATAACATTAATACACTGCAGTACAACAATAATTAACAATAACAATTAACAATAATTCATCTGCTGTATTCAGAAAAAAACTCCTTTACTTTTGATTTGATTACAGTATTTTTTCACAGATGCCCCAATAAAATTTTTTCAGTTATTTAAGATTCATCCTGTTGTTCTACGTAGAATATCACTCAAGCCTTCAGAATGACTGATTATGCTTTCCATAACTCCCTCTGTCAATGAATTTCATGAAAACCTTCGTTTTCAGTTTTGTATTTTGTGACAATAAAGGGGATGTGTAATAGCTTAGAGATTTATTAACTTAGAAAATCGTTTTCCCTTCGACGGTACCATGTTATAAGTTAAAGATCGATCTGTATAATAAGATAGAGGTTCCGTACTGTGTAATAACTTAGAGCCTACAGTTCCGTCAAGTGTGTATATGTTGCCGACGCCGCTGCTTGCAAGCTTTTAAATATCTTTACAGTTTACAGTTGACTATATTTTCAATACTGTGGTCAACAACATATCTAAATGTTATTTTTGACAATTATCTGTATAGAAAAATAGAAATATTGGTGTTTTATCGAAACAAAACAACATAAGTTTACATTAATTCATTAATTTAGGGCTGTTTTCTTAATTCAATTCGGATATGGTTTGAGTAAAACAGCCTTCAAACAATATTTTTATATTATTATTACTACCACATATGTAAATTAGTATACATTTACATCATTGCACATAAGCCTTTAAGAACAAAACCTATCCAAATGAACTTTATATTTTCATAATATATCTTTCTTTAACCAAGCGAATTCTACTTGTTAGATAAAAGATACTGAAGCGCCTGCAAGCAGAGGTGTCGGCAACATATTCACACGGTGCAACACACTTGACGGAACTGTAGTCTCTATGTTAAATACACAGTACTGAACCTCTATCTTATTACACAGGTCGATCTCTAACCTATAACACGATACTGTCGAAAGAATCTCTAAGTTAATATATCTCTAAGCAATTACACCTTCCCAAAATAAATTGGCAGTAGCCTCATTAGAAAGTTCACATTGCTTGCCATCATTCATTCAATCATTAAAAACTTTTCCTGTAACTGGAAACAAATTTAAAGTTCGCTTGGAGCAAATTAGCTTCGTCCTCTGAAATGTCAATGAAAACTGAAAAGTTTTCAGTTAATCCAATTATAAAATGTTTCGCTGTTTTTCCAGCTTTTCTTTAGTGTGTATATTTTACATCAGTCCATTGCTTGCCTAACCAGTAAATGACATCTTAGGTTAATATTCTCAAGTCTCTTGACAACTGTTAAGATTATTTTCTATATCTTGGGGCAAAAAAAAATGCTTAACAGCCTTTGCCGGTAATAACACTAGACTTTCTAGTACTTTTAGATTAAGAGATTGAATTATTGATAGACTTTCCAGTACTCTTTGATCAAGGGGTTGAATTATGAGATAACATTAGGTGATAAAAAAGAGCTCTTACATCACCACTAGTCAATTCGCATATTCTACTGGGTGCATTATTAAATAAGCACCAGAACTTTATGTAAGATTGTTTTCATTTCACCTCAAGAATTTTGTACTTGGCACCAATTGCTCAGTTTAGGCTCAGAAAATAAAGAACTTGAAGCTTGGTTAATTGCAACTCTATTATAATAATACCAAGCCTGATAAATATTTTAAGTCTTGTAAACTGTAGCTAGTCAAAAAAGCAAGTTTTTTAAAATAAATATGAAGCAAAAACATTTATCAAAATTTACCTGCTTGTGAGATCTATACTGAGTTTTTCTTCAATTTGTTGTCGCACTTTCTTAGCTGACATAGTTGTAAGATCAGCATCTTTTAAAACGGCTGAAAACAAATAATTAACATTAGAAAACTTATAATTTTTAAACTGGTTTGGCTCTTATCTGTAGAATACATTTTTAAGAATACTATTCAACAGTTCTTTTTAAAATGTCAAATAAAAGACCAATTTTTACTCCAAATCAGTTTTATCTTACAAAAAAATAATGTAAGAAATAGACGAGGTATTAAACAGATTAATGCTATCACATTCTTTGTTCTTATTTCTTCACAACTTTAAACATTATTCCCTTCAATACACTCCCCTCCACAATCCCTACACGCTTCATGCAAATCTTCCATTGGAAAAACAGTGTTTCAAGTTATTTTCTGAATATACATTCGGGTCTGTTTTGTTTCAAACCTTGTTCCTTTCAAACCCAATTTCACTTTCAGGAACAAAAAAAAGCCTCACGAAGCAAGATCTAATGAGTAAGGTTGAATGTTCCAACACAGGGATTCCATGTTTAGCCAAAAACATCTCAACTACCAACATAGTATGGACCAGTGCATTCAGCCACCTCGGTGGCCTAGTTAATAGCGTACTGGGATTTCACCCTGAGGATCCGGGTTTGATTCCCAGTCAGGGCTTGGTATTTTCATACGCTATAAATCATCCCATCGTCTGCATTAGCCCAAGTGTGCACAAAATAGTCGGACGTTAAACACAAAAAAAACCAGTGTATTGCCATGATAAAATATCCATAACTTGTTTTTCCACAACTCGTCGATTTATTCTTACTCGTTCTTACAATGTAGCTAGGACCTCAAGACAATAATTCTTATTCACGGTTTGACTTTGATGTACCCAATACCACAATGTAGAAAAACACAATCATGGCTTCAAATTTTAATCTGAACATTCAAGCTTTCTTCAATCTCACTGAAATAGGGGCTCTTCCAGTGCATTTATTGGCATTTAGTTTCTGGATCATAAGTAAAAAACCGCAATTCATCATTACTACTTTTTTCCAGGAGTTTAGTCTTTTTTGATGGCTTTCAAATTGTCAGCACAAATGTTCATTTTAATATCATTCAGGTGCAAGATTCTTGGGCACCACTTTTTAAACAAACTTTCTCCATGTTCATGCACAATCTACCGAACTGTTTGTCGATTCCAATGATCTCAGCGACAATATGAATGTTCAACCGACAGTCTTTTCGGATTAAATTCAAGTTTTTTAATGTTCTCATGCGTTGTTGATGTCAAAGGACGTAGGTCATTGTCAATCTCTCGTTTCCCTTCTTTGAAATCACTTGGAACCACTCAAAAACCTGACAGTGATAGAACATTCATCACCGTACAATTGTTTCAACAAAGTGAGTTTCTGTGGCATGAGTGAGCTACATTAATGCGTTGCTCTTTAAAACGCTAAATATTTTTCGACAGGCAGTAGATGCTCGATTTTAGTACGAATAAAGGCCACAGCTCGACAGACAGGCAGTCATATCAGCAACAAAAGTGGAAAGGGTATGTCATGTGACTCAGCAATGTAGCATTCGACCTAGACACTCTCGCTGATTATCTTTAGAAAAATCAGTTTGGTTATGTTTTAGCCACACCTTGTACAGTGTGTTAAAGCAGTATAGAACACCTTTTTATCTTATGAACAAACTGATATTTAGTACAAGGTTGAATAACATTTTACCCCATCTTTGGTATTTAATGTAATTTTTTCAACTTGAGGAGATGGTATTTTTGTGGAGGATGCCATAGGAATTTTTTATTTAATCTATGTTCCATGGTACATAATTTTAAAACCTATTTCTTTTTCAAGTAAGAAGCCTCAGTTTCAAAACATTTTTATCTGCTTTGGTTTTAAAATAAGTGTTCAATATGAGATGTTGGCAGTCATGTATCAGCAACAAAAGTGGAAAGGGGATGTCGCAGGACATGTAGGTCACAACTCAGCAATGTAGCATTCGACCTTGATACTCTCGCTGATTATCTTTAGAAAAATCAGTTTGGTTATGTTTTAGCCACACTTTGTACAGTGTGTTAAAACAGTATAGAACACCTTTTTATCTTATGAACAAACTTATATTTAGTACTAGGTTGAATAACATTTTACCCCATCTTTGGTATTTAATGTAATTTTTTCAACTTGAGATGGTATTTTTTGGAGGATGCCATAAGAATTTTTATTTAATCTATGTTCCATGGTACATTATTTTAAAACCATTTTTTTTCAAGTAAGAAGCCTCAGTTTCAAAACATTTTTATCTGCTTTGGTTTTAAAATAAGTGTTCAATACATGTACAGTAAATATGTGTTTATGATAAACTTCAAATTACTCATATTTGTTGACAAATGGCTTTCACAGCCTTTAAAAAGAAGATAGGTCAAATGTTCCTGATAAGTAGTAGCCACTTTTTCTTAACAAAATAATGAACTGTTTTGGATTGGGTTTTCCAAGATCACTGAATAAACATTTAACCTATACATTTAACATTTCTACATTTGGATTGAACACTGTCAGACTTTGGATTAACTTTGGATAACGGATTCCCAAGTCTTCATTCATTTTAAAAATCTGTTAGTTTTCATTTCTACTATATATTTTTACCAATTAATAGACTTATTCATATTAAGCCTTATTTAACATTTTTTACAACAATTTTCCAGTTTGGTAATCAAATACAACTTCATAACTGGCTTGAATAGTGTTTAAAAATAAAAAGATACTAAGACACAATTACCAATGATTTGAAGCTTACAGTGTACTTGCAAAATGTGCGTTTTACTAAAAGTTTAAGTATTTTATATATGTGTTAAAGAGTCTGCTGGATACGCGAGCCGCACTATCGCTGCTCTGGCAGTTATAACATTGGGCACAACATAATGAGTTTGAAGGCAGAAATTAAAAAAAAATTATTATGACCAAATATATTTGTACTTTATTATGTACAATTTGGTCAAAAGAAAAAAAGTGTTAAATTTATTTTTAATCTTCAATTTAAAGTTACTATTTTCCCATTTAACAGAGCAAAATGTGTTGTAACTTAAAGCTCTGCCTATTTAAATTGTACCAAGTGTTTTGACAAGACTTTCTGCTTAGTCTAGATGAACAATTTTTTATTTAAAAATTAACTATTTTTAATAACTTTTTTAATACACCCTTGCATTTGTAACCAGGTAGTAGATAATTTTTCCTAAAGGTAGGATTAGTATTGCTTGCAGTGTGTCCACTATTACACAAGTACTTAGATCTTAGTGATGGGTTGCTATTTAGCAATTTTTTTTTTTTTTTTTTTTTGCTGCTAAATGGTTTTAGCATTAGCAGACTGCTAATCACACTTAACAATAACAGATAATAAACTTGAATTGCGAACTGTTAAACAGCAGGATCATAGCATGCTACTTCCAACCTGCTACGGTGCTAACTGCTAACCTCTACTGCCAACTGCTACTAATCTGCTAAACACTGTCAGTGTTTATTTGCAATGCGTGTAGGTTATTATTCTGAGATTCAGACTGTCGTATGTATTTACTCTGTTAATTCCTAATTTAATACAAATTAAGTCAAATTTTTACTTTTAATATTGTAAAAATATAAAGCTTAAATATTATATTTTACACACAATTATAATTAAAATAAAGTAATATATCACAAATGACAATACTGTTTTAGAAAATGCTACTATAACAAAAATAAATATCAGAAATATGACTGCCTACAGTAAAAAATACCAGGTAAAATATCTAACAGGAACATTTTACGAGGTACATCCAGAAAGTAAGCTCCGTTTCAATTTCTCTATGCTGCAGCGCTGCGATCGTAGTTCCGCACATGCGTGGTATACGCTCTGTATCAAGGAGAAGAAACGTGCGCCATTTTGAGATTGCTGTCAGCCACGTATGCTTAGTTGTGCTTGTTTACAATGTCGGTATTGATTGAAAATCCCGCCGCTTGTGAAATCAGATCTTCGATTCGTTTTCTGAATGCTAGGAAAGTGAAACCAATTGAAATTTATCAGTAAATGCGGACAAAATGCGATGAGTGATTTAATGGTGAGAAGATGGGTCCGACAGTTGAATGAAGGACGTAGTGAAGTGCACGATGAAGAACGAAGTGGGCGTCCATCTTTGGTTACAGAAGAACTGATTCACGCGATTGATGACAAGATCCAGGAAAACCGCAAGTTTACAATTAGTGCTCTCGCTATGGAATTTCCCCAAATCTCACGATCACTAATTCATGAAATTGTTACTGAAAAACTGAAATTTCGTAAACTTTGCTCACGTTGGGTACCAAAGATTATTACTGAGCAACACAAAACAAACCGGATGGGTAGTGCACTTCAGTTTTTGACCTGTTATGATGAAGGCAGCGAAGCATTTCTGACACAAATAGTCACAGGAGATGAAACTTGGGTTTCTTACGACACCCCTGAAAGTAAGCGGCAATCAATGGAATAGAGGCACACTTCATCCCCAGCAAAGGTTAAGTCGAAACAAATCTTGACACCTCGAAAAATGATGTGCACAGTGTTCTGGGACTGGAAAGGCATCTTACTCATTGATTTCTTACCCTGTGGTCAAACAATCAAAGCAGATGTTTATTGTGAGACACTTAGGAAATTGCACCGCGCAATACAGATTAAGCGCCGAGAATTGCTGTCAAAAGGTGTTGTTTTTCTTCACGACAACGCACAACCACACACTGCAAATGTGACGAAAAACCTCCTACAGGGATTTGGCTGGGACATGTTTGACCATCCTCCGTACAGCCCTGACCTCGCTCCTAGCAACTTTCATCTGTTCTTACATCTCAAGTCTTTCCTTGGCGGTCAAACACTTCAACAATGACGAAGAGCTGAAAGAAAATGTTTCCAACTGGTTGAAGACACAGGCGGCAAACTTCTATGAAGAAGGTATACAAAAACTTGTGCCACGCTATAACAAATGCCTGCAAAATTTCAGCAGTTATGTAGAAAAGTAGTTTGAGTTGTGGAATTTTGTGCAATAAATAATTTTTCTGTACCTGTACACAATTTAATTTTATTACCAAATGGAACTTGTTTCTGGATGTACCTCGTAATTAATTACGAACATGAATACATAACACAAAAGCTTAAAAAGGTAGGCCTGTAAGTAGCCTACATACATTAAAATAAATATTTTTTTAATAATATTTTCATTAATTATGAACATTAATAAAAAATAAAAGTAGTTTAAGTCCTATAGTGGGTACCATAAAAAAGGGAATTACAAGTGCTATAAATACCATTACATTACTTAACAATGCATCCAAACAACCACAAACAAAGTTAATTGGATATTTAAAATTAGCCTGTTAAAGTTAATTGGATATTTAAAATTAGCCTGTTATCCTCAGAGGTTTATTAAGAAATCCTATAGATTAATAATGCTGGTAGGCTTGGACAAAACATGCCAACTGCACCCTCACTGTATTTGTTTATCTTAGCTATCAAGATCAGGAATAAAAATACAGTACAGCAACAACAACATTATTTAAGCCTGTTTTCCTGCTTGTACTACTAAGAGCACTGTTAGCAGTCTAGAAAATTAACAGTTGTCCTGCTAATTAAATAGTCCTGCAGCCACAAGCTGTTATGGCTGACGTCTTCAATCCCAGTCAGAATACTCAAAATAACAAATGTTACACAAAAAGCAAAACAGTACAAAACACTATCGTTTAGTTTAGGCTTTATATATTTCAAGAAATATGAGCCTATATTGGGCTCGTTTTTAATTTATACAAATTACTGTTAAGATTGTTTTTGTTATACAACTTAAATGTCATAATCATTTATAAAATTAAAATTCATGAGTTCAGTAATTCAAACCAAGATTATTGTATTGTCATGTGTTAAAATCTGTTTATTAATCAAAAAGTGCTGTACGAAACTTTGTGAATAAAGTTTTGTTCACACTTTTTACAGAAGCAAAAAAACATGGACGTTTTACTTTCACAAATGCTTACACCAGATTTTTTACTGAAATAATATCCCAGAAAATAAATTTGAGATTTTTAATACTTGTTTTTTCTTATTTAATTCTAAATACAGTATTTTATCTTGCCCATAATGGCCATCCGTCAACACATTGTCAAATACATTTTCCAAGCGACTACTTTCAAATATAGATCATGTATGATTACAGTTATATCTAGGTATGGAATACTGACCCCAATTAGTAATCATATGAGTACGAAGACAAAAGATCCACATTAGGCCTACTGTGCTACATAAACTTTTCAGTAATAGATGCTTATATGAAGTAGGCAGTTGTACAAAAATAATTATTTGAGGCCTACTCCATAACTGCTCCCTAATTGAATTCACGATTTATTAATACTAGCTGTAACCAGCCACGCGGTGCAGTGGCTCAGAATGGATCAATTTAACAGTGCATTCGGAAACATTGCAATGGAATCATAAAATATTTAGTACAGCTCGTGTTGCTTTTAAGTCCAACAGATAGCTTTGTTTTTCAAGAAAAACATATGTTTACCTGTTACAGGTGTGACATCTATATAATAGTAGGTATATAAATACATATACGTATTCAAATGCCACGTCAAAATTCCAAAGCAATATGTGAAGAATTTTCAGATTGAGGATTCTGAACAAATGAACATTTACATTTTTATTTAAATAGATAAAAAAATGCACGTTTTCAAATGCAATGTTGTGTCACAATTTCAAAGAAATAGGTAAAGAATTATCGGACATTTAAGATTTTTTTAAATCAAATATTTGTATTTTTACTTATACAGATTTTCCATAGAACCCTAAACTGTTCACATTAGCAATAAGTTGAAAATATGAAAAGGACCCTGACCACAGTTCATAAATTAAAAAGCTAATTTATGCAGACTTTAATGCTGATTACAACTGTTGCATGAAATTTTTAAAAAGTTTACCATAAAAAAAGTTATGATTTTATTAAAAGTTTGAACCAACATTTTAAAAAGGTTAAACTGATTTTTCTTAAAAGGAGCAATTACCAAATTCAAACTCTGAACAAAGATTAAATCAAACTGGCATATTTAAGGTAATAAACTTTCAAATTACATGGAAAATATAAAACCAATCCTAACCATTGTCATTTTGGAGCACTAAATACTCTTGGGTAGGATGTTTATTGCCCATCAGTCACATATTTGTTGCCAACCAGACCTGCTTTCAGGGTAATAAAGAAACACCCCTAGTATAACACACTAGCATTACCTGTCCTGGCTTTGTTTTCAGTAATGTAATAATTTAGAAACAAAAAATATATTAATAAAAACGTGATTATCTACACTCTTGATTATTTTACAGTGAATACGAAAAAATATTATAACCTGAATATGTTTTTTTATTAAAACGTGTTTCATTCGAATTTAAGAAATTTGATAAAAAATATTTTTCTCCAATACAAACATTTATACCTCTTATATTTTTATCCTTTTAGATGAATTCCGACGGGGTGCTGAATTATTTGTATCACAATTTGTTTTAGAATATTTTGTTTACTTTTAAGAAAAGCCGATAAAAATATCTTGCTCCAATGAAAAAACACTCTTTATCTCCAATTACATCTCTTTTTTACATTTTTAAAATTTAAGGAAATGAATTCGGAAAAATGTTGAAATGTGTTCCATTATTTGTGTTTCATAGCATATTTCTAGAATATACGATTCAAAACAAATATTTTTTCAATGCAAAATTGTATACCCTTTTTTACATTTTCTACCCCCTTCAATCTCCTTAGGGGATGAGTTTTGGAAAATGGTGAAACATATATTTCATTACTTATATCTAAGAGTGACTATGTTACGTTTTAAGAAGGTCAGACGAAAAACATATTTTTCCAATATAAATTGTTGTACCTCATTTTTACCTCTTTAGGGATTGAATATTGGAAAATCGTTTTTCAGTTCACCCCTACATGTGGTGGTAACCCTGAAAATTTCAACAGTACGGTCCTCAATAGCCGCCTCAGTGGCCTATTTGATAGCGTACTAGGCTTTCACCCCAAAGACCCAGGTTCGATTCCCGGCTAGGGCTTGGCATTTTCATACGCTATAAATCATCCCATCGTCTGCATTAGCCCAAGTGTGCACAATAGACGTTAAACACACAAAAAAAATGAAAATTTCAAATCTTTAGCTATTATAGTCTCAGCTATACACTGATTATTAAAATTTGACTGGGTAAGTAGTTTAATGGTGTTAAAATCAAATTTCTGCAAAATCCTTTCTTAGTGAACCTTGACATTGTTGTAAGAAGATACCTTGAAAATTTCAAGTATATAGCTATAATAGTACTGGCTGTACGCTATTAAATTTGGACTGGCTAAGTAGTTTTTAATGGCGTTAAAATCAAATTTTTTTTTCCTTTCTTAGTGCATGTCTATATTTTAACATAAATGTACCCTGAAAATTTGAAGTCGCTAGCTAAAATAGTTTCGGCTCTGCGTTGATTATGAATCAGTCAATCAGTCAGGACTTCTTTTATATATTAAGATTACACTAAAAAACATAATATAAACATTTTTCTCATTTGCTCTTCACTCAATCAATATTAAGAACTCATATAATATTTATAAATATATTATTTGTACTTTATTACGATTATAATTACCTGTGTAATAATTTACTTCTTCATTTAATTTTCAGTGTAGAATAATAATTCGTACAACTATTGTCTATTTCACTGTCTATATGTCTATATGCTGCTATTGTCTATATGCTGTATTTCAGTTTTTATCATCAGATGTCAAATTGATTGAGATATTTTAGTGAAAACCTCAAGCATTTCTTTGTTTGAGAGGGAAAACTAAAAACATGATAAATAAAAAAGCATCACGATTCTCATATGTAACATTTTTAAATGTAGTATTTTCTTTAATATGAACTGTACACAATTTCAGTTTTGTGAGATCAATAAGTTACACAAAAAGTCAGAGTGAAGCGAAAGCCAGTCAACCACGGTACAGTTTGGCCGAGCTCGAATGGCGTGTATCTGATTAGCTCTCATACGCGCAGGGACAATATCTCGCCCAGGCTACCTGTCACTGTCTCATAGCAAAACGGTGGCATATGTTATCGATATATACTAAAAGTGTTTTAGTCAAAACTACCATATTACTGTAAAGGAAGGAATAATTACAACTACACTAAACTAAAATTTATATTTAATAAATATTTTAATTGTGAATATAAAATAGAATTAATAAAAATTTAAAGACTCACTGTGTGTGTATGTGTGTGTGACAATTTATAAGTAAGCGCACGCACATAAGACTGTCTTATAAGTAACTGTCTTAAAACTCAAATTATATTTATAATTTTTTTTTTTTTTTTTTTTTTTTTTTTTTTTTAAACGTCCGACTATTGTGCACACTTAGGCTAATGCAGACGATGGGATGATTTATATAGTATGAAAATGCTAAGCCCTGGCCGGGAATCGAACCCGGGTCCTCGGGGTGAAAGCCTAGTACGCTATCAAAACTAGGCCACTGAGGCGGCTAATTTATAAAAAGCAACTTTAACTTAGCTGATAACAAACTAAACGTAAGTATTAACATCTTTGAGAAGTATAATATTATAAATATAACTGTACTTTAAAGTAAGGTTTCGTAATACAGTAATACAATATTTACAAACAGTATTTATTTTTACTTAAAAAAATGTCATGAAGTCCTGAAGTCGGCAGAACTGAATAAATCACCATAAATTTAATTAAAAAAAGTTTATGCATCACTTGTACCGGGACTGACTCAAGTCTGAAACCAGTCCTATTTTCCTGAAGAGATTACATTTTTAGTAAAGTCTTTAAATTAAATTGTAGTTTTCTTATAAATCTTCATAATCCTCCCGAAATTTTAATCCAATTAAAATATTATAAATTATTAACAAAACAGAAAAATATTGACATGTTCCTCTTTTTTCCTCTCAGTAAGGAGATGGACTGTAAAATACAAACTGTCCATACAAAATAGGAAGTATGGCAATCCTACCTATGATTTATTTACTGGCAGTAAATGAGTGTTCTTCACTGGCAGTAAATAAACTTCGCTGTCAAGGGAAGCTCCCACAAAAAAGAAAAGATTGGTGGTGTGGTCTCCGCCTCTCAGTGTAATATAATTACACTAGTGTAAATCACCAATGAACACAGATTTCTTAAATTTCTAAAATGAAAACTTCTGTCGACTGTATTTATATAACCCTACCACCAAAGCAAGGATTCTAGTTTTTTACAATATTAAAATGTACACGAGTATGTTGCTGATATATTTTTTTCCCGGCGAAATACCGTTAAGGTTATCATCACCGTTACGCAAAATAAAAGTATATAAAAAAAAACAACAACAACAAACTATAACAGTAAAAATAAATAAAACAAAAATTTAAATAACAGGTATAACTATATTACAATAACGAGTACTTAAGAACTAAATAACAATGAATAAAATTTAATAAAAATTCGTAAAAGTATATATAAACACAACAAAGAAAGTTATTTAAACAAAATAATTAAATAAAATAAAAAGGGATGTAAATTGTCCCTGAAAAAAAAATTATATATATAAATAAAATGTAAGTAAAATGTACAAAGCAAAATTAAAAATAAAAATGTTGCTGATATAATAGTGATTAAAGTTGAAATAAACTATTCATTAATAAATATTTTAGACTCTCACACGTCAATTCAACTACAAATTCTATGACGGTGTATATACAAAATGAATAGTAATGCGCTCCAGCGCTTGCAGCTTGCAGCAGTGCGGACCCGGTGAAAGCGATGTACGAGGAAGGATCGAAGGACAGGGGCTGTAAAGTGAAAGCGTCTCCGACGGGTCGGTATGATAGATTTCTAAAATAAAGTGAATGTAGCAAAACGAAAATTTGAAGGCGGCGCACAAAAGCCGGCTCTTAAGTTAGTGTAAGCATGAAGTGAAGTGTAGGGGTGTGTATCTACTACAGACGGTAACGATATCACAGAACTGATACTTTTTCACAGATAGTCAAATGTCACATATTTATCTAACAGTGAATGGCTGAGTTCAACTGTTACTAACTGTGAACTGTGAACTGAAATCTCCGAAATCTGTTCAACCAATCCGTGCTCCTAGTTTCTTTTACTTTCGTTAAGCTCACGGTATATAGATACACGGTATGGGCCACGGTGGGTGTGCGCAGTAGACTACCGCGCGCGTGACGTCACTGGATCAAACTCATGACTGATACTTTATGTAATTTCCCGTTTAACAATGCGATGTTCTGTAAATGTAGTTGGAGATTCGGTGTGTTTATGTGAGTGTTGTGTTTTAAGTAAAAGGTCTTTTTTGTGTAAATAAAAGGTGTTTTAAATAAAAGGTGATAATTGTGTTTTGTGGTCGAAGTTTAATATGTGTAAAAAAAGATTTAAGTAGCCCATGTTTTGAATCCTAAAAAAATACATAATTTGTTTTGTTTGCTATTGTATAATTGTGTATGCATAACAATGACTGGTTGTGATACTGCCAATTGCTATAATAATGATAAGAATTGTTAAGGGAAAGGAATTACATTCCACAGAATTCCAAAAGCTGAAGGCCTGAGAAAAGCGTGGGTTCATGCGTGTAAACGAGCAGATCATTTTAATTTTGATAATGTTAAAGTCTGTTCACTTCATTTTAATGACGATGATTTCGAAAGGGATTTTAAATCCGAATTACTAAATACGAAAAATAAAAAATGCTGAAATCCGGTGCCATTCCACGTTTTAAAATTCCCACCGTTGAAAATAAATGTACCGATTCTGAACGAGCTGCAAGGATTAAAAAACGTGAAAACCAAGAAACATTAAAAAAACTTATTGACGAGTCCGATGGAAATCTACCAAGTAAATCACCTGTAAATGGAAATGACGTTGGTGCAATTGTAACGTATAATTCTGTAAATGAAACCCACCCTTCCGTAGTCAGTAATTTTAATACAAATATCGTTGTAAATAATGCCTCTGTAGAAGAAATGAAATGTTTAAGAAATGAAAATTTACTGTTGAAGGAACAAATTCAATTTGCATTACAAGAACTTGCCTCGGTTAAAAATAAAAATGTGTCAATGGATTGGCTGTCAACTTTGTCAAAAGGCTACCTTATGTATCCTACTGAAGAACGGTTGAACGTCGTGGTAAAAGTGGAAAGGGATTTTTTGAACTATCATAGTAAGAATGGGTTTTTTTTTTTTTTGTTTAACGTCCGACTATTGTGCACACTTAGGCTAATGCAGACGATGAGATGATTTATAACGTATGAAAGTGCCAAGCCCTGGCCGGGAATCGAACCCGAGTCTTCGGGGTGAAAGCCCAGTACGCTATCAACTAGACCACCGAGGCGGCTCGAAGATACGGCTAAATGAAAAAAAAGGTGTCATGAAAAATCTGGTAGACAAACTAAATAACAAGTATTCTTCAGTAGATGAATTTGCCATATCTTGTTACGTCCGTACCCGTACATTTATGAGGATTAAATCTTGAAATAAAAAGAAATCTGTAAAAAGAAGTTACGGAAATAAATCCACTGATGCCGGAAGGAAGACAGGTAACAAACTCAGTAAACTACAATAACTTGTACTAGGTATCAAAAATAGTTTATCTATTAATAATATATATATATATATATATATATATATATATATATATATATATAGTATATGTGTGTGTGTGTGTGTGTGTGTTGAAACATAAGTTCTAAGAAATACCTGTTTTATTTTACTGTTTACATAATAGGCATACGTCTATGTGCTATTTAATTTGTTGTTAATTTTTTATTTGAGATGTGTGTTTTCACAGTCAACCACATAATTGTCACGGAAAATCCGCAGATACGTAATTCATAGTGTGATATGCCTTTAACTTTCAAACAAAAAATAACCCTGGATTTTTTCAAGCTATAACTTACGTAATATTGTATAAAATAAGTTTCCGTTTTGACAATGAGCGAATTCACTAATTATAGTAATTAATAGCGTTAATGTTATACAAAAGGAATTATTATTGTAATTACTATAATAAAGTTACTAACACTAACATTACAAATTGTTTCCTACTAAACACTACGTCTGAGCTTGAACCGATGGCACGCTTCAGCCGGCAAGTGGTGGGGGGACATGCGCGTGACCCATACTGTGTATCTATATACCGTGGTTAAGATCGCATCGCTTTGCCCTGCGCATGCGTAACGAGTTCACAGTTTTTGTCCTACCTATCTACACACTAACTGCGGAATTGACTAACGGAAATTTTCACAGTTCACACTTTTGTTAGTACGAAATTACCGAGACGAGATAAATATTGATATTGCTAACTGCGCGCGCGCAGTTTTTTTCCGCCAGATTTAGCTTGTTGTTGGTATTATTTTTTAGTATAGCGAATGTTTCTTGCACAAGTAATGTTGCGTAGAAGAATAATTGTGTAGAAGAAATGTGTATTTGTGTAGACAAAATACCTGATTTTGTTTGTTTGTTTTTTCTGATTTATATTAGTTTATATGAAGAAACAATAGCTACGAGGGTTGATCAAATATAAACGAGACTGACTTTCTAAAAACTTTTCCGTTGGACATTGAACTCTAAAGGGTGGGGTTTCAGGTAGCCTGGGAGATTTGGGACGGGCTAGACGGGCAACATTTCCGTTCGGACCCTTCAGTATAAAACTATACAATGAGTGAGAGTGAAGTGCACGTTTCCGTGGAGCAGAGAATTATTATTAAGTTTTTGGCCAAGGAGGGGGTCAATCCGACTGAAATCTTTCGTAGATTGACGGCTCAATACGGGGAAAGGACCCTGTCAAGAGCTCGCGTTTTTGCATGGCACAAGGAATTCGCCGAAGGACGGGAAGCAGTAGAAAACCTCAGCCATGATCGTCGCCCGACCACTTCCGTCACGGACGAAAACATTGATGCTGTTCGGAAGCTCCTGGACGAAGACAGACGTATATCGCTGCGATTTATTGCAGATGAACTCCAGTTGAGCTATGGTAGCGTTCAAAAAATCGTTACATCAAACCTCGAACTCAGCAAAGTATCTGCAAGGTGGGTTCCACGAATTTTGACCGACGTTCACAAACGGAATCGTTTGGAGATTTGCCAGCGACTATTGACCCAATTTGAACGAGATGGTGAGGCATTATTAAACCGGATTGTCACCTGTGACGAAACATGGGTTCACCATTACACTCCCGAGTCGAAACAGGCAAGTATGGAGTGGCGGAAGAGGGGAGAGAGGGCGCCTCTGAAGGCCAAATCACGATCGTCGGCCGGGAAGGTAATGGCCACTGTATTTTTCGACAATCAAGGCGCCTTTCACGTCGATTTCCTCCATCAACGACGCACAATACATGCACAATATTATTGCGATGTTTTAGAGGCCGCAAAACAGTCTTTTCGTAGGAAAAGGAAATCTAAACCGGCGAGAAACGTCATTCTTCTTCACGATAATGCCCGACCACATTCAGCGAACGCTACGAGGCTTAAACTCGATCAAATTGGCTGGGAACTAATGGAACATCCCCCATACAGTCCAGACTTATCACCCTGCGACTATCACCTGTTTGGGCCACTCAAAGAGGCGCTTGGAGGCCAGCGTTTCGAAGACGATTCTGCGGTGGAGACCTTCGTGCTCCAATGGCTCAATGAACGCCCGAGAACTTTTTACGAAGATGGAATTAAAAAACTTCCAATCCGGTGGGAAAAATGTGTTACTCGTGCGGGAGACTATGTAGAAAAATAAGTTGTATCAAGAATAATTTGTAAGTAAGCAATAATTTTTTTAAAAAATCAGTCTCGTTTATATTTGATCAACCCTCGTACATAACAGATCAGCCAAGACCTTATTTCACAGTTCACAGTTTAATTTAACAGATATTGAAAAGTAGCAGTATCAGTTTTCACATATAACAATATTTCACAGATAGTATCTCTAGTATCTACATGTCATCGACCTACTAATCAGTCGGGCTACTATTTCTGGTCATTCTACCTCACCCACCCCACTTTAAGACTAGTTTATATGTGCATCATTCGGAGTCAGAGGTAGGCGTTTCTGCCATTTTTACAAAACGCCAACAAACATTTTGTTGAGGAAAAAAGCTGCTTTTTAAAACAGTTTACAAGAAACAGGTTTAGAAAACTGAAACTCAAAGTTGTATTAGCAGCTAAAACATAAAGCACATATGTTCAGTTTTCTAAGACTACTTTTTCATTCCCACTGCCACCATGTCCTCAACTGTTTTTGGGTATAAAACATTTAAACAGGATAAAGATAATCCTTATAAGTGTTGTAATAATTAAATTACATTCTCAAAACGTAATAATTATGAAAGCCTATTGTAACGTATATTTACAAATTGCAATGAATTTCTAATAGAAGTAATCTTTTTTTTACTTAAAAATTAAATAGTACTTTGTATATTTACCAAAACGTAAAAAAAATTAGTTTAAAAAGTGTTTGAACAACAAATTTTACATTTAAAACTTTCAAGCAACTCACAACAGACAGCCGCCTCGGTGCCTAGTTGATAGCGTACTGGGCTTTCACCTCGAGGACCCGGGTTCGATTTCCGGCCAGGGCTTGGCATTTTCATACGCTATAAATCATCCCATCGTCTACATTAGCCCAAGTGTGCACAATAGTCTGACGTTAAACACAAAAAAAAAACAACAGACCTTACCAACAGTCTTTGTTAATTCCAACAGTCAGTGACCAAACAGTCCTTACTTCACTACAAGCAACTTCGAAATAAAAGGAAAAAGCATAATAGCAGGTAGAAGAAAAGTATTTAGCAGGAAAACAGTTAGCAACTCCAACTTGGCGCTTACGGCAACGTTCAAGTGGTGTAGTATTTTTTTTTTTTATTAACGTCCGACTATTGTGCACACTTGGGCTAATGCAGACGATGGGATGATTTATAGCGTATGAAAATGCCAAGTCCTGGCCGGGAATCGAACCCGGGTCATCGGGGTGAGAGCCTAGTACGCTATCAACTAGGCCACCGAGGCGGCTTGAGTAGTGTGGTAGTAGGGAAAGTCCCACCACCCGTTCCTTGTTTAACAAATCATAAATCAGTCCAAATCCAACTGCCTGTTTCCGTTTGAAAAAGCAGTTTGTCGTTTATAGGAAAGCAGCTTTTTTTAAACAGTTTGGTGTTTGGTGCCCCACCACTATTCGGAATTTTATAAGGAGGCAGGTGAATGTTTCTCAGGTCCTATTTCAGACTTGCTGGTATAACCTCGAAAACGCCAGATACGATTTTGGCGAAACGTCGGAACAATGTTTCTTCTCGAAACATGTACGGGCGGATGAACACCTAGAGATGGCAAACAAAACTAAAAAATCTATGGTTTCATATCGATGTTTTTTTACATCGATATTTTTGTCCTTATAAATCGGTATGCCAATATTTTAATTATAGGCTGGTAGTGTTCCTTCTCACTGATCTACTGGAGCACATTTTGCTTGTTATCAGCATATCAGTTTATCGCTTCAGAAGGTGACAATGATAATTGCATTCTTGCTATCCGGAGCTCGAATTCCGACGTCAAATTGCCAATTTTACGTATGTAAAGACCGTCTTGGCTGATAAAATGAGTTTTGAATTTTGCTATCAATTTTCGAGTGATATTTTTGTTTTAATTAATATATTTGTATTTTATATACACACCTTATCGAGAGTTTATCTATACATGTTTAACAATATATATGTTATACGTAATTAATTATAATTCTTAATCTATAAAAAAAACATTTAAGTTTTCAATATGAAGTACTTAAAGGTACTCCTGATTTATATATATATTACATGACATGTATGATACAAGATGTTCTTTAAGTGATACATTGAAACATCGATGATTTACAAATTTTTGCCATTCCTATAGTAAAAATATGTATTGTAACTTTCTCTTTTCAGGCCAACAAAATTCCAATAATCTTTCTATATAGCGACGAAACACCTGCGCCACTCTTCTACCCTATTTCTCAATAGATGTGATACTATCTATGAAATATTGTTATATGTGAAAACTGATACTACTACTTTTCAATATCTGTTAAATTAAACTGTGAACTGTGAAATAATGTCTGGCTGATCTGTTATGTAGCTATTGCTTCTTCATATAGGCTAATAATATAAATAAGAAAAAAAAAAACAATCAGGTATTTTACCTACACAAATACACAATTCTTCTATAAAATTATTCTTCTACACAATACTACTTGCACAAAAAATATTCACTATACTAAATAAATAATAACAACAAGCTAAATCTGGCGGGAAACAACTGTGCGTCCGCAGTTAGCATTATCAGTATTTGTCTCAACTCAGTAACTGGAAATTTCACAGTTCACAGTTAGTGTGTAGATAGGTAGGACCAAACTGTGAACTCATTAGGCATGTGCAGGGCAAAGCGATGTGATCTTAGCAGAAATAAAAGAAACGTATTGGTTGAACAGATTTCGGAAATTTCAGTTCACAGTCAGTAACAGTTAAACTCAGTCATTCACTATTAGATAAATATGTGAAATTTGACTGTCTGTGGTATCGTTACCATCTATAATTCTCAGTATGCCAACACATCATTCGAATGTTAAAAGCAGTGCTTGCAATCGAGTGTTTTGCGACTAGTACATTTTACAAGTAGTGTATTATTTTTGTATACTTTTACAATGCAATGTAATGTTGTCTAAATTGTAAATCTTATCGTTATACGTAAAGGTTCTGCGTTAATTAAAGACGTGAAGCAAGTCAATGTTTTTTTAAGATGTAAATTTTAATTTAGCTAGTTCTTTTGTTGGCATGATAATAAAAAATAAAATAATGAAGGCCTACAATGAAGGAAAATAGCTTTAAGAAAATTCGAAGCCAGAATTCGAAGGAATTGATGTAGCAGTTCTGCAGTAGTTTCAGCAAAAAAATTACCTTTTCTCACAATTACAGTATTTTATTCATACAATATTATTTAATAAATATTCTGTTTTGAGACTTTACGTCATACAGTTTTATTTTAATAAACTTTGCAATCAATACTTCAAATTAAAAATAGTCTATAACACGTTATTTATTCCTCATATTTCTGTTGTACACTTATGGTTACAGCTCATAATTTCATCCTGGAAAAATACGAAAGTGCCAGAAAAGTGAACTAAAGAGATCAGTTAACTGAAAAACGTAGACTTAAAATTATTTTCAATTACTACCGACTAAATTAAAAGAATGGTATGATATTTAATTATTTATTAAGCTTTGTTTCAATTAATTTTAGGAGAGCAAATGTCTTTAAATACAACAAATTATACTCCTCATCAATTTAACAATCAATTTAGTCAATTTTTTATAAATGTATTAATGAATAATGACAAGTTTTTAATTTTCTTAGAAATGAAAGGATGAATTATACAGGGGTAGATTTTAATGACATCAAGCTTGGTCATTTAGACTAGGTACACGTAGTCATATAAAAATTATAGGCACCACTGAAAAACTGCCAACAAATTCTCAGCAGCTAACTGCGGTCCTGCATTTCAGTTTTGTTAAATGTGTTTTAATATTTTAAAAATAATATTAAAAATAGGATAATATTTGAACTATTAACAACCTATTGAGCTATTAATGACCATTAAGTAGCCTACATAAATTATTAAACTAACAAAAACTTAAGTGTCAAGTCCATTTTACATTATAGAAACTGAACTATTACGCCTACAATGACGGAAGTTGTAAAACTTACTTTAAGCAGGTTTTATATCATTTATATAAATAACAGGCCTAGGATATACTAGTGTTAACCCTGTGGCTGCTGGTCTGCCCAGCAGCATGTCCTACCTACAAAGTCAAGTACTGCTGGACTATTTTACCTGAAAAGTACCTATGTAACTATATATCAAAATATAATTACTAATTATCATTTTTAAAATCTGAAAAAATCACTTATTATAAATATTGTGTAATATTTATTGTTTAGCATTTTCTTCTTGTGCTTCAATCAAATTTTAAATGAAAAATATTATGATTTTAATTCCTGAATAGATTTAAATGTTAACTACAATAAATGACTATTTTATTGAATATCCAATTTGACTGGTTTAAGGTTTATTAACCTGATACTGATATTCATAAACTATATCATAATATTTTACTGATGCATACACGTCCCAAAAAAATCTACCCAATCTTGGATGGGTTTAATTATGTACACAGTAAACCTTAAAGTTCATGTGCAGGTAAGCAACGAAAACATCCTTGCAGTGTCAGCTAAACAACCAAGGCTCTTATTAAAACCAATAAAAAATAATTGAAATATAAAAGTAGGCAATTGGTCCACATCAATTTGCCTAGCTGAGGCTCTGTGATATTTGCAGCAGAACAGCTGACATTTCTTCCAAAACTTAGGACAAATGGAATTGGAGTTCCAAATGGGACTCAAATTATCCTCAACAAACAGTGAACAAAAACAAGATTATTCTGTCTTATTGTTTCAAACCTAAAAAAAGCACTGTTGCTTAGAGTGATGACAAAATATAAAACCTGAGACTGTTACATTCAAAAATCATACAAGTTGTTAACCACATGTATACTAAATATGGTATGGCACAGAATACCAAGTGTTGGTGTATTATTCCTAAGGATTCAAATGTTGCCCATAAGCCCTTACAGATTTGAAACCCTTGATCTAGAACAAGCCGGGAGATGACACTTGCGAAAGATGTGATAAAAAGTATAAGTTGTGGAAATAAAATATGCAGTGATCACCACTGGTTACTTTGCGAGGATTATTTTAATGGTGAATTAAAAAGGATTGAATTATTACATTTGAATAACCTATTTTAAATACGCCTAATATTTTATTGAAATTTTCAAGGAAGTATGAAATTTTCATGTATGCCTAGCTTCTGCAATACAATTTTTTTAAAGATTCATTTTTTAATCTGCACCTATTCAATTCTATATTTTAAGGAATATGAAGGCAATGTTTAGGCTTTAGTATGTGGTTGGAAAACAGTTTGTAGAACTGAATTACTTTCAGAGGGTTCAGCTCAGACCGGGCCCTGCAAGAAGCCTTTATACCCGAACTACTGAGTATAAATAAAGACGTGATACTTGGCCCCACGCATCAGATACTGAATACTAGATAGTCATATTCAGAGAGGTAGATTTGTGTGCCAGAAAAGGAGCCAACAGCCCTTTTATTGATCATCCTGAACCTGCAATATGCAGTATCATATACTCTAGCACGCACGCATGTCTTCCAAGGTTTCTAGGGAAAACTTAAGGGTCTTGGGAGAGAATAAATGACCTTGTACAGTCAAACAGGATGCTTGCAGGTCCAGATAGATCCCTTACAGGTGAGGCCCTTACGCTGAACAAGACAGACCTGCAGAGAGTGACAGGTTTTCTTGGTCACTAGACATTCCGAAGTCATCTACACAAAATGGGTTTTCATATGACAAATCTTTTATTTAGGAAATGTGGTACGGTTTAGGAAACAGCTCAGCACATAATTTCTGACTGTCCAGCTTTGGATAGGAAACAGTTTAAATCCCTCAGCACTCTCTCGAGTGAGGAATAGACAATGGAACAGGGCAACATTATCCGAAGCATCCAAGGTTCTATGAAAACCTGAGGTTGGATTGGGAAGGTTGAATCTGTAGGCACAGGTGCACAATAAGCTATTTAGCTGAGTGCCAAAATCAGGATCATGGAAGTCCTGGCCCTCTAGCAGAAAAAAAACAAGGTTTAAAGGCTGGATTGGTTCTTACATTCTATGATACCAATGGTCTTTGGGTAATGTGAAGGACGTTTATCTAACTTATAAAAAAAAGGATCGTAATGGTTAAAATTTTATATATATTGACACTGTGAGAGATCACATAAAATTTGTTATAAAAGCAAAAATAATATATAACACTCAAATATGGCTAAATAACTTAATATTTATTTTTCCTTTTATATATATATATACACACGTCCGACTATTGTGCACACTTGGGCTAATGCAGACGATGGGATGATTTATAGTAGCATATGAAAATGCCAAGCCCTGGCCAGGAATCAAACCCGGGTCCTCGGGGTATAAACTTGTTATAGACAAGAATAAATAAAGCATCTTCCAAGTGTAAACTTCATTTTTATACCATTAAAGAGTATTCACTTACATTTATGTAGAACCTACTATGTTTACCCCGATACAAAACAAACTACAGCTCAGATAAATGTTATTTTTTATTGATATGTACAGTTTTTTGATGTTCCTTCTCTATATATTTTCTAAATTTCTTCAGTTATTGCAACAAACCCACAATCAATAACTGTTAGCTTGTCCATCCTATTTAATTTTGTCGAAGTTGGTATTTTTGGTCGCCACTGAAAATTTATAAATATGAATGTCAACACACTATTTGAGCCATTTCTTGTTCCACGTCCAATGAAGGGTTTGTTCATTAACTGCACACACTGTTGGATTTTTAAACTCAGAATTGTAAAATAGACACATTATTTTTTAAAACAATGTATTAAAATTATGCCTCACATTTTGTCAACTTTGAACTGAAATTTAATCAACTATCTCGATAATATCCTTGCCTCCTAACCATCTGTGCATTCAAATCCCTCTAGCTATGTTTTATTGTTTCATGTCTTGGTATTTGGCAACAGGCCATATTTTTGCATTTCCTCACAACTTGTAAACAAAATTGTTGTCAAAGTAGAACTGCAATTCCTGCTTTACATGATTAGGCCATAACTGAAAGTCATGTTTTTTTGTGTTATGATAGACCTAATGTTATTTGTTTACAGCAATGTACTTATTACTACAATGTCTGTACTCCGAATTAGACTAATTTAGTTATGTTAAGTAGTTCTGCTTAAACAAGTTACAATATGTTATTTATGTTATGTTCACTTAGTATGTATGTAGCCGCCTCGGTGGCCTAGTTGATAGCGTACTGGGCTTCCACCCCGAGGACCCGGGTTCGATTCCCGGCCAGGGCTTGGCATTTTCATACACTATAAATCATCCCATCGTCTGCATTAGCCCAAGTGTGCACAATAATCAGACGTTAACATAAAAAAAAAAATTAGTATGTATGTTATTTATGTTGAATACTGGTTGGTTAGACTAACCAACCAGTTAAATTAGCTTTATCATTTAATGTGCAATACTAAAACGAAAGATACTACCATTGTAAAATTAACAGATTTTGTGATTTAGAATTATATATATATATATGAACTTGGATAATATAAATCTCAAGGAACCAGTAGAAAAATTAGAATTAACCAAAAATTCAATTATGAAGTGTTTTAAGTGTTGAAAAAAACATGTGAAATTCATGACTGAACAAAACATGTTCTGTATTCAAAAAAATTATCCATAGCCTACACATGCTGATATATTAGTTGTAATATTTCAAGACATAACGCTACTGTGAATACAGAATAATAAAAATTAAATGAGAAAACAAAATGCAATGTTGTAACATGAAATTTTACCTTGCAAAAATACAGTGAAACCTGCCTAAAACGAACCTTTATAAAACGGATATCTAGATGAACGGAAAATAAATTGCTTACACCAAGGTAAATTAATACTTTAAAACGAAAAACTGTATAATGCGGAAACGGAAATTTTTTGCAAGGCCAGATTAAGGAGGGGGCAAAGGAACGATCCCCCTCCATAGATTAAAGAAATTAAAAAACAGTAAAAGATCATATTTTAATTCCATAAAATGGAAGTATATGTGTAGTTTCGAGGGAAAAGGTCTAAGGCCTCTGATGAGTCCAAAACCCTGAGGATATGTCACCTTTTATTTAGCAGTGTACAAGCAATGTTGGGACAGTTTCAAGGAATCATAACCCCCAGCCCCATTCCTCTTTACTTTACTTTCTGCCACTCCCATTTGTTGTGAAAATTATACAAAGGAATTTTATTGCACTATACTATACTAAACTGTACATTGTTCAAGACTCTGTTGACATTATTGAAGATTCTAAAGAACTATGGACTCCACCCAAAACTCGTGAAAATGATAGAATTAACTCTGACAGAAACGCATTCAAAAGTGAAATTCAGAGGAGAAATATCTGAATCATTCCAGATTAAAGCCGGGATGAGACAAGGTGACGGACTATCTCCCTTATTGTTCAACGTAGCATTAGATTTCATTATCAATATATGGAAACAAGAAAACCCGGTTAAAACTAAAATAGGCACAGGGTCTAAGGCCATTAAAACAAACATCACAGGATTTGCAGATGATTTGGCCTTACTTGTCCTTAATCTACAGGAAGCAAGAGAACAAATAATTAGCCTTGATAGCATTGTGCAGAAATTAGGCTTAAGAATATCATATGAAAAAACAGAGATCATGGCCATGGACCCGCTATGCGTAAATAAAGTGAACATTAACGGAAACACCATAAAGCTCGTGGAATGTTTCAAATATCTAGGAGAAACCATAACGTATAATCTAGACGAAAAACCTGCACTACTCAATAGGGTAGCAAAAATTAAAAAAGCCCAACTACTAATTTGGCCAACGTACAAGAAAAAATGCCTGTCAAAAACAAAAATATGTCACTACAAATCAGTGGTACTCCCAGAAACATATGCCAGTGAAACTCTCTTCCAAATCAAAAACAATAACAAGACAGACAGAAGCTACCGGAAAGACGGGACCTGGAGAATAGCCACCAATGAAACAGTATACAAACATATCGACCCAGTTTTCAGTGTAATGAAAAAAGGAAGAATTTCCCACTTCTTTCACATATTAAGAATGCCGGAAGACAGAATTCTGAGACAAATGGTAATGAGAAGCATCAACAGGAAAACACAGGGAATATACATCACACAAGTCCTCAGAGACCTCGGTGAAATAGAACTGAAAATGGATGATGCAACAGACAAATGTAAAATAACACGCATTCTTAAGACTAATAAATTTTAAGTGGATAAACCGAAGACACACAAGTAGGTAGTGATCACAGATGCCATCAGGAAGCAACGATCTGATCAAATGAGGTATTATTGGAGAAAAAAATTACAGCCCAATGTTAGGAAGAACTGAAATTTAGACTAAAGTGGTCCCATGAGGCCAAAAAATTTAAAAAAAAAAACTACATTATTATCAGTTTTGTGCCTACTGCCTAAAAGAGAAATTCTTGGAACGTGTGAACTACATTTATTGTTAAAAAATACAGTAGTTTTTATGACATTCGGCACATACTGCAATTTAGTTATTTTTTTTAAATTAGTTTTTTATGTATTTTTGAGATACAGTAAATTATACATTACAGTAATCTGTAATGCCTTCTAAACGTAAAACGCTTACGCTGGAAGAAAAAATAAGTTACTCAAGAACATGAAAAAAAAATGAACGTTCCACTAAGGAATTAACTGTGTTATTTAGTGGGAAAACTCAAATTTATGACATTTTTACAACAAAGTTAAAATTAAAGATGAGTGATTAAAAGAGTGTTACCTTCAAAGACATTAACTGTATGTGGAGAGAAACATTTAAATGTACTGACACTTATTTATTACTAATTGGGTGGTAAGATGTATAAGGGAAGACTTACAATGTTTACTTGAGCGAACATGACTGGTGAAATTAACAAACCAATAGTAATAAGAAAATCAGCTTGTCCCAGGGCTTTTAGATATATGGAACTCAACTACCTCCCAATACTTTGGCGATTTAATAAAAAAGCTTGGATGACCATTTCTCTAATGGAAGAACGGCTTTATTCTTTTAACAGACGAACAAAATTTTAAAATCGTAAGGTCATATTGTTTTTAGATAATGCTACCTATCATCCAAAAATTTATTTGTCTAATGCAAAGCTAGCCTTTTTTCCCTCAAACACAACTTTTTTTTTTTTTTTTTTCGGCGAAAAAGATAAAGGTTATCATCACTGTGACAAGAATTTGAAATGGCAACTTCAGTTACACAGCCAAGGGATCAGGGTATAATTTCACACTGAAATCCTTTTATAGAAAGTTGGTGTTACAACCACTTGTTGCTAAAATATCCACCTGTTCCAATATGTTTCTGAACTAGTTAAGCAAGTTAATGTTCTTGATGCGGTTAACTGTACATCAAGCCTACTGTACTGTTGTTAAGTTAACTGTACTGTTACATTAGAGTATATCAATATTACTTTACTATTCAGTAGTATAAACAATACTGTAGGACACATTCCGGGGGTAGTAGGCTATGGAATCTTGTTCAAACCACTGGTCCTACACTCTTTTAAAGTTTTTTTGAATACAATATTGGTTATTGTTTCTCCATCTGTTTGGAATAACACTAGTAACTTGGTAAAATACAACAATTTTTGTCTTTGTTATTGTAAACAAAACAAGTTATTTCTTAGAAAAGACACAGTACCATCTTCAATTATTTTTAAAATCTCGCCTTTGAGTGTGGGCTTGGCAAAGAGCCATCAAAACGTTTCAACATTATACATTTTTTTCAAAATTATTAACTGTTGAAATCCCTGACAAAACATTTCCTATGAGCAATGAAGCAAAACTGAACAAAAATGTTAATCATTTTGTCGTGAACGCAAGGGGAGCCATAGACAAGGTAGGTAAGCAGTGTCGAGAAAAAGAGGCACACGCAGATTGAAAGCTTAGTTGGAGAAGTGGGGAAGGAAGAAAGATCTGTGCCAGTTATACCTACTCACTCCATGAAAACACAAACAGGACATGCATTTTGCAACATTTTCATAAAGATTTAAATCTATAGAGAGACTAAACACTATTTTAATCACTGAACTGCAAAATATACAAATCTACATTTCACATAAAATCATTTCAGGTAATATAACCTTTTTCTTTTTGTTTACAAATGCAAATCCACAAGTGAGATAGAAATTAGTGATGAATAACAGAACAAGATGGTTATAACAAATCAACTTCAATGCATTTTTTAATGAAAAAAGATAATGCAAGACAAGTGTAGTGTGTTTAATAAAAGTCATCCAATGTAATATAATAAAAAGTAAAGATTACCCTATTAGCTGTTATTAGCACAACCAACAATAGGTGAATTAAATAATTTTATCTTTTTTAACTGAATATAATTGTAAATTTTCCTGAATATAGGCTAATGGTAAAAAATTTCTTCTGTGACTCAAAAACACAACTTTTTAAAAATCGGTAATTGTATTTTTTTCCCCGGCAAAAAAATCAAAATGGTCATCATCGCAGTCACGATAAATTGAAGAATAAAAAAATATTAAGGTAATCTAAAGAAAATTAATTTATAATAATAAAAATAAATAAAAAACAAAATATAACACTAGTTATAAATATATGCCTAAAACTAGTTAATAATATACATCTTAAAAACAACAACATACTGTAAGGCTGTAAATTGCCCCTACAATAGCAGCAAGATGCATAAAAGAAATCACTGAAATGCATAGCCTTAAGAATATACAAATCTACATTAAATACAAGCAAAGTCAGATTTGGTAAGTTAAGGCTTTTTTATAAATCGGAAACATTTTTTTTTTTTTTAATCCTGTTGTGCTTGTAAATGTGGTAGCTCACGTCCAAGTGACAAAGAAATTAATGATAATTCATGGATTTATGCTAAGATAGTCATAGCAAACAAATGATATTGAAATGAAAAATAAAGGTTATAATACCAGTAGCCTACATTTACAAAAATTTCAAAACCTTTATTAAAAAGAAAATGTTTAACAGAAGTATATATATATATATATATATATATATATATATATATATATATATATATAATAAAAGTGCTAAAATATTATAAGTCATATGTATAAAAATAATAACTTGGTTAGTTTTACCCATGAATACAAAATCTATAACGACACTTCTTGCCTGAAAAGTCAGCCCATTTTATTCGACCGACGCTACTTGGATCCCCTGTATGCGGTGCTGCATGTTTTTTTCTGAACTTGTTGCTCATAGACAGATATAGGGATGATGGCATTCCCTATCTCTCTCTTCCTGCTAACAGCTAAGTGGTTGACGCGAAAATTATTCTATGTGGACGTCGCAGGTCAGCTTGCCTAAACTTTTGTTTTCATTACGGCAGTAAGCCTGTCTATTTAATACAAGACATCGCCATTTTCCTTTCCTAGACCACTAGTTCCACAATGACAGCATTATGATTTTCTGAAGTTGAACTATATATTTGACAGAGTACTATTTGATAAATTTAACAGAAATATTTAGTGGAACCTTTAATGCACATTTATTGTAAAAATCTAAAATTATAAAAACTTTTTTAAAGAACTTAATAAAATAGCCTACTTTGCATCAATTGCTAGATTGTTCATCAATGTACATTGTACATTTCATCAAATATATAATCTCTATTCCTAAAGTATTTTAAGTAGTGTGGTCCTATATAATAAACAAAGAGTTGGTAGAGTATTAAATAACAATCCACATGAAAGTTAGCAAAAAAGTTTTTTTTTATTTGGAGTTATAATGAAATTAGGTCTAGTTAATTGTAATACATGCCATGTTTTTACCGAGTCTATAAAAATATAATTTTTACAATTTAAATTTAAAATTAATAATAGCCCTATATTTAAATTATAATTAACGCTTTTACATTACATAATGTTATAACATAACGCTGTCAAGTAGCATAAAATGTTAGAGCGTTAACAGTTCAATATATCTTGTAGATACTTTGTACAAAATTGTTCTACAATATTATGTGTATAAATAATATCATTAATAATTATTTAAATTATTAATGAACATTATTGTTACTTGTCCAGCTAAGTGTTCAGTTGTTAGAGGATTAACAGTTATTGGAAGCATTGATTGAGATACTGACAAACCAGACATGCATGCTAAATTTTATCTGAACAGCCAATTTGTCACAGAAACAAACAAATACAGATGGACAGACATCCAAACAAAAACTACTTCTTTGGATTCCTGGTAAAATAGACCAATCAACATTTCAAAATAATTTTTTTTTCAAACACCAAACCTTCTTTTATACTTCATTTAGGCAAAGAGTAAAACGATAAATGCTACATTTTAATATTTTTTTCTTTAAGTTTCAGTCACAAAGCTTTTATTATTTACAAACAATTTATTAATATACAGTATTAGTCAAAAGTATAGGGATTATTTTAGTTCATTAACTTTTTAGTTTATTAATGGAGAAAACCTAAATGCATGAAATGATTATTTATAAGGCATAAAGATGTACTTTTTAGTACATGTAGTATGGAGAAACTTTGTCTCATGCACTAAAATGTACATCTTTATGTCTTCACTTCATAAGTTTGGTTTTTCTTCATAAATAAACAAGAAAAGTACGAGTCACGACAACATTTAACCAATTCTGTATATTAATATAACTTACTGTTCAATGATAGAACCGATAATGATTGGCGGGAAGAAGTTCATTACTTGTTTGCTAATATATCTTTCACAAGTTGACCCTGTAGTCATAATTTCCCAAATATATCAAGGGTTATAGTAGGATTTTGAGAGGGAGAGGGAGAGAGGGGGAAGAGAGACAGAGAATTCCATTACCCCTATATCTGTCTCTCTATGAGCTGCAAGTTTAGAAAAAAACATGCAGTGCTGCCTATCAGCAGGGGATCCAAGTAGCGTTGTCGGTCGAATAAAATGGACTGACTTTTTCAGGCAAGAAGTGTCCTTCTTATAGATTCTGTATTCATTGGTTTTAATTACATTTTTTTTTAAATTACAATACCACTTTATTCAGACATAGTTTGTTATTCTTATGCTATAATATAGAAAGATCAATTTTCGATATTTATGCTAAAGCGAGAAACTTTTACCTTTTCATGATTTTACAATTTTTTCTATTGCCTACTTTATTTTTATTAACCTGCAAAAGATTAAATTTCTTATAAGTTACAATTTTATGTAATTTTTTTATATAACTATTTTGTGACATAATTGCATCTCCACTGCATTCAGTGTGAATGATTTCACAAGGCCAAAATCAAAATATTTCAGTAACTTTCACGTAATACTAATAGTTTAAAAAAGCAAAATTTTTTTCTTCCAGAAATTTTTCTCACTTTTATATTTTCAATTAGTAAAACTTGCATCAAATAAACATTTTGACGAGGAAGAAACAAAAGTATAACTGTGTTCCATTAATGCTTTTTTCAAAAATCCCCTACCTATTTTTTTTCAAAAAAGTGACTACGGTATCCATTTTTAATTTCCTCCTCCAAAATATTTCACTATTATATTCATGAAATCGAACAGTGTTAATAAATTTTGTTTTCTTGAATATCAGTAAATTAAGCTAATATCTACATTTAACCTACCATAACTGTTACTTATTTATGTTTACTGCATCATTTTGGACAAAGTTTGTTATATGCTTTTCTACTAAACCTTTTAAAAAACAAATAAAAATGGAAGAGTATTTTCACGAAATGTTTTAAAAATATATGGTATTCTGAATATCATGGTGGAATTTTTTTTTTGTAGAATTCAATATCACAGTAATTTTGAAAATTGCTTTTGTTGTGTGATATTACATTAATATATTAATTATATCATTACTATTAATGATATTAATAGTACAAACATTATATAAACTACACTTAATACATTTATTAAACATTTTGTAATTTTATTAAACATTACTTTTTTATTATTTTACCAAAATTTGTAAAACCTTTTTTCATTATGAGGTGTATTTATATTTCGGAAGTCATCTTGTTCGCAAATTACTCTTTGTAACAGCCAACTGGTTCCTAGTTTCACAATTATTAAATTTCTAATGACAATAATAAGAACATAACTTATTCAAGTTGCTAAAAAAATATTTTACCATTAACCAAATTATTTTTATTAATTTACAATATTGTAAACCATCTTATTAAGTTTGTATAAAGTTTGTAAAATATAAAAATTATATGTAAAAATTAATGTATATATATATATATATATATATATATACACGATCAAACCTATGTACGGGCATTTATGCCCCTATAGTTTTTTAATATTTTTATGTATAAAAGGAATTGGGTAATAAATAAATAACATTCAGAATAACTTATATTTTCATAAATAAGAAATTTATGGTTAATGGTGGACACACTATTCTCCACTAGTAAATATGTTATCAATTAAAAAAAAATTATTTGAATATCGGTGGTCATGGTAATATGGTAATAATGGTGACCATTTCTACGGTTAAACATTCTTTAAATGATTAATGATTAAAAAAATTAAATTATAGACATCCTATTACAAAAGCGAATATTACACCAATAACGGTAAGTAAAAATTAAATAATTTCTGTTAAATCAATTTAAACCTGTTCTCAGGAAATCAATACATTTACAGGTTTTAACAAAATTATTATTACATGGGAAACCAATGTATTACAAGTATTTCAAATTATTCAGAAAATTAATACAATTTAAAAATAATAATAATACTCTAACAAAACTAAAAAGAGAATGATTCTGGAGTACGTCAGACATAAACTGTTTAACTCACAACACGGTGATGGTTGATTTTTTTCTTTTTTATTATTATTAATTTAAATGAAATTGATGTTTGCTAATGTAAGTTTCTATGTAGCGCTTAAACAGGTAATGATTTGAAAAGCTTCTTTGGTTTTTAGTTCATAAGCTATTTTTTTAATTTTAGCTCCTGAATACAATGAAGTTTTTTTCATTCTTTCAGGAATATGTATCTCGTCTATAGTAAGATGTATTTTATGCTAAATAAATAAATACAAATAATAATCTAGAACCCAACTTTACCACAGAACCATGGGACTACCACTGGCGATCGGTAATTAAAACCTAGGCTTTAATAGCCCTAGATATTATTAATAGAAGAATTATTTTATTTCAAAAAGGTTTATAGAATAAGTTTTACATGACAAACTACATTCTACAACTTCTAAAAATAACAAATACAATTTAAGAGTTAGGCCTACATATATAACCTAGACTACATTGTGAAAAACTTTGGATTAAGATCTAAAATAAATATTTCAGGCTCGAAAAATGTACTTCTGTGAACTTTCTTTTACTATTTAAAAATGTTCATTAACACTGCAAACCTTAAAAAAATTTCAAGGCCTAACTTGCTTTACTGTTTACATGATTCAATAATTTAAAATTAGGCTAGCTTGTGTTCAATAACACAAACATGCTTTTAGAACAAATTTTAACACTACAATTTATATATTTACTTTTTATACATAGACCATAAACACACCGAATTCTATTTTAACAATTTTTGTTTCAATGTTTTTAGAAATTATAGTAGACGAAATGTTGACCCAACACTTTAAATTAAAATAAATCTAATAAATATTCTTAAAGCAACTCAAATAAATATTGTTTTTTAATTATTTTTAAATGCTTCATATTTTTATTATTTTTTTACTTCTAACAAATAAATATTTCAAGCAATACATTTCTTTCTTGGCGTCCTATGCTAGCGTCATGCAGCCATTGCCGTACATCTAATTGAAAGCCAGAACAATGCTACAAATGGAAAATACAAGAGAGAAATGGTAAAATTCCTCTTGGGACCTACTATATATAATATTTTTTAATCAATTAAATAACAATTTTAAGTCACTTTTTTATATTTGTAGCGTACAAATAAAAGTAATTCCAAAAATATCTATATTTACCGGTAATTTCCTTCCTAAGTTCGTCCTTTGAGATATCCGCCATTTTCGTAGTGTAGTGCGACAACGGTTCAGCACAAGCAGAAACAGAAAGCACCAGACTACAAAGTGAAGCCAGAAGCCAAACCAACTTTTGAAAAGAAACAAACAAAAACAGTTATGTACTACTACGTGTGTCAGATCTGTACTCAGTTTTGTTTTTCTTTATTACAAATATTAAATTAAATAATTCACAATAACAAATGGAAAAGATTAGGTAAGAAATAAAAATTTCCTCTTCAAAATCAATAATTTTAATTTAATTTTCTACATGAATTATCTCAATGTCAATTATAGAAATTAAAAATTTACTAAATGCTTTTATAGTTCTTCTTTCTGATTGGCCAATTTCGATAATCCGTTATCCTGATTTTTGAAGTGTACAACATGGAAGAAACAAAGGAAATTTGAAAATACAGTGTATATATATATATATATATATATATATATATATATATAATATATATATATATATCTATATCTATCTATATATATATATATATATATATATATATATATATATATATATATATATATATATGATGTGATGTTTGTTGGAAGAGATATCAAAATTACATAAAATTAAAGATTTCAATAGAAAATATTAATTTATAAAATATATTTCCTTTTATATCACACATCAAAGTTGATTAGAAAAGACATGTTCATAAATTAGATGGCTTATAGGAATAAACCAAATTATTAAATATTTGAACTGATTTTTATTACTTATCAATTCTAAGGGTGTACAGACATTACACATACAGTTTTTGTTTTGTAATACAATTGCAACACTAAAATCATGACAAATTTAACAATTTTATTGCAAACTAGTTGAAATGCACTTTCTTTAATCAAGGATTTCAAAACAAAGTAGATATGTAAACAATTGTTTTACACACTAAAATGAATACACAGCATTTGATATAAAATTATTTACACATTTTCATAGGTAATAAAACTTATACAATTTTATTTTATAGATGTTAATTGAAGGTAATAAGAACAGTAAAAAAAAATCAACCATACGTTAAATATTTTTAAAGGTTTAACATATTAACCCCTGTACCTACCGTAATCTTTCATACCGCAATAAACCAATATCGTAATCTGGAACTATTCAGTCAAAAAATCAAAATAATAATAGTTCCCAAAATAATTTAATGTCAAATTATTGTTATCACACTTTATTCCTTCTTTATCTATGGCGATATGATCCCGCTCAGCGTAAAAGTAAACACAGACGGCAAGTGTTTTGTAATGTGCCTTACGACGTCGTAAGTATACAACTGTGTTATGTTGGTACAACATTCAACAAAAATTTAATTATTATTGTATTATCAAAACAAACACATGCTTGTGTATTATATAAAAAGTATTATCATATATTTCCACTATTAAATTAAACGCTATGAAAAGTTACATTTTATTTTTTTGACATTTCTTGTACGATAACTAAATATTATTGAATCACAAAAATGAATTAGTAAATATTACTCACGTATACTTTTGTCTTTTTCACCTTGCCCAACTTCACTTAGACCAACTCTTCCTACGATATAGAAGCACTAACTAAACACAGATAAAATAGGTTAAAAAGTAAATCTACAATAGCAAATAGACAACTGTGACTCACGTTTTGAAAATATTGCCTCCAAAAATTATATTTTAATATTTTTCGATAATATTTTAACCTTCCAGTTTAATCACAAGGCCAGTTCATTTATTTTCATATATGTTCAAATAAAGTGTGATATTTCCTACGTAATTACAAATAATGATCAGAAATATAACATTTTTTCTCAAATACAGTGCTTAGCACTAGCAAGCTATTGTTATTTATCTGTAGGTTAAAAAAGTAAGGACTAATTTGACATAGTACTGCAACAATCTAATAAATATATAACCTACATTTTCTAATTTTTCAGGTTAAGTTAGACACATTGTACTTTATTTAAAAAATTGCTTTTATTTTATTAAAATCCAACAAGATACTTAGATTAAAAAGGTATTTTAATTAGAAAGTGGTACTTTTCTAATTGAACCTGACAGGTTGGCACATTGATGTAGCAACAAAGTATTAATGTTTTCATACTATACCTTACAGTTGCAACAATTTATAACTCTAGAACAGCATGACTGGTTCATTCTAAGTCAACTCAACACACTATAAACTTCACCATCTTAAATTTTAATGAAATTTTGCACAAGTGTACTATTTATGTTTATTGTACATTTTCAAAAATTTGCCCCAAAACTGCAAATGAAATTTTTTTAAAATTGTACTAGAATCTTTTGTAATTGTGCTATAGACATGGAAGAACAATTTTCAAGCCCTTTCCCATGGTGTACAACATACTATAGGTTCATACAAAAAATTTCTGCCAAAATTAAAAAATAAATATTAACATTTTTGTAAAATTAAATGTTTTAGGTAAATATGCAGTGTAGCTTGTCCTGGATTTTTTGATATATTGTTTACTAAAACGCTTTATTACATGCCCAAAAGCAATAATTAAAAATATGAAAGCGCGGAAAACATAAAAAGTACGATAAAAATTGAAAATAAAAGTGATCCCCTCAAAATTGCTACCGTGCAAAAGTTGGTAACATGTTGTAGATCAGTAAAACAATAAAAATATATCACCAAAACACAGTTGTTGGGTGACAAAAAAACCTTAATTTTTTAAAAAGAATACTCCATAACCTGACACGGTTTTTGTGTGATGGAATGACAGTTGCAATAAAATGTTAATTTTTTTTGTTAATTATGCAAATATTGCTGCACTTCGAACATGAATACGATTCTTTAAAGATGCTGTGTTTAAGAAAATCAACAACACGATTATAACTCCAATATATTCAAAAAAAAGGAAGGTTAATCGCAAAGTTTACAAATAACAGAGGCCATTTGAACAATGTTTTCTTAAGAAGCACAAAGCAATAAATCATAAAATTTAGTAATGGCTATCAGATTCTGTATCGCGCATGCACAGTAAGTACATGTAGATAACAATAATAAGCATACCTGAAACAATGCAATGTAAACAGTAATGTCATTTAAATATAATTCCGTAAAAAACAGCTTAAAATCAGAAGTATTCTTTTAAAAAATTTATTTTCGTGGGTGAATATATATATATATATATATATATATATATATATATATATATATATATATATATATATGTTAATCAGATAATAAGTTATAAAGTAAAACAAAACAATATTCAAAAATCACTGTTTTAACTAGACAAGCTACACTGTATAAATACAGTTTTAAAATTAATTCCATGAATAGTATTGTTGTAAATCACCTGTCAAACATAAATTTGGGATGATAATGGATTCATTATTAAAATAATTTAAAACTGAAGCTTGCTTTTTCATTAATTCCTTTTATTCAGTCGATTAATACAAGAATGCTATTTACACTTTCATGTAAATGGACATGAATACTAACCTGAAGAGAGTACTGTAATGAGTCTTAAGTAAAATTTTTCACAACTAGTAGGGTATATTATTATCATTTAAAGTTTTAAAAAGCCACATTTGTTTGGCATACCCAAGCAATGCCAAACATTGCTACTATTTTTACTAGTTTCCTTTATAAAAAGTGATGGCTTAGCCTGATACGCTTTCTAATTTAAGTATATCCGGAGATTTTCCCAACCCTGCAAATTATTTGAAAAGTTTTTCACCAATAATTTTTTTGTGGTCTTAGGAATGAAAGCATGGTATTGCATAGTCAATGCTTGATCAAAGCAACTTTTAAGAAAAATTCTTATTCATCAAAGTAAAAAAAAAAATTGTTTGGTCCAGTAGACAAAGTATATCCAGGTAACACTTTCTAATGCACATTCGAAAAGTTTTTGAGGTGTTTTAATGTGATTTCCATAGGATATCATTCTTTGCTAACTAGCACGAGCTGCCGATCTACTGAACCTGCATACAAGGCTCAATATCTTTACAAAACCAAAACCCATGCACATTAATATGTATGTACAGTTTTTAAAGACCACATGTTTCTGCAGTAACCTTTTTAATTATTAAAAGTTTTATTAATATTATTTTATTAACTTCTTATAAAAGTGAAGTTAAAAATTATGAGCACTAAAAAAGCGAACTAAAATGACTAAAGTTAAAACTAACTTTAAGCCAGCTTACTTAAGTATGAGCTTATGTATAGCCAGCAGATTACAAGTCAGTATAATTTGTTTTCCTCATTACTGTACTCTTTGTTCAAGTTAATGTTCATATTTATTTTCATGGAAGTGTAAATATTACCGTTCTTGTATTAGTTAACTAAATACAGGAAATTAATAAAAAAAACAAGCTTCAGTTTCAAATTATTTTAATTATTAATTTTAGAAATAATTTTAAAATATGTATTTTTTTAAGATTTTGACATATAGTATGTTATGTACCACAGAAAGGACATGACGAGTACCATAAAATGACACCTCTCATAGCTCTTTAGCTGTTAGCAATTCAATTAGGAGAGATCAAGTCGAAAGGAGCACCTCTTAATTTGTCATTTTTACTTTTTATTATTAGTTATTAAGAACAAACTGGCCTGAATATATCAGTGCTGTTCTCCAGTGACAGCTAGCTGTTACATGTACATGCAGACCTATCTGCAGCAAACTTATGTCTTCGTATGTTGGTGGTTTTTGTTAGAACTTGTAAGTAGCCCACCTATTTTCACAATTTTATATTTACACTTAATTATTTAATTTAGACTTTAAGTACAAGCAAAGCTAGCTAAAGTGGTAGACACTCAAGCCCACTTCTAAAATCAGCACCCCGCAGAGACCAGCTGATTTACTGAAAGGATTTAGACGTCCCTCGCGGTACCGAGTCTAACACACACACTTACAACATTACACTTATGACTTTAACACTTTACACTCACACTTACATTTAGGGAGGTGATAAATAGCCTCAATGTGCTTTTCGCCTTAAAATACAAAAAAAACAACTAAAATCAGCAGATCTACAGTATGCCCTGACATCATTTACTTAGGCTCTCTTAGACTTTTTTTTCGTAGAAAATGGAAAAAACTGAGGATATGCACAATGGCATTTTTTTTGAAATTCCAAGTTAATTTCTCACTACGATTCTCTGCTAGACCAACACCTTACTAAAATGAAAAACTCCAAATCCACAATTTAACAAAAAAAAAACAAACAAAATCCACGACTAATTTGTAAATTTATGTGGCCAACATGTTCTGGATTTCATCTTGAAGCAAAAACTCATATTGATGCTGCTCATATTAAACAAAATGTTTTGATATTGAGATAAAAAGTAAAATGGAAGCATAATTTTTCGATTTGGTTCTAAAGACTGGATTTAAAATAGCAGAAGATATTATGAAACTGCAGCTTCACAACACTGACATAAGCGACTGCAAGGGACAAATTTTTGACAAAGCCAGTAATATGTAAAAAAATAGTAAAGGAGTGGTAAGGTTATTAGAAAATCAGTCAACAGCAATTTACTCGCCTTGTGCTGCCTATTTCTTTAATCTTGTAGTTATATGCAACTTCTAATTGTAAACGATACAATTACCTATTTTGGCAGTATTAATTGTTTATATTCTCTTTCTAGAAACAGTTCAGACAGTTTGGAAATTATAAAGCAGAAAACTGGGTTTCCCATTCATAGCCAAAGTGAAACACATTGGAGCTCAAGAAAGGAAGCAGTTCGTTCTGTTGCTAGGCATCTTCCAAGAACAGGAGATCTTACATATTTGTATTGGAGAACTTGATAAAGAAGAGATCCCAAAAACTTACAAAACTTTTTCTAAATCTGTTGGTCTAAAGGACTACTTTGTCTCTTTGAAATCAATCCTTATGATTGTTGTGTGGATAAAGTTTACAAAAGTTTTGATCAATCATGGTTTTGGAGGGAGGGAGGGGGAGGGAGAGAGAGAGAGAGAGAGAGAGAGAGAGAGAGAGAGAGAGAGAGAGAGAGAGAGAGAGAGAGAGAGAGAGAGAGAGAGAGAGAAAGGGGAGAGAGAGAGAACATAAAATTTCCAATAAAGCTGGTCTAGTAACATTTTATATAAATATTATGATAACCACTTAAAGGTTGTGAGCATGTCAAAAGTACTGTTATAGAATGGTGGCCAGACAATTAAGCCCTTTGAACATACGCATATACATAAAACATTCACTTTATGTTTTAATGTTAGGTCTACTGTTCTTTGAACTACTAATATATAAATTATTACATTTTACATTATTTTAAATTCTAATAGTATTCACAATCTTCTTGAAAGTTTGTGACTATATTTTTATTACAGCTTTTTCAAATAACCTCCTCTCCATGTTGATTATGTATTGTGGTTATTATTAGTAATACTTTCCTTTTCGTTAATAATAAAATCAAAATCTGGAATATTTTGCGGGAATTTGTGATTTTTTATTATCAAATAAATACTGAGACTGATACTTGCATTTGTGTAATGTGATGTTGTGCCATTGATCATCTGTTGTAATAAACAGGGTTGATCTTCATCTTCCTAAAATGCATTTTAAAAAATTGGAATAGAAGATTTTGATATCGTCCTCAATTAATTTTATACTCAAAGATAAGATTACCAGCAATATTTAAAAAAACTGGCGTATGTTTCAATAATAAAATCATTTTCTTTGTGAAAACATTTTCTTACTTCCTTCTGAGATTACTTTGTTATGACTACTAATCAGTTCACTACACTGTTGTGATAATCAAGATGTTGATGGTTTTTCTTCCAAACAACAGTCAGTGTTACCAACTGTAACACCGTAACAAGTACATAGGTTATGTTTTACACAGGACACTGTAACATAAATGAACCAAGTATCAGATTTATCGACATCTTTTTTTTATTTAATTTTATAGAACTGCAATGACCATAAATAAGATTGCACTCATGATTTTACAATCATACAAAATATTAAATAAACAGCATTAAAATGAAATGAATTTTTTTTCTCCTCTGTAGTTTTTTTTGTTTCAATTAATATAAAATCAAAGTTAATCTGTAAAACTTACACTTAAACTAGAAACAAAGTTCAGTTAAATATTTGCACTTTGTTTTAAGAGGGGGATTTATCCAGATTTTTTTTATTTAATTTTATAGAACTGGTATGACCATAAATAAGATTGCACTCACGATTTTACAATCAAAAAAAATATTAAATAAACAGCATTAAAATGAAATGAATTTTTATTTCTCCTCTGTAGTTTTTTTTTCTTTCAATATAAAATCAAAGTTAATCTGTAAAACTTACATTTAAACTAGAAACAAAGTTCAGTTAAATATTTGCACTTTGTTTTAAGAGTGGGATTTATTGAATTTTTTAAATTTAATTTTATAGAACTGCAACAACTATAAATAAGATTGCACTCACGATTTTACAATCATACAAAGTATTAAATAAACAGCATTAAAATGAAATGAATTTTTATTTCTCCTCTGTAGTTTTTTTTGTTTCAATTAATATAAAATCAAAGTTAATCTGTAAAACTTACACTTAAACTAGAAACAAAGTTCAGTTAAATATTTGCACTTTCTTTTAAGAGCGGGATTTATCGAGATTTTTTTATTTAATTTTATAGAACTGGTATGACCATAAATAAGATTGCACTTACGATTTTACAATCATACAAAGTATTAAATAAACAGCATTAAAATGAAATGAATTTTTATTTCTCCTCTGTAGTTTTTTTTTTGTTTCAATTAATATAAAATCAAAGTTAATCTGTAAAACTTACACTTAAACTAGAAACAAAGTTCAGTTAAATATTTGCACTTTGTTTTAAGAGTGGGATTTATTGAATTTTTTAAATTTAATTTTATAGAACTGCAACAACTATAAATAACATTGCACTCACGATTTTACAATCATACAAAATATTAAATAAACAGCATTAAAATGAAATGAATTTTTATTTCTCCTCTGTAGTTTTTTTTTCTTTCAATATAAAATCAAAGTTAATCTGTAAAACTTACATTTAAACTAGAAACAAAGTTCAGTTAAATATTTGCACTTTGTTTTAAAAGGGGGATTTTCGAGATTTTTTTATTTAATTTTATAGAACTGGTATGACCATAAATAAGATTGCACTCACGATTTTACAATCATACAAAGTATTAAATAAACAGCATTAAAATGAAATGAATTTTTATTTCTCCTCTGTTTTTTTTTTTTGTTTCAATTAATATAAAATCAAAGATAATTTGTAAAACTTACACTTAAACTAGAAACAAAGTTCAGTCAAATATTTGCACTTTGTCTTAAGAGCGGACCTAATTTCTGAAATTGATGATGTGTATGATTCGGTAATTCTATGTTCAACAATAGAGGATAACTCCCCTAAACCACTATCTTCTATTTCTAATTCTTTCAAAAGAACACAAACAGCATTTTCTGTATCAATGTCCTTCCATGTCATTTCAACTAAACTTAACAATGTAATCATTTCATTTGAAGCTCTCATAACTGAAGACACAAGCCTCTTTGCTACTTCTATTTGGTGCTTTTCATTATCTCCTAATATCTGTAACACAATATTTAAGTTCTTAGAAATAATACAGTGAAGCAAGTGTTACCCAGGATCAAAAACATATTATTTTCGAAGAAAAAGGGGTAAAATAAAACAATTTCTTAGAAAATAAACAACACAACAAAAATGAAAACACTGTTTATACAAATCACTTAACATACTAATAATACATTTCATTAAACACACTCTCTTAGATACCTATTATGTAATTAATCTTCTTGAAATTGCTGAAATGGGCCTGAAAACATTCTTTTCCATCACATATTTAATTATGGTAGGCTATCACAGATCAAAATATTTTTAAAAAAATCAAGAAAACTGACAATAACGTGAAAAATAATGCAAATTTTGAAAAAAAGGACACCACAGATTGATTTGAAATTGATTTCTACATCTAATAAAGGTATAAGACATAAAAAAATCCAAAAGATGTTTTTTTCAGCTTTAAACATTGGCCCCTTGGCATTTTGTGAAATTTAGAAATTTGTTTTTTATTTAAGTTTACTTCGTAACTAAAAAATGATTCAATAAGAACACCTGTTTTAAATTATAAGCTATTGTTGCCATGGCTACACTTTAATTATATACTTGTTAACAGTATTTTTTGAGGTTAACTTTACAATGGAACAGCGAATATTAATTGTGAAAATACATTATAAATATGGTGTGTTACACAGAATATGTGTGGAAGCTTCGTACGGCTCTAAGTCATTATAATGCACCTAATGATGCATCAGTTTGTAGGTTAACAACATTGAGGCAACAGGTTTGATGTTGCAACTGTGTATGATAGTGTTGCTGTGACTCCACAAAAGTCAATTCACAGTCATTCACAACAGCTGGGCATCTTGAAAACTTTTCACAGAATTCTCACAAAGGATCTAAATATGCAGACCTATAAAATTCAATTAATAACTGAAACCAACGGACTACTTGCAACAGAGGCAGTTTGTTGAATGGATTTTTTGGAGATAACATGCTGGCAAGAACTTTGCAGACAACAATATTCTGCAAGACACATTTTTATTCAAATGGCTACTTTAATAAACAGAACGGATCCATTTGGACGGCAGCAAAACCTTGTACACAAAGTAACATTCATCTCAAAGTAATGTATCTGCAAACAGTAACTGTGTGGTGTGAACTTTGGACTGGTGGGATCATTGTGCCTTACTTTTTGAAGGTGAGGATGGTAACACTACAGGAATATGGCTGAAATATTTTTACGGCATTTTTATAATGTGAATACTGAGCAATAATGGGTCTAATAGGGTGGCACTACCTAACACACCTCTCGCAATATGATAGCCTTGTTGGGGAATAAATTCCCGACCCGAGTCCTTTCACAAAAGGGATCAGAACTGATCAGCGTAGTCATGTGACCTAACATCCTGTGACTTCTTCCTTTGGGGGTATTTAAAATCACAAGTTTATCAAAGTAATCCCTAAACAATAGAACTAAACGAAAAGATATGCAGTGTTATCACCCAAATCAAGAACACTTTTCTGAAAGTCACAGCAAATTTCACTGACTTGAGTTATAAAATGCAGAGCAAGTCAAGGAGGACTGTTGGGCATTTGGCATCTCTCCTAACCCGGGTCCTTTAAAGAATCATTTATCTGGATTCCTGGCCACTGTGGAATATTAGGAAACACTGTAGCGGATAATGCGGCAAAGGAAGCAACTTTTCTGCCGCCATGCACTCAACGTGTAATCGTGTCTGACTTTCTTTGTTACGTTAAACATTTAATTCATCTACAGTGGGAAAATGAATGGGCTACAAGCAGTAATAAATTGAGGGTAATCAAAAGTACAGTTCGTCCTTGGGGGTCGTCAATACGTGCAAGTCGCAGAGAAGAGGTGGTGATCACCCGCCTTCGCATTGGTCACTCCATGTTAACGCATGGATTTCTGATGGGACTTGGGACCCACCTGAATCACGAATTCTGTAGGGAAACCATCACAGTTAAACATATACTGCTCGATTGTGATGGTTTTCAAAATGTGCGTGTTATGTGTGGTCTGAGCAACTGTTTGCAGACGATGTTGGGAGATAGTGCCTCGGCCGTTGACCGGGTTCTTGAATTCCTTCATCGTCTAAATGTTCTAAATAAAATTTAATTCATATAGTTGTTATTTCTTGTGTTATATTATTTATTTATTTAATCTATATAAATTTATTTCTGTTATGTTTTATATACCTTTACGAATTGTTATTAAATCTTATTCATTATTAATTGTTATTTAGTTCTTAAGTATTTATTATTAATATAGTTATGACTGCTACTTAAATTTTGTTAAATTTAATTTTACAAATATAGTTTGTTGTAGTTTTATTTATTTATATATATATATATATATATATATATATATATAAGTATATTTTGTTAATTCCTTTTTTATATATACTTTCATTTAGCATGGCATGATGATAACTTAACGGTTTTTTCGAAAAAAAAAAAAAAAAAAAAAAAAATAAAGAATCAACATCACTGGTTCAACAATGTCCTTTAATACATATAATTATATTACAATATCCATATAGCGTTTCGGCTGCAAGTACACATGATAACATCCCAAGATTGAACACTATTACTGTTCCAAAAATAATGTTCCAAGATCCTCTCTGAAACTTGTGCCCCAATTTGTTTAACTCAAAAAGAGAAGGGGAAGAAGTATACGCAAAAACTGTCTATTTACTTTAGACTACCAATCTGTTACTTCCCAGTACCGCCTAGCTGGAATGTTCTGTTGGAGCACTTCCCGACATACAGTTGGCATACAAATGGCCCTTTGGTCCACTCACAATCAACTGACTGTGACCTACTTCTTCCCCAAGCTATTATCTAAACCTTTTTGTTTATAACAGGCAGTAGATCAGCAATTCCATAATTTTTCAGAGTCTGTCAATATTGTTTATTGTTCGGTTATACCCGCTTTACAATTTTTAAAATTACAGTAGAGTGTCGCTAATCCGACCTAAATAGGGCGCAGCCAGGTCGAATTAGTGAAAAAGTCGGATTACACAGAGAACCATTAAAAAACATTTAAAAGTATTTAATTCAATTTATTACATTAAAAAACTCTGAATTACATATATTATTACTAAATGTATTGTACTAAAACATAAAACAGCGCACAGAATCTCACTACAGTAATAAAGAGCAGTACATCAAATCATCAAACTTGATAGAAAGAGTTTGTAATTTTTTTATGTTTACCAACTGTTTGGCGTTTTCTCGCCGCTACATCTCTCAATCTAATGAAAAGTAAAATATCGTTTACCTTTTAGAAAACAGCGAATAAAAAAAAATATGTGAACCGTTACGGAACACACAAGGAAAATGCACTCTAAACGTCAATTCTACCACGAATATGGATTGATACTAAAAGACGGAAATGAACGAGCAGAACAGTTATAAGTGTTCTGTGTGAACCCTCTTTCTTGTGAAGAGAATATAGATCATCAGCTGGGCACGTAAGTGACATGTAGGCATAAAGGCTTGACACGTAGTCTGGAAATACGAAAATGGTGTGCAGACATTGTACATTGTACATTCGGTTTCGCTATAAATTTTTTAAATTGCTTGAAATATTGTTATTTGAGGCTAGGTCGGATTAGCTAAGGTCTGATAAGCAGGACTCTACTGTAATAATTAAAATTAAAACTTTAATTCCTAACAAGGCATATGTCAGATGTCAATTTTTTTATGTAATGGTTAACATGTGTCCTTGTACCGATGTTGAAATGTGTTATATTTCATAAATAAAGATTCAACACAAAAAATGGTGTACTTATTGAATCACCCTTTACACAAGATTTATTTAAACAATTCAAACACATGAAAATTTGGACTTTTAACTCTAATTCTGTTCTTATTTAATGTTGATAATATTATATTTTAGGTGTGAAATCAACATCTAGAAGAGGCTTCCTAAATGCCAACTGGGCATTGTTAAAAATGAAGTTTTCAAATCATTAAAAATGTCCATAACTCAGTAACTGTTAGAGATATCAAAAAAATTCTTTCTTAGAACGATTCTAAATTAAATTCTACATCTCTTTATGACACCACACATATCAAAATATTTCAAAATAATTTTATTTTAATTTGAAGAAATGTTTAAAAAAATATAATTCTGAAAAACAGATACCTTACATCAATTTTAAATTGAATTTTATATCTAATAATGGAATCACACATTAAAAAATGGCAAGCAATGTGCAGGCAACTGAGGATGAGAGGGGGATGTTTTCCTTATCTCTCTCCCCCTCTCCCTTCCATCCCCTTCGTTTATATGCAACAATTACAAGAAATGTCAGTTACTGTGGAAGCTACAAGACATGTAGCTGCCTCGGTGGCCTAGTTGATAGCGTACTAGGCTTTCACCCCGAGGACCCGGGTTCGATTCCCAGCCAGGGCTTGGCATTTTCATACGCTATAAATCATCCCATCGTCTGCATTAGCCCAAGTGTGCACAATAGTCAGACGTTAAACACAAAAAAAAGCTACAAGACTTTACCAGTGAGTTGATAATTTGTATTTACTGTGTACTTATTTATTTTTAAAAAAATCATTTAAATTACAGATATACCCTAGCTTAGGTCAACCTGGACTTTAGATGTGTAAATATAGAGATAAGATTGTGCTGTACTACAAAAATAAACATTGTGCTGGAGTTAACATAAACAAATTTTTGTTTTATTGATGGGTTACAGTTATAAAATTACCGTATTACGTACTTTTGATTTTTACATTTTACAGAATGTTAAGTGTCTGTGTGCGAGTTTGAAATTGTTATTTATATCCTGTTTTCAATTTTTTTTGCAAATATTAAATCAATGGGTTCTAAAAAGAGTGCTTGTGGTAGTGGAAGCAAAAGACAAACTTTGAGTACTGAACTAAAAAAAGCTACAGTATGAACTAAAAAAATATACCGTATTGATTTGTCATGTGTGTATATATGTGGCATAATTACATTTGTATGAATTAATTTAAAGTACAGTGTGACTTGTTCTGTGAATTTTCTTCATTCATCATCTTTGTATTTTTTCCCTATGTAACGAATTAAAAATGTTTTCCATAAGCCTCTATTGTAAACGTTGACTCGTACAGTAGTCTGCTCAGATAACCGTCTTAGTTCTAGAACGAATTAAGACCGTTAACAGGGGTACCACTGTATATTACACAGGTTTTGGCTTTGCTATCAGATAGGCTGCCAAACATTCAAGTCAAAGAAGCAATAAAAATTAAGGTTTTTTTAGGAAACATATGGAAAAGGATTGTTCAGAAATTTGGTACTGAAGTTCGTTTATATGGAACAGATTACAAGAGCTGTCAGTTACTGTCAAAGCTACAAGACATTGCTAGTGGGCTGATTGTTTGTTTAATAGGAATGCTTGTTACTGTAGCAATATAGATCCCTTGGACTTGAGAGCAGACACTATTTTAATGACAATAAAGTAGGACCTGGCATATCCACCACCTCGGCCTAACAGAACATCTGCATCACTTCTAAGAAATGCGTTTCTAGCTCACAAAAAGCATCTTTGTTATGTCTCATTATAAAGAAGCCTTTATCGAAGGATCTACAACAAACGCAGTACAAATATCCGGAATTTTTGTTTCGGTGTTCTCTCGACTTGATAAACAAGGTATACCTGAATTGTCAATGTCAACTATTGTAAAATAAATCTCAACATACAAATAATGATCACAAACCCACTCAACCTTCTTCAAGTGGGTATCTGTATGAGAACATACATGCAAAGGGTGTTTACCGGGAACCGCATGTTTTTGTAATGGGTAGTACATGGCAAGTAGTGAGGGAATGACAACTACGAAGGTTCTATTGGTTAGAGGGGAGTTGGACGTTTCAGTTACACTCAAGATGTGGGACCTTGAGCACTATACATTTATTATGAGGTGGTTTTACACTAATGGTGAGTCCCAACGAGATTTTCACAGGCTTCAATGTACCACTGCGTGGGCCGATTCTGGATCGCAACACAACTTTGAGGTGGATGCATAATGTGAACACAATGGGATCATTGATGAAAAAAAACAGTTCGTACGCCTGAGGATGTTGAGCGTGTGCGTGTCGCTATGTTGGAGAGCACCAACTGTTTGGTATAAGGAAGTGACTCAAACCTCTGCTTTTCTGTCTCTACGGTAAGAAACATTTTGATTAAAGACCTAAAGTTCCATCCGTATGAGGACACTGCTTGAATTTTGATGGAACATGTCCGACAAGCTTTCCCTGGAAAAGTAATCTCTCGTTTTGGAGATGTTCCTTGACCCACCCCGGGTCTGACAATCCCTGACTTCATTCTTTGGGGTTTCTTGAAATCAATGTTTACATTGAAAAACCACACACATTACCAGAGTTGAAGGAATGCATCTGAAGAGAAATCTAAGCTATTCCATGAGAAATGTTACAACTGTTACAAGATTCAATGCGTAACTTCAGGGAACGTCTGGAAACATGTGTTCAATCGGAAGTGCGCCATCTACGCAATGTTATTTTTGCTACTTAATTTTTTGTACGATTTTTTTAAAATTCCATGTTTTTAGAACACATTGTTTAAACAAAATAAATTTTTGGTTCAAAATTTAAAAATTTTTGGCTTTTTGAAAACCATGTGATTATCAGTAAACACCCTGTACAGTATATATAGATAAGCAGTTCATTGTTTTCACACAGTGTTGTTTCTCGTTAGAATTAACGGTTGGTAAGAGATTACTATACTATATTGCATTTTAGTTGTTTACCTACTTTATGAAGTTAATTAATTATGAAGTTAAGTAATTAAATTAATTATGATGCATAGGCATTAGTACTATATATATATTTTTTTAATAAATTGTTTTGGCTTATCTGGTCCCAAGGGTATCGAATAAGCGGAGTTCTATGATACTAATAGGAACACAATTTCCTGGGTTTTAAGGTGAGAGTTAGACTGGGAGATTTAAACTTAAGCCATGCGTTAAAGATTATTATGTTTTATTATGTTTATGTTCTTATTATAAACATAATAAGAAATTATGTTTATGTTCTTTGTGTAATATGAAGGAAATAGCCAAACTTTTGTTTAATTTGTAACCAGGTTTTAAACAATAATACTGAAAAGACTAAGAATCATTATTTTTTTTAATCTAAATTAAATAGACCAGATCTTGAATGTTAACTTGTATGGACAGGGTGGATTTGTCACTCTAAATATATGAGACAAGTTTTTCAATATAGACTTCAACACCCTCTTAATAATTCACCTTTAATAACAACAAATATTTTGTTTTGTTTTAACTAAAAAAAATAGTTTTGTTTAATTTTGTAGCTAATTTTTAAATAATGATACTCAAAGGATCAAGAATATTTTTTAAAATCTAAATTAAATAAACCACAATTTGAATGTTACTTGAATGGATGCATTGGATTTGTCTCTCTAAATATGAGACATTTTTTTCAATATAGATGTCAAAACCCCCTTCCCTTAATAACATACCTTTAATAATCAAAATACGTTTTCTTTTAACAAAAAAATAAAAAAACATTTTTTATACTAATTAATACCTTTCCTTTTACTGATTTCACAGTTTAGATTTTCTTTAATTTTTTTTAATAGAATAAATATCAAACTAGCTAACATAGTTCACCCTGACATAGCTAATATGTTTCTTAACATAGCTACCATTTTCAGAAGGATACCAATAACTAAATGTAGCTCTTTTAACTGATTTTTATTTTTTTTTTATTTTTATTTTATATGGTCTAGGATTATTTAACCTAAGTAATGATCTAACCTCTAATTGCCGACTTGTTTTAAATCTGCAAAGTCGAGACTGAATTAATTTTAACAGAGTTATTGCACTTGTCAGATAATTCTTGAATCTATCGAATGTGAGATTTGTTCTGTCATTCAGTTTTTTAACACAAGGAACATTAAACCAGTCGAAATCTTTTGTCAAATTCAAGATGTTTACTGTGAAAATGGAATGGTGAGGAAGTGGGTTAGAAAGTTTAATTAAGGACGAACCAATATCAACGATGAGGCATGGAGTGGGCGGTGTTCTGTTGTCAACGATGATTAGGTAAGGAAACTTGACGAGAAAATTCGTGAGAACAGACGGTTCACAATGACGATGCTTTCTGATGAATTTCCACAAGTTTCACAATCTTGTTTGCATGAGATTTTACAGGATGCTTAGGTTATCAAAAGCTGTGTTCCTGCTGGTTTCAAAAATGTTTATTGATATCCACAAATTCCAGCGACTTACTGAATACAATGATGAGGAAGTAGACTTTTAAAACCAAATTGTGACTGGTGATTAAACTTGTGTTCATCATTGAACTTGGGTGGTTTAAAGTTCCTTGTGTTCAAAAACCAAATGACAGAAGGAATCTCACAGTCGGTGGGTTCATTAAATGTCTAACATTTTAAATACACAGAAAACTGGGAACACTACACAAATCAACCGTAATAGTATCAGTGAAGACCGTAACTAACCAGGAAGACTAGCGCACATACGCTGCGGTGGCAGTAGAAATAAATGGTACTTACTTTCTGGACATTCCTCACATATTGTAATATTGTCCATAAATAATTACTTAACTTCTTGATTAGATGTACTGTACACCAACAGCTAAAAATTATACCAATGAAATATTATGTGATCAAAAAATTACTTACTTTTGGATTTTTACTCATTTCCACCTCTTTTTTCTTTTTATTTTTCTTGACTAGATTGGTGTTCGGCTTTGCCAGTTTATAAATTATGCCACATGTTATAGCAGATGAACACACAATCTAAAAACAAACAACTTACTAATGTAAGTAAATGAAACAAATTATACTTATACATTAAATAGCCATATCATATTAAAACAAAAATTTATAAATGTTGTTGTTTTCCAATGGCTTCCGCTGCCTCAAGCCATCTTTGATCTTGCTTCCCAGTAGAGGCCAGGGAGGTCTCTTCTTCTTTGCTTCTCTTAATCTAATTTTCTGCAGACCAGGAGATGGTCCTTGTTCATGATGGTGTCTGGGCATTCACACAATGTGCGCTGTCATAGTTTAATATCTTAATTTTCTTCAGATTTTCAGACAGACAGTCGTGTCCAGTTGTCAGCTGAAAGACCGCGACAGATGTCCTCCTCTGGAGGTCCTTGACCTTCCCATACAAGTCGAACACATTCTCATAAGGCTTATTCTTTATGTCTTCCTTGACATTGTTTGTAAATTCAAGATAATATGTGCACTAATCCTTATCTCAAGCGATAAATTCGCTTCAGTGCACTAATCCTAGCCTCAGTGTGAGCATTCTTTTTGGTTTCTGCACTTGGGGGACAAAGTTGATCGCGTCCGCAGCACACTTTAAGCTGTACATGTCCCCTGAGTGCTAAATGATCAACAATGATGGCAAATGCTTCCCAAAGCCAGAACAAAATTTATAAATTAAATTGGAAACACATAATCTTCCTTATTCAAACTGTATTCATCGGCTAAACTGAAAATAGATCCCACTTCTGATACCAATTGTGAATGCTCACTCTGTTGATCTTGATTAATCTTTGATGGTCAGTCGTTGCAATACTGTTTCATTCGCTGGGAAATGATTTATGCCTTTAAGAGATGCTAGTATGTCCAATTCAATACTTGATGGTGGTGTTAGATTCAAGAACAGGAACTTAAGTTTCAGAGATGTTTACGAAATAGATTTATGGAACAGAAGATGTTTTATTAACACACGGATCATGTTAAAAGCTTCACATGATAACAAAGCACAAACTTGTGTGGGGCTCAAAGCAAGACTATAACTAGCCTTCAAGAAATAATTGCTGAAAGACGGAAGAATATAATTCTACTATAATATGTACTTACTTACTATATTTATAATTATAAACAGTAAAACCTGTCTACAACGTAACATAATTGGTCCAGTACTTTTCCCTTAGTTTTTGATGTTTCTGATTTATAAATGTAGCCTACTTTATCTTTAAAAAAATATATTGTACTTTGTGTGCATAAATAATAACCGGACTAATGGTAACACATCTTTTTTGTTTTTATTTTTTCACAACTTTAACATTATCCCCTTCAATATACTCCCTTCCCCTACTGCTTAATGCAAATCATCCATTGGTCACAGCGGTGTTTCAAGTCACTTTCTGAAAGCATGTTCAGGGTCTCTGTTGCTTTTTTTTCAACTTAAACTGTCTCAAATATCGTTCATTTCAATGCTGAGGCCGCCTCGGTGGCCTAGTTGATACCGAACTGGGCTTTCACCCCGAGGACCCGGGTTTGATTCCCGGCCAGTGCTTAGCATTTTCATACGCTATAAATCATCCCATCATCTGCATTAGCCTAAGTGTGCACAATTGTTGGACGTTTAAAAACCAAAAACATAAAAAAAAAATTCAATGCTAATTTCACTTTGAGAAACAAAAGGAAGTCACTCGAAGCAAGGTCTGATGAGTAGTGTGGGTATTCCAACACATGGATCCCATGCTTAGCAAAAAATGTCTTGACAACCAATGCAGTATAGGCCACTGTATTGACTTGTTGAAGAATTCATGACTTGTTTTTCCACAACTCAGATCACTTCCTTCTTATTTTTTCAAGGATAGTAGTTAGGACTTCAAGATTAGATTAAAGACTAGAGGAAGGGATTATTACAACCCCAGGCACTGCGATCGACTGACCTATTGTGCAACTAAATCTCTTAAAAATACTTAGTTCAGCAGATTGGTGCCCTTAATAAGTTCCAGCAACCCACTGACTAGTTCACTGCTGAATATCACTAGGGCAAAAACTCTTAGCCACCTACTAGCAAGAGCCTCACAATTATACATTATGTGACCTGCAGTTTCCTCTTCCTTCCTTCACAACCTACATACGGTTTTTCCATAGTATATACCTATCCTGTTAATATGCACCCTCAGACCACAGTGCTCTCTAATGAGCCCTATGATCCTCCTGAGTTGTGCTCTGCCCAGGACATCTGCTGCTCTTTTGAGTTCGTCAAAAGAACTTTGCTTAAGAGACGTTTACTATGGGAATGCTCATGAAGGTCATCCCATCTTACCTGGTGTTGATTAGTAATCCACCTATTAATAGTAGACCTGGCCAATGATAGAGATCCCTAAAGCCAACTCAGGTCCGATAAAACTCAGATGCAGATCCAAGTCCAGCCAGTCGGTCTGCCTCCTCATTACCCTCAACTCCCCTATGCCCCAGAACCCAGTGAAGAGTTACCTGGTTGTTCAAGGACAGAGCGTCGAGGTTCCGACACTCCCAGACTTGGGCTGAACCATAGGACATGCAAGTCTTTTATTGCTGCCTGACTATCAGTATGAATATAAATGCGTGCCTTCTTGTTCTCCCGAATACTGTCATTAATGGCCATCGCTTCAGCTTGGAATACTGTTATATGCTGTCCCAGGATAATAACTTTCTTTAACCCCGGTATCACGCCATACATCCCAGCACCAGTGCCTGACTTTGTCTTGGAGCCGTCTATATACCATACTATGTCTCCAGATTTTCGCAACACACAATATCCACCCTCAAACGTCAACTTGACATCAAAGGATCTAGAGACCATGTGTCGTTTTACCATCTGATCAGTCCCCAATCATTAGAATTGGGTCATTGATCTTTTCTGTGATTCTAGCATTTGCTAATGTTGAGGATAGCCCGACACCATCTGTAGTCTACATGCTGTCTTACGTGCCTCCCCCTGATGTAAATATCAATGGGGGGAACCCAAGAATGATCTCCATAGTTATCTTTGGTGCCGTGTTCATACAACCGGTAATGCACAGGCAGGCCAGTCTCTGAATTTTAGTCAGACACTCTGGCCCCCCTTTGCTCAGCCTTAGTCCACCACACTACAGCACACCATAGATCTAATGATCCCAGTATAGATAATACTGTATTATAATTTTAATTTGAGTTTTATGTATGCTAGTATATTTCTTATGTATACTCTTAAGATTAATTACTCTAAACTGCAGTCAGTATGCTAAGGTCAGACAAATCCTTAAAATTATTAAAATGTGATTACATTTTTAAAAAATTAGATGGAACGTTTTGTAGACAAGGCATGAAATAACAGTTTACTAATCCACAGCAATAACAATGGAGTTAAAATAATATTCTTGCATTATCCAATTACAGCAAAGTGATAATCTAAAATCATGTTGTTTATTTTTAAATTTATTGCGCACAAATTTAGATTTTTAAGTTGTTGTTATTTTAAGGCGAAAAGCACAATGAGGCTATTATCGCCTCCCTAAATGTAAATATGAGTGTAGTGTTAAAGTCGTAATTGTAGTGTTGTGTGTTAGATTCGGGTACTGCGAGGGGCGTTTAAATCCTCTCAATAGGTGCAGCTAGTCAGCACCCCCCCTGCGGGGTTTAAGAGAAATCACATCAATTTAAACTTAAAAATATTTAAGCAATAATATTGTAATAAGTAAATACAAATACTTACTTCAACATGGAGTGTAAGTTCATTTAATATCCTATTGCGATAACTTTCATTGTTACAGTTCTTCACATTAACTTCTAAATTTTTCAAAATTTCGTTTAAGTTTTTTTCCACTTTTTCTAAAGACTGTAGTTGAGAAGCTCGATGAATGTTTTCAGGTAACTCGCAAACCTGAAAATCAATGTTAATAAAACACCATCAATTAAATAGCTTTATCAATTACCTTGAACATACAACTGTAAAGTGTAAAGAACTTCAACAAATATGTTCCTTAACTGTGATTACAATTAACATCCCCATAAATTGGACGGATGTTTGTCCAAAATTGCTGTAGAGCTTACATCTTACTTTATAATGGCAACTTGAAAAACTGTTTTTACTCAAAACTTTACAAAATTTTGAAGGTTTAACCCTTTGCACTTGAGACCCACTATGTGTGGTTACTAATCTTCTAATCAGATCAGATAAATATTTACTGCAGCGTACCAACCTGCATTGTATGTACAGCCACTGTATGTGGCTTGCACTATTTTTATGACATGTTTGTCGTGTGTCTGACCTTGTTTACGCCTAATGCTCAATGCTTGGAATTAAAATACACGTTCGGATCTATTCTTTCAAATCAATAACATTTTTTGATCAATAAAACAGTTTAGGGATAACATTTTGCAATTAACCTTTTCTTCATGAAATCATTTAATGTTTACTGATATAGAAATTAATAGTTTTTAAATGTATATATTAAAAAAAATTAATATTATATGATTTCATATAAAAGCTGCATATTATATGATGCAGCTTTGAATCCATTGGCAAGATTGCAAAAATGTCTTCTTAAAATAATAAGAATATCTGATCAAGATGATAATAAGCCGCTCGACATCAGACAAGTTTTTGTAGTGAACTCTACTGTATATTTATATAATAAACTAAAGTCTGAATATGGTGAAAATTCGATCAATACTCGATTTAAGAGCCTCGTGTTACCTAGGTATCGGTTGACAATTGGTAAAAAAAGCTATTTGTACTATGCTGGGAAGTACTTTAATGAACTATCTAATAGTATGAAAATCTAAGTGTTAGTAAAAAGACTAAAAAAAAAATCAAACAACAAATTAAAAACTATTTTTGTGTTATATCAATTTTTCCTTAAAATTGAATTAAAAATTATATAAATAAATTAATTAACAATACTGTTAACCATCTTATTAAGTGTGTATAAAGTTTGTAAAATATAAAAATTAATTTATAAAGATGTATATGTGTGTGTATATATATATATATGTCTATATGACCAAACCTATCTATGGGCATTTATGCACCCTATAGGTCCTTTTTTTATATATTTTTATGTATAAAAGGAATTTGGTTATAAATAAATAGGGCCACCTCAGTGGTCTAGTTGATAGCGTACTAGGCTTTCACCTTGAGGACCCGGGTTCGATTCCCGGCCAGGGTTTGGCATTTTCATACGCTATAAATCATCTCATCATCTGCATTAGCCCAAGTGTGCACAATAGTCAGACGGTGCACTATTCCTATTTGGTACAGTAGTTATTTGTGATATCAACTTTTTTTTTTTTTTTTTTTTTTATTATTATTATTTTAAGGCGAAAAGCACAATGAGGCTATTATCGCCTTCCTAAATGTAAGTGTAAGAGTCATAAGTATTATAGTCATAGGTGTGGTATTGCTTTTTGTCATCAACTTTTGTCAAGTACAGGTTTTGTAATGCATGATCGTGTGCTTCCCCTCAAACTTATGATTTTAGGATATTGTCAAAAAAATTATACCACTGTCTTCAGAAAATGCAACTGATTTCAACAAAGTAGCTTCTTACTTTTTAAATGATAGCACATAATTTAATCAGAATAAAATAAACAAAAAGTACATTTAACTCCCACTTCGTAGTGAAATATTGTGAATTTTTCAATAAGTAAAAATGTTTTTGTTTTCAGGTCAGAAAAGTTTTAATAAATCGTCTCAACTAAATTTTGTATTTAAATAATTTTTTGTGATTATTAGTGTAGTTTAAAATGCGCAAGAACATAAATCGCAATCAAAAATTATGATAGAGCTTGATTATTTATAACCTGGTCTTTTAAAAATAATTTAAAAAGTTTATGGTTATGTCCACGACTATTTCCTTTACATGCATTATGAGATCAATATGAGAATACTTTTTTATACTTCGAGTAGTAGTATAGTTTTATAGTTTGTCTACTGACTTAATAACATCAAAAATTAGAATTGTTCTGGCACATATTGAGTGTGAATATTCCATACTGGGCTATGTTAAAAATGTCAAAGAAATATTATATACTATATTTAAATAATATAAGAAAATCCTATATTTACAAAATTATATATTTACATAATGTACATTACTATATATTTCTGAACTGGAAATCAGATAATAGATATGTACAATTTATTTTACAAATCTTCAATTTATAAATCTCATTTGTGTGAATAGGTCTGAAAACAATGTGTAAGGTGCCTGGACTAGACAATACTGCATGGCCAGTGTTGCCAGTTTGTGTGTGGGTGAATCGTTATCTTGACCATTCCTGCTTTGCTGCTATTAAAATATCTGGCAACAGTGCAATTTCTCTTGCCCATTTGATTTGGTGCAGTAAGTTTAATTAAATTAATTTTAAATATAAATTCAAATTACAATGCAAGTTCACTTAAAATAATATTTTTTTTATAATAAAAATTGTCTGTAATAGCACATACGAAATCACAAAAACAAGCATTGTAGCCCTACTGTACGTATAAAAATATGTCAACAAATTGCAAAATATAAATATCACCTAATCTAATGTACTAATTCACTTAAATAACAATATTAAAAAAAAGTGAATTAGTGAAAATGATTTTTTGGAGCTGCCTCGGTGGCCTACTTGATAGCATACTGGTCTTGGCACTTTCATACGCTATAAAATCATCTCATCGTCTGCATTAGCCCAAGTGTGCACAATAGTCGGACGTTAAACACCCTCCCCAAAAAAGGTATAAAATAGTAACATTTATATTTTGCAAGTAAGACGCACAGTGCAAATAACTGATAGATAAATGATGTAATAATAATTGTATATACAATCTCAACAGCTGAATCAATAACTTTTTCAGTTAAGTCATTTATTCCTTGCACTTTCCAACTATGTTAGCTCTATTTAAAATTTATAAGAAAAAAAAATTAAGAAGAACATAGGGTCATTACAAGAAGGACAATCGAGCTGTAGAGAAAATAATAAAAGCAGCTTGTTTGTGTTTTAATTTTTTTTTTTTTAAACGTCCGACTATTGTGCACACTTGGGCTAATGCAGACGATGGGATGATTTATAGCGTATGAAAATGCCAAGCCCTGGCTGGTAATCAAACCCGGGTCCTCGGGGTGAAAGCCTAGTACGCTATCAACTAGGCCACCGAGGCGGCTAAAAAAAAAAATCATGTAATTGTGTTTAGTGTAGTGACTTGTTTTCAATATTTTGTTAACTTTGTGACAACCTCAACAGAAGGATCTGACCTTTTGTACTGCGGCCTGAAGATGAAACAATGAAGTTTCAAAACCACAGTAACTTTTACAAGGTGAGTTAAAAGACCACTGGATGGAAGAAAATAGGTCATAATCCTATTTAAATATGTGGTCAAGTGGCTATGTTGCAGTAATGTAATAAAAGCAACTACGAGTAACGTGTCTGAGCTGAGATGATGGATTACCAATATGATCAGGATAATATAAGTGTGGCTTTACGAGTTGAGAAACAGATCTGAGTTACATTAAACTGAACACAAAGGGTTCAAAACCAGTGTTGGTGAGGTAAAAGAATCTAATCCGTTTCAGTATATTTGAAATTAAAAATGTACAGTAAATATAATGAAAAACTACAAAGTACTTACATTTTCAGATATTTCTACAGTGTTTATTACTAATTCGCTTAAATCAACTACAAGACTAGGAAGAGACGATTCTAAAATTGCAAAAAGTCTAGATTCTGGTGGTGCTCCAAAAACATCCTGCATAACATAAATTAACACATGAATTAATTATAATTAACACAATGAAACTTCAATAATCCAAACTAATTGGAACCTGAGATGGTTCGGATTACCGTTTGGATTATCAAACATTTGGCTAATAAGTTTATTGTACAATACTGTACTTAAATGGGGTTTAGAAATAATAATAGGCCTACAAAATGCCAAAAATCTCTTTATTTAATACATTACAACGTTACACTGTATTTTGACATTATTCTTAGAAACGTTGTAGTGCAGAATATAATTATTAGCAAAGAATTCAATTCTGAGAAATGTAAATATGAAATATTTGACGATTAGACAGGATGAATACAGACAGCAGTATTCACAGAATGTCTTGTTTTCAATATTTGCACAAAAATATCACTTAGATTTAGGTTATGGCTGATTAGGTAAATTTCTGTTTTGCATTGTGTATCACTGAAAGAAGATAATAAAACTATGCAACTTAACTTATCGGTATAAAGCACTGTCAAGCAACACCCACTGTTTAACATCACACCACTTTCTTGCATGCAACCAAATCAGGTAGGAAAAGAAAAAAATTACAAAAGATATTTTGAAGAATAAACATACAAACAAGACACGAAAAAAGATTTTATATTTTAGTGTTGTGAATGTAAAGTGGGGTTATGTACATAATTTTAATTTGAGAGTATCGTTCAAAAAAATATTTTAAAATTTATTATTATATTTACTACTTTTAGTTGTATAATACTTTAACACCATTATATTCAGATGTTTCAGAATGGCTACAAGGTGTGGCTATTAAATAACAAGACTGACGCTGCGGTGAAACAAGTGCGCATGCGCCAACCGCCATTGACCGACAGCTGTTTAGTGTGAAGCTTTCTCTTCAGAATGCAGATAGACCTGTTCGTGTAACCAACACCGTTTAGTCCATAACCTTCATTTCCGTTAGTGTTGTTATTTTGTTTTGCCGGAAAAAAAGATTAGTGTAATAATAGAGCAACGAATTGTTGTTAAATTTCACTTCAAACTTGGAAAAACCATTACTGAAACTTATAATTTACTGAAAGAAGTGTATGGCAGTGAATGTTTATCGCAAGCACGAGTTTTTGAATGGTTTCAGCGTTTTCAAGATGGCCGACAAGACATTGAAAATGATTCACGGCCAGGTCGCCCTTCAACATCAAAAACGGATGACAATGTCCAAAAAGTTGCTAATTTGATTCGGTCTGACCGTCGATTAAGTATTCGTACAATTGGTGAACCTGTAGGCATTGATAAAGAATGTGTACTGTAAATTTTACGTGACAATTTGAACATGCGAAAAGTGTGTGCCAAAATGGTGCCAAAAATTCTCACGTTTGAACAACAAACAGCTCGCACAAATGTTTGTACTGACACTTTGGATGCCATTGAAAATGACCCAAATTTATTGGAAAGGATAATAACATGTGATGAATCGTGGTTTTTTACGTATGATCCGGAAACAAAGCGCCAATCCATGCATTGAAAGACCCCAACTTCACCGAGAGCCAAAAAAGCAAGAATCAGTCAGTCAAAATTTAAAGCAATGATGATTGTTTTTTTCAATATTCATGGAAGGTCAAACAATTAATCAATATTACTACCTTGAAGTACTTGGTAAACTACGTGAAAGAGTAAGGAAAAAACGACCCGAAATGTGGCAGGACAAACCATGGGTTTTCCACAAAGACAATGCGCCAGCTCATTCCGTGTTATCTGTCAAGAGCTTCCTGGCCAAGTATAGCATCCCAGTGTTAGAACATCCACCTTACTCACCAGACCTTGCACCATGTGACTTCTATCTGTTCCCTAAGGTGAAATCTGCATTACAAGGGACGAGATTTGAGTTTGTGGAAGCTGTAAAAGTGAAAGTGGCAAGAGTCCTGAAGAAGTTGACTAAAGATGACTTCCAGCACTGTTTCCAACAATGGAAAATTCACATGGAGCGTTGTAGGGATAGAGAAGGGGTGTATATTGAAGGTGATAATAAGTAATTATGTATAAAATGAAAATAAATTTTTTTATGTCAGTCTCATTATTTAATAGCCACACCTTGTATATTCGTAATGCAACAAAGAAGTTTAGCACAAAATTATCCACTATTGTAGGAAACATTATTTTTACCTGCACTGGGGTTTGGATTATCAAGGTTCTACTATACCTGAATTCTTCAACAGCTTTGATATGAACTGTTGGCATTTTCAAAGTTAAATTTTAAATCTTTAAGTTCAACTTTATATTACCTAGAACAAATGCATCAAATTGCACTTTTTAAATTGACCAAGGAATTTTGAAATCTGATTTTTTCCAAGTTCTTGATATTTTATTGTTGAAGATCATACATGATAAATGGATATTTGTAAACTATGCCAAATTCTTTGGCCATGTAAAGTGTGACTTAAAAAATGGAGAGCAAAACAAGCCCATTTTTATGAAAGAGATTTGCATTTAACTTTGCATTACAACACTTTTAAACAAAAACTTGTAATGACAAGTCAATTTACAGCATTTCAATTCCCATTTTTAAATGTATCAATTCTAATTCCACTATTATAGAATGGTAATAGTAGCACACATAGACTTGACAACAAATTACTGATGAATTTCAAAAGAATAAATACCTTTTAAAACACAATAAGAATGTTGTAGTTAAAACATTTATGTTTTAAGGCCCGTCTACAAGCTCTTGCTAATTGTACAGCCAGTTTGCACAAATGAACTGAACGAAATGATGCTGTTCACACATTCAGTTTTATTTATACAATTATGAAGTAAAAATCAGTGAAAATTGTAGTATTGCAGATTGGTTTGTGTTATAAAAAATGGAAAATTTTGACAAAGAACTAATGTTTGCAACAGTTTCAGTTTAAGTTATATAATTACATAAATAAACATTTTTTAAAAAATCACGTTTTTAAAATGGACTAAAAAGTATAAAATAAATTCTCATAAATCCATCAATCTATTTATAAACCTATATAGATTTATAATCACATACAGATTGTCTTAAAAATTTGTGACAGTGAATTTTTATAGATATTAAAATAATTGAACAATTAAAAATAAAAAAACGTGGGGCGCATGAAATTATATAACTATTATTATCTATTAGCCTATAAGCGCCCCACGTTTTTTTGTTTTTAATTGTACAAGTATTTTAATATCTATAAAAATTCACTGTCACAAATTTTTAAGACAATCTGTGTGTGATTATGAATCTATATATGTTTATAAATCTCGATAGATTGATGGATTTATGAGAATTTATTTTATACTTTTTAGTCTATTTTAAAAACGTGATTTTTTTAAAAAATGTTTTTTTTATTTATATAATTATTTTTTACTTTTTAGTCTTATTAATTATTTTTAAAATAATAAAAAAAACAGAATGTCGTTATCATATATTTTTTTTATTTACTGTAAACTCTGAATTTCCAAAGGTAAAATTAGAACATTAGAGTACTGCCAAATCCTTGACAAGTCAATGCAACTTTAAATACTTTTTAAAACATATAAGTTTTGTAAAAAAGGTAGGCTTTGCAACAAAAACAAATTATGTTTCTGTTAAACTTGCCAAAACTCTAAGAAATAAATCAGTCACGTGTTAGGTTCATACCCACGCCCAACCAGGAACCAGAGCTTAAAGCTGGCGCATTGGACCATTTGGCCATCCTGGCTTATACTAAACAATGACAGCATTACTACCTACAGAAAGAAAACAGACGGAACTTTGATATTGTACATTGATATTGTAGTATTTGTCTGTAAGTCAGGCCTATTTTCACAGATCTCATCATCACTTGTTATCACTATCACTACTGTCATTTTCAACAATATCTTCTTGCTCTTCATTATCACTAATCTCACAACCACTTTCATGTAAAATATCCTCAACAAACACACTAAATGCACTTGAAGAAATAAAACAATTCCTCATGAGAAGCCATGTTTCTACAACTGTCAAATTCGTACACAACTTCACAAAGAAACTAGCGGAAATTAACAAGTAACAACGGAAATAAACGAAGGAAAAATATCTCATAGATTAAAAATAGATTTATGTTTCTATATTCGACTTTTAGGCTAGAAACATATATTCGACTTTTAGGCTAGAAACATACGGCAAAGAGATCAGGGAAGTAGAGGACGGACATTGCCCGTCTTTAGTACTTAAGCCATTGAGAGAGAAGGACGGGCAATATACGTCTTTCGTTACCAATGGGTTAAGACACAAACTTGAAGGTAAGTTTATTTCAAATTCATAATATGTAATATGTTTGTGATACATAATTATAACAAATGAGTTACTAAGTAACATTAATTATGTTTCTTCATCCACAAAATCACTGAGGTTCCTGTTGAATTTGTAGAAAACGACTGCGATTCAAATTTCCCAATTGTGACTTAAAGAACAAAACATTTATTATGTTTAAAATTGGGAGAACAGTGGCTGTATATCACCATGTCATCAATGCATGCACAAGGTTGGTGCTGTGGCTTTACACGCTCATGCCCAAGCACTAACCTCAAACAAATTTTCTGACAGAACAGATTTAGCTCAATGGAAATCTTTTGGCTTGCACAAACTTCATGCCAGCGTTTACACACACATTGACTTGTGCGAACTGGCTGGCGCAAGCCGGTTTGCATAAATTGCATGAGAATGTAAACGGGTCTTCAAACTGGACACCAATTATTTATGCTAACAGCTTGCTTTTTAAATTTGCGTCACATTTTTTTTAACAGAATGATCCACACTGTAACACACTTGGATATATCATGTTATCAAATAGATATAACAAGGATTTGGCATGTCCTCTAATTTCTCAAACTGTATAAAAAATAATTGTTGACTAAGAACACAATTAAGTGGAGGACAGGAACTAAGCAGAAACTTGTAAAAGAAGTGGAAATAGCTCATAGTAATTAACACTAACACAGTAGCAAACTCTAGCAACATATTTTGCATACTCAAAAAAAATGCTGTTGGTACAATAACACAGGTCTGTTTTAATTTTAAAAATTGTGTACTATAACCAGAGACGCCGTACCACATTGGTTGATAAACGTTTATAGACATTTATATTAATGACTATCTCAGTAAAAATGATTATTCTATTGAACCATAGCAGGAAAACCAAATACAATACCTTAGGCAATCTGGTAGGTGGCTTTTGAGTTAATCTCACTATTATTGCTTTGAGTTGATCAACTAAGTTGATCACAATTTTTTTATTATTGCGTTTACTGTTATCATGGATTTCGTGTCCATTACAACAATGCCGATTAGGCGTGCCCACTAGTTCTATTAATGCAGCAATTATTCTCAGCAACAGCGTTCTTATTCGTAGAAGGTCCTTGTCATGTTGAAAGCTACGATGAATCATCTCTTGGGTTAATCTCCTGTATTAATAATGTTGCATTAATATCTGGTGGTTAGATTGTGAGCAATTATATAAAGGTAATACACTAAGCACTTAAATCCGAACTTGATGGGACCAAGAACCTTTGAACCTTTAAGGTTATCAACACCGAGACAACAATATATATATATATATATATATATATATATATATATATATATATATATATATATATATATATACTTAAAAATGCCATTAATGTCATTTCTGATAGGCCTAGAAATCAATGTCATGAGCTGCCGCACAGCGATGTCAATGTTTGATGCAGGTGAGCATAATTTTAGGCCAAAAACAGTACTACCTATTTTGCCATAGTAAAGCATCATCAGTGGTTTTTTTTTTGGGTGCATAGTAAAACTTACAACACATAAATACAAAGATAAAATTTATTTTAAAATACTAAAACAAAGAGAAACAGTAGAAATACACTTTTGGTTAATTACTCAATTTTTGTACTTTGTTTGCCAAAATGCTTTATTATGTTCCCAAAAGTAATAACACAAAATATAAAAGTACGGAAACTATGAGAATTTTGAAAAAAATGGAAAACTAAAATAACCCGTATAACCTCAAAATCACTACCATAGATAACATGTTTTTCATCATAAAAATGATTAATTATATGTGCGTTATTAAAAACAAAAAGAATATAAAGGCTTTGAAAAAACTGATGCTAACTCAACTCAGTTGTTGGGTATATAACTAATATTCCATAAAACCTATTAACCTTTGTACTAAGTGTTACTGCAGGGGATATAAGGCAGCCACTGCTTATCCACTGGTAAATCTTTTGCTTATAGTTAATATATTTGAATGTAAATTGAAATACGGCTAAATATCCCATGAAGTTTTTTTTATGCCAAATCGTGGGATCTAACTTTACACAACCATCTTTCAATTCATATATGCATCAGTCGCATAATCAACAAAAATAGCTGAGTAGTTAATTGTGAAATAGGTAAAGCCATTATCAGAAAGGTTCCCAAAAATCACTAATAATTTGTTCCTGGTAGAATCCACTGTTTGATAATGATGAACAATAAATGATTTATTATATTGTGATAAAGCGTATGAATATAATCTTAGTAGGTCACGGTGTAATAACCATAACCTAGGTTTTTTAGAATGCTGCATGCAAAGTATACATCAATCACATCACAATGTAGTTCCATTAAAAATGGCTTAAAATTTTTAACTTACTACTAAAAAATCTTCCATAGGTGAATATCTTTTAATTCGATAATAAAGTACATGATTTTTAAAAAATGCAAAAACCAATTTTAGTGAACCACCCGAAAGTGCATAAATACTGGGAAAATAAACAAAAATTGCACATTACAAAACTATACATTAAAGTAATACACAATAAAAAGTCCAATGTTTTTAACTTTTCTTAAAAAAACACAAAGGTCTTGCTTTATAAACAAACAAAATTCTGATGATGTAAATAAAAGTCTAAGCACCGATACCTGACCATTAAGGATACACAGTATCTTTACTTATTACAAAAAAAACTGTCATTACCCAGTGGTTTTGTACTGATATTGTTGAGACAACATGACTAGTTGACCTGATGTAATAGTAGAAATATCAGTCGGTGATGCCTGTTAACCCTATAACTGCCAAACAGCTTATAAACCAATTGAAAACACCGTTACCTTAACACACAGTTTTAACACATTTAACCTGTTGCAATCTTAATAAAATAAATACCATTAGAAAGTAGAGATTCTAAGCTTTATTTAGCATGTTTTAGATTTATGAAATTTGTATATAAATTGTTACAATAAATTCATAAGTAAACACACTAATTTCTAGTACTTGCCTTTGCTTCTAGGCGTTCACCATATTGCCTGTTTTCGAACTAATATTTGATCTAGTAAATAATTTTAAATATAACTGTGGTTGGTATTGTTTGAAAGATTGATCTTTTCTCTTTAATTCATCTGTTGAATATTATACTTACGAAATATAGTTCTGTATCTGTGATTTTTCTAACTGTGTGGTCTACAAACGAAGTAAGAAACAACGAAATTATAGAGGTCCAAGAATGCCTCGATTTCTACTATGTTTCTTGTCATATATCAACTATTTTCTTCACAATTGTAGAGTGGAAGTTCCACTACAAAGTGATATATTAGTCACAGACTAAACCCAAAGGCTATGCTTTCTTTTTTGTCCTGAAATGTTAGTCATTTCTTGCCCGAGTAAGTATCAGTCCGCCATTGTGTGCCGTGCGTGAAAGTGTGTGTTATTTTTCGTCATAATTTTGATATTTGTGTTGTTTTTGTTGTTGTTTAGTGTTTATAATTGTGTAAATATATCTTATTAGACAATAACAAATATAAATTGTGAAATTAAAAATTGTTTTTATTCAAATTAATGTGATAAAAGTGACAACTAAACTAATTAATTTTGGATTATGTTTACTGCGTAAAATACTCTTTTTCGAAATTTCAATTTTTGTAATTTTTTAAGTTTAAACAGAAATTATATTGTTATTTGAATTTCAAACAAACATTCACAGTACAAGGAAAACTGCTTACACTTCACTATGTTTACCGTTGCACTAGTAGGGTTAAAACGATTCCTTTACTATTTTGAAATACTCTTAAGTTATATTTCTATAGTACAGGCTAACTTATGTCATCACAGAAATGACAAACAAATCTATTTTTCTCTTTAAGTTTTTTTAAAAATCATAGTGGATAAACACAATCGAGTCTCCAGTGTATTTTAAATAAATAAAGTTCAATTAAATAAATGAATGAACACAATTTTTTTTCTAAAGCATTTCAATAATGACACGATTTGCTTAAAACTTCATATAAGGAAACACATGACCCAATAAGGCACTCTTTAACGGTTTAAACTAGACCAAAATTTATACTTATCGAAGGTAAAATAATGTGTATAATGATTAATATAACATGAAGTATAATGCTACCTTACAGCAAGTATAACCAGGCCTAACAGATGTAGGCATAACATTTCTTACAAGAGTTTCATGTCGCAATAAGCCAATTTAATTTTACCTGTGAAGTGGGTCTGCAGTCCAACAAATTTCAAGATCTCTATTGTCAATGAGGTTATACCAGTCCGTTTTATCTTCTTCTGGAATAACTGCCATTTGATCTAGAACCTAAAATAAATCTCTTCTTGTTTTATTATTTTAATAATATATTTAATCAGTTACGTGAAAAAAACTTGAAATTCTATACTTTCTTAATTATTTACACATCTGAAATCGCCAATTCAAGTAAAGCAATGGTCTTGTTAGTTTTGCTCAAAAGGGCAAAATCTTGTTTACCTTTTGCTATACAGGATGAAGCTGTGATCCTTATCACAATGGCGAAAAGCACATTGAGGCTATTATCGCCTCACTAAATGTAAGTGTAAAGTGTTAAGGTCGTAAGTGTAACTTTGTTAGACTCAGGTTCTGCGAAGGACATCTAAATCCTCTCAACAGGTGCAGCTAGTCTGCATCCCCTCTGCAGGAAGTGAAATTTTTATATTGGCAACAATATGTTAATAGTTAAAAATTAGTAATAATGTTTTTCAACTGGTACCAAATAAATTGGGATTTAATACACATTGGAAGGTACATGTTTATTTTCAGTAGAAAAATTTATTGCAAATCATTCTGTGTTTAATGTGCAATATCCAGCAATTTTGTGTTATATTTTGACTTGTACTGTAAAATATTTTTTGGAATTGGTGAAAACTGGTGTAAAGTAAATACTGTTCAGAACATTAAATAACATGTAAAAATAACAGAATTCTGGTTCGGGGCTTCAAAAAGGCACGTATTCATATTCATACCAATAGTCAGGCGGCAATAAAAGCACTTGCGGGTCCTAAAATACAGTCCAAGCTGGTCTGGGAGTGTAGGAAGAACCTTGACATTCTGTCCCAGGATAACCGGGTAACTCTTCACTGGGTTCTGGGGCATAGGGGAGTTGAGGGTAATGACGAGGCAGACCGACTGGCTGGACTTGGATCTGCATCTGAGTTTATCGGACCTGAGCTGGCTTTAGGGATTTCTCTATCGTTGGCCAGGTCCGCTATTAATGGGTGGATTACATGGTAACACCAGGTAAGATGGGACAACCTTCATGGGCATTCCCATAGCAAACGTCTCTTAAGCAAAGTTCCTTCTGGAGGAATCAAAGAAGCAGATGTCCTGGGCAGAGCACAACTCAGGAGGATCATGGGGCTCATAACAGGGCACTGTGGTCTGAGGGTGCACTTGAACAGGATAGTTGTATACCATGGAGAAACCATGTGTAGATTGTGCAGGAAGGAGGAGGAAACTGCAGGTCACATAATTTATGATTGTGAGGCTCTTGCTAGTAGGAGGCTAGGGGTTTTTGGTTTCCAAGACCCTAGGGATCTTCAGCAGTGTGAGCTAATCAGTGGGTTGTTGGAACTTATTAGGGGCACCAATCTGCTGAACTAGGTATTTTAAGAGGTAAATTGCACAATAGGTCAGTTGATCGCAGAATTCTGATCCCTCAGGATCTCGCACGTTGTGAGTATGGACAATCTTTAGATTCCCTAGTTGGCTCAAACCTTTCTTTGGCTATCTGCTCTTGGGTCAGGTCCCTTCATCCCAAGCCAGAGTGGAACAGTATGCTGGGCACATTAACGCTGGAGCACATTAAGGCTATCATTGCCTTCCTAAATGTAAGTGTGAGTGTAAAGTGTTAAAGTCGTAAGTATAGTGTTGTAAGTGTAAGTAGCCGCCACGGTGGCCTAGTTGATAGCGTACTGGGCTTTCACCCCGAGGACCCGGGTTCAATTACCGGCCAGGGCTTGGCATTTTCATACGCTATAAATCATCCCATCGTCTGCATTAGCCCGTGTGCACAAGAGTCAAACGTTAAAAAAAAAAAAAAAGTAAGAGACATTGCAGTTTTGTGTTGGGAGGGCAAGAGACCTATTACGGTTCTTAGCACAAAACATAAGGCAAAGCAAGTCGACACTCATGACTCCAGTGGCGACAAAACATGACTCCCATTGTATTACCAACCTTGAAGCCTAATATAATAATCGATTACATGAAAAACAAGGGAAGGATGGACAGAGCCGACCATTACATTTCAAATTATCAATTTATGCGGCATACAAGTAAGTGGTATAGAAAGCTATTTTTTTTGACTGTTGGAAGTTGCCACAGTAAACGGCTATATTCTGTACACAGATCTTAAAAATCACCTGATAAAACCTAATGAAACACAAGCATTTCAGGATAAAACTCATTGAAGAACTTGTTACAGAGAAGCTTGTTCAAGCATAGACCTGTTTGAAGTGGAGATCTGGAAGACCAGAAATGGAACTCTGATGAAAAGGTAGGATGGGAAACTACACCTATTGGGGAAGGCTGTAAAGGGATATTTCAGGTGTGTAATTTGCTACAAAAAAAGAATAGGGAAACAGACAGTCTACTACTACAAAAACTTGTAACAAGAAACCGTATATCTTCATCCAGATGCAAGCTTTGAAACATATCACACAATGATTTTGCATTATTATCACTTGTAATATTTTGTTTATTTTTAATGTGCAATAAAAATAAACAAGTTTGTTATGCATTTTGGTTTTATTTCATCTGAATTCCATTTTACAGCATAAAAATATCAGAGGTAAATTACTGAGTAAAAAAAATTTATAATATTAAAACAGGGTTTCTTGTAGAAAACATTTAAAGTAAAATTACAAAATATTCATAAAATAAGGAATATAAGTTTTTTGTTTTTTTTTTAATGAAAAATGAACGAAGCCAGTAAGCTAATGACAGAATTATCCACAAGTGTATATTGACCCTCTGAGAGCAAATGACGGATATATCAGCACAAAATGTTTTTGATATATTTAAAAAAAAATATTTAAGGTAAAAATCCAATTTGCCATGTTTTCAACTGGTACTGAATTGAAATACATCCATAAAATGAGTAATATTTTTTTGACATTTTCCGATTTTTAACTGCACATATACAGTTATAAACCTCAGCTTGCAAAGGGTTAATATTAAAAGTATTGTAAATAATCCAACATTATGTAACAAGAAAGAGAAATTTAAAGAAAATTTACTTTATTCAAATTTTCAGTTATTTAAATATTTTACCGAAATAATTTTTAGCTCTAAGTATACAACTAAACAAAAACAAAAATTATCTCAGAGATTCTCCTTACAATTTAGGGAATTTTCTTTTCCAACTCACCTGGATAGTCTGTTGTATTGAAGTTGTATGCAATATTTCCATCAACATCTTTTCTACTGTAACAAGTGAATAATGCAGAGAATTACTAAGCCGGTCACGAAATTCAACGAACTCTGCAATTTTGAGGAAAGACCCAAATTTGTAGGAGAAGGTTAGGTGATCTGCACTCTGAAACAGTTACTTTCATATATTACAAAAGATTGAGAAGCATTTTTTCAGAATGTTTATAAGAACAAAAACAAATTAAATTTCTAAAAGAATAAATATCAGGAAAAAACCTGCATAAAGCTAATACCACTGACTATAACCATTATATACACTGAACCACTGAGCCAATAACAATGAAACTTTTATTGCTACTGATAAACGATAACTACTTTATTTGGACACTTTGAGTGTCATGCCCTATCCGAAAAATCACTTTGAATGCTGCCAAGGCATTTGCATAACATATTGCCTTGGACGCCATGCCATTGTTGCATAGCACTACCCAATACCACCACGATCTATATGACTGTTCCAATACAAGCACACTTAATCATAACTCTGCTGAAGTAAAACAGTGATTTTGATTTCTTCAAAACTAAATGGCATACAACATATATTGATAAAATCTTGTTTATTTTATCTCTAGTAATATTTTTTACAATTTTTTTTTAAATTTCAAACCTTACCATTATAAAAATATATTTCTGTACCTAACTTATTTTCTAATAATTACACTGGACTAAATACTGAAAAATGTCATTTGAGAACAATAACATTTGACATATATTAATTTATTTTCCAATCAACTGTATTTTTTAAGAAGAAGTAATTTAAAGTGCAATACTTTTTGTTTTTTTTAATGAAAATACTATATTGTCTTACGTAGTTTTACATCCAGTGTCTTACTCAATGAAAACACAACTGTCATAACAGCTGAACTATAACTGCAAGGCAATGTTAGGCAATAGCAAAAGTAAAGCTATTTGTGAAATACTTGACAAAACATTCAACAGTAATTTGTAGCACTTAAAATTTTAAGTGCGAAAAATTGATTTAAAAAAAATTTACATTCTCTAAGCTCATTATATCAGCCTGTGGCACTATTCAGAAGAACCTACGTAGCCGATATAATCTGCCCAAAATGGTATTCGAACAGTCTATAAGAGTCGATCAAATTGGCCAGTGGCGGTTAAAGGGTTAATTCCAAAATCAAAGAGCTTTTTAAAACATAAGAATACTTAATATACTTTGATAATATGCTATAAAAATTATTATCTTGATTAAATATCAATGTACAATACAACCCCTCATAACCATCACCTATGGGACTGTGCAACGGTCTGAAGAAAAAGGAGAGTCAGACAAATAAAAAGAAACACTGGTTACAATGGCTAAATAATCTACATTGTTACAAAAACTAGCATGTTATTTGTACAACTTTAAAATAAAATTTAGTGTATATTACTGAATTTACGAGGTATGTATTACCTTTTGGGTAAGAGGTGCAACCCAAAAGTTCAGGGAATTTGAATTCCACACGCTAAAATTATTTGGCTGTTGGTAGAATGTGCGAACAGTAATCTCTGTGAATTGGTAAGCTAACAGCTGTGATGGTGAGAGACCGCGTTCTTGAGTTTCCTTTATTTATATAAAGTTATTTTTAAAATTGTACAGCGATTTTAAACTTTTGGTAGATTTTAAGGAGAAAAGAACCGGCATCAAATTAAATTTTGCTTCACGCTTTAAAAAACTGCTGCAGAGACCCATCGCATGCTTGCAGTACTTGGTAACAATAAGAGTCAAAATAAAAATGTTTTTGTAGTAAAAATGCTTCAAGGATGTACGAACGTCTCCCAACAACGATGAGCATTCAGGATGACCACTGACAAGTCACAAAAACGGAAAACATCACAATAATGCATGTGACGAACATTGCAAAATGAAAAAAAAACAGTTGCAGATCGCAAACAGACAATCCATGATGTTTGTGGTTATTGTACGAATGTCATACTGGTCCTGCAACACATATTGTCAGGCAATTTGGGCACAAGACGTATTGCTGCATAATTAGCACCGAGACCGCTGAGCAGCGACCAAAAAGATCACCGCATTAGCTGTCTGCACTGAATTGAAAAGCCCCTAACTTCACCTCCAATGGCGTAACCGCTGATGAGACATGGGTTTACGTTTATGACCCTGAAACTAAGTAAAATAATGTGTTATTCTATTAAAAAGGTTTTGACAGAAAATGTAACATTAGCAAAGTGTACAGTTAGTTCTTGGAAGCAAAAATTTTGACTGGCATCAGTGACATTACTCAGCTTCGCAAGTATCGTCTTGAGAACATATTTGCAAAAAGAAACTGCCAGTTGGTGTTTTTGTTTTATTCAGTTGAGGATAAAATTATCTTTGTATAATGCGATATTACCAGCACAATCCAGCATCAAGTAACATTCGCTATGTCTGTCAGCACAGCACTTTATACAACCAACAAATATCAGATAGGGAGAAGAGGAAAATTATAAAAGATTTTTCGTCTGTGCAAATTATACAGGAAAGACCAAAAGACAGTACATTTTGGTGCTGTAAATGTAATGTGAAAACTGCAATCTCACACACACACACACACACACACACACACACACACACACACACACACACTTTGAAAAATACATTTAAAAAATTACCTTGCCATGTTTCATGTTTACTGGTTTTTTCCTATACTTTATTACTTATTTTTACGAATAAAAAAACATTAATAATTTAATTTCAAAACGTTTTTACATTTTTTCATTACCTCCTCGGCATAATCAGACTTTTTGGAACAGCGGTTCTCCTTAAAAGGTTAAATTTGAATACAGTCAAGTCCCAATTTATCTGCATGTGACAAAAACTTACAGAAATTTTTATTTTGCGAAATAAACATAATGTACACTTTGTGTTTAAAAAACAAAAAAAGTTTCAAATATAGTAAATATAATATTTCTTTATGCAATAGTATACCAGGAAAAGTAGGAATCAACAAACAAAACCTATGTTTTATCTTTAAAAACAATCTAGGTTTGAAAAACAAAAACTTTAAATATTATTTTGATAAACAATACACACGCTTACTGTCATAAAGTAATTCTGTACACTATGTTGAGTATAATGATCCGCCTTCCCTGGCTTCGTCAATTCTACTTTTGTTTTCATTATTGTAACATAGCCACCTGACCACATATTCAAATGGTTTCAAAACTATCGTTTCATCTTCAGGCCGTTATACAAAATGTTAATTAAATCCCTCTGTCGAGGTTGTCACAAAGTCAAACAAAACATTAAAACATACATCACAAACACCGAGCACAACCACACGTTCAAAATATTCACCATGAAATTCGGCTTGGCCAAGCTACACATGCGACTCATACGTCGTTACATTCCGGACTGCGGAGTCTCCATCATTAGTAGCGCGCCCGTCATTGTTATCAGTTACGGTGCGTCTGTTGGTTTTTGTTACTTACTCAAATCACTTATCCTTAGAGCCATGTCATATATTAAATTTGATTAATGAACTCCATCTTCAAAAACTATCTATACTCAATATATAAGAGTATAGATATAGTTTTTGAAGATGGAGGTTCTCCGAAACGCATCAACAAAAGTAGAATTGACGAAGCTAGGGAAGGCAGATCATTATACTCAACATAGTGACAATAATCCTAGCAGAAAAGAAGAATATAAAAAGAATTTAATTCTGTACACTTTAACACTTTTTTTGCTGGCAAAAAGCCAAAAAGGTCATCATTGCCTTTTATCATCAAACCAAACTAGAATTTAAAAAAACACAAAAATTGAAAATATAGAAAACAAAATAAAATAAAGAAAACAAATAAAATATAATAACTTCAAATATGTGCCTAAAACTAGTTAACAAAAATATATATATCTTAGAAACAACAAAACATACAATTTATAGTAAGGCTATAACAATAACAAGATTGTAAGACCTTACAATAATAACAAGATAAATTGAAAAAAAATTAAATGTACCTAGAACTTATCAACAACAATATTTTTTTAAAATAAAGAAAGAAATAATAAATTAACAAATAAACAAACAATTTGTTGTAGGGCTATAGGGGCCTTAGCATGTTATAGTGTATAGGATTAGGTTTGCTGTTCACGATAAATAATCAGAATTAAATTTCACTTATCATTTCAAAAGTAGACAGGACAATGACAGTTGAGGCAATAAATAAATAACAAGTGTAGGAGTTGTTTGTCACTTAGCTTGCTAAACAGACAAGTCAATGCACCTCAGTACTGTAAATCATTCTTTTTCCTTTAAACACTTTGTTATTATTCTTCTTCTTATGTAACAATTCTGTAGCTTAAATACTGAACATATAATCAGTATTTGTTGTAAAATAATACACTTTTATAATTTTTTCCCTATACGTGGGTTACCTGTGAATTTCCCATTATCCACGGCAATCAAGCCACCCAATCCATTGTATAATTGGAATTGGATATATAACTAAAATAATTAAAGTACTTACAATATTTTATTAAGTGTAAAAACTTACATCCTTATAATTAGAAGTAAAAAATTTTAACGTTGTGTCAAAGAGTTGAGAGACTAGAGTGTACTGGCCGGTGTGCAAGAGAGGCCAACATTGTAAGTACCCTAAAGAATCCAACTGCATATGTTTTATGTCAAGAATTTCAAATACCCTATGGGCTGCTTTGCTTAGTCCTGAAAATGAATACATTTTAAAATCAAGATATAATTCATTATATTACATTATATTAATTAGAAATGAAAATTAAATTGCAGTAGAACCTCGATTATCCAGGGTAATTGAGGAGAAAAAGGATATGGATAACTGAAATCAAGTTTAAGCTGCTGGCAATAAGGCAGCCAACAAATATCGTTAACTATAATAATGAGGAATGCATTTTATCAATATGTAATGTACTTCAGAAACATTCTTATTTTTCTTATTATTCTTATATTCTTATTATAAAATATTTTTTGTAAATATAACATACGGAACATATAACAGCAGTCATAACATACAGAAGCGAAGTACTGATCACTGCCGGTAAGCCAGCCCTACGACAACTGGAAAGATGCCAAAACAATGCTCTGAGACTTATTTGTGGAGCCGTTAAAACCACTCCTATAACGGCAATGCAGATGTATACGCTGAACTAACCTATAGAAGAAGAAGTCAAACAACTTGTGGCAGTTACATACTTGGGGCTGCAAGGACTGCCTCAGACATCATGGACCAAATCCACCTCCAGAAGCAACACATTAAAAAACCATAAAAATCCCCATTTCCTTAATATCAAAATACCTCAATGGCAATAAACAGATATCCATTACAGAACCATATACCATACCAACTAACCCAATTCACCTTCTGGAGATAGACATAAATTTGTCTTTGGTTGAGGAAGTTAACAAGAGAGAATGACCCCCATCGCTTCTCCGACAACTGGCCATCTCCACAATAGAAGAAAGATACCCCTCTGACCAATGGTTGAGAATCTACACAGATGGATCCAAGTATGAGCGGGAGTGTACACATCCCATTTCTCCCTCTACTACCCGATTGGGCTGAACAGGTTGAATTTTGATGCCGAGATGGAGGCCATATCTAAGGCTCTTCTCCTTCTGCTAAACAAACACCAAAACTGTGTAATACTGACAGATTCCAAGGCAGCAGTGCAGGCCCTATCATCATCAGTAGGCAATAATCTTAAAGAAATACATCAAATGTTACGAACGCTTCAAAAATTAAGCAGAAATATAGTGTTCCAATGGATCCCTTCTCATGTAGGTATGCCAGGAAATGAGGCTGCAGATGAGCTGGCAAAGAAAGGTTCACTCCTACCCCAACACAAACATTTGCCCAATCCAAATAAGGCAAAAGCCATGCTAAAAAGTACAATGAAGAAACAGCAGATGGAAAAAATGAAGTACATAGCAAAAGGCAAACGCTGGGAAAATATAGACAAGGAATGGGACGGACTGAAGGAAAAACCAAGGAGACAGTCAGTGGCACAGTTCTGTCTTGACACGGGTCATGACTGCCTCGCCGTCCACTTGAAGCACATTGGTGTCTACTCCTCTGAAATGTGCCCTCTGTGCCAAGAGACGAACTCAAATATGAACAAGGAACACCTGCTGACATGCCCTGGATTGAATGCTGATTCAAGATGACAGAAGAGCTTCGCTCGGCTGTATTGGGAGGCAAGGAGGCTGATAGACTGGAGTCCGGGCTAGCCATAGGAAACAACAACATTTATAAAATATGCACTGTATTCAACATTCTACCCCAAGAAATAAATCAAAATAATAAATTATTAAATTTTAAAAAAATATAAACAAAAGATACAGTATTTAAAAAAAAAAAAAAAGAAATAAACACTATACATAAACACTATATAGTTCTTATTAAAAGTCTAGTTTTACGTACGACTGAAATATAGTGATACCACGGCTTACAGTTGACCTAGGCAACAGTCATATCGGACAATGGTCTAATTCATGGAATGAAAAATAACCCGAATAATAGTTTAGGCTTCAGATAAAGGGCTGAACATATTATAAGTGTGTTCATTTTTTGTAATTATTTTTAAGCACATGTGTAAATATTAAGATATCAATATTATAATAATGTGTGTGCTACAGAAATAAACATTGTGCTGAGTTAACACAAACAAGCCTTTGATCAATGGGTCTTTGGTTTCTGTAGGGCAATAAATTACGATATTTCTTAGTTATCTGTTCTCAAGATGCCTACTCCTATTCGCTTTTCTGTCATCGTAACTAATTTTACTTAGTGTGTCATCACTCTTTTAGTATGTGTTAGACCCCTGCAAGGGGGGTGCAGACTAGCGGCACCTATTGACAGGATTTAGATGACCCTTGCGATACCAGAGTCTTAACACACACTACACAGTTTTAACTATGAGTTTAACTAACAACACTACACTTATACAACTTTAACACTTTACACTCGCACTTACATTTACGGAGGTGATAACAGCCTCTATGTGCTTTTCGCCTTAAAATAAGAACAAAAAATAATTTGTTAGCCCGTTAAAAAATTTAAACAGTTATAATATTATCATGTTACATACTTTAGATTTTTAAATTTAACAAAATGTTAAGTGTCTTTGTGTGTGAGTTTCAAATGGTTTTATATCCCATTTTCAATTTTTTTGCAAATATTAATTAAATAGGTCATAAAGAAGTGCTTGTGGTAGTGGAAGTAAGACAAACTTTGACTACTCAACTAAAAAGCTACAGTATGAACTAAAAGAAATATACAGTACTGATTTGTCTTAAGTGTATATATGTGACATAATTACGTTTATATGAATTTAGTTAAAATATAGAGTCACTTCTGTTCTGAGAATTTTCTTCTGTTATATTCCGGACTAACGATGTACGAGTCGCGTGTCTAGCTTGGCCAATCCGAATTTCATGATGAATATTTTAAAAGTGCAATTGTGCTCAGTGTTTGTGATGTATGTTTTAATGTTTTGTTGTGACGACTTCGACAGAGGGATTTAACATTTTGTATAGCGGCCTGAAGATGAAATGATAGTTTAGAAACTGCAGTAGCCTTTATGAGGTGAGTGGATAGACTACTGACGGGAAGAATAGGTCATATTCCTAATCATTCTCTAAGTCAGTAACAACTAACTACTGCCTCACAGACTAAACAACATGTTTCTTTTTATTCATCGTAGATGAAATTTTTAAATTATCAACTCTATGTTGCGATATAGAGGGTTAATGAAATATTCAACCCTGGTTATGCTACTGCCTGCTTAATCTAGGTTCTACTGTAATTTTAAATTCATATATGAAAATAGTGTGGATAAATGTTTACTATTTGGCAGTCGTAAACAACTTTTTCTGTGTTAAGTATATTGTTTACATTTGCTTCTTACCAACAGATTGGCATATTTAAAGATTTGGTTAAAAAAATAATAAAACGAAAAGTTATATAGTATCTTATCTGACAATACTTAACGGATGTGGCATGAAGTGCATGTTATGGTGCCCGCTACCAGTCACCTGGCTGAATTTGTTTTATTTTTACTAACAACAAATGAACAAATCTGTTAGGTTAGCAAGTTTTTCTGACTGTTAGTACATCACTCTCTTGTTAGCAAACAAAAATTAATTGGAAACTACTACATATGTACTTCTACGCTTACCAACATAGTTTAGTTGTTATCAAGACTAGCATAACCTAACTAAAATACCTAAGCAAGTTTTCACGTTTTCTTCTTTTTAAATATGTAAACTGTTGTTAGGAAGCAAAAATGAATTGGAAACTACTACATATGTACTTCCACGCTTACCAACATAGTTTAGTTGTTATCAAGACTAGCATAACCTAACTAAAATACCTAAGCAAGTTTTCACCTTTTCTTCTTTTTAAATATGTAAACTGTTGTTAGGAAGCAAAAATGAATTGGAAACTACTACATATGTACTTCCACGCATACCAACATAGTTTAGTTATGTTACCAAGACTAGCATAACCTAACTAAAATATAGGTGTTAAAATAAAGCAAATTTTTACCTTTTCTTCTTTTTAAATACGTAAACTGTTATTAGGAAGCAATATATCAATGCATTTCATTAAAGAAAAAGGTGTTTGTGACTCTCAAATAGTAAACAATGTACTTAATACTGGAGTACCTCCAGATGAAAACAGTTCTTGAATTCTTTAGATTGGACTGACTTTAACCAGTATTATAATTTATGTATACAATATACTATAAATAAATATATATAAACAGTAAGCCTATATAAAAAGAAAACTTACCCATTCCAATACTTTTTTTTATTTTTGAAAGTCTCTGTTATAATTTTGTAAATGAAAACAAATTAATGAAATTCTTATTTTACTGCAGTAAAAACAAGAAAATTTGTTATAATGAAAGTATTTTTTGTCAATGTCAAAAATATTAAATTTTCTGCTCAGTCAGTTTTCCGTTTAAAGTGTTATTTTACTTAAGAAATAATTTTGTTCAAAATTTTCTTTACTGTTTTTTTTTTCCATGTACGTTTTGGTATATTAAAGATGTAGCGATTCCAAATAATCAACATATTATTAACAAATAATCTAATAGCTATGAATGGATAATCAATCATGTTTAATGAATTGAAGATTACTGGTTTTGTGCTTAATTTTAAAATTTGAATTGTGTACTGAAATAAAAAATTTGTCTATACATATACAGTGCTACACATCACCATAAGCTCTGCATTTTGATGATGAATAGGAACAAAATCTTTCAAATATAAACAAATTGTCTTAGTGTAAACAAATAACATCTAAAACTATTGTCTGTTTCCAGACCAATAATGTCACTTTATATATTTATTTGTTATAATTTTACTCACCTAATGAATTATATATTTTAATAAGAACCAGCTTAAGTTGGTAATTGGAAGGACTTTTGTTAAGAGCAAATTCAAGGACTAAAATAGCCTCTTTTAAATAACCAGTTATATCTGTTTCCAACCAAATATCATAAAACGTATGAGCTACCAACATCACAAATGGATCATTTTGCCTGAAACAGTGCAAAGTTTAGCATTAAACAGTTATACAGTACAGTTTCGTTGGTCCCAACATTTGCCTCTCCAATACCTTCAGTTTTACACACTGATTTCAGTCCAACACACTGATTTTTAAATAGGTCTAACTCTGCGATAAGTATATGTAGAGCATAATGTACAGTTTAAAAAGAACATTGCAATTGGAGGATGTTCACATTGCTGGTTAAGACCAGTAATCTATCTTTCACTGTGTAAATATTTACTCTCTCACCCTAATCTGACTGTGCAATAAAGTGCAATGTCTTTTCTGTGTAGATGTACAATTCCAGTGATAAATAACATTCAATACTTCAAAAACAATAAATACTTTAAAAAAATAATTATTTTAAAACTTTAATTCTGTTCTGTACATCATATTTTCGTGTTTTGAATGATTCTAAAGATTTTATGTTTTATTTTACTCTCGTACGTGATGCAGTACATAAACGGGGCAGTAATCCCTCACTAAATGCGGTTTAACTTATCTGTTTCACATTTACACTTTTATCACCTTTTTTAAAGACAAAAAGTAATGTATAGAGTAAATTGCGATGGAGTCATATGACCAAAAGATCAAACAACCAAAGTTCGTTCAACCAAAAAATAGTAATATTTTGGCCCAATGAACTTTTGGTCATATGAACCGTGTTTTTAAGAGGAGAGATCATATGACCAAAAGATCAAACAAGCAAACGTTCATTCAACCAAATTGTATTTATTATTTTGGTCAAGAACTTTTGGTCATATGAATCATGTTTTTATTATTACGTTTTATGTTTTTATTATTAGCTTAAACACCATTATACTACTTACCCAGTCCAACTTAATTCTATAACAGTGACGTTTTATGGATTTTTTATATATAATGGTAGGTGTGAATACCAATTTTAACATTATTTTAAATGCCATCATACTAGTTACCCAGCCCAACATAATTATTTAGTATTCAAATGTGAATTGTATCACAGTGACGTTTTATTCGTGTATTATATATTGGTTCGTGTGAATAATAAATGTTTAAATTATGTTAAACGAAATCACACTACTTACCCAGTCCAAATTAATTATTTAGTATTCACCAATTGTTAACACCAATTCAATTGTTAATTGTTAACACCAATTCAAGTGTTAATTCTACAAGAGTGATGTTTTATACGTTTATAATATATTGGTACCTATTTGCAATAAAAAAAAAAAAAAAGTGGATATATAAAATACTGACAGTATATTCAACTGTAAGCCGCCTCAGTAGCCTAGTGGATAGCGTACTAGGCTTTTACCCCGAAGTCCTGAGTTCGATTCCCAGCGAGGGCTTGGCATTTTCATACGCTCTAAAACATCCCATCGTCTGCATTAGCCCGTGTGCACAATAGTCGGACGTTAAAAAAAAAAAAAAAAAAAAAAAAAAAAAAAAAAAAAAAAAAAAAAAAAAAAAAATTCAACTGTAATATTTATGTAAAGAATATTCAACTGTAATATTCAGTCATTAATCATAATATAATGACTGGTCTAGTTATGTAGTGTAATGGTGTGTATTATTAATTTAAATATCAGTAATGACACTGATCTATATGCAATAATAAAAAAAACAGTGTTTTACAAAATATCCTCCTTCGAAGGAAATACGAACCTCGATGTTAATAAATCTCTAAGTTATTACACATTTTTGGTCGAATGAACCTTTGGTTGTTTGATTTTTTGGTCATATAAACCACTCTGTTAAAGACATGGTTCATATGACCAAAAGTTCATTCAACCAAAATATTTAAGTATAATTTGGTCGAATGAAATTTTGGTTGTTTGATCTTTTGGTCATATGAGCTCTTCCCAGTAAATTCGTTGAACTTGTGCAGTGGCCTTGCGCACTAAATTCTTATATTGATTGAGTGAGTGAGTGAGTGAGTGAGTGAGTGAGTGAGTGAGTGAGTGAGAGAGAGAGAGAGAGAGAGAGAGAGAGAGAGAGAGAGAGAGAGAGAGAGAGAGAGAGAGAGAGAGAGGGTGGAGAGGGGAGGGAGATGGAGGGAGGGAGAGGGAGACGGAGAGGGAGGGAGGGAGAGAGAGGGAGGGAGGGAGATAGAGATGTGTTTACATAGTAGTAAGTCAAGAGGGATTGATGTTTATAGGTATAACTGTCAACATAAGTTTCTCTAATCAGTTAATTATAAGCGCAAGAGCACTTTTATCTGGATTACAGATTTCCTTTACGAATAAGAAATTCCTTGTTTATGGAGATTATGTTATCCATTCGATGTCGGAAATCTTGTGGTTTTATATTAGTTTTTTGTATATACATTACAGAATAGTCTGCGAGCCACAAGAGTAAACACGAATCCTTGCCTAACCTTCCAAGTATGGAAGGCATTTTTATTACATTACCAACGTGCTAAGCACGAGGCATCTTTTGCTCTAGTCACCAGGACTGAACATTAGATTTTACAGTCAACAATAATGTGGACATCACTTTAAGTATTGTTTAACCAAGCCCTTATTACGTTCAAATGACATATCACTTGGTGTTTTGTGTGATATAATCAAGTGTTTCATTTTGGTCTAAAACTATTCAATTGAATTGTAAGATCTCAGTGTATGATGTGAAACTATACAAATATTTATACTAACAACAATACAGTAAAGTCTTGGACATCCAAAAATGTAAATTTATCAACAAAATTTTGTTTAAAAAACAGCAACAAAGTAATGAAACAACAATGTAATGCGTACTAAATGTATTTAGGCCAGATTAAAAATTAACGAGTTATAGTAAACTAGTCAACAGTCATAACATAGTATACCAGGCTATAGAAAATTATATATTGATACCAGAATTGTTTCATCACAAATAATATTAAATATATGTTGTTATTTATACGTAGAATTGTAAAATTTGTGTGTGTTTTTATAATATCCAAATTTAAGTTAATACAGAGGATGACTTTCCTCTATCGAGACCTTGCTAATCAGGATAAAGGCCCATAGTATAAAGATTATAAAATAAATGATTAACTTAACTGATTGTACAGTGCAAAATGTATTGTACTTTTTACAGTAAAATCTTTATAATCTAAACCCTACAAATCCAGTATTTCTCATAATCTGAACATTACTATTCAGTAACACTATTTCTATTGTTCGTTGGGTCCAGACTAATGAACTGTACTCTAGTTCAAACTCCATGTACTCCGGACAGTACCTGATACAATGAAGCGTGAATACATGAGATTATACGAAGCATATCTAGAAAGTAAGTACCGTTTTGTTCTACCACCAACAAAACGCTCCTATTGGCACTCCATGCATACGTGCCAGACTTCTTGGTTCATTGCCTCTTCACTGATGCCATTACGATTGATTTGCGTAGTGTTTCCAGCTTTCCGTATGCATTTAAATTGTTTACCGAACAATTAAATTCAATTAAGTGACTGAAGAAAATTCATGAACCCACCAATTGTGAGATTTGCTGTCATTCGGTTTTTTAATGCAAGAAACGTTGAGCCAGATACTTGCAAATTCACCATCAAAGGATTGTGAAGCTTGTGAAAATTCATCAGGAAGCATTGTCATTGTGAACTAGCTGTTTCTTTTTAACTTCTCTTACCAAATCATCGCTGACAACAGAATGCCCACTCCATGCCCGTCATGAACACTGGTTCAGCCTTTATTAAACTCCCTAACCCACTTTCTCACCATTCCATCAATTACTGTATTTTTAGAGTAAACATCTTGAATTTGACAAGAAATTTAGGCTTGCAAGAAATTCAGTTCCTTGCATTCAAAAACTGAATGATTATGAATCTCACAATCGGCAGGTTAATGAATTGTCTTAAGCTTTCTAAATGTACACAAACAACTGGAAACACTACAAAAACCAACCATAGTATGTGTGTGTGTGTGTGTGTGTGTGTGTGTGTGTGTGTGTGTGTATGTGTGTGTGTGTGTGTGTGTGTGTGTGTGTGTGTGTGTGTGTGTGTGTGTGTGTGTATGTGTGTCTATGTGTGTCTGTCTGTGTGTGTGTCTGTGTGTGTGTGTGTTTGTTTGTGTGTGTGTGTGTTTGTGTGTGTGTGTGTGTCTACCTGCGTGCATGCGTGCGTGCATGTGCACGTTAAAAAAGCAATGAACCAAGAAGACTATCATGAGTGCCGGTAGTAGCGCTGCAGTGGCAGTAGAACAAAAACGGTATTTATTTTATGGACATGCCTCTTACTATAGTCTAATTAATTCTTCGTAAAATGCACTTGTTATACTTACATAACATCTGTACTCAACACTTTAGGTTCATTAAATTGAGCAGCGTGGTGGTAATATCTCATTAAACATGAAGTAAGTTGGAGTTTTGCTTCGATGCTCAGTTCGCCATGGAAACCCAAGTAGCGTGTAATATGTAAGTTAGAAATGTACCTTAACATTTGGTCTTTCTGAAAATAAGCATGGAAAAGCTTTTAGAGAAGTACAGGCCTAAAACAGCCTATACTACTAACTCAGAAAAACATTATATAGTAATAATAACCAATGATTTGTGAAAGTTACACAAATTGGAAATATTACAATATTAATAACGTTTAGAATTGCTAATGTTCAAATGATTTATTGATAATGCAGATGTAAGCTCACTTCAAAAAAAAAAAAAAAAAATGGAAACTGAAATTATTACATATTAATAAAACATTTTACTGAAGTTCTCCATTCAATGAACACTAAGTTAAAAGTTTGTGATTATGCTGAAAATGCACTGCCACAATAAAAGTTACACACTGTGTACATCACTTATGTACAGTTAGCACTACTTGGAGCTGATGTGTGATTCAGTGATAATCATGTTACTTATCACTGATGTTTACACAGTTACTCAAAATTATTTACTCTGCATTCATAACTTTTGAGTAAGAGTATGTGCTTATAATTTGGTGATAATGCATAATTATTATACATCATTTAGCCAATAATTTCATTTTTTTTTTTTTTTTATTACAACTGATAATACATTATCTGGTAATATTTTTCATAACAATAGACTAAGTAATATAGCGTTTGACAATAATAATTAATGGATTATAGCCCTGTGGCTACCTCCAGCAAAATAAATCACAATAAAATATTATAACGATAGATCAACAGGCTTCGTTTTATGTAACCACCTTATTTATTTTGAGTCTTTCAACAATCTGCTAGCTTTGTGGTTGGAATATTGTTGAAGTCGTTGGATATGCTTTGCAACTTCTCTGAAGAAGTCCACTTTCAAGTCCTTGTACAAGTCGTTGTTTCTTATGTACCACGGAGCGTTTACTATGTTTCAGAGTACTTTATTTTGGAATCTTTGAATAATGTCTGAATTAGTCTTAGTACAGCCCCAGAGTTCTATACCACAGGTCCAAACACGCTTATCACTTGGTACAGCCACAGCTTGTTTTGAATGAATAGCTCCGAATTTCTTCCCAGTAACCATTGCATTTCCTGTATTTTAGATTTAGTTCATCCCTTTTTTTCTTGACATGAGCTGTCCACCTCAATTTAGTATCAAGGTTTATTCCGAGGTACTTGGCTGTGTTAGCATAAGGAATTTTCTGTGAATCACTTACTACTGGACTGCCTCAGTGGCTTAGTTGATAGCGTACGGGGCTTTCACCCGAGGACCGGGTTCGATTCCCAGGCAGGGCTTGGCATTTTCATACGCTATAAATCATCCCATTGTCTGCATTAGCCCAAAAATGCACAATAGTTCGGACGTTAAAAAAAAAAAAAAAATACTATTGGTAAAGTATTAATTATTTTATTTGTAAAGTTAATATGAGTTGATTTCTTCTCATTTATCATTATTATCCACCTTTTCATCCAGCAACTCACTGCATTGATAGAGCTTTGTAATTTATTTGTGGCGTCTTCTACAGAATCTCCGACTGCTTTAAGCGGTATCATCCGCAAACGTTGTTAGGCACTGGATATCTCTTGTAAAGATCAGATACAATACCGGTCCCAAAACACTTCCTTGAAGAACCAGCTGCAATTATCTTGATATCAAAATAATTTCATTGCAAAAATGTTTTGTTAATGCATAGAAATTCCAAAATAGACCATTCTGCATTTCTTTAAAAAACGCTATACATTTTACCACTTAAAAGTTTAAAGAAACAAAGTGTTAAAATAATTTAATGACAGAAGTGAAAAGAAAATAGTAAGTTAAGGGATAGATCTGTAGAACTGAGTAATAATCAAATGAGGCAAAAATTAACATAACTTAAAACTTTGTTTTTGGCAACTAATATTTTTTTAATGTTTTGCCATCGCCCATCAAACATGGCACAATAAAAACTGTAACGAATATGTATGTGAGAAACACCTGTAAAAGTAAGGATGGGTGAGAATATAAAATCAGTGAGATTTATGATAAAAGAACATAAGATCTTAATAACATGTTTGCTAACACATCAAATGGATTTTCTTAAGTAGACAAGAAAAACATATTAATTTTTAAGTTCAATATTTGAACACGCTCTATTTTTCCAAAATTATAAGTCTTGGTAAAATGATACGTCAATTTCAGGTTGCATTATAAATTTATATTTTAATTTTTGTAACTCGAAAAATTAAAATAATTTTATAATATCTTTCACCAAAATAACCAACTTATATAGGACAAAATGAATCTGAAAAAAGCAATATGCTTATATTTAGAAAAGCTTAAACATTTTTTTTTAATTTTGATATTCCTTCTATATTTTAATTGCTGTTTCGTTGCACCTTAAAAACTAAGCCTGATCATGAGCACAACACTTTTTGTTAGCTCCCTTCAGCATCAATTACAAGCCAAGAAAAAAAAAATTATATTCCAGACTTTTGATTCATCCTTTACAATATGCTTAGATTTAAGTTAAAATTTTATTTGAAAAAAGTGCGTAGTTTTTTAGGTAAACGGTTTGAAATAAAGCAGATTTTGAATAATGAATTGTTTGGTCATTATAATATCTAAACATTTTCCTCAGTTCTCTTTGCCATTCAGGTGATATGAGGATTAGGATCCTTAAGGATATCTCCATTAGAAAGACAGGCAATAAATCAGGAGACTGGGAACACAAAAGACCATATCCCTTTGAAATCACTTCACAAAAACATTTCCCAAGAAAGTGATGGTATAGGCTGTGAGCTGTAGCACTGTCCTGCTGAAACATTGTGCACAGTAGTTAGAAGTGGTTGATGTTTTATTACTGCAGCAGAAACACTGTGTTTTTTGAAAGCACAGCATGGGAATTTTAAATTTTTTTAAAACGAAATATCTGTAGCTTAAACCTTTTATGTTACAACAAGTATATTGGTAACCTTGTTCAACAAGATCAATGGTAGTTCCATTGCCACAGCAGTGTCCAAGTTTGTGGGAATTGATACTGAAAGTGTTAGTTATCTTTGTGAAAGTTTCATCATGAACAAAGTGTGTTCGAAATTTGTTCCAGAGTGTCACAACTGAACAAAAGGAGTGTCGAAGAAATGATTAGGATTTTGGAAAACATCAAAAGTGATCCTAGCTTCTTAAAAATTTTCATTACTTGTGATGAAACATGGATTTTTATTTATGATCCAGAAATAAAACACCAATCAATATGTTGGAAATTTCCCAACTTGCCATATAGTCGCCTCGGTGGCTTAGTTGATAGTGTACTAGGCTTTCACCCCGAGAACCCGGGTTCGATTCCCGGCGAGGGCTTGGCATTTTCATACACTATAAATCATCCCATCGTCTGCATTAACCCAAGTGTGCACAATAGTCGGATGTTAAACAGCAAAAAAAAAAAACACGGTATTGTTCCAGGTCAAATCAACGCAGTTTAAAACAAAATTTACCTCACCATTTCAAATTTTAATGAAATTTTGCACAGGTGTACTATTCGTATAGACTTTGAAAAATACTAAATTTCATTGAGATATACCAACTAGTTTTTGAATTACAGTTGTGTAAATTTTCAAAAATTTGCCAAAAAACGCAAACGGATATTTTTTTTAATTCCTATAGGCACCCCTAATTGAGCTAGAGATCTGGGTGTCATTTTACAGAATTTTGCATGCCCTTTCCTATGGTAAAGGTGGTATTCACAACCTGAATGCAACAGTCTCTGTTTACTATGTCATGAAAAAATGTTATCATGATTCAACTTTGTGAAATTGCACACAGCATACCTAATATTTGTTAGTGCGGGCAATCATGTATCTAATGTTGAGTATTCATTCATCGAAGTTACTTATGACTTAGGCTGTATAATCATTCCAAATTTATATTTTGTCAGATTATTTTCAACAATACTAATTATTTACAGAATTAATTTAAAAATATGAAAACTGAATTTTTTTTAAATGTTGGGAGATTTTTTTTTATACTAACCTATAATATGTTATATATGCACCACAGAAAAAAGCATGCAAAATTCTGTAAAATGACACACCTACCTCAAATAGGAGAGCCTATAGGAATTTTAAAAAATTCTGTTTGCGTGTTTTGGCAAATTTTAAAAAATTTACACAGCTGTAATTCAAAAACTAGTTGGTATATCCCGATGAAATTTAGTATTTTTCAAAGCCTAAACGAATAGTACACTTGTGCAAAATTTCATTAAAATGTGAAATGGTGAGGTAAATTTTGTTTTAAACTGCGTTGATTTGACCTGGAACAATACCGTGTTTTTTTTTTGCCATGGCAAGTTGGGAAATTTCCAACATATCAATTGGTGTTTTATTTCTGGATCATAAATAAAAAACCATATTTCATCCCAAGTAATGAAATTTTTTAAGAAGCTAGGATCACTTTTGATGTTTTCAAAATCGCAAACATTTCTTCGACACTCCTTCTGTTCAGTTGTGACACTCTGGAACCAATTTCGAACACACTTTGTTCATGATGAAACTTTCACGAAGATAACTAATACTTTCAGTATCAGTTTGTGGCAATGAAACTACCGTTGATCTTGTTGAACAATGTTACCGACATACTTGTTGTAACATAAAAGGTTTAAGCTACAGATATTTCGTTTTAAAAAAAAATTGAAAATCCCATGCTGTGCTTTCAAAAAACTCAGTGTTTCTGCTGCAGTAATAAAACATCAACCACTTTTGACTACTGATATTATGAGCGGACTGCGTAAAGGAGCAAGACAAAACTCGAGTATAAGGTGGAGGATATTACATGACCAGGATGTTATATGACCTTCGGTCTTATGTGGTCATTTGACCACTACAGCAAAATCAGTTTGGGTTTCTCTAGCCACATCTCCTAGGTTTGTAAAAAGAAACTGGCTCATGGTACTGGACACTGAAACACCTTTGCGTCACATTTACATAAAAATCGGTTAGCTATGTTGACGTAAAATTATTTAGACTCTTACTTTCATCTTATGATTTTGCAAACTATGACTATAAGGTTTTGAAAACATTAATTCTTCTTGGTACATTCAAAACTATAAGAAAAACAATGCAGGGTTTACATGGAGATATGAATATGCAAACTAATGCAATACTAATACTGAAAATTTAAAAAAATAACTTACCGAAGTTGGTAGTTGTCCGTCTTCTAACTGAACTAATTTCCAAATATGATCCAAATAATTTGTGACTTCAGTTTCATTCAAAATGTTCAAATACCGCTTTAAATCGCCCAAACAGCACTGCTTTGATCCAAATCGTTGAAAATAATTAATAAGCAAGTCAGAAAGTGATCCTGTACCAAAACAACATCCAGATAAATTAAATACTTATACTCACAAAAATTTAATATAATTTTTAAGGTTTGTCTCAATCCTGACTGTGTCCACGAATATATGTATGTGCAGGACATACATATATCAACCTATGTACGGGCATTCTATGCTCCCTGCAGGTCCTTCTTATGTAACTAAATGTTTGTATGAAGGAAAAGTTGGTAATAAATAAATAATTGTATAAAATGAAATAAAAGCTTTCCCATTAAAAATAAAACCCAAATCTAATTTCACACAATGGCTGATTCATTTTTTTTACTTCTTGGACAAGTTGCCTTGATCTATGCAAAGTGTTTGTTATAATTATGGTAAAAACTCGTTTTTTTTTTTTTTTTTTAACGTCCGACTATTGTGCACACTTGGGATAATGCAGACGATGGGATGATTTATAGCGTATGAAAATGCCAAGCCCTGGCCGGGAATCAAACCCGGGTCCTTGGGATGAAAGCCCAGTATGCTATCAACTAGGCCACCGAGGTGGCTAAAAAAATCTCTTTATTACATATCTCTCTATAGCAGCCAAATGTGTTGGTCCAGTCCCACTTGTATAGTAAAACTACATATTGTAACTTCCTTTCTGAGGTCAACAAAATTCCAAGAATCTATAGCGACATACGGTGTAAGAAACTTCTCCTGCCTTTTTTTCCTTTCTGTTTCCTTACACTAACATCATTTGAAATAACCTAAAATTGTAGCCGACCATTGTACACAAATAACTATTTACATTATTTTTGAGCAAAATAATATTTTGCCTACAGGTGTGTCTGAAACACTGTAATCAGTATTTTGTAATCGTTACTTTTCTGAACCGAAAGTAATTGTTACTAAAAACTAAAAATTTTGATAAGCTACTTGAGTACTTCATTACTACAGTGCAGTGCACAGCAGTTTTTTTTTTTTTTGTTTAACGTCCGACTATTGTGCACACTTGGGCTAATGCAGACGATGGGATGATTTATAGCGTATGAAAATACCAAGCCCTGGCCGGTTTTCGAACCAGGGTCCTCGGGATGAAAGCCCAGTACGCTATCAACTAGGCCACCCAGGCGGTAGTGCACAGCAGTAATAAAGAGTCCAGTCTATCTGAGTTCAATAAATCAGTACAACACAGAAACATGCTTTGCAACAGTACATGTCTGTAGGTCGGAAATGTAAACAACTTATTGATACATCCTCAGTAATATTAAAGATGCAGCAATATTCAACTCTCAACATCATTTCAGCTATAGAATACACTAATGATCAGTATGACATTCTATCTCTGGCGTTGGTAATCATCTAACATATTGTATATTAGTTCTGTATTATTTTTTATTTCGTGTGCTCGCATATTTATTATTTAGTGATTTTAATTTTTCAAGGGAATAAAATCTGAAGTGATTAACAATGATTTTTTTAAATTATTAATATTTCTGATGAGCTTTAAAAACATTGCAGCAACAATGTCACTGATTCGACAACTCCTTGTAAAACTGTGAACAGCACTAAATAAGGTACTTATTTAATAAATATTTGTTAATTACGACTAATTTTTTTTCCGGCGAAAAACCGTTAAGGTTATCATCCGAGTGCAACTAATTTTTACCTAGAAATATAATACTGTAATTATTAACTGTATGAACTTTAATTAAATACATAACTCATATACTGCCCGTATTACAGAACAAACAAAAAATAATCAAGAGTTGAGTATTTTTTGTAGCTGGAATCGTTTAACCCACCTCTAATTTAGACCAATATAATAAATAGGGGAACTGAAAGCAATATGTGAAGGCATCGGTAGGCTACATTACATTTAACATTCACAGACAATTCAATTATCCGCAACAGTGGTAGGAATGAGTATCACGGATAAAGGAAGACAAGAATACAGTCGAGCTGAGCAGTTTTGCAATAATGTAGTCCAATTACTGTATTTCTTAGATGGGTGATGGATCTTGAATTTGTCTGTCTAAAATAACAATTACACTCACAAGACACTGTTAATCTGTTAATGATCCCACAAAAAATAACCTCAAAATTCAGGATCACTGCTTCTTTCCAAGTTCCCAGTTCTGGATCTTTCCACGATATGTTCTATTAGTTTATTTTTAATGGAAATTCGTTGATTGATTATAATAAAATCAAATTATAAATCTGATTTATAAGGTAGATTTTTGACAATATAATGACCAAGTGGAACCCCGGTAAACAAAAGAATAACATACTGTAGTAATGTTTATAAGCATACACAAAGTTAATAATCTCAAAGACACTTATAAACAAAGAAACATTCAATTGGTCAGCAAGGTGTAGAAACTCTCTTATTGCCTTACTGCAATAAAATCAAACTTGTAGATCGAACATAACCATAAAAAAAAACTAAAGGCAGAAAGCCTTATCTAATCAAAAACATAAGGAAAGTATATAATCTGTTGACTGATGACTGTATGCTGACTGTTTGATTGTTGACTAAGAATAGACAACTAGTGCAGACTGGTGCCAGTGTGATTAAATTTTTAAAAGTTTATAGTAGCCCTAATTAGAAGAGTCACCATGTTTTCAAGATCTCACAATAATTTTTAAAATAAAATAAATATCTTTAATAATACTAGATTTTTAAAAGTTTATAGTAGCCCCAGTTAGGAGAGTCATTCTGCCGCCTCGGTGGCCTAGTTGATAGAATACTGGGCTTTCACCCCGAGGACCCAGGTTCGATTCCCGGCCAGGGCTTGGCATTTTCATATGCTATAAATCATTCCATCGTCTGCATTAGCCCAAGTGTGCACAATAGTCGGACATTAAACATAAAAAAAAGTAATGTTTTTAAATATCTTTACTAATACATTTTAAAATAAAATATTTAAAAAAACATAATATATACAATATTATATTATATATTATAATATATTATAAATATTATTCCATCATCTAATATTAGCTGCATTTGAATGAAAATAACGGGGGCATATTAGTACAACTTACTACCCTTAAATGCTGGTAACCCTTCAATGTTTTTTTTATAAATGTAGTATCATGACAATATATACTGTAATGAACATTTTTAAATACAAAATCATTTTTTGAAACTACCTTTTGAGAAAAAAACAATACTGTTTTGGTATTACAAAAATGAAGTTTTTTTTTACTAGACAATAGATAAGTCTCTAACTTGACAAATATAAGAATAAATCCTTTATTTTACCTACTAAAATACAATATAAATTTTTAAACTAACATTAAAACTTCGGAAAGTAATGGAAAAAATGAATTGTAACAAATTTAATACAGTTTTATTTATAAAATTCATTGCTTAGGAATAGCAACCTTTATAAAAGCGACTTGTAAACCCATTACCTAATTCACCAAGTAACCTGGTAGTTTTGTAAAATGTGTCAAATACAACAGCTACAGAGTAACACAGTAATGCAACCACCAAACTTCAATCTAGCAGAATGAGCAATAAACAGTAACTCGTACTTCGAGTGGCATAAGACATCAAACACAATGTTTTGTTATTTGTTATGAATAGTGTGTCATCAGCATCAGACGCTACTACTGCTTGTGAAATCAACGTTTTATGGGTTTTTCTTTTCAATTAGAAGTAGTTCTAAAGCTAAATCCTTCCACTTATAATTTTCTTCTCATAAGGTTCTCTCTTTATTTGTTTCACCCAACTTTGGGGTACACTAAATCAATCACTTTTTAATGTTCTATGCCTTTCTCGTAGCCCAGTATTGCTTCATTCGTTGTGATCTTGCTTTTCTTTCTTTGTCAGAGATTTGGATCGTTCGCTTGGATTTGACTTTGCCTTGGAACCGTTGCTTCTTGTCCTTGGTTACTGTTTTGGCTGTTCTGTCCATGAGCATAGTGTCAGTGATTTGTAGTTCTGTTATGTCTTTCTCTGTTTCTCTAAACCAAAGTGGTTTGGCTCTTTTACTGTGAAAGTAATCAAATATTTTTTTTGTTAGTCTATTTTTGTCCATTCAGAGGATGTGCCCATAAAAATCAATTCTCCTTTTTCTTATTGTGCCTGATAGTGTTTCAGTTTCTTGGTAAAGAGTTTCATTACTGATGTGGAGTAATTGGTTGTTACGGAACTTGGGGGGCCTAAGATTTTTCGTAATATCTTTCTTTGATCTCCAGTCTTTCAAGTGGGCCCTGGGTTGTGAGAGATAATGTTTCAGCTGCATATAAGGCTTCTGGTTTAATTACCGTATGATAATGCCTTATCTTTGTATTCCAGAAGAGGGACTTCTTGTTGTATGTGTCTTTGGTAAATTGGAAGGCTAATTCCACTTTATTTCTCCTAGATTCCATAGATTTTTTCTCTAGGGCATTCCAGCTGATCCAAAAGAATATGGTTTTCATTAAATTTAAAAAATATGAATTTTCAATTTTTAGCCTAATATGAAAACTTATAGTTTACTTCAAGTTATTTCCCAGTATACGAAATTCACAGCCTATTCACGATTTCACAGTTTTCACAGGTGTATGATCACCTTGCTAGTGAATTCAAAAATGGACGACTACTGAACTTACAATAAAGAAAATGGTTGTAATTTACTTTAAATATTAAAAGTGAAATGATAATACAAAATGTTATCTTACCCATATAACTCTCTGCGTTTTCTCCTCTCACTGTCAGTTTAAAAAACAATTCAAGTAATGCTATATATGGACCTCTCAACTGATGCAGGAGCTTGTAGTTTTCTGTTTGAAGACTATTAAGAAATTGTACACAATCTTCTATGGTTCTATCTGGCGCTTCAGTTTCAACAATACTTGAATCTTCCTCTTTTTCAGCTTCATCTCTCAAGTGAAATACTGTATCCAAATAGTATAAATACAGGCTCCAATTGTCCATACTACAACAGTAAAATATATACACTTCAGTAGTTCCTAAGAATTATTCTAATTCGGAGTAAAGAGATTTTTAATAAAGGTACAACTTCACCACTATAATCTACTACTTTCAATTTCGATTCCCAGCCAGGGCTTGGCATTTTCATATGCTATAAATCAACCCATCGTCTATATTAGCCCAAGTGTGCGCAATAGTCGGACGTTACACAAAAAAAAAAAAATATATTCTTAAAAAGTACTGAAAATATTTGATTTTCAACAAACAAAAAACGTATTTTGTTATTGAAAATTAGTATTTGACTTAACTCACATATCATTAATTTAAATAATAAGATTACAAAAATCTACTCAAAAACCCCCCAACTGAAAAAAATATTATAGTAATGATCCAAGTCTAATAGGATCTAATCTTGCAGATTTAATTAATATTTTTAACACTTAGCACTGACCTATAATTTCCATTCTATTACCACAGTGCTGGTAGTTGTTTGTGTGTGTGTGTGTGTGTGTGTGTGTGTGTGTGTGTGTGTGTGTACACTTATATCGTATAAATCATTGGATTTCATTTAATATATCGATGTCATTTTTAATCTAATTTACCATTTTTAAAATTTCACACAAAAATTAATTTAGTGCTTGTTTTGACAAAAAATGATATAATGTTAAAAATACAGTTTATTATTATTTCAGAATAAAAATTAAAATCAAACAGAATGAAGAGGAAATTTTGGTTATGAAGTGTTATTATATATGATAATATTACCATATTTGGTCGAAATCTATTAATTTGTATGATGTACAGTAATTCAAACTATTAATAAACAAATTGTAATATAAAATTGCACAAAAGCATGTAGAGTACTACTGTTCACCGCTGGTAACTGTGCCTCTGAGAGTGGGGGGATATTACCACTGTGTTTACTGAGTCACCATAACAAAGTTCAGCTAGGTGGTGATATATTACTCACTCTGAAAAAGTTACTCTGTCATGTAGAAATCAGAGACTAGTTATACAGTAGTGTTCTGAGATTCAACCTGAAGTTACTCGCAAGTGATTGTGAATTTCTTTTTCTTTTTAAAAAAGTGTGCTTTTTTAACTTTTATTTTATTTTTATTAGTGATATTTAGGTGTGGTTAATTTTGTCTTATATATGTTTCATAATTAAATTATTCATATGTTAAATAATGACTCAAAATATGCGTATTTAATTTTTCTTACATATATTTCATAATTAAATTATTCATATGTTAAATAATGACTCAAAATATGGGTAAGAAAAATAAAGTCGTACACAGTGAAGTCAGAGAATTAATCAATAATATTATTAAAAAATGTGATAATGAAGCAGCATCAAACACATTATCATTTCCTTTAAAACAAGCTGTAAATTATTGCAGAAAGTCTGATAGATTTATTGTTAAAATGCGTCACGAAATAAAAAACACTACAAAAAATTTAGATAAAAAATTGTCTACTCCGGGGAAAAAATTTAAAGCACGTAGTTGAGAAAAAAGTGTAGTGTCAATTAATGATTTCAACAAAAATGCAATACTACATATAATTCAAGACTTTTATATCAAGAAGAAAACTGTGCCATCCATCCCAAAATTGTTACTCGTTGTAAAATAAAGTATACATTTCCCGTGGGGTGAAGGTTCCTTGTTAAGAAAAGTCACTAAAATGGGTTTCGCATGGCATAAAAAAAGTTGTTAGTTGAAAGGCCAAACAATATTTATTTACGTTATAAATATTTAAGTTAAAATGAAAGCCTTTTAACTAAAGGCTAAGGTTAAAATGAAAATATTTTATCTTGATGAGACATGGGTTGACAGTAATTTGATTTTTTAGTAAGAAATGCTGGCAATCAGATGACGTATTTGGGTTTCCGGATGACTCAAGTGCAGCCAACCATTTAATTGTATTACATGCAGGAAGTTCGGAGGAATTTCGTAAGGGTTCAATGCTTCTCTATAAATGAGGGACCACTAGTGGTGATTATCATGGACAAATGAATTAAAGAAATTTTGAAAAATGGTTACATGAAAACTTACTGACAAATATTCCATAATCGTTATAGATAATGCCTTGTATAACTCTTGTGAAAAAGTACCAACGACAAGCTCTGTTAAGGCAGATATAGTAAACTGGTTGGAAAAAAAAGGTGTTCAATGTGATACGACAATGAGAAAGGAACAACTTATTCCTTTGCTAAATATTCATAAACCTAGAGAAAAGAATTATAAATTCGATTTGTTCCTATCTAGCTTAGGCCACGAAGTTGTTAGGATCCCTCCGTACTTGCGCGATCTAAATCCTATCGAGTTAGCTTGGGCCAAAGTCAAAAGATTTATAAAAGACAGTAATTGCAGTGATCTAAGCCTTAACAGTCTATTTCAACTTACTAAATGTGGAATCGCTACAGTGACACGAAGTGATTGGGAAGGTTATTAACCATGTCAACAAAACAGAAGAAGAATATTGGGTAAAAGATATAATTGTATCGGATATGGTGAATACGATAAATCTTCTACCAATTCCAAGGTGGATCAAGATGAGACCGATAGTGATGACATTCTAGCCACAGAACTTCCATAAGGTAAAAAAATTAAGTAAATTATTGTCAAATTACAGTCTTACAAATTAATTACATAAATTAGATATTAAATAGTCCCCTATTCAAAATTTCATGTTCCTATATTGACTGGTATACTTGCTATCAGATAAAAACTAATGTTTTTAGATACAGTAGTAGTAATTCTTACAAATTTAAAGGTCTGCGCATCAACATCAAATTTCTTTACAAAGGCACAGTTACCAGCAATGGACAATAATTATGTACTCAAAATAGTCGAAATTGATGGTTAAACCATAAAAACACAATAGGTATTTTGTGTTTTAGATTTTTGTACAGTAATTTCAGTTGAGATACATTGTTTTAGTACAATCATGTGAGTATTTTAGTACAATCATTATTTTAGTATTATACATATGAGTTCCCTTATTACACTTATGAGTATAACATACATTGAACAATTGTTTAGTAAAATCTTGTATGTTGTTAGTATGGTTTGATTATGCCTCAAAAAACATAACTCCCTTTAAGCAAGTAAGGCTGATCTTTATCGTATGCAGGGTTTCAAACTTATATTTAGGTGAGTGCACTGCTCGTACAAACTTAATTTTATGTGAGTTGCCAACTCGCACAATAGACATTAATGAATGAATTAAGTTTCAGCATACATACTCATTGCACAGCAGCTTCTTTATAGCTATATTTGCTTCTTTCCATTTTTTCATCGACACTAGAAGTTCAACACTTTTTGTTGGAACAACAATATATGATTGCAACTTTTCGCCCAGTGGTCCATTCAAAACTGCTAATGCTTCACTCAATTTGTCCTACAAATTATATAATCGGAAACAGAAAGAATAGTTTGTAATTAATAATAACTATTAAATATTATGTCTAGTTTTTGCAAATTAATTAATGTAATTTTGAATCAGAACTACTGTCATGATACATAAAATAAATGATTAGGATTATGACCTATTCTTCCCGTCAGTGGTCTATCGACTCACCTCATAAAGGCTACCGCGGTTTCGAAACTCTATAGTTTCATCTTCAGGCCATACAAAATGTTAAATCCCTCTGTCGAGGTCGTCACAAAGTCAAACAAAACATTAAAACATACATCACAAACACTAAGCACAATTACACATTTAAAATATTCATCATGAAATTCGGCTTAGCCAAGCTACACACGTGACTCGTACGTCATTACATTCCGGACTGCGGAGTCTCCATCATTAGTAGCGTGCCCGTCGTTGTTATCAGTTATGGTTACAAGTAAGAAAAACCAACAGACGCACTGTAACTGATAATAATGATGGACACGCTACTAATGATGGAGACTCCGCAGTCCAGAATGTAACGACGTACGAGTCGCGTGTGTAGCTTGGCCAAGCTGAATTTCATGATGAATATTTTAAATGTATAATTGTGCTTAGTGTTTGTGATGTATGTTTTAATGTCTTGTTTGACTTTGTGACGACCTCGACAGAGGAATTTAACATTTTGTATGGTCTGAAGATGAAACTATAGAGTTTCAAAACCACAGTAGCCTTTATGAGATGAGTTGATAGACCACTGACTGGAAGAATAGGTCATAATCCTAATCATTTGAATATGTGGTCCGGTAGCTATGTTACAATAATGAAAATAAAATAAATATATATGGTTATTTTACAAACATATGGAATATATTTTTTCTGTGTTAAAAATGAGATACTTTTGTATTTCTTACTGCAAAAAAAAATGAAAATAAATTTAGGCTACTCTGCATCCATAAAATATCAAATTTAAAAATACAATTTTTTATGGATACAGTGTATGAAAGTATGTTGTTATTAATCAGCTAGGTTCTAGACAACATATATTTATCTTGATGTTAATCTTGGAGTTCAAGATTCAATAATAGAAGCTCAGGGGTTTTAGTATAGTAGATTGGTGCCCTCAATAGGTTTTACCAGGCTGCTGACAACATAATTCTACTAGAGGTCCTCAGGGTCCTGAAAGCCAAATACCCTTGCCTCCTGCTGGCAAGTCTCACAATCATAGATTATATGGCCTTCAGTTTCATCTTACTTCCTGCGTAACCCTTCAAGAAACCATGTACATAAGGTGTCTCCAAGGTGTATTTCTATCCCGAGCACATCCTCAGACCATAGTGCTCAATAATGAGACCCATGGTTTTCCTGAATTTGCCATTTGCCCAGGATCCTGGCTCACAACCTTTTAAGGATTGTGTTGTGATCCTTGGGAGGTTTTTTAATTTTACGTTTAATTAAAAGCACTTTGGTTTTAATAGTACACCTCCTCTCTTTCAGTTTACATAATTTGCACACATGATGAACATTTGTAATCTACAATCCGATCTGAGATAGGCCACTGCCTTACTGATTTGAAATTTCCCTACAGCCTCCTGCAATTCACTGCTTGTAGGTTCCATAGAGTTAGACAGTACCAGCTTCCTCCCCTCCACGGTATTTTTCACTCCCCAAGTTCACTCTTTCCAGTGCCCCAAGGCATTCTGGGCTTTGAATGTATGTTTCCAGTCAACCAAATCCCACAAGTAGCTAGGAAAATAAAATGTCCACTCATACAAAGCCTTGCAAGCATAAGTAGAGCTAGGTTAAATATGGTAGACACCTAGTATCCAGAATCTGTACGGATGATCCCTTAGCCGCGCAACCTTCAGCATATGCATTTCCAGCTTTGCTTGGGATGAAAACCCAAGAGCACAGATGAAGAAAGCTTAGATCCAGCTCAGGCACCTCGACGTTACCATACTCTGATTCACAATGTATGAGCCCCTGAGGTAATGTATTAATTAACTGATACACGTTTTGATATACATTAGTGAATTAGAAATATGTATTAGTTACATATTGAAAACCACAGATATGACTAGTATATTGCCTAAAATCACTTGCCTGCATTTCTAAAATCATTACATACAACTGGACCTCTTGCTCTGCCTCTATTTTGCCTTCTTGTACAAACCGCTCCACCATTCTTTCTGCCAAAGGGAGTACTACAGTTTTTGCTAAATCTGGTTCAGCTTTATGGGCCTACAAATCAAAACACAGTACTATCAAAATAACTAAACTTTAAAAGAAATGTTTATATTTAAATAACGTGAATTTATTTCTTAATTTTTAAAATCAAATTCACTAGATCTCAACGGTTGATGTTGACACTGAAGACATTGGTAACTCTGTTGCATCTCTGAACTGCGCAATACAAGGTCAGTATAAATAGTAAGTTTGAGATTTGCAGTTACTACAGTACTCTTTACCATTTCCATAAACGCTGATCCCTCATCCTCCGTAGTCTAACTGGCATAAAATAGGACATTAAAAAAAAAAAGGACAAATCCACCTGGAAAAATATTCTGAAATTAATCATAATGCAAACAAAATTAAAGCGACAATGCGTGTGTAATCACTCACCTACATCTCCTTGAGTTACACAACCCTCTTTACAATCACACAAGAGCATTAAGTAATATGCCAATCACACGAGTTTATAAAAGACTTTATAACATATTAATTTTAGCACTTGATATAGCTACCAGTTAAATAATACCTAAAACATAAAAACAAGGAACTGTCGGAAATGCAAGTCTCCTAATTTAAAAAGGTTAGTTTATGAAAAATAGCGAAAAAGATTTTAGACGAAATTAACGAATGGATGTTAATTAGTAGATTGAAATAACTTATCCCACCAGTAATTACCCATCATTGCCCATCATCTTCACTGTAATGTCAAGTACTGATGACTAAAGACAGTGATCTGATTTCTTGTACATTTCAAGGCTAGAAGTCCAAATATATACAGAGATAGATAGACAGATAGCGAATTAATATTAGAAATAAATAATTTGGTTCATCATTGATTTAACTTTAAAAAATTTTTTTTGTTCAGTCTGTTTGATCGATAGATAAATAGATAACCTGTCTAAAAAGTATCTGACCTTTGGCCAGAAAAATTATATTAGGTACATGATAGGATTGGGATCATAATCTCCTTCAAAGTAGGCCCCTTGTGTCTCCACACACTTAGGCAATCAATTCAAAAAGGCAATCACTTCCAAAAATAATGGATTTTTATGGTGACATCCTTATTTTTTCAAGTTCATTCATTGAAGACATTTTAAACGGAAATGGTGTGAAGTTAGAGATGATGATGATGATGAGGAGGAGGAGGAGGAAGAAGAAGAAGAGGAGGATGAAGAGGAGGAGGAGGAAGAAGAAGAATAGGAAGAGGAAGAGGAGGAGGAGAAAGAAGAGGAGAAGGAAGAGGAAGAGGAGGAGGAGGAGGAGGAAGAGGAACAAGAAGAGGAGGAGGAGGAAGAGGAGGAGGAGGAAGAGGAGGAGGAGGAGGAAGAGGAGGAGGAGGAGGAAGAGGAGGAGGAGGAAGAAGAAGAGGAGGAGGAGGAGGAGGAAAAGGAAGAGGAAGAGGAGCAAGAGGATTAGGAGCAGGATGAGAAAGAGGAGGAACAAAAGGAAATTGTGGGAAATGTTGGCAGTACATAAGTGAGGACATTAAAATACTGGAAGTTATTTTAACCTTTAATTAATAAAAAACCTAACCTAAAATTAGATTTCTAAAAATAAAATAAAAAGCATCTGGTATAAGTACACATAATTGTGGTACACAGCTGTCTCACTGACATGATAGAAACGAATTTTCTGAAGTACTTTTTCTTTACCCTTAATCTTTTTGAAATTTTAGTTTCATCATTATAATTATCACTAAAATCTGTATTTATTAATATTTTTAACTTTCAAATTACGCTGAAGGTACAAAAACGAACCCTGACCGATATCAATTTTTTTCAATTTCAACTGATTTTGAAATTCAAAATGCTAATTTATGCAGTTTGTAACACTGATTACGATGGTGAAATCAGATTTTCAAAAACATTAAAAAACAAAACAAAAAAATTAATCTGAAATGACTGCTATTCTGAAACTTTTGAACATAATCTCTGGTTAATGAACCTGTCCAAGCTATTACAATAATCAATTTTTGTGCCAAAAAATTGTAAACGTGAGAATAACCAAACCCAGACATGCGTGCACGTGTGACTGAAACAATAAAAAAATTAGCATTTTTAGAAATGTTATGCAAAATTTTCATTGCAATACAAAGTATAATTTTACATAAAACTTATTCTAAATCTAATTACGGCTGTAGCAATGAGCCAAACATATTCGAACAGCTATTCAAACAAACAAGAATTAACACAATGGCCTGTACGTGACCTTTGCATTGTGCAGAAAAAAACAACAGTGGACATGATTTTAACTGATTATTGACTTAAAAAATACTTGAATAATATATATGAAGAATGTAAAAATTTCATACAATTTAATTTTATTTCTGAAAGAGCAGATACAGTAGAATACAACACAAGATTAAAATATTTTGAAAACCACCACCAACCATTTAAAAGATATAGCAAAATAATTTTAATAAAATATAAAAAATTTAAAAAAGTCTAAATAAAATTGTGATTATATTAGATAAACATGGTGCAATTGTGAAAAGATATAAATTAAAATAAATTTTTAAGCAATTGTTAAATATAAACATACAGATAACAACTGGAGTTTGAAAACAATAAATCAAAAACTCCAAAAATAAACAATAAAATTATCTGAAGTTCATACCATTGGTTGGTAAACTGTTGTAAACAAATAGTAGTTAAAAGGATAGGCTGGGAAGATAACTATTCATATTGGGGTTAATAATATTTACACAAAGGCAGGCCTGTTAAAGAAAGGTGAAGCATACAAATAGACTAGTTTAAAACTAAGAGTTTTATATAAATTAAAACTAGATTAAATAAATTAAAATAAAGAAGTTTAACATCAGTTGTACCAGGATGCTTTTAATAGAAATTAATTATTGCAAAGAGTATTAAAATTGTATGAAATAACGGTTCTAATAAATTAAAAGAAATTAAATTTATATTTTAAAATTTAGAAAGAAATTACAGCGTTATAGGAGTAAATCATAGTTTGTATAGGTAGCGTATGTGTAACAACTGAATACAATGAATACTGGAAATTTCACATGTTATCTTGAAATAGTTTATAATGAAAAACCAGAATACAAGTAGGGTATTAGTCATTATTAATTAAATAAATTAAATTAAAATAAATAAAGAAAGGGACACCGTTAGGTAAATTAAAGCATATAACAAAATGGCATACCAATCAGAAAGAGGAGAATCACCTGAATTGTACAAATTTTTTGTACATATGTACAACGCCTTATTTTAAGGCAAAAAGCACATTTGGGGTATTATCGCCTCCCTAAATGTAAGTGTGAGTGTAAGTTCTATTTTAAACACATGTAAAAAAATTAAGTATAAGTAATAAATTAATTTTATACAATAAAGTTCTTAAGCCAGTGTGGAACTGGACTGCCAAATTTTGGGATATGCTCAGAGAAGTAATACATAAAAAATTAAAATTATTCATTTTTTTTATTTATTATTTTAAGGCGAAAAGCACATTTAGGTTATTATCACCTCACTAAATGTAAGTGTCAGTGTAAAGTGTTAAAAGTGTTGTAAGTGTGTCTGTTACACTCAGGTACTGCCAGGGACATCTAAATCCTCTCAATAGGTGCAGCTAGTCTGCACTCCCCTTTTTCAAAACAAAATACTTCGGATAATAGTAAATGTATAACATACACAATGAAAATATTCGCAGACCTTAAAAGAAAAGACTAGCTTCACCGCAGGGGGTGCAGACTAGCTGCACCTATTGAGAATATTTAGGCGTTCCTCGCGGTACCCGAGTCTAACTAACATACACTCACAACACTACAGTCACGATTTTAACACTTTACACTCACACTTACATTTAGGGAGGTGATAATAGCCTTAATGTGCTTTTCGCCTTAAAATAACAAAAAAAGTGAAAACAATTGTTGATAAAATCAAGGTAATACAAACAAAGCATGAAAAATGACTCCAAAATCATACAAATGCTGATGTTCAGCAGATGCTAGCACAGAGAAATTCAGAATGAAGACTAAACCTTTCAACTTAGTGCAGTGATAGCTAACCAAGCTGATAATCAAGAGCCATTCAGTAGCATGAATAGCTGACACACAGCGACCTATTTTAAGTTAAAAAGTAGGTATACTTGTATTTAGTTGAAGTGAATAAAATTTTTTAAAAAACTTATCAAGTAAAATAAAACATAACCTTAACATTATATTAACCTACTCAAATATCAATTCCATATTTACGAGGGTGGTCTGATAAGTTTCCGACATCAACATGAAGATAGCAGCACTCGTCGGTGGCAGCACTCAAATTTCGTTGTTCATCTGTTGACAGTTACTCACCAAAAACTGCAACTACCGACGAAAACATCGCCAAAGTTCACAAAATAGTGCTAGATGACCGCCAAATTAAAGTGAGAGAGATAGCAGACATTATGAACATGTCAAAAGAACGTGTTTGTCACATGTTAAATCAACATTTAGACATGAGAAAGCTGAACGCGCTTTGGGTGCCCCATTTGCTCATGTTAGACCAAAAACGTGTTCGAATGAACATTTCCAATGTTCTGTTGGCGCAGTTTAGGCGCAATAAATCCCAGTTTTGGCGCTGATTAATTACTGTAGATGAAACTTGGATACACAATTATATGCCCGAAACAAAAATACAGTCCAAACAGTGGACTGCAAAGGGGAACAGCTCCAAAAAAGCAAAACTGTTTTTTCGGCTGGGAAAGTGATGGCGACTGTTTTTTGGGATAGTCATGGAGTTATTTTAATCGACTATCTTCAAAAAGGAAAAACCATTACAGGAGCATACTACACATCATTACTTGACAAGCTGAAGTCAGAACTTGCAGAAAAACGGCCACATTTGCAGAAAAAGAAAATCCTGTTTCACCAAGACAACGCACCGTCTCACACCTCAGTAGCTGCCATGGCGAAAATTCATGAATTACGGTTTGAACTGCTTGACCATGCGTCTTACTCACCAGATCTAGCCACAAGCGTTTCTTTTTGTTCCCTCATCTAAAAATTGCGCTCAGAGGACAGAGATTTTCGTCAAATGAAGAGGCAATCACCTTCGTGAACAATTATTTTGCAGAGAAAAGTGCCAAGTACTATTTGGATGGGTTACAGAGATGGGAGCATCGCTGGGAGAAGTGTGTAGAGGTACAAGGAGACTATGTTGAAAAATAAAAAAAAATTCTAAAAAAATGTCTTGTATCTTTGTTAGGTCGGAAACTTTTCAGACCACTCTTGTAAATGTAGAATAAATATGTCCTTATTTGAGAACAGAATAAACATAAATGGTGAAGGTGCAAAGTGTTGTTGAGTTTCTTGCTTATCTGTACAATTTGCTTTGTAAGTACAGAGTTATCCAATATTTGTTATTAGCTTTCCATAAACCAACAATTAGTCAAGTGAATTTGTTATACACAGATGCAGAGCAATAGCCATTACTTTACAACGCACTGCCAAGTTCAATAAAGACAAAGTGCAGAAGTACAATATAACGGTTATCTGAGCAGACTGCTATAGAAGTCAGCGTTTACAATAGAGACGTATGGAAAACATTTTAATTTGTTACATAGGACAAAATAATTGAGTATTCACTATTAATATGTCAAGGATGAAGAATAAGAAAATTCACAGAATAGAAGTTGCACATTACTTTAACTAAATTTATACAAATGTAATTATGTCACATATATACACACAAGACAAATCAATACTGTACATTTTTTTTTTTAATTAGGATTATGACCTATTCTTCCCGTCAGGGGACTATCCACTCACCTCGTAAAGGCTACCACAATTTCGAAACTCTATCGTTTCATCTTCAGGCATTATACAAAATGTTAAATCCCTCTGTCGAGGTCGCCACAAAGTCAAACAAAACATACATCACAAACACTGAGCACAATTACACGATTAAAAAGGATAAGTTATTTGAATAAGTAACATAAACCAACAGACGCACCGTAACTGATAACAATGGCTACTAATGATGGAGACTCCGTAGTCCGGAATGTAACAACGTACGAGTCGCATGTGTAGCTTGGCCAAGCCGAATTTCATTGTGAATATTTTAATCGTGTAATTGTGCTCAGTGTTTGTGATGTATGTTTTAATGTTTTGTTTGAGTTTGTGACGACCTCAACAGAGGGATTTAACATTTTGTATAACGGCCTGAAGATGAAACCACAGACTTTTGAAACCGCAGTAGCCTTTACGAGGTGAGTGGATAGACCACTGACAAGAAGAATAGGTCATAATCTTAATTAAATATGTGGTCTGGTATCTATGTTACAATAATAATTTTTTTTAGTTCATACTGAAGCATTTTAAGATCAATAGTGAAAGTTTGTCTTTTACTTCCACTACCACAAGCACTTCTTTTAATCAATATTCACTAAAAAAAATTTGAATGGAAACAGAATTTAAACAACAATTTGAAACTCGCACAAAAAGACACTTAATGTTTTGTAAAATTTAAAAATCAACGGTATGTAACACGATAATATTATTTTTAAATTTTTTAACGGGCTAACAAATTAAACACAGTAAAAGAGTTGATGGCACCCAAGTAAAATTAGGTAAGATGAAAGAAAAGCGAATAGAAGTGGGCATTCTGAGAACAGATAACTAAGAAATATCGTGTTAGTTATTGCCCTACAAAAAACAAAAAAAACATCCATCAATCAAAGTCTTCTTTATGTTAACTCAACACAATGTTTATTTCTGTAGCACAGCACAATTATATTTAATAATTTATATCATTAAATATAAAATCTTCTCTATATTTACACGTGCTTAGAAATAATTTAACAAAATGAAAACACTCGTATAATATGTTCAGCCTTTTATTCAAAACCAAAACTGTTATGTGGGTAATTTTTCATTCCGTGAATTAGACCGTTGTCTGATATGAATTAACGGTCTAATTCCAGGTAAGCCATTGTAAGCCAGGTAAGCCATGGTAGCACTATAATTTTATGGAAAAATCTTACTTTTCTATTTAGGCAACAAAATTATTAGATCTTGTTACAATTTAGTATACAGCTTTAAAACTTTAAAGTAAAACATGGAGCTTGTTAACGTGTATGCAATATTAAGTTTACAATGCATATATTACTACTTTACAAGTCATCAATTAAAGAGCATCGTTTATATAATTGTCAATTATGGCTTGTATAAGAAATAATCTAATTTGTTCACATAAACATTAAAAAGACAAATTTAAAAGCATGTAAACAATTTTAAACACATGACGCTTCTAAGCATTTGAAGATTTTAAGCAAGTGAAAAATTTTAAACATGTGAAGCACGTGAAGCTTTTAAGCATGAGAACAATTTCAAACATATGAAGCACTTAAAGTTTTTAAACATGTGAAGCTATTTTTTATAACTACTAAATATGGCAGAATAAAACTACCCTCAACCCCTCAACGCTCACAAAAACTTATTATCTAATCCTTCTCAGAATTGTACAGGAGTAATGCAAATGTAGTAGTGGTTTATAAAAATGTTTACAGTTTAGCACATTAAAAATGAAAATGTTACTGCTGATACGCGAAATGTGTGTGGTTTGTGTATGTGTATGTGTATGTGTATGTGTATGTGTATGTGTATGTGTCTGTGTCTGTGTGTGTGTGTGTGTGTGTGTGTGTGTGTGTGTGTGTGTGTGTGTGTGTGTGTGTGTGTGTGTGTGTGTGTGTGTGTGTGTGTGTAAATTTTAAAGACCCTTTAAAAGTGATTCAGAATTGGTGCTCATTTCACAGTCGTGGGTCTGGGTCTGGGTCTTACAATGACTGCCATTACAAAAGCACATTTATTCAATGGAAATTCATTAAAAGCTACAAATATGTTAATAGAAGTATAAAAACAATGACTGCCATTACAAAAGCACATTTATTCAATGGAAATTCATTAAAAGCTACAAATATGTTAATAGAAGTATAAAAACAATGACTGCCATTACAAAAGCACATTTATTCAATGGAAATTCATTAAAAGCTACAAATATGTTAATAGAAGTATAAAAACAATGACTGCCATTACAAAAGCACATTTATTCAATGGAAATTCATTAAAAGCTACAAATATGTTAATAGAAGTATAAAAACAATGACTGCCATTACAAAAGCACATTTATTCAATGGAAATTCATTAAAAGCTACAAATATGTTAATAGAAGTATAAAAACAATGACTGCCATTACAAAAGCACATTTATTCAATAAAAATTCATTAAAAGCTACAAATATGTTAATAGAAGTATAAAAACAATGCCTGCCATTACAAAAGCACATTTATTCAATAAAAATTCATTAAAAGCTACAAATATGTTGTTAGAAGTACGAAATAAAGTGCTAGAAAAATGGAACGTAAATTTTTAATAATACTTTTTACAATTACATTGCACATAATCTTAGTATAAACTACAGAAAAAAATTCATTGCCGAAGGCCGGAACAACCTTAGTAAAATTCATTATCCAGTGAATTAAGCTGTTATTTTTTTTTACCAAAAGAAAAATTATATTTAAACACAAAAAGTTCAATCGACAATAAATAGTTGCTACTACTACTAAGATAATCTTAAGACTATACAAAGATACAAAGCTTTTTAGGCTTTCACTAAATATTTCTTAGATTATACAAGGTTAGAGAAACTTTATTATCAATCTTTGTTCCCTAAAATACGATTCTTCCTAGAATTTTCATAACAATTTTTTTAAATGTAAAAGATTATTAACATTTTTTTACGTTATCAAAAATCATAATGAACAAAGAATTGAGAATTTATTACAAACAATCTGTAATCAATAAACAATTGGAAATTTGTTATCAAATCAAACCTATTATATTATTATCTAGTTTAAGGTTTGAAACAATATGCTCACCTGCATCACTATACTCATGACAGCCCAAAAATAATACGGATTTTTTGGTTTCAGTTTGTACAACGCCATAGCAGTTAACTGTTGTTTTTTATACTCTCCGATACGTACATAGGACATAAATAAATGAGTCAATAGTTCCTCATTATTAGGATCAACCTTTGATGCTGCTGCATACAAATTACAAATGACTTCCGCTGTAAATAAAAAAATGAATATAAAAAAACATAACAAATCAAGGTAATGAATATTTTAATTTATTATTATAGTAGCCACCAGTTACAGTGACCAAGCGGCGATTGTATTACGCAGCAGATCAGGAAATATAACAAACGCTGGCATGGGCTACCGTCACATTCCATAAAACATAAATATGCCTATAGGCTTCACTTATAAAATATGTTAGATGCTTTTTGAAGTTCTTTCTATACAATAAGTACTTTTTTTTACTGTACTACCAGTGAAATTTGTGAAAAAAATGTGAATACAATATAACTATGTATTCACATTTTACATAAAAATACAGTAGATAAAAGCTAGGCTAGCCACCTCGGTGGCCTAGTGGATAGCGTACTAGGCTTTCACCCCAAGGACCCGGGTTCGATTCCCGGCCAGGGCTTGGCATTTTCATAAGCTATAAATCATCCCATCGTCTGCATTAGCCCAAGTGTGCACAATAGTCGGACGTTAAACACCAAAAAAATAAATAAAAGCTAGGCTACAAATAATGTTATTAACATTTACCAACAAACATCAGCAATAAATGGTCAGAGTGGATATTTGTAAATAAAAATTAAATAATGTAACATTGCAGTTATTTAAATTTAATTTGATTTTTTTAATGTTAATTTTCTATTCTAAACCATTCTGTGAAAAAATTAAGACGTGTGCTGCTCTATATGAATCTACGAATCGGCTACTCATGAATCAATAGTCTTATCGACTCAATAAGAAAAGAAATGTATGTTGCAAAGCAAGGAAAAAAAATGTGATAAGCCTATTTTATGTTAGAATTACCGTATTTATCTCATAACAGAGAGTTGCGGACATTCTCGGATAATGTGTACACAATTACCAATCAGTAATAACGTAGCTGTAATACAGGAAGATAATTAATTGCTAGCCTAAGGATTGTGCTTATGTTTGGTGAAAGGTATCGCCACTCTATTAATCACTGAGCTAAATAACCCTACTCCTGTCCTAACTCCTGTCCTAAATAACCCTACTTATTTTATACGCTTTGCTTTGCTCACATTTGCATAATCAATATGAAAGTTTTACCTTGTATGCCTGCTTCACAAAAACGCAGTCAGTCACTCGAATTCTATTTTAACATAATTGTGCAAAAAATCCTTTCAATGTATAAAAGCCACATTTAGATAAAATACCTAACATTTTCAATTTAGTAAGCGGCCACACTTATCATAAGAACTGGTAAAAAAGTGATGTTAATTTATAAGATCTATTCTTCATGATTTCATCTCTATAAGCAGCTGATCGAATTAACCAGTGAATGCTATAACCGGCGACTATAATGTCACTTTCTGGAAAACTGCAAATACTATTTGAAAAAATTTATAACCATTAAATAGAACAGCATTTCCAGAGAAACATACAACAAATGAGAAAAGATTTACAAACAAAAACTCAGACACAGTAGGGGGCCTAATTACATTAAGTCCGAAGAGAGAATTATAATAAGTTAATGTCAATATAAAATTCATAAATCAGTTTTTATATCACGTATGTTTTGGAAGTATTCTTGATTTTAGCAAAAATACTAATGAAAAATATGATTCCACTTACGTTTGTTGATTTCTCGATAACAAATAGTCATTGCTTGTAAGGTTGGATCATCTCGTGGAACCTCCATACGAACTGATTCTAAAATTTCTTCACTTTCAATTTCTTTTCCAAGACGCAGTAAGGCCAACGCTTTCAAAACCTGTCCAAAAATCATTATAAATTGTAGAATTAAACACAAATTAAACTGAAATATTTAAACCGATTTGTCTATATTTGAAGAGTACCTACATAACCTATATAAAAACACTTGTCCTAAGCTACTCCATTTTCTCTATTTGTTATAATTTTTAAAAATGTGTCATTCCAGTAAGCTAATACATACATACATACATATATACATACATAAATATATATATATATATATATATATATATATATATATATATATATATATATATATAATAGGCAACAGGGTTAGTTAAAATGTGTTGAGATACTCTAATAACTTTTTGATGTATTAATGGAAAAATCAAAACTCATGAAATGTTTATAAACCATAAAGATGTAAACAACGCAAACTGTTTGTGGTCTTTATATCAATTTTTCATTTACAATCCACAATGCTTGTAAGAGGAAAAAGCCAAAACTCATGGCAGAATTATCTTCAATCTGCAAGTGAACTTTGATCAGCCTAAACAAATTTGAATATTGAAATCATAACAGTGGTTAAATAATTTTGTTATTTCTTCAGTTCTTAGCTAATATTGATTATCAATATTCAACTGAATATCAATATTTAATAATATTTTGTTTATTACGTATAATGAAATTAAATGAACAAGACCGTATTACAGTACTAACAATGCATGGCTATAGTGATCGAATTTGATCCAATAAAATGAGAACTTTATATTTCATGACTTATTTCTTTATCAAAACCCAATATCTTGATTAACCATTAAACAAAGACTAGAGTTAATGCTATACGTTTTCCCCTTACTCTAAAAGCCAATCCCCCATTCTCATTAGTTTAACTGACATTAAGTATGGACATTAAACAACACCAAAAAATATATGAGGTATGGCAATTAAATAACCCAACTGCTGCTACAGTCACACAGTGAGCACGTCGCAGCAAGTTTGAACATGCCTGTGCTTGTTGACACCACTCTCAGCTCGATGGTCATGGTTGTATATCGCTCAGTCTCACTGTATCAATCACCTGTTCCAAGTCCTTGTCCCAGATTCTTATCGAAAAAATTAAAAGTGTTCATATAGTTAACTAGTTAATCTCAAGTTTTTTGAGAAACTAGGAAAAAATCCTACAGAAGCCCATGAAATGTTAAGGAAAGTGTATGGTAGTGAATTTTTATCTTGCAATCAGACTAATGAAGATGAGGATGTAACACAACATGAAAAAGCTAACTATCACTTGCACATAATGAATAATGAACAACTCCATTGTCGGTCGGCACAAATGGTGAATATTCTTGAGCACATAAATAACAAAATCATAAAAACTGATTTTTTTCATTTTATGTGGGTGATCCTGATGGCCAAATGAGGATAATAAGTTTGAAGGTGTGGTCAACATGGTGGGGAAAAGCAGAGTCAGCTTGAAAATCGAACAAGACAGAGTCAAAGCTGTTCGGCAACAAGCAGAGCTCAGCGGCTTCACTTCACTCAGCTTCGTTATGCTTTCAGTGGCCGTACTAATATTAAAAACAATAGGTTAGATTTTGAATACATAGTCCGCTACACTCAGTGCAACTTCACTAGTGTTTTGTGGATGCCCACTCTTAAGGTAAACTCTCCCTTATCCATGCAGCCATTAGCATACACTGTTCCTCCTTGGCTTGAGGTAACCCAACATGTTTTTTGGTAGAATTTTAGTGCTCTCTGAGGTCATAGAAAAGCTATAAATGTTGAATAAATTCTGTAAGAAATAAAGCAAGAAGGTAATAATGTTTGCATTTATTTATTTTTTTATGATTAGCATTTGAAGAAAATTCTGCAATTTCATTGTTAACACAAATCAATTGTTCTTAAAAGAAAGAAATTTTCGATTTCAAAAAATATGCCTTGGGTGATTTTTTTTTAATATCATATTTCCATTTGAAAAATGCTTTATATTGGTTTTCGCAATTCTTCATATTAACTCAATGTGACAAAAGAAATTGCTTCTACAAGAGAATTACTAAATAACAGCAGTTGCCTCGGTGGCCTAGTTGACAGAGTACTGGGCTTTCACCCCGAGGACCCAGATTCGATTCTCAGCCAGGGCTTGGCATTTTCATACGCTATAAATCACCCCATCGTCTGCATTAGCCCAAGTGTGCACAATAGTCGGACGTTAAAACACAAAAAAAAAAAAAAAACTAAATAACAGCCAACAGTAGTGGACAGATATTCCTTTCGCTGTAAAGTGATCATCAATCATATTATTTAAAATTCTACTACAATAGGCAAACTCAAAACAGTTGTTGAAATTGATGAAGCCAAATTTGACAAATGGTACTACAACAGAAGATGTGTTGAGAACTAGAGGGTGCTTAGGAGCATACAACAAGAATCTGGTAATCGTTTTTTATTTTTAAATGCCCTGATTCTGAAATATTTTGAAAATTATTAAAGAATGGATTCTATAAAGAATGACAATTATTAGTGTGATTGTCGGGAAACCAACAGATCAATTAATCCTTATTAGTAATTGAAGCTACCCAACAAAAAAACAATAATTATGTTACTTTTGTCAGTAAAGTGATTGGTGTAAACAAATATGGTAAAAAGATGCTGGCCAGGAGTTAGGCAATCTTAAACATTTTGTGTTGTGTAAAAACCATTGTGTCTGATACTTCATAAAATTTCAATTCAAATAAAATACCCTACGCACAGTACAATGTTATATCTTTATTTTGAAGTGCAGTAGCCCTATATCTGCCTCAATAATTATTGAAAGACTAGCAGGTGGAGATTACATTAATTTACTTTAAAATAGTTGATAATTTATTATTTGAAACAAGTTGGTCTCATGCTTTACAATAAAGTAAATCTCATTCCAATATTTAATATTAGGTACATAAATTTCATTCCTGTATTTAATAACAAAATCTTATCCTTTGTATGAATTAATATAAAACCACTGGGTCTTTAACAAAAAAAGTGATATCTTAAATCAGGAATGACTGAAGGATAGTTTTTTAAAAAATTTAAAAATGCCACTAACATCTAATCAACATAGTTATCATTGTTATTTTTATTTTATATTTTCTAATATGAAAATCAAGTAAATCCAGGCTACCCTTAAATAAAAAGAAAATAGGATTAAGTCCAGACCCTAAATAAATGTCATATTTCCAGGTTAGGCTAGATTAAGTTCTTCATTTTTTAAATTTATTTCATTCCTATAAATATATACACTGTAAAATCTCAACAAGGCTCACATAGTGGTTGAGTACAGAGAAATCATTTAAAAACAGGATGACAAATCGTCACTGTTACACAGAGAAATTTTTCTTCTATCCCATTAGAAGTGTAAAAACCGTTGTGTCTGATACTTCATAATATTCCCATTTTACTAAAAAAAATGTGAATTTACTAAAAAAATAGTTACTAAAAAATAGCCATTTTACTAAAAAATAGTTAGGTTGTTCCGTGGTGAACCTAACTAACACGGTTCATGATGACAAAAACACATTTTTTTTTTTAAGAATACCAATACCTAAGTGACACAGTTATTGGGTGGTGAACCTAACTAACACGGTTGTTGCATGAAAAAAACACTTTTATTTAAAAGAAATAATACTTGATAACCTAACTGACAAAGCGATGAGTGAAGAAGCTATTTAATTGAACTAGTGGTTATCCTGTAGGTAGTGGCCTTTTCACTGCTACAACGATAAAAAAACCAATTTTTTTTATAATACTTAGTAACATAATTGACATGGTTGTTGGGTCTAAAGTTCATAAATAACGGATGCCATTTTAACAAAGTTTTCATTACGAGAACAAACCGACGAGAAAAGGAATAAACCTTAACATTTAGTAATGTGTCATGGCTGTCAGAATGTGTAATGCATGAGCAGTAAGACCTTGTATAACGCACATGACCGCAATGCAATATAAACACAATGATGCCACAATATAGTTCCATAAAATATGGCCTAAAATTGTAAATAACTTTTTTTTAAAATTATTTTCTGAATGTAAATATGTCTTCGTTAGGTAATAAGGTATAAAATAAAATAAACAAATATTCAAAAATCACTATTTTTGGCAGAACCTACACTGCATAAATACCGGTTTTTCATGCACAAACATGTTAGCTAAGTTCTCCACACACAAACATCTTAGGTTCTTAAGTCTTTTTTAATTATTCTATGGCTTTTATTATTAAAAACATGTATTTAATTAATCATTTTTATGATGAAAAACACTATAATCCAACCGCTTTCAAAACGGCCTTCTAAGAACACAAGTGAGACACGAGATAAAAAAATGTACAAATGAGAGGTTGAATCCTCACTCTCACCAAAATTTCTTCCCTTTTCTTTACTGTTGTTAAGTAGTAACAGTTTGTAAACTAAGATTGGCAGATGTCTGTGTTACTGGCTATTGGAGAGAGGTGAGGAGAAGAATTCTACTAAATACATAAGAAATTCTCATATAGGCCACTAAGTTGCCGGACTATAGCTACTTTCACATAGTAATAATTTTTAGGTTATGAACATTACTTTTATTTTTTTCAAACTTTTTCAAACTAAAAGGTTTTTGCACTTTTATATATTCTGTTATTACTAATGGGAATATAATAAAGCGTTTTGGCAAACAAAAAAAAACAAAAATATGAAAACTGACAAAACTGGTTTAATATCACATTTACTGTTTAGAAAACCACTAAAAACTGAAGAAATGCACAAAACAGAGGCAACAGAAATGTAACAACAGAGACTGAAAGACATGTAGATAGGCCTATGCTTTTTTTAATGCCAAGAGAACTACCCTACATTTGAACAACACTATCAAACTATATTTTCTCAAACTTAAATAGCCCAGTAGGTTACAAAGAATAAATTAAAAGAAATACCATATCAAGCTACCTAACCTAACCTAACCCTATGCAATGCAATGAAGTAATATAAAACAAATTTACTTCATGAACTCAAACAAAAAATAAAACTGTTTTAACAAATTTACAAAGGACTTTTACATCTCAATATGTTAAAACAAATAGATTTAAATTTTAACATGTAACAATATAATGTAATACCACTATTTTTGCAGTCAGGTAAGTAAGAGGGGGGGTCTAAGCCTACTGTGTATTATGCCTTAATATACTTTTTATTCAACTTTTTATGATTAAAAATTCTTTTCTGTAGAACATAATGATTTTTCATTAAGCTATAATTATTATAAAAAATAACATTTTTTAAAATTTGAAATAAAGACCTTTTTGATAGCCTTTACGGTAAGGTATGGTAGATTGTAATACATGATAAGATAGGCTACCTAGCTTTGATGGAATATTAAAAACTCCATAAAAAGTAAAACACTGAAAGAGAACAATTTTAAAAACAATAAAGAAAAGCATTACTGTCAATAAAATAATTTAAAATTTGTATTGCAAAATTAACTTACCCTGGCACATTGCAATTTAGGTTGCTTTTTTAATACTTTTTCAGATTCTTGTAGAGCTCTTTTGTTGTTACCACTATCAAGCCAATCTATAATTAAACAATAATAAGTATTAAAAATTTATAACTTCACACACATTTATAATATCCATGCACAAGTTCTGTTGTATATAAGATTTTTTTAAATAACTCATTAGTAACTAATTAGTATAGGGAAATAAATTATAATTTTTGTTTTTTTTTACTAGATATACAATCCTTGCCTATAATTGGTACTTTTTAACAGGCTTATAAATGTTGACTTATTGTCTTAATGAACCTAACCTGAGTGCAGAGCTGTGGTTATAAATTACATATTATACTACAAATTAACAGACGTAACAAACATTTATGTAAACATATAAATATTACACACCATAAATGGGCCGTAGTCTTCTTTCAGCGACACTACTATCCACATGGTTTTTCGAAGCCATGTTATAACACCGACTACTACTTCAATATCATGCTAAAAACTAAAATATACGTATTTCTGTCCTCTTTTGCAGTACCACAAGTACCAATCCCAGAAAACGGAATAATTAAATTCCCTTAACTCTCACTCATACATACCTTACTATAAATACTGTATAAGAGTAAGAAAAGCCTAATCTCGGATGCAGAGATGCCAATCACATAACAATGCCATTTGATTATATTAAAAATACTTTGTATATTTTAGGACTAAAAATTTGTTTAGACTAGAACACTATTAGTGGTATACTCTTCAAAATGTATAACTTAATTTTAAATATAATCAATTTTGTATTCGTCTTTAAAAAAATTAAATCTCCTTTGAGTCAAAAAATCCCATTATAATCAAACACAGGTGATTTAATATGTGTATGTTACAATAGATTCAAGTTGCTATATGAAAACAATTTGTTTACCTTTATAACTCTAATAACCACGATTAAAAATCAATTATATTGTAATATTTACCTTATATAATAAAGTATAAGAAACATTAAATAAGTATTATTTAAAACTATATTACGGTTAAAATGTTTAAAATTTTTATTAATGATCTAAACCATCCATAACCAAACCTTTTCATTTTATAATAATCGATGTATAATAATTATAAAATATAACGATGAATATTTTTAATTAATTTTAATATTTTGTATTTTAATTTTACTAAAAAATACGATAATGTGGTGGTAATTCTTCTCCTACATTGGCAGCAGTGATCGGACGTGTTCTTCGGAACAGTTCGTAAATTTTCGGTTATCGAAAGTATATTACAGTACATTTTTATTATTAGTTTAACGTTATGTTAGGAAGTACTAATATCGTCTAGAAAGTCCTATCAATCAATTTACATTCAGTAATAATGAACAAGAAATTGAGATTATTTTGTCAATATAGAAGGACATCAATGTTTTATATTATATTGACTGCTTTCTGAATTGTAGATTTAGTCATATTATTTAGTCGTAAATTAGCTAAAACTTGCAATTACATGATGTAGTTTACATTTCAATATTCCCCTTTTAAATATCACAAATAAAGTTTACTGCACTTAGGAGAAGAGAGTAAAATTTGAAATCTGATCCTTTGTTCTACAATGTTAATTTAAAAAATATATTTTTAAATACGCAAATGATTTGTCTACTAAATACATGTATTAACATCTCAATAACTTCACACTGATCTTGTAGAGCTCTTCTGTTGTTACCACTATCAAGCCAATTTATAATTAAACAATAAAATGTACTACAAATTTATAACTCCACATACATTTATAATATCCATGCATAAGTTCTGTTTTATATAAGATTTTTTTTAATAACTCATTAGTAACTAATATGTATAGGGAAATAAATTACAATTTTAGTTATTTTTTACTAGATATAAAATCCTTGACTGTAAATGGTACTTTTTAACAGGCTTATAAATGTTGACTTATTGTCTTGATGATTGTCATATCCATTGAATATTACGAGTAATTTTTTTAACACTGAAAGTATGAAATGTCATTTTCAATAAGTGATAATTCTTTTGCATTTTAGTAGATAGATTTTTGTCACCAATGAGAAGTTGTTGTAGCCAGTGAGTTTACTTTAAATGTTATATTTAACTCTTACAACTTGCTTTCCTAAGATGCATCCTTTGTCCTAAGAAGCTGCAAGAGAAAAATACATTAATCTCGGCTGTTTTTGGCATAAAGCATAGTCCACATTTTACTGTTTAATTATAGCAATCACTCTTAACAATTATATTACAATAATCACATTTAAAGATAAATAAATGAGAGTTTATTTTTCAGTATTTACTCATTAATTTATTATAAACATAAACATAGAAAAAATAACACAGACACAACAGGATTGGTGCACCAGAAAGCAAAGAGAGATGGACTTCTATCTCACACAGGTACTAACTGGGCATGTTACTTAAGAGTTTACCTGTTCCGTTTCAGGCTGAAAACAGATTCGACTTGTCCTCTCTGTCTTTCAAGAATGGAGGAAGACACGGAGCACATATTTTTCCACTGTCAAAGATTCTACAAGGACAGGATGAAACTGCAAACATATCTGTGAGGCAGCATTACACCGGAAAATCTGGTTGAGACAATGATGACTTCAGAGGCCAACTGGAAGGCCATTGCAGAATTTGCCGGAGTGGTCATGACAAAGCTGAGGACTGGAAATTAAAAAAAAGGAGCAAACATTATAGACGGACAGCTAGTCCACCTCTCCGCGAAGTAATGCCTGGTCACAGATCCATGAGGTGGTTTGTAGAAGAGGAAGAGGTTTGCTTTTGGTGGTTTTTTAGTGGGTAGCAATTACATATAGTATAAGTTGAACTTAACTTGAGTTCCACACTCTTGAGAGTGACGGTACCCTACATCAGGTAGTCTATAATAGATTTTTCCATCATTTTTGTCTTTGCATGTGCGTGCTAATGTGTTTGTGTGCGTGTGTGTGTAGAAATTCTGCAGCAACAGTTTTTGTTAATGTAATTGTTACTATTAGTTCAATTCAATGTTTGAGACAACTGCGAAGTATGAAAATATACACCTGCACTCTTTATTAAATTATATGTTTGTGTTTTATTACGTTGACATGAACCCAAAGACCTACCACAAATAAAATATCCTAACATTTTCTTGGAAAATATGGTTACTGTATCTATGTGCCTAAATGGAGGATGACTCAATCCATTGACTCCGCCATTGAATATAAACATACTAGAATAATAACCCTTATGAGAGGTTTTGAGCGTTTGCTGTTGGCAGAGTGTCCACTTAAGAGTGTTACACTTAAACAAATAATAGTACTATCTATTTTCTCAAACATTTTCACCCCCTGTCCTTGCAGTTAGCAGCGATAGTAGCTGCAGATAGTCCAATTACTTGGACTTTAGCAGCTAATACCGAGCACACTTTTTATAATGCTGGCTGTACTTCTAGTCCATTTATATTCAATGCTCATCCCTATAAAATGTACTTAGCTATATATTCGTTCAATAAGCGGCACTGCTTTTTTCCCTTGTAAAATCATATTCACAGTGAACAGTTCCTCTGAGAAGATTTACAGTCCGACTGCTAATGATAATGTCTCCTCATTTCAAGGAAAGGAATGTGTAGGGCTCGACTTTAATTCGAGGTGCCGTAGTCTACTATCTGGTTTTTTTATTAAAGACCCCTGAATTTGATTCGTCGTACAAGCAAACGAAACATAATATAATGAATGTAATTACACGGTTACCTTAATTGTTTTATCCTGAACCAATATACAGTTTGTTTAACTATATACTATTTTTTTTAAAATAATATGTTTAAAAAAACAGTTTCTTGGATTTTTTTCTGTAGTTGAACTTTAAAAGTATACCAGGCCAAAATTTCTCCTGCAGCAATGAACACAGTACTGTTGTGAACAGTATACTAGAAATTGGGATTTTTATGTCTACTGTTTACCTAGTTATTAAATTTTTTGTGAATACTGCTTAACTTTGTAGTTATTAACTTTTAGTTTTTGCACGAAAATAACCATTGAAATTTTGTTAGTCTGTATGATAAGTTATTAGAAAAAAACAGTATTTTAAAAACTGAATTGTTATCAAAAGGTTAAAATCTGGCTGTGATGGGCCTTGCTCAGTGGCGGAGGTTCAGTCTGGGTCTTACTGGACATTGTGGACAAGTCAAAAGTGCAAAGTCAAATGGATCATGTGGAGTTGATTGACAAATGTTACAATTACAATCTGTTCGATTTTCGTCTACCCCACCTTAACACATAGGGGAAAACCGCAAAGTTCCTCATTGGTTGGATCTAAATATAGATCAGGGGTGGGATTATATGCCTGTGTATCAAATGTTATGAGAAGCAAGACATAACCCGATGTCCAAAAAATGGAAGTCAAAACCGATTGATTCAAATTTGCCCATCCTCCACCCCCCTCACTTATATTTATTTTCAAGAACTATGTAATCTTATCAATGTCAGTTTTAGTTATTCTTTAATTTTTATTCATGCGTGCCGAGTCGCCTAGGTGGCTTAGTTGATAGCGTACTGGGTTTTCACCCCGAGGATCTGGGTTCGATTCCCGGCCAGGGTTTGGCATTTTCATATGCTATAAATCATCCCATTGTCTGCATTAGCCCAAGTGTGCACAATAGTCGGACGTTAAACACCAAAAAAAAAAAACAAACAAACAAAAAATCGTGCGTGTCGATATTATAAACAATTTTTTTTATGAATTGTGACAAGTCAATCCATAGAATTTCTTTGTATGATGTGCCAGTGGCAAATAAGTGATTTTTTTTTTGTTATTTTTAAGCGAAAAGCACATTAAGGCTATTATCGCCTCCCTAAATGTAACTGTGAGTGTAAAGTGTTAAAGTCGTAAGTGTAGTGTCGTAAGTGTAAGTGTGTGCTAAACTCGGGTACCGCGAGGTACGTCTAAATCCTCTCAATAGGTGCAGCTAAAAATCACCATTCAAATATATGTGTATTTGTTAAACTATAATTTATGACAACACGCCAAAATCCTCTTATATTTGTTAAATTTCGATAGCCGTTTACATTTAATTGTAACTAATATTTTGAGAATGAGAAACACTCTACATTTAAGACTGTGTAAGACCGAAAATCGATTAGCCAAGTCCGACTCGCGCATCCGCTGTTCCTGGACACAGGCTGTACCTTCACCGAGTATCTCTTATATAAAAGGCAATGTCCTGACTGACTGACTGATCAACGTACAGCCCAATCTATAAAACCTAGAGACTAGAAATTTTGAGGATACCTTCGTTTTAATATGTAAGCGCGTAATAAGAAAGGATTTTGCAAAAAATTGATTTTAACTCCATTAAACTACTTACCCAGTCCAAATTTAATAAACAACGTACAGCCAATACTATTATAGCTAGAGACTTGAAATTTTCAAGGTACATTCTTACAACAATGTCAAGGTGCACTAATAAAGGATTTTGCAAAAATATGATTTTGACGCCATTAAACTACTAACCCAGACCAAATTTAATAAACAACGTACATCCAATACTGTTATAGCTAGAGACTTGAAATTTTCAGGGTACCTTCTTACAACATTGTCGAGATGCACTGAAAAAGGGGTGCAGTGAAAAACGATTTTCCAGTATGCAACTCCTAAAGAGGTAAACATGAGGTACAACAATTTTTATTGGAAAAAATATGTTATTCATCTGACCTTCTTAAAACCTAACATAGTCACTCTTAAGTATAAGTAATGAAATATATTTTTCACCTTTTCCCCAAAACGCATCCCCTAAAGAGATTGAAAAAAGGTATAAAATATAAAAAAGGGGTACAATTTTGTATTGAAAAATATTTTTTTTATCTTATATTCTAGAAATATGCTATAGAAACACATATTTCAACATTTTTCTGAATTCATCCCCTAAAAGAATAAAAATGGAAAAAGAGTTATCATGGGAGAAAAAAGATTGTTTGCATTGGAGAAAAATATTTTTTATCAAATTTTCTTAAAAGTAAACAAAATATTTTAAAACACAATTTATGATGCACGCAATTCAATATTTTCCCCCGAATTCATCCCCTAAAAGGACAAAAATATGGAATAGGTAGGTATAAATGTTTGTATTGGACAAAAATATTCTTGATAAGATTTTCTTAAATTCGAATGGAACACGTTTGAAGACAATAAAACAACATATTCAGGTTATAATATTTTTTCATATTCACTGTAAAATAATCACGAGTTTAGATGACCACGCTTTAACAGTTTAAGTTTCGTGGGCGAAGCCGCGACGGGTAATGCTAATCTTTTATAATTTTGAATTGCCAATACATTAAATTCAATTTTTTTTGTGAAATATTTATACTAATGATACCATGCCGCGTTATGTACGCGTAGATATCATTTAGTTAATATTGTTAAAAGCAAAGTAAACAGTTATACCGGAAAAAATTAAAACTATAAAATAAAAATTTGAAAAAATGCATTTATATTCAGGACATTATGGATAACAACCGTTGAAAAAGAACTTTATCCACAAAACTTCCGGACCTGGTAAACTCTTAAACTTTAAAAGCGAAAAACTACGAAAAAGACGTTTTTTTAATACTCTCAAAAACATTTTTCATATTTTTTTCAAAAAAAAGTTGTACGTTTGTAATTGTTCAGGATAAAATAATTTAAGTAACCATGTAATTACATTTATTTTATTATTTTTCGTTTGCTTGTAACAACAAATCAAAGTCTATAATAATTTTTTTTTTAAGGCGAAAAGCACATTGAGGCTATTATTGCCTCCCTAAATGTAAGTATGTGTAAAGTGTTAAAGTCGTTAGTATACGAGTGTGTTGTAAGTGTGTGTGTTAAGACTCGGGTACCGTGAGGGACGTCTACATCCTCTCTAGTCTGCACCCCCTGCGGGGAGTCTATAATAAAAAAACCAATAGCAGGCTAATACATTTTCACCACGACAAACCCTCCCCACCCTTAATCAAATTGTACTTTAAAACTTTCTTCTTCTCTTCTCTCTGACACGTAAAAACGTAATGTTTCACATTTTCATTTTTTTTTTTTTTTTGGTGTTTAATGTCCGACTATTAAAAAATGACAATGTAAAACATTACGTTTTTACGTGTCAGAGAGAAGAGAAGGACATGTAAGAGAGGAGAAATGTATCCGAAAATTTTACCGATACATTTTCAAACAAAGCTATGCATTCGTTTGGATGTTTTTTCAAGTTAGCTATGAGTTACTGCCCAAGAACTATTCAAATGTTTTTGGGGGTGTACAGCATTATAAGCGGAGGACAATGGCAAAATTTACGTTCCGCACTGGTTTAAAAATTAGCCGCCTCGTTGGCCTAATTGATAGCGTACTGGGCTTTCACCCCGAGGACCCGAGTTCGATTCCCGGCCAGGGCTTGGCATTTTCATACGCTATAAATCATCCCATCGTCTGCATTAGTCCGAGTGTGCACAATAGTCGGACGTTAAACACAAAAAAAGGATAAATTTTTTAGCTACGGTAAGAACTTTCGACTTTAAAAGTCGATAGTTAATTCTTGATTTATACAAACCGGTTGTTAAAAACACTAATTTCACTCTAAATAAAACCATTCATCTCTCTTTAATTGCCTCGTTATTGTACAACGATTAGTAAAGCTCAACAATTACTGAAAAGAAATTGTTTCAAAACGGTAGTATTTTCGCATCGTCCGTCAGTCCTTGCCTCTCCTGCTTATTGTTTAGCGTTTAGTGAAGCCGAATTAGTAATGCGGTATAATGGTGTCATGGCATGCTCTCGTGGCCCGTGGCCCGTGGCCCGTACACCGTACACTGAGGCAGTGTGGCACGGAGAAAGGTGGGCTCGCTGTTCAGTCCTCAAGTTTGTAACGGGACAGACAGACGAACTGGCTTAGGCCCAGTGTACCACTTTCTGTAACTACACCGCTTTCCTTTGTAAGTATTTTTCTTGTAGCCTAACTTTTTACAAAATTTTGTGTATTTTATAAATATAGTGAAATTATTATTTATTGAAAGGACCAACAGTTAAATTTTACTTTGTTTCAGTGCTTAAAGAATCAATAATTAAGTAGTATGGCGTGCACAATTAAACACTGTAAAAAATATTTTGTACAGTGTTCGTTGATGTTTATGTTAAAATTTATTATAATGTATATTTTTTTGTTTTCTGATGTTTTGTATTTAACTTTTAAAAAAACTATTGGTAATATAATTTGTGTGTAGTCTTGAAATTTTGCGAGATCTAAAATTAAATTAAAGATTCGCATTTGTAAATTTTTAAATATAATAAATTTTTATTTATTATAAATAAATATTATTATATTTAATATTATTATTATATTTTATAATTATATAATAATTATAAAATAATAAATAATAATAATAATAATTATTATTATTTATAATTAATATTATTTATAATAATTATAAAATAATAATTATAATTATTATAATAATATTATTATTATATTTAATATTATTTATATATTATATAAATATTATTATTATAAAAATATAATAAATTTTTATTTAATAAAGTTATCAAGTTTAAACAGATTTGGCCTGGAATGTGCTTGGCACCCTTTATTTATAAGAAGAATGAGAATACTTTTTGAATTATCTAATCAAAAAGTAATTTTAAGAATACGTAAAGTTTCGTTATCAATAGCGTAATCGCGGCAGGCAGTTGCGCTGACGTGATGGAAGCGAATTTCCAAAAAAAATGTTGACATACTGACTTCACCGTTACAATCTGCATCTATTCGCATTTTAAACTTTCAAATTGCATTGGAAATACGAAAACGATGCCTGGCCGCCTTCACATGTTACAATTTCTTTGATTTCAACGGATTTAGAAAATTCAAAAACCCTATTTATGCAGTTTTTAACGCCGATTGCGGTGGGGAAATCAGATTTTCAATAATATTTAAGACAAAAAACAGTTACAAATTTTTAAATATTTGAAATGACTGCCATTTTGAAACTGTTGAACGAATTTTGCTGATTAATGAACTTGTTGTATTACCAGAATCGTTTTTTTTTTGCTTGTCTGTGAGCAGGACGAGAGGGGATCGGTAAAATTAATTGTTTATATATATATATATATAATTATATATATATATATAATATATATATACGGGCGCGCGCGCGCGCGCACACACACACACACACACACACACACACACACACACACACATTTTAACAACCCCTCGAAAAGTGATCTAGAGATCAGGATCGGTGCTCATTTGGCAATCAAAAATATACAATAAAACAGTTAGTATTTAAATTAATTGAATTTCCTTTAATGTTATCGAACAAAACTCAGTGAGTTACCCCTAAAGTTACCCCTAAATCACTTTTAGAGGGTGGGTTCATTTCTAACTTTTACAGTGTACAAGTTATTTCACCTCTCCACTTTTTTTACAACTGCATGGTATATTTTTTTCATATTACTGGCCATCCGTACGAGTTGAGAATGTCAGAACATATCGATCGCTTTTGTGTATAAATTTAGCGCGAACCATACCCGAACTATAAACCTTTTTTCTAGATTTAGAGATAATTTTTATATTATATCACAGTGCATGTTAACATTGTAAGTTTTTAAATTATATTTTCTGATAAACAAATACGTTATACAATTTGACCATTTTTTTTCAAACCGACGGAAAAGAATACTATGAACTCAGCTGTTCGTGAGCCTAGGAGAAAGGCTCGAATAGCCTCGGTAAGGTTGAACGAAATGCGTCAACCGCACGCCCTATATATGTGTTTTCTCTCAACTGAAGTGGAATGAACCGTTTCTAGATCATATTTTCGCTTTGTAATAACAAAATTCTAAATAAAAACAACAGATTAATAAACTTTGTTTTTTTTCTGGTATATATTTTATCAGTTAGACGTATTGGTAGCAAGACTGAAGCTAAATGTATGTAGTGCTGACCTACTAACGGTAGGCCATTCATTACTTTTTAAAACTAATTTAGAACGGTCGTATCTACGTACTTTAAAAAAAAAACTACTTTAAAGTACTGTAACTGTATATGATTAATTTCTTAAATCTTTGACGCAGTTTATAAAGTTTTTTTTGTATTTTTCCTTCTTTCAAGCAACAAAACCGTTAATGTTCAACAATATTTTATTTTGTGTTTATTCCTAATTTTGAGCGTTTTTTTTTACAAAAGAAAAAATACACAAATAACAAATACAAATGCACAAAATAATATTAAAAATATAACGCTTATGAAAATTACTTTAGAATATTGGGTAATAAACTTAATTTGTAGGTACGCAATAGGATTGTGTTTTAAAACGCGGCAAAATATATTTATCATTTCATCCCAGCTTACCTAGGCTATTCGAATCTTCCTCCTGGACTTATTTACTGGTATTCTTTGTCATCGGTTTTTGAAAAAAAAATAATCAGACTGTATATGTTTGGTTATCAGTCAATAAAAAATGTAATTTAAAACTTGTGATAGAACTGTATTACCTTCACTGACAACGAATTTTAAAATTTGTGTCTACCGATTTATGTAAAATTAGGAAACATTTTCGATTTTTTTTATTTGGAGAGTTTTTTTTACCTTCTATTCTTTGAAAAAAAAAACTGATAAGCTACTTTAAAGCATTTCTTTAAATGTACATGCAATTTGCGTCAATTCCGTTGGACGTTAAATCACTTAAAAACATTTATAATTAATAACGTTATGTAATCCGAAATATTTCATATAGACGAGCAGTGTCTGATGACCAGACACCCAGTGACCAGGGTAGCGTTGAAATTTGGTACCGCGATACCACGTATAAACGACGTATGTGTAAGATTTTTTCCCATTCACTTCCATTTCAAGATGGCGGCTTCAGATTTACAAACGAGTGCACGCAGTTTTAGTCAAACGCATTGAACGATTGTTTTGCAATTTGATATGCATGTACCTTGTATACAGCCCAAATGACGTATGTGAGATTTTCCCCTTTGTTTCAAGATGGCGGCCTGTGATTTAACGAAAACGAGTACGTAATTTTACTGAAACGCATTGACCGATTGTTTTAAAACTTGGTACAAAGGTACCTTGTTTAAAGCCCAAAAGATGTGTAAGACTTTTTCTCGTTCACTTTTGTTTCAAGATGGCGGGTTCTAATTCAGCGTTGAGAGTTGGTTTTTCCTGTAATACTGGCTGAACGGCAAAACCTATCATTTTGATCGCTTCGTGCAGAAAGAGCATAAAATCTCTAATAAAGTTATTTATTTATTTATATTTATTACCAAAATTCCTTCAAAAATTATACAGTATAATACAAAATACGAAGGATCTACAGGAGGCAGAAATGCCCTTAGGTTGGTCCTTAAAATTAATTCCATTCTTATATGTAAATAATTTTAAAAATTGTATCTCTCAGTACTATTATTATAAGATTTAAATTTAACGGATATTTAACACAAAAACATTTTTATATTATGAAATGTTAGTCCAGTAACATTTTTGGTAAATATTACGTTTACCTGTTAAATTGTCTGAAAATGTTCCGAGCGCTGTTTTGTTTATTAATTAAAACTATACTGCGAGGTCTGCTGTTCTTTGAATTGCTAGTTCTAGGTCTGGACTAAGAAAATGTAATAAAATGGCTGAATTGCATAACCTTCCAGGCTGTTTTAGGCGGTTAAATTCACACGAAAACATATATGTCCTTGGTGTTTCCACTACCTGCCTCTGGGATCTTAAAACACAATATAACTTATAGGTAGTGGTGGTGCAGAAAACACCAAACTGTTAAAAAAACTGCTTTTCTATAAACAACAAACAAACTGCTTTTTCAAACGGAAACAAGCAGTTTGATTTGGATTGGTTTATGATTTGTTAATCAAGGAACGGACTGTTCTATTCGAACGTTGCCGCAAGCGCTAAAACTGTTTTCCTGCTAACTGCTTTTCTTCTACCTGCTTTTATGCTTTTTCCCTTTATTCCAAAGTTGCTTGTTGATTGTTGCTTGTAGTGAAGTAAGAACTGTTTGGTCAATGTCAACGTTTATCTCTATTTTGTTGCGAGTTGTAGTAACAACCTCTCACATTTTGTAGATACAGAGCCTAATTTTATTTAACATATTTTTTATATTCATTATCAATCATCAATATTTTTAATAAACTAAAAATATTCTAAATCGTTTGCATTTTGGTAAATATGCAAAAGATTATTTAATTTTTAAGTTAAAAAAAAGAATGCTTCTATTAGAAATTCATTGCATTTTGTAAATATAAAATGGCATACATAATTATTACGTTTTGAGAATGTAATTTAATTATTACTACACTTATAAGGACTATTTTTATCCTTTCTAAATTATTTATACCCAAAAACAATTTAAGGACATGGTGGTAATGGGAATGAAACTTAGAAAACTGAACTTATGTTCTTTATGTTTTAGCTGCTAATATAACTTTGAGTTTCATTTTTTAAACCTATTTTTTCCAACTGTTTTAAAAAGCAGCTTTTTTCCTCGACAAACAGTTTGTTGACGTTTTGTAAAAATAGCCCACCTCTACTTATAGGTGCAGGTAGAAAGACGTAAACCTACATTCATAGATGTCGCTCGAGTAGCCTTGGAACCTGAAGATAGTAAGACAGACAGCGCCTATTGCGTGTTGAACTACTTTTCAGTATTTTGACCTCAACAGCGTCGAGCTGAAAGCCTGGAAGGGAACTGTAGCGTGTTGCATAGTTAAACAGAAATGAGAACGATTCGCAAAGAAATGAAAAAATTATCAAGACTTTCGTAATGATAAGCAAACAACGCTATTGTTGAAAATTAAATCACAAGGACATTCGCAAGAAAATTATTCGTTATTACCCCTCTTTAAATTTATGACTTGGAATTTCATTGTTTTCGAAAACGCATTTGACTGTTCGAAATAAATACGCGTCTTCCGTATTTCGTATTTAGCGCCTAAACGCTAAGTTGAAAAATTATGACTTTTTTTTGTGTTTAACGTCCGACTATTGTGCACACTTGGGCTAATGCAGACGATGGGATAATTTATAGCGTATGAAAATGCCAAGCCCTGGCCGGGAATCGAACCCGGGTCCTCGGGTTGAAAGCCCAGTACGCTGTCAACTAGGCCACCGAGGCAGCCTAAAAGTTATGCAACTTTTTTTTTTGTTTAACGTCCGACTATTGTGCACACTTGGGCTAATGCAGACGATGGGATGATTTATTGCGTATGAAAATGCCAAGCCCTGGCCGGGAATCGAACCCGGGTCCTCGGGGTGAAAGCCCAGTACGCTGTCAACTAGGCCACCAAGGCGGCCTAAAAATTATGAAACTTACCAATAGTGCTAGACGTGCCCTGAACCAGCAGTAAAAAACATAACAATATAGTGTTTACACAAGCATTTTTAATTTTTTTAAATTAGGCAGTAAAAATAGGGAATAAAAAAAATCATGAGTACGTACATTTCAGTTTAATATATTTCTAAATACAATATTATATGATTTTATGGTTTTTTTCCAAGACATAGATTTTTGCTACTCGACACTAGAATAGGCTATAACTGACCACGGGAGGAGCGCGGAGTTCCGAATGTATTCCTGCTACTCTTAATATCTGACCCTGCGACATTAATTGTCATTGTAAATGCCAACTTCAATTAAAACTGCAATATTTTAATTTGGAATGACAGGTTGTTTGGAATTATAAGATTGTTTGGAATTAAAAATGGTTACACAGTTAACACTCGTCATAAAACTAAATACTAAATAAAGTTGGACTGGGTAAGTAGTATAATGGCAAATAATTTAAATATTTATTATTCACACCTACCAATATGTAATAAACGTATAAAACGTCACTGTTACACAGTTAACACTTGACACAAAACTAAATAATTAAGTTGGACTGGGTAAGTAATATAATGGCGCGAACATACAGGTTTTCACTTCAAAAATACATTTTAAAACAAAAATTTATATAAGAGCGTGATGCGTGACGGCAAACTGAATTTTTTCCCGTGCAGAACATACATATATACCCCGCCATAAGAAGTAGTATTTAAGCCTATATATATATATATATATATATATATATATATATATATATATATATATATATATATATATATAAGAGCGTGATGCGTGACGGCAAACTGAATTTTTTTATTCACTTAAAAAAAGTCTAAAATATGACGTGTTTGGCAGTGCCGAATTTAGGAACAAACATAGTCGCTGCTTATAGGTCCCTACCAAATTAGGCCCCCACCGAATGAACAATTTTTTTAATTTTTCCAAAAATTTAAAAAAGACTCAAATAAAAATCGTATATGAAAGTATATTGTAGTACTCGAACTATTAAAATAAACATTTAGGTTTAACCCATTTTCAAATTATTTGTACTAAAGAAAAATACATCCCTTTATATAGGCCCCCTATACTGCCTATGTTGTCAAATTTTATAAATCGATTTTTTTTTAATTTGTGTTTGGTAACGTATTTAAGCCAATTGCAAATAGGCCTAAGTATTTTAACTCTTAAAAAATATGGCGGCGACAGAGCAAATTTAAAAACAACCTGGCAGCCTCGGTTGCCTAGTTGATAGCGTACTGGGCTTTCACCCCGAGGACCCGGGTTCGATTCCCGGCCAGGGCTTGGCATTTTCATACGCTTTAAATCAACCCATCGTCTGCATTAGCCCAAGTGTGCACAATAGTCGGACGTTAAACAAAAAACAAAAAATTAAAAACAACCTTATTTTATACTGTAGGATTTGAAAGCTAAATACTCGTACAAAGTTCTCAGCATATTCAGTGGCCTGTCTTACGAGCCACGCTGTTACACGTTTATTACCTGTAAGAATAAAGTTTCGCTTTGAGTTTCCTATTAAATCATTCAGGTAAAGTTAGAAAAGTTATTTAAAACTTGCAAAAGTTTAATTTTATGCTGATTTTAAATTAGACAAGGTGATCACCCCGAGGTGAAGCATTGAGAAACAAATGTACAGCCTACGAGACTTACCTGAATATGTAAACATGCCTTCCGAACAAGTAAAATAGGAAGTTCAAATTTGAATAGTTATCTAGCATTTTTACTTCCGGTCGTGTGTTCATTAACAAATCAGTGAAAAATTTAACCTACAAGGAACGAAATAACGGTCGACATAAATGTTACAGGCTTTGTTAAGCTTTTTTTATGCTTAACGTCAGTACTTTGAGAGAGTAATGAGGACGCGGGATCAGTGTTAACGGTAAGGGAAAAGCAACGGGAGTAACTGCGGCTCGAACTAGGTGCGCAGTTGAGTAACGCAGTAGACTGACCGATGATTTAGCTACTTTTTAATAAACTCACTTCGCAAATAACCGAAATACTGAAGTTTGCTACTATACAGAAAATTAGTAGTTATATTATTAGGGCCGCCTCGTTGGCCTAGTTGATAGCGTACTGGGCTTTCACCCCGAGGACCCGGGTTCGATTCCCGGCCAGGGCTTGGCATTTTCATAAGCTATAAATCATCCCATCGTCTGCATTAGCCCAAGTGTGCACAATAGTCGGACGTTAAACACAAAAAAAAAATATTAGGTTTAAAATTTAAAATTAAAATTCGAGTTATCTGTCAGCATTAAATAATAGCCTACAACGACATCTGCCGCGTTGATTTTGAGTTCAATAAATTGGAGTTTTATTATGCATATTTTTTTAATAACTTTAACAGCTAATCCAGTTAAAATGCAGTGAATCAACTTTAACAATAAAATTTAGAAATAGAATTCCCATTGGAAAATGAGCTCTTGTACCGGATATCATGGTAAGACCCATACCAAGGATTTTAAAATGAGCGCTGAACCTGACGTCAAATCGCTATTTTAAAATTTGTTTACATGTATATACATATATAGGCCCAATGGATAAAAAGGTCCTTTTACACTTGCTCTCCTCTCGGCGACCCCTGCATTGTGGTAAAAAAACTACAAAGCAAAATTATGATTTTATGAAATGAATTCCCCCCCCCCAGTACTTCAAATACGGTAACAATATTTGTTTTCCTTATTTATATTCTAAAATAATTTGTTTGTTTTCAAAGTTGAATTTAATTTTCAACTAATACAATCAATTATACAGCATCCTACAGTAAAAAAACCCAAAATACATTCCTTTAAGCACTGAATATAAACGTACTAGAATGCTAGCACTTATGAAAGACATTGAGTGCTGGTGGCATCTTGCAGCAAAAAGTTCAACTTCATTTAAATAGACAATAGTACTGTTTATTTTCTCAAACGTTTCCACCCTGTGCTTGCAACTTGCAGCGTTCTTAGTGGCAGATAGTCCAATTACTTGGGCTTTATGCGCTAATATCGAGTACATTTTTTATTTATTTATTTTTTGGTGTTTAACGTCCGACTATTGTGCACACTTGGGCTAATGCAGACGATGGGATGATTTATAGCGTACGAAAATGCCAAACCCTGGCCGGGAATCGAACCCGGGTCCTCGGGGTGAAAGCCTAGTATGCTACCAATTAGGCCACCGAGGCGGCTAGTACATTTTTTTAAAATAATGGTGGCTGTATTTTTAGTAATTTTATATTCAATGCTTTAAGATATTTTCAGAACCGCTACCCCTAAATGAAAAAAATTACACTATCCCTACTGGAAAAAGGTAAATCCTATGAGCTTAGAAATGAGCGTACTTTTCGTTAGGAAAAATCTAAAAGTTACCAAAATATAGATTAATATCGTGAGAAAAAACATTAAAATCAACCCCCGTTTATTAAGCCTACTTTTGGAATGATGATTTGGGAGTTGACATTTAGCACTCAAATGGAAAAATTTTGAGTTCTACTGGGTTATTATTTTTGTTCGAATGCCAAGTACAATGCTCTCTCCAAGTAGGTTACTTATTATTTGTTTCAGCACAGCGGTATTGTTGCTTCATTACGTTTTCGTAACAGCACAATATGAAACGTGAACAGCATTGTTACAGCCTACTGTGGTAACCTAACCTATTATTAACGAGTTGCTTCTTAAAATTTTAATGCATAAAGCAGACATAACCGTTCAACGGCAGTTTTAGCGAATTTACCTTGGAAAATGCAAGTTGACTTTAACTTTCAACTCATACAATCGATTATACCGCATCCTACAATAAAAACCCCAACATAAATTCTTTTTAGCACTGAATACAAAACGTACTCGATAGATAACACGTATGAAAGATGAGAGCGGTGTTCATCTTCGCTTAAGCAGGTAGTAAATACAGTACTGTCTGCTTTCTCAAACTTCTCCACACCGTGTCCTTGCACATTGCAGCGTTCGTAGCGACAGATAGTCCAATTACTTGGACTTTAGGCGCTAATATCGAGCACACCTTTTATAATGGTTGCTGTACTTCTAGTTTTTTTTTTAATATTTAATATTCATTGGACACCTAACTCGGTTACCGGAGAGTAGACTTACGAAGAGATTATTGGACTACCAACTGAAGTGTAAAGTTAAGAACAACTGGTTGAAGGAGGTGGAACAGGACTTGGAGGAACTAGGAATAACCAGGGAGCAATTGGAAGGAAGAAGGGAAAAAGCGATCTTAAAAAGTCAGGAAACCCAATTACAGTTTAGGGGAAAACGTCCACGAAACGTAGTATATTCGGAAGAACTCAGACTTCAGAGATCAATAAGATTAAAAAAATACTGGGAAGAACGCAAAAAACCAAAAGACTTAATTAAATTGACTGTGTGTGCTCCAATGTGGGCTTAAAAAAAATTAATATTCAATGTTTCACCATTGGATCAACCATTATGGCAGACCCGGGACCTTGAAATGAGCGCCGATCGTCAATGTTAGTAAGGAGCAATAAGGAGTCGTACACATCACTCTTTTGGAAACGTTTATTAAACCTACATCAATGGATTAAATATAGCCGTGTTCTTTTGTATACAAAAACCCGAGTAGGTTGTTTTGTACAAAAATATAATGTGTCAGGCGTCTTACAGTTCCTACCCCTTATCTCCCCTCTGTCACGTAGTAACGAACCTCCCACCCACTTTAAATTCGTGATAAAATACGTATACGAGCACTAAATTAAAATTTAAAACATTAAAACTTAATATTTACACTAATAGAACCAATTTTAGAAGATCTGTTAGAACGGATGTATCGAATTACATCAATTGATACGTTGCGATACTTTCCCATAGAAGGAGAAAGTAAATAAATAGGATAAACCGCACCGACTTTCATAAACTGTAGCGATGGCACTAAACTTTCATACTTACTAACCAGTGTGCAGTTAATTATTACTCAAAACATAGGCAAGGAAAGAACCAAGACAACCGGTTATGTATGTTAAAATCAGCTGGACAGACTATGCTCATCTCGCACAAGAATCATAACAAGATCAGTTTACAAAATTTGAAATAAAAAATGACGGTATTGGATGGTCAGAGTTCAATTTGGGTTTCCGAACGTAATTGTAATTTTTATAACCCGGATATGTTAAAAAATTTGAACAACTTGTATGAGCACATTTATAAAACCGTAACTACATAACCTAACCTGATGGGTTGTGGCGAAGTTGTACTAAAATAGCTATCGTCACCGTTTTATCTTATCGAACAGACCTTAGTAATTGTTCAAGGAACAGTAAACATCGCAACAAGTTCTTAATTAATTGCCAAACCACTGATCTGACAGTCTTGCAACCTTTTACGCCAACTTAACCGGCCACCGTAATACTTACGAAAAAAAAATTATTTAACAAACTTAATTGAAAATATTATACTCTTTCTTCGTAAAAAGGGTCAATAATATGATAAATGTTGCCATTCTGCCAGTATTACAGGAAATAACCACTAACTAATCAGAACCCGCCATCTTGAAACGGAAGTGATTGGGAAATTTTTGTAACCCGAGGTTATGAGACCTTTGGTGTATTAAAAAATTTGAACAACATGTACGAGCACATTTATAAAACCGTAACTACATAACCTAACCTGATGGGTTGTAGCGAAGTTATACTAAAATAGCTCTCGTCACCGTTTTATCTTATCGAACAGACCTTAGTAATTGTTCAAGGAACAGTAAACATCGCAACAAGTTCTTCATTAATTGCCAAACCACTGATCTGACAGCTCGCCAATTTAACCGGTAACATAACCGCAATATTTACGAAAAAATATTACTGCATGAAAATTACTGGAAATTGTATACTCTTTCTAGATGAAGACAAAATTACGATAGGACGAGCCGTAGTACCAATATCACAAGAAACAGCCAGCACCTGCACTCGTCATCGATAAATAAAGGCATCTTGAAACGAAAATGAATGAAAAATATCTTACACATCATCGTTTTCGGGCTTTATACGTGGTGCCGACGTAACAAATTTCAAAATAATTGGTCAAAACTGCGTGCTAAACAAACACAAACTCACAAACCAAACGCCGAACGGTCGAGTCAAACATCGCTTCACTCGGTCAATAACTATTAGTTCAAGGAACATTTGGCCTTGCAGCAGAGCGCTCCACAGAGCTCGCAATTTTTCCGCCAACTTAACCGACCACCGTAATATTTATGAAAAATGTTACTGAACAACCTTTATTGAAAATATTGTACTCTTTCTTCGTGAAACGGTCAATATTACGATAAATTTTACCGTTCTGCCAGCTTTTACAGGAAATAACCAGTAACTAATCTGAACCCGCCATCTTGAAACTCGGGTACCGCGAGGGACATCTAAATCCTCTCAATAAGTGCAGCTAGTCTTGAAATAGAAGTAAATGGGGGAAAATCTAACACAGACTTCTTTTGAGCTTTGTACAAGGTACCTTCGTATCAAACTTGAAAACAATAGGTCGATTTGTTTAGCTAAAACTGCGTACACTCGTTGTAAATCAAAGGCCACCATCTTGAAACAGAAGTGAATAGGGGGGAATTTACACATACGTCGTTTCGGCTTTGTACAAGATACCTTCGCGTGAAATTTCAAAACAATCGGTCAATGCGTTTGGACAAAACTGCGTAACAAACACACAAACTGTTTTTTTTTTTTTTTTTTTTTTTTTTTTTTTTTTTTTGGTGTTTAACGTCCGACTATTGTGCACACTTGGGCTAATGCAGAAGATGGGATGATTTATAGCGTATGAAAATGCCAAGCCCTGGCTGGGAATCGAACACGGGTCCTCGGTATCCACTAGGCCACCGAGGCGGCTAACTCACAAACTAAACGCCGAAAGGTTGAGTTGAAACCGACCTTGCTTCTCTTGGTCTGATTTATGACCTGGCGCATCCACACAATTTACCAAGTTCATTATTTCCTGATTGACGTTTCAGTACGTCACAGGTAAACAGAGGCTCGTATAAAAGCAAAAGCGTGCAGACATATACCGACAGACCCTAAAAATGAACATTTCTTAAATTAATAGTATTTGCAGTAGTGCCCAAGACACCATATAAGACTACTGGGCGTAGTCATGTAGTGGTCTGAATGTCCTGCCATATTTAAAAAACGAATAAATAATTTTAACTTTGCCAAATAATCTACATTTCTATTGAAGTTCAAGTGAAGGGTATCTGGTCTTTATAAGGAATAGTGGCTTTAATGTTTCTCAAGGTCTCCAGCTCCTACTCAGGGTCAATACACTCGACGCCTACCTTACTTCCTATACCGTATTTGATAAGAGCAAAAAACTTTTGAAGAACGAGTTTTACTAGACTACTCGGACACCTATACAGTATAACGTTCACTTCCTATACTGATTCATTATGTGTACTTGTTTGTATGTCTTATAGTACAATAGTATCTTTATTAATAAGGGTAAGTTCGGATCACTGACCGAGCGAAGCGAGCTGAAGTTCGTTGAAAATGAACTCGACCGTTCAGCTTTTAGTTTGCGTGTCTGTTCCGCAGTTAAACCGCAGCCAAACGCATGGACCGATTGTTTTGAAATTTGGTACGGAGGTACATTGTATAAAGCCAGTAAGATGTATGTATATGACTTTTTCCCATTAACTTCCGTTTCAAGATGGTGGCCTTTGATTTACAATAATGAGTGTACGTAGTTTTGGCCAAACCCATTAACCGATTGTTTTGAAATTTTAACATTATATAAAGCTCGTACAACGTATGTAAGCTTTTTTCCTACTTGTTTACGTTTCAAGATGGTGGCCTTCGATTTACAATAATGAGTGTACGCAGTTTTGGCTAAACGCATCAATCGATTGTTTTGAAATTTGAAACACATTATATAAAGTTCGTACAACGTATGTAAGCTTTTTTCCTACTTGCTTCCGTTTCAAAATGGTGGCCTTTGACTTACAATAATGAGTGTATGCAGTTTTGGCCAAACGCATTAACCGATTGTTTTGAAATTTTAACATTATATAAAGCTCGTACAACGTATGTAAGCTTTTTTCCTACTTGCTTCCGTTTCAAAATGGTGGCCTTTGACTTACAATAATGAGTGTATGCAGTTTTGTCCAAACGCATTAACCGATTGTTTTGAAATTTTAACATTATATAAAGCTTGTACAACATATGTAAGCTTTTTTCCTACTTGTTTACTTTTCAAGATGGTGGCCTTCGATTTACAATAATGAGTGTACGCAGTTTTGGCTAAACGCATCAATCGATTGTTTTGAAATTTGAAACACATTATATAAAGCTCGTACAACGTATGCAAGCTTTTTTCCTATTTGCTTCCATTTCAAGATGGTGGCCTTTGACTTACAATAATGAGTGTATGCAGTTTTGGCCAAACGCATTAAAAGATTGTTTTTAAAATTTTAACATTATGTAAAGCTCGTACAACGTATGTAAGCTTTTTTCCTACTTGCTTCCGTTTCAAGATGGTGGCCTTTGATTTACAATAATGAGTGTACGCAGTTTTGGCCAAACGACCGATTATTTTGAAATTTGGTACGAAGGTACCTCATAATGCCAAAAAGATGTGTGAAATTTTTTCCCATTAACTTCCGTTTCAAGATGGCGGCCTCTGATTTAACGTTGAGAGTGTAGTTGCTGGTTATTCCCCGTAATGTCTGAACGGCAAGACCTATAATAATTTCGTGAAGAAAGAGCATAAAATGCCCAATAAAGTTGGCCCAGTAAGTTTTTTTTATAAATATTACGGTTACCTGTTAAATTGGTAGAAAGGGTTATAAACGCTGTCATGGAACGCTTTGTATAATCTATTAATTAAAAATATACTGCGAGGTCTACTGACTGTTCTTTGAACTAATAATATGATTTGTTCTACTTAACCTTAGGCGAAGCTCTACACTGAAAAGTAAACAAACCTCTAGACTACTATTACAGATAAAACTAAGCAAATCACATCTTTTCATCCGGCGGTGTTTGGAATCGGTTTAAAAATCGAGGGTAGTTACCCTGTTAAATAATCGCTACGGGCAGCTGTCTCGCTGACGTGATTGAAGCGAATTTCCAAAAGTTGTTTCTACACCTTAGTGCTACCGTTTATTTGAAACTGATTTAATCATCATAATCAGCATTAAAGTCTGCATATTTCAGCATGTTGAATGTTCAAATTATATTAAAAATACGAAAATGAACCTTGACCGCTGTCAAAATTAAATTTCTTAATTTCAAACGATTTTGAAAATTCAAATTGCTTATTTACGCAGTTTTTAACGCTGATTACGATGGTGAAATCAGATTTTTCCCACAAAAAATATTAAAGACAAAAAAAGTAATTTTTTTAAAGATTTTAAATATCCGCCATTTTGAAACTGTTAACGAATTTTGATGGTTAACCAACTCGTCCAAGCTACTACCTAAATTGATTTTTGTTCTAAGTTTGAATGAAATCTGACTAATGTTTCGAACATGAGCATGCTAAAAAACACACATACACTTTTTTTTTTTTTTTTTTTGTTGAACGTCCGACTATTGTGCACACTTGGGCTAATGCAGACGATGGGATGATTTATAGCGTATGAAAATGCCAAGCCCTGGCCGGGAATCTAACCCGGGTCCTCGGGGTGAAAGCCTAGTGCGCTATCAACTAGGCCACCGAAGCGGTTCGCACATACGCAATATATATATGTATGTGTGTGTGTGTGTGTGTGTGTGTGTATATATATATATATATATATATATGTATATATATATATATATATATATATATATATATATATATATATATATATATATATTTCCTGACGAAAAACCGATGTGGTTATCACCGCCGATACTCAAAATAAAAATATAAAAGAACACACACACACACACACACACATATATATATATATATATATATATATATATATATATATATATATATATATTAACAACCCCTCAAAAATATTCTAGAGGTGTCAGGATCAGCGCTCATTTCAAGGTCCCGGGTCTGGGCCTTACCATGGCCGCACCAATAGCTCATTTTTCTATTGAAATCTCTAAAAAAAAGAGTTACATCATTAACTAAAGAACACATTCAGAATTTTAATTATCGGTACAATACTGTAACAATAAAGGAGAGCTCTATATAGGTTAGGTATTACCGTTATTTTCTTCCGTAGGTAGAGTCGATCTGCCATCGTCATTAGTCTAACTACCATGTTAAATAGAAGATTAGCATGCAATAGTTCTTTCTTTCTTTAAAGAAAATAATTAATTTACATTATTTATACAAAATAAGGTCACAAGTTCGAGTTCAGTTAATACCGTTAGGATTTCCACGTCGATGCTTCGTTAGTCTAACCGCAGTGGGCTTACCGTAACTAAAATCGATCAGCCCACCCCTCACAACCGACTCGCGCTCCCTAATGTTTACAAACAATAACTCGTAAATCATACGACTGACAGCCGGTCCTTTTTCGAGGATATAATAAGGTCATTCGTTCTTGTCACTTATAAAAAAATCTGAAATTTCATTTTTACCCTTTCCACAAATGAAACGGAGTATATAGATTCATAAAACTGACTACGCATGTCTGTAACCAATGTACTTCTGCGCTGTGTTGTAACCTCAAAAACCAGATTCATTTGTAAATTTTTCTACTATACAGTGTTAGAGATGGTATAGTCACAGAACTGCTACGTTTTCACAGATAGTCAAATTTCACATATTTATCTAATAGTGAATGATTGAAATCTCCGAAATCTGTTAACCAATCCTTGCCCTTAGTTTCTTTTATTTCCGCCAAGATCGCGTCGCTTAGCCCTGCGCATGCGTAATGAGTTCACAGTTTGGTACTACCTATCTACACACTAACTGTAAACTGTGAAATTTTTACAGTTTACACTTTCGTTAGTGCGGAATTACTGAGACAAGATAAATATTGATATGCTAACTGCGCGCGCACAGTTGTTTCCCGCCAGATTTAGCTTGTTGTTGGTATATTTATTTAGTATAGCAATTGTTTTTTGCACAAGTAGTATTGTGTAGAAGAATAATTGTATAGAAGAATTGTGTATTTGTGTAGGTAAAATACCGGATTTTTGTTTGTTTGCTTTTTTCTGATTTATGTTAACCAATATGAAGAAGCAAATAGCTACATAACAGATCAGCGAAGATATTATTACACAGTTCACAGTTTTCACATATAAGTAGCAGTATCAGTTTTCACATATAACAATATTTCACAGATAGTATCATCTCTATACAGTGTAGGAGTGGGCGAAACTGTTATTTCCTGGTAACAGGTTCAAACGTTTCAATCTAATAACGGGTTCCATAACTGGGACCATAAATATTACACATACGTCGTTCGGGCTTAATACTACGTACCTCGTACAAATTTGAAAAACAGTTGGCCAATGAGTTTGGCTGAACTGTGTAAACTAACAAACGCACAACGTCGAGTTGAAACAGCTTCGCTACGCTCTGTCAATGAAATTCGTAGATTGATTAGCACGTGTTAAAACACTCTTCCAGTCATAAATGATTTAATATTTTATGGTTGAAACAATTATAAAAAAAAATTTAATTATTGAAAATCTTTAAAAAAAATTTTTAATTTTCACTCAATTAAAATGTTAGACAAAAACTAATTATTGACCAAGTGAATTCCTTGTTTCAATCAACTAATTCGGTGCACGCGTGTGTTACAGTTTTCGCCAAACGCATTGACCGATGTTTTGAAATTTGGTACGAATATAACTTGAGTAAAGCCCGAACGACGTACTGTAAGATTTTTTCCATCATTTCCGTTTCAAGATGGCGGTGTCTTTCATTTAACAATGACAAGTGTAGTTGCTGGTTATTACCTGTAATACTGAACAGCAAGTACTATCATAATTTTGATCTCTTCACGTAGAAAGGGCACAGAATTTCTAATAAAGTTGGTCCATTAATATTTTACCTAAATATTACGGTTACCGGTTAAATTGGCGGAAAAGGTTAACAGCAAGTAAGAGGTCTGTCGTGGTCATGCAATTAATTATAAATATACTGCGAGGTCTATTGTTCTTTGAACTACTAGTTACACAGTTTGAAGAACAAACCCGTTTTCACTATCATCGAAATACTTTTGGCGAATTTCCATTGGAAAATGAGCTATTTCAGCAGCCATTAAGGTAAGACCCAGACCCGGGACCTTGAAATAAGCGCCGATCCCGACCTCTAGATAATTTTTTGAGATGGCAAAAGTAGCAAGACAACATTAGAAATTTAGTTTGATTTTATTCAAACATCGTACAAAAATCGATTTTGGTAATAGCTTTGAGAAGTTCGTTAACCAGCAAAATTCGTTCAACAGTTTCAAAATGGCGGCAATTGCAAATCTTTAAAAATTCATAACTATTTGTTACATTGTCTTTATTTTTCAGTCTGATTTAACCATCGCAATCAGCGTTAAAAGCTGCACAAATTAAAATGTTGATTTTTCAAAATTCATTGAAATTAATTTAATTTATCAAGGTCAAGTTCATTTTTGTATTTTCAATGTAATCTGAAGTAAAAAAAAATGCAAATATATTCAGATTTTAATGTTGATTATAATGGTGAAATCATAATTTGAAAAAAGAAAAATTACATTTGGAAATTCGCTTCTATCATGTCGGCGAGACAACTGCTTTTTTTGTATAGGCCTATTTAACATACTGTTCATATTTTAAAACCATTATATTCCATTTTAGGGAGGTTTGCCAACAAAAAATTAATGGTGGAACTTAAAAAGCTAGACTTATTTTCTGAAGAGGTGTTAGCAACAATAAAGAAATCAGTTTTCTTAACAGATAAAAAAAACAAAACAAATAAATTAATGCTTTGCAATTACCCTCATTCTCAAGGGTATTAAGTCAAATGTAACTGGTATAAATGTAAAAAAAATGTGTACAATTTTTGGAAATATCGGTAAAGTTACCTCATAGCATTTTAATGATAAAATGAAAAATTATATTTTATTTGGTAAGTAACTATTTGAAACCTTATTTTTTTGTAAGTTTTAAGTATAAAATACATAATACAAAGTAATAGTAAATGGCTTAATTGAAACAAAGTAAGACATTCTGAAATTTTTTAATTATTTATAAATGATCAACTTAAGCAAATTTTGTACTAAATTAACTTCCAACAAAAATCTTGTTGTACATTTTCAGCATGAGAGGGAGAGATGTTATTGAGATGGGAACTTATAGCTTCTGGGTTTATTATAGTACTCTCTAAGCTGTTTCTTCACGTTAAAGCTCATGGAAGGCTTATTGAACCGCCATCAAGGGCGTCGATGTGGAGGTAATACAAATAACTAAAAAAAAACTAACAAACTAACAAATATATATTGTGGTTCCTCAGCTATCGTCAAATTTATATTTTAATTACAGTTTATGATTTTAGATATTTTATATCTTATTTATTGCACCCTTTTTTGAAATAAATATATAGTTATATATTAAATGTGTGTATTTTTTTGAGGATTTCAAATTTTTAAACAATTTTTGTCTTATGTGTAGTGAATCAAGCTCATTAAAATATTTTTTGTGTGGGTATAAGAAAAGTAATGTGCAATGTATGTGAAAAATTCAATGGCAATGTATTTTTAATTTCAATTTGTGTTCCGCAGCACACAGCAGGTCATAAAGTGTGTGTAACATTGTTACTATTACTTATGAAAACAACTGTCATAAAGTATGTGTAACATTGTTACTATTACTTATGAAAACAACTTTTATAAATTATGTGTAACATTGTTACTATTACTTATGAAAACAACTTTTATAAATTATGTGTAACATTGTTACTATTACTTATGAAAACAACTTTTATAAATTATGTGTAACATTGTTACTATTACTTATGAAAACAACTGTCATAAAGTATGTGTAACATTGTTACTATTACTTGAATGTCATGTTTTGAACACACATCCAGCAGTTACAACAGTATTAACATTTTAAAACAACACACCCTGCAGGGGGTGCAGACTAGCTGCACCTATTGAGAGGATTTAGACGTCCCTCGTGGTATCCAAGTCTAACACACACTTACACTTATGACTTTTAACACTTTACACTCACACTTACATTTAGAGAGGTGATAATAGCCTCAATGTGCTTTTCGCCTTAAAATAATAATAAAAAAATAAATGAATTGAAAACAACACAACAGCCATTTTAATTGTTTTGCCTCACATGAGTTTTAATTAATGATGAGTTTTAATTAATCAATACAATTAAAAATCATATTGTATGATTGAAACAAAACAAATATTTAAATAAAAATCATGTATTTTTTTCTTTAATTTTATTATTTTAATACAACTGGAGGGGCAATGCCTTTCCTCAGTCTACCCATGCATAAACTTAATAAATGCAATTTAGGTTATGGCAAAAATAAACTTTGCATTATTAACAAATTTTAACAGTAACGAAAAAAATGAAAATCTAAATAAAAATTATAAACCTGCTTTTTATAAAGATTTTCAAATTAAAATATAGTAGTTCAACAGGCAGTTACATGCACATTAAGCAGAGTATAATTTAAACGTGCATTTGTTTTTAAAATGAAAAAAACACCTAAATAACAATTTAAACTTTTCGTTTTAGGTACGGATTCAACACTCCACCAAATTATAACGATCATGAGCTCTACTGTGGTGGGTTTTCCCGTCAGTGGCACAAAAATGGTGGAAAATGTGGCATATGTGGAGATCCATGGGATGCACCCGCAGTAAGTTAGTTAAGAATTCTGTTTCCAATGGGATTTTTTTAGGGGGAGGACATCAGTGAAGCATACTTTGGTAGAGTAGCTTTTATTATTCTTCGTTGTTCATTTTAGGGCAATGTATATTTAAACATTTCTTCAAACTGTGGATGTATAACAACTCAACTTCCAATTATATTATCATACTGACTACTATTGTGTAGTCAATGCGTTGATTAAAAGGCCAGCGTAAATGTTCATTCTCAATTCCTTTTGCTCTAAGAGTTTTAGGATCATTTATGTGCAGACTTTCTGCATGTTCAATGAGTCATGGAAAATCTAACAAACACTTTTTTTGTTAGTTCCTAAGATTTCAGCAATTGAGTTTTGTATGTTATTTGTTTGTTTTGATCTATTACATATCATTAGTCTGTCTAATATATATTATTAGCAATTAACATTGGAAAATAACCTATTGAAGTGGCCGTCGTAGTAAGATCCAGACATGGGACCTTGAAATGAGTACTGAACCTAACTTTAGATACTTAATGAGGGGTTGTTAAAATTTATATGTATATATATCACTGCATCACGTGCCTGTACTGAAAGCGAAACACATATATGAAAAACACACACACACAGTGATATATATATATATATATATATATATATATATATATATAACTGAAGGAAAGTGTAAATTACATTGTACATCTACACCATAAGGGGAATCATCATAAAAATTTCAACACATAGGCCTTGTTGTTCTTCAAATGTAGTGTAGATCAGTGACTTTGGCTTTTTATATATCTATATAAATAGATACAACAGACTAATTAAAAATCAACAGTTATTACTTTTACAGGGTTTATTAATTTCCATTTATAATGCAGTATACTCACCTAAATAAATACATAAATACACTGAACCTAATAAATGAGAATAAAATCATACATTCCCATATGTATGTACTGCACAGTATATATGTAGTGGAGCATTATCTTTATGATAGAGAATGAAAAACTTTTCATTTTTTTGATCCCTCAAGATGAAATTATTGCACGCATGATACTTAACACTGAGTGAACTTCATAGGTTTTAGTAAACCTAATCTAACTAAAACAATAAAATTAAAAAAAATTGAGTTTTAATAAATTAAAAAAAAATTATTACATATGGACCCAAAATTTTTATCTTATTTACAGGAAAAAGATAAAAATATAATATCAGAGTACAATAGTATAGTTTAACATATTTTTTAGCCCCGACCTCATGAAGCAGGAGGAAAATACGGGCAGGGAGTAATCGCTCGGAAGTATAAGGTAGGTTCTGCTTTCACGATCAGGGTAGAAGTAACAGCCAATCACAGAGGATACTTTGAGTTTAAACTTTGTCCGAATAATGCGCCAAAGAAAACTGCATCTCAACAGTGCTTTGACAAGTACGTTCTACACCGTGCTCACCCTTCTGGCAGGTCACCCAATGAGATGTATCACGAAACAAGGTATATATTTTTAAACATAGTATATAAAAAACTTTTTCCCACACATACCTGATAAACTAAATTATTACTTTGTTCCCAAGATATAATTGAGTTTGAGTTTGCTATTACATAAATATATTACTGGCAAACAAATTAATTACTCTATATATCAAATGAATTATATAAAAAATGTAATACAGTAGAACTTGGTTATAACACCTCTGAATGGCCCAGAAAAATGATTAGTCAGCAACATGAATGGTGATGATATATATAAAAAAATCTAAAGATTTGTTGAGTTGCAAATTTTAATATTTAGTATTTGTGACTAAGGACTTAAACAATACAGTACATATTTTAAATATAATATCATCATATTATATACTAATCATATAAACACAATATCAGTACGCTTAGTGTTGAATAAAGTAATCATTACAGATTTTACAAATTAAGGGCGATGAGCCATTTATCTTTGTCTAGCAAAACAGAGTGGGTCAAAGTGTAGTAGGATAGACTAAACATACATCTTAGTCTTAAAAACAACTATACGTTTCGGCAGAATAAGTATTGACAATTAAGTCATACCTTTATCAGCATTTGAACTTCTGATTAATTTATCCGCCTTCTGGCAACTTCGTTTAGATTTTTCCCTTTTATGCGTTTATACATAAGAAATTATTGACGCTACAACCAAGTAATAATTACTTGGGGGTTAGTTTAGGTTAAAGATAGATGTTTGGCTGGACTTATGAAAAAAAATGATGCTAAATTTATCTGCATTGTGGCAACTTTGTTTAGATTTTTTCTGAATTTTTCCTTTTATGCGTTTATACATAAGAAATTATTGACGCTACAACCAAGTAATAAGTACTTGGTTTATGTTAAAGATAGATGTTTGGCTGGACTTATGAAAAAAATGATACTAAATTCAAGTTGAAGTAACATCTGAAGCCGTTATAACCAAGTTTGACTGTAATTAGTAAGTATACGATGTACAAATAATTCCTTAGAAACGTACTGGTTACAACCTTCTTTGTTATTGCCTTGTAAACAATTATTTTCCATCATTGTCTATCTGTACTCTGAAGTGTATCTCATAGTCTCAACATCACTTTCATCCCATTTTCGTTACCTGTTGTACAATCTATTATTTATTAAAAAATATTTTTGAAAATTTTACATTTATGTCCCAACAATGAAACCACTTGTGTCTTGATAAAACAAATTACGTCCTCACCCTGTAGATTGTCAACTGTTGTTTTTCTTCTTCTCTTTGCTTAAATCATTCTTTTTCCCTATACTGAGATCCTAGAATTATTTACAAATTATCTGAATCTCCTCTGCGCCTTATGCATTGTGTTAAGAACTAATTTTACACACACACACAATTCTGTTTTAAAACAGTATGTATACAATCAAAATGATTCTTGTACACAACAAAAATGGTGAATTTCTATAGAATAAAAGAAATACTTTTTTGTTGCAATAATTAATTGATATTTTATTATAGGTATGGTATTAATATCTTATATTTAAAAAAAATGGTGAATTTTAATACTGACAAAGAAAATACTAGTATTTTCAAAATTGTAACATATACAACTGTTTCACACTTGTAAATATATTTGTATTACCACATTTATAAACAAAAGTTGTTTTGATATAATTTCGTTATTTTCAGGTTTTACCCAGGAATAGAGAACAAAGTTTATGAAATCAGGTACATGCTGCCTGAATCATTGACATGTACACAATGTATTCTTCAGTGGAGGTATGTAGCAGGAAACAACTGGGGGACGTGTCCAAACGGGACTGGTGCAGTAGGCTGCGGCCCTCAAGAAGAATTTAGAGCATGTGCGGACATACTTATCCAAGATTCCCAAAGCTCTTCTGATAATACACCATATGACGTGGATGATCAAGAAAATATAATTCCTCATGAAGCTGATAAGGAGCAAATTAACAATATATACATAGAAAAAGAAGTTAAAGACTGGAGGTTTATTTCTCTGGTTATAATAATGGGAGCCTTGTTAGTTGCTCTACTTGTTTATGCTTTGTTGTACTTTTATTTTTACTATATTGCGGAAGCTGCTAAACAATGGAGGTCATTTAAATTACTCAAAACATTTGGATTAAAAAACAAGCAGGATAAAGCGAAACAATCAATTCCAGTAAATTCAATGCCGATACCCCCACCTAGAGCGAAGAAAGTAAACAACGAAATAATAAAATGTGTTCCTAATTCTTGATCTGAATAGATAGAAGACTGCAAGTCATTAGATAACCAAAGAGTTTGATGTATAATCAATTGCTGAACATTAGGTCTTACATTCCATTTACTTTTACAGTGTTAAGGAATAAAGAAAAAAGTGTTTAGTAAAAAGGTTTTAATTTCAATTATTGTAGAAAATATTTAATACGAGTACGGTAGAATATTAATCTTATGAGGATATTACGTTTTGAATTTTTTTGACTGAATAGATGTGTTCAAGCAAAATTTTATTACTGAAAAATAATAAGAGCATAATTATGTTTGACATATTTAAGTATTATCAAGAACGTTTTAGTTTTTACTAAGGATGGCTGCATACTGGAAGAGGCAAAACGTCTCGAAAAAAGTCATTTTAGTCAGACGATTCAATGAGGTAATTAACATGGTTTGTTATGGGTGTCGTACACGGGTAATGTTTTTATCATGCTCTCTCACAGCATGACACAAAATGACAAAGGATCCTACAATTACGTCTTGTCACTAAAGAGCTCGAGACAATGTTATATACACGCACGTGGCATTACTGTCACACTCTTCCTACATGCATGCATGGTACACGAGTACTATCAACGTCTACCATTCCTCAGGTTCATTTTAGTAATAATTTATAGTTAAAGTAATAATTAACTAATTAAAATATAATTAATTAATTACTATAAATAATAAAGAAATTGAAGCAGACCAGTTAATTCATTTGTCAGGCCTGTGCTGCAGCTAAAAGAGCTGAAAAGGCCTGACCTTCAGCTAAAAGGTCATTCAATTAAGCTTCCTGTTCATGTTAATTTCATGTGTCCAATATCACAACTTGACATTAAAAATAAAATATAATAGTGACACTTCTTCATCACTCGCTCCCTTAGGTAGAAATGACTACTGAAAGAAGATTAATTGTTTTGGGTTAGGTCAAGACAGTATGAAGTAAAATATCTTTAATGAAACCTTTTTGTCTAAAGACAAAATGTTGAAAGCATAAAGACCCGATGTTGAAAGGTCTTGAGCTGTTTTGTCTCTTCTGGTGTGCGGCTAATTTAAGTGTTAAATTGGCACTGCCACAAACACAGCAGAGTTGTTAAATGTTTGAGCCTAAAGTGATAAGTATATCAGTTAAACTTACAAGTATGTTGGTCAAAAGAAAATATCTCTGATTAGGTATATGCAATTTGAATTTGACAGCAAAATCAATTTGTTGGAAACACTATGACAAAGTTGATCTTACGTACCCTTCTAATTTAACTACAAAAAAAAGTTTTAAAACATTAAAATAATATGATTTTAAAATCTTAAGTACTTTGTGAAATATGAATTTATGAACAATTTAAAATTAAAAGTATTGCAACATGATAACCTAGTTTTGGACAAAAATATTAAAATTATATCTGTATAAATGAATTTCATTACATTTGTTATCATTTGATGGCCCAATTCTACAAAATTAGTAGCTACTCTACAGTCCCTGTTGTTTGTCTATGAAACAATATGTTATTTCAGCCAATTTTTTATGTTAATGAAATTATGGCTTTTATAAAATTTCTTGTGTTTGTTTCAATATTCATGCTTGTACGTATAACACTTATAAAGATGGAGGGGGAGGCGAGAGGGTTAGTTTATCCACTCTGCAATGGAATGTAACAGATTTAGCATGAGTTTATCATTAATGTATAATGGTTCTGCTTTATTGTTAAATTATAAATTGAAAAAACTAATAATTTTTTTAATAAGAAACATCACATAGAGTTAAGGATGAACTATTTTTAAGAACTGAAAATATACTGCCTACACACCAAAATGTTGTTCATTTAATTTTTTTTTCTTTTAAACTACTTCATATTTATTTTGTATTTTTGTAAAATTTTAAAAACAGACAAATAAAAAAATGGGATTAAAAAGTTTTTTTATTAATGGTACCATGAACGGCTGCTCTGTGTATGGGTTTACGACAACAATAAAGAAACACAAGGTAAGACATAGGGTAGCCACCACATTTAAAGTAGACACAATGATGCAAATAAGACAAACAAAGTAATCACTTGAGTACAGGTTGTAACCGTGAAGTGAAAAAGGTAACGCACATAGTGGAAGTAAGATCAAATGGAGAGGTACGAACAATAGTGAAGGAAAGCTTCATGTTCTAGGTGCTATTACAATATTGTTGCCATTAGCTAAAAATGATAGCTTTGTTAAAGGTGATACCAATAATTTTTTGAGGTTATGGGGTTTAGTGGCTCTTGGCACTGCGATCTAAAGACAACTAAGCCTCTTGAATTCTAGTTCGGTACGATTTTGCCCTCAATGAGTTTCAGCAGTCCACTGACTAGATCGTTTCAGGCCCTGCCTGGAAGCCAAACACTCTTTGATTCCTGTTGGCAAGATCGTTACAATGTAGATTATTTTTTTTCTGTCAAAGGGGCAATTTAAGTTACTGCTTTATGGTCTTCAAGATGGCCAATATGAAATTAACATGAGCTGGATTTACATCCGCAAAAACTGCCTTAATCTTGCTGTCTACCTATAAGATACAACCACTAAACAAGCTGCTATAACACACATTTGGACAAGTTGAAGTTTGACAGTGTTTAGTGTAACATTCTTTAAAACAATCAAACGTTTGCGATACGAACATAAGTGACTCTAAATACTATGTGTGTTGTGTTATGCAGCATTCAGGATAGCCCGTATCCAAACCTACAAGATCTTCAATTCAAGAACAATTCACAAAACTTGAAATATTTGGTTGTAAACTTACTATTGCTTATTAATCTTATATTCTTCCAGTTAAGTAACTTTTAAATTACTTAATTCATTATATTTCCTCTAAAGAGAAAAACAGGTCCTCTAAGACCTGATACATGGTCAATTCATAAATCGCTAATCACTCAAATTGGTAAACAACCATATACTATTTGAAATTTCAATATTTAACATTCATTACAGTTTTGGTCCACACAGACAGAATTATTACTATTATTATTTATAACATAAATATTATAACATTTAAGCAAAAACTTTTTATTGGCTTTGATAAAAAAAATCATTAAAATTAAATTTGTATTAAGAAAATATTTAACCCATTGCAAGTCAGCCTTGTGCTTAGGATTTGGCAGTGGTTCCCTACTTGCCGCCTCGGTGGCCTAGTGGATAGCGTACTAGGCTTTCATACTGAGGACCCGGGTTCGATTCCCGGCGAGGGCTTGACATTTTCATACGCTATAAAATCATCCCACCGTCTGCATTAGCCCAAGTGTGCACAATAGTCAGACGTTAAACACCAAAAAAAAAAAAAAAAAAAAAAAAAAAAAAAAAAAAAAAATGGATTCAAGGTGAATATCTCCTCCACTACAAATTGGTGACTTCCCAATTCATTATTGAGGTACTTGCAGATGCCTTTCAATTTCTCCCACCTTACTCTTGACTCTTATCACAGAGGTTGTGCTCCATTTTTGTTGTGCGTAGAGTTCCCACTCATTCTATTTACATTATTACTCATGAAAATATGAATAGTTAGAAAAATTACGTCCGTCTACACAGAGCCTTGCATACATGGGTAAGGCTAAGGTATATTGGGAGGCTGCCGGGTAGTCCACAGCTCCGTTTGATACACCGGCCGGTGTCATACACTCTATCAGCACAGGTAGCTTTACACTTTTTAGAGTTAGCCAGGTTATGTAGAGTAGTGAATGTGTATGGCTTGAGTAGAGGAATGAGAGTAGTGTGAGCTAGAACTACAGTGGGATCGCTAAATCCATCAGCTGTCTCTGTCCAGAAGCAAAGAAAAATTATTATTTTATAATGTATAGGACAATAATTTAATATTTCTAGTGTAATATCAGTGTTCAAAGTATTGTATAAATATGTTGATTTGTATAATTTTTTCATAAGGAAAGAAAGGGGTAAGTTTGCATTTAGTGTGCATATTATTTTATTACTGATTTCTTGTTATATCTGGATTTTCAATTTTCCAGATCACTTCCAGTATGTTAGTCTGGATAAACGAGGTTACACTGTACTCTTAACAGATACAGTTTTTTGAGTAAATGTTGTCAGTTTTTTTTTGTGTGTTTAACATCCGACTATTGTGCACACTTGGGCTAATGCAGATGATGGGTTGATTTATAGCGTATGAAAATGCCAAGCCCTGGCTGGGAATCGAACCCGGGTCCTCGGGGTGAAAGCCTAGTACGCTATCAACTTGGCCACCGAGGCGGCTTTTGTCAGTGTTATACAATACATTGGTTACAGAATTGTTTTTGGTTTTTGCTTAGTAATAGTAATGACACTAGTGCATCTGTAATAGGACAAATATTGAATCGGCTTTGTTTCAGCATTGTCAAGAGAAAACTGTGGATTTAACAACTTTGAGGAAACTGATTTGGACAATCTACAAACTGCTGCGTCATTCCACTACACACCCCCTTTCTGACTGTTAAGGTTCTGAATCCTGGAACTTGACTAAAGTTTGTCATAGCTTTTCTAGCCGTTCATGGCCCCTGTAGTAATGATGTATAAAACCCCACACTTTATTCCTCACCCAGTAAGTAGTCAGTTCACTTTGACAATATGAGTGCTACCCAAAAGTTTGGGAATTTTAATTCCACGTGCAAACCATTTGTGGTATGACCTGCCGCTGGTACAGTGGATGAAGAGTACTCTTTGTAAAGTAGCGTGCCAACGGCTGTAATGGTGAGAGACCACGTTCTTGAGTTTCAAGCGTTTGTGTTTTAGTGTTGTGGCAATTTTTAAACTCGTAAGTGGCAGATTTTAACGAGCAGAGAACCTGCATCAAATTTTGCTTCAACCTTAAAAAAATTGCTGCAGAAACCCATCGTATGTTTGTAAAATCATTTGCTGACAATGATATGAGCCAAAGTAAAACTTTATTGTAGTACAAACACTTCAGGGATGGACGTAAGTTTGCCGACGATTATGAACATTCAGGACAACCATTGACAAGCAAAACACAGGAAAACATTGCGAAAGTGCTAGAGGTGTACGATCATGTTGCAGATCGTAGACAAACAATCCACAATTTTTATAGGAATTACGTATAAGTCTGTGCTACACATTTTGTTTGACAGTTTGGGTTTAAGATTCGCTGATGCAAAATTTATACTGAGATTGTTGTGTAGCAACCAAAAAGATTATACCATAGTTGTCTTTACTGAATTGAAAACTGCAGGAAGAGATGACCCCAAATTCATCTTCAATGTCATAACTAGTGATCAGACACTAGGGGTTTACTTTTATAATCCTGAAACTAAACACTATTTGTCGCAGTGGAAGTCGCTATCTTCATCACAGCCATCACGTTTATAGCAACATGAAGTTCACAACGACTTTCTTTTACATCAAAGGCATTATTAGTACGGAATTTGTCCTCTCTGGTCTAACTGTCAATGGAAAGTTGCACTGTAAAGTCGAAGTGGCTATGTGAGAGCATTAGGGTCAAATGTTCAGAAGAGTATGCAAACAATAGTTGGGTTCTCCACTACAAAAACATGTCTGCACACACACACACACACACCGCTAGTTGTTTAGAATTTTTTTGCTTTGAAAAACAAGGTACAAATTCCCCATTCACCCTATTTATTTGCCCATGTGTGTTTTTTCTGTTCCCCAAAATGAAGATTAAATTGAAAGGGCATCATTTACACAAAATTGCGGAGATCCAGACAGAATTGCTGGACGACCTTTGAATACTTACACTTGGAAAACTTCCAGTGGGGATGCATGGGATCATGAAAACAATGCTGGGATCACTGTATTCATACCCAAAAGAACTATTTTAAAGGAGACGGTGGAAATTAGGAGTTATGGTAAGCAATTTTATTTTTATTTTTTTTTTTTCGTAATGTTTCGTAATGTTCGGCAATACCTTTTTTAAGACGAGCTATCCAGAACAAGCGGAGAGGAAAACTGAGTGCAAAAGTGTTGTTTTTGCACGACAATGCCCGCCCTCACACGGCAAATCGAACAAAAGACGCCTTGACGGCCTTCAAGTGGGAGATTTTCCTCATCCACCCTACAGTCCGGACCTGGCACCTAGTGATTTCCACTTATTCCCGAAGATGAAGACTTGGCTTGAAACACAGCGCTGATGACGACGCAGATCTCTCGCGGGCGTGACTGACTGGCTGGCGCCACAGGCGGCGGAGTTCTCACGACACGGGAATTTCAAAGCTAGTTCACCGATATGACAAATGTCTAAATTTGTTTGGCGATTATGTCGAAAAATAGTATTTTAGTTCCTCTTTCAAATGTATATAATAAAATTTTTTTCCTGTACTTAGTTTTTTTATCCAAAAACGTAATCTACTTTCTGAATAGCCCTCGTATATGTAGTTTTCATCGTTGTTTTTACTTTTGAAATTTTGCATTAAGTATCACATGAACACCTTCCTATTTTTTAAAACGTTACTTCAAGATTGTAAACATTTTTTTAAAATCATCCTAAATTAATAATTGAGTAGGTCCACACATGCATCTTCCTTCAAATTTCACTTGCATTTAAAAAATGCCATTTTCCGACTTTTCACCTAGACTGTATAACTGAAAAATAAATTAATTTATAGATATTTGATAATATGTGTGCATTATAAATAATTTTATTAGTACATTGCTGTTTTACATTAAAGTTATTTTAATACTGTTGCAAATAATAAAAAGAGCTTTTTAAATGGTAAATATAACAATTTAAACCATAATTTTTAATTTCTAGGTGAACTGACTATCCTTCACTTTTAGTTTGGGAGCCGCCTCGGTGGCCTAGTTGATAGTGTACTAGGCTTTCACCCCAAGGACCTGAGTTCGATTCCCGGCGAGGGCTTGGCATTTTCATACGCTATAAATCATCCCATCGTCTGCATTAGCCCAAATGTGCACAATAGTCGGACGTTAAACACAAAAAAAAACTTTTAGTTTGGGGGGGCACAAGTGGATAGACAAGCTATATTTAATGGCTTAGATTTTAACGAAACTTGAAAATGAATAAAGATAAAGGTGTTAAACATAATTTCAAAGGCAAAACAGTCAAATTGTTTTATTATCACGAAATACACTGTGGAGTGACAAAACACCGGAAATATCACAGAATCTGATTAACCAATTTTATTAAACAATTTTACTTTAGGCTCTGAATTGGGATTTGAAATTTAAGAATGTAAAAAATTTCAGAGCCTAACAGATCCTTTCAAAACAAACATTTTCACTGGGTAAGTAATAAATTTAAAAGAAAAACACATTGCAACTATACGAAAACTATGCAATAGTAAAGTACATAAACAACTATAAACTATATTTCTATTTGGCTATGGAATAAGGCCTCAAATAACCATGATAACCATGTTAGTAGCAATAGACAAGTAGTAAATAGCCTATTGCTGTGACTACAAATATTAATAGCACCGATACATAGCTAACAATTGTAAAATATTATAAAATCAAAAAAATTCGGTTAGAATACATAAAATATATTATTTATAATAACATAAAACGACTAAAAGTGAACACATTTTGATTGATATATATGGCAAACAAAACTTAAACGTAACATTTGTAATATCAAATAATCTTTATAATAGCTTAAAAGTAAAATACATGTTAACAAATAATAGCTAATGATTTTTTACCAATCCCAAAATAAAAATGTCAGTCAATAATATTTTGTTGTTATTACAAATCATTAGTTTTTATGGTAACTTTATAACCCTTCTGCCTGTATAATTTTTGTTTGGTAGTTCTCTCAGACTGATCTACTCATTTTTATAATTTATTTTAATTATTTAAAGTGTGATCATGTGCAAACATAAACTTTAAACTTTACATTTCCATTCTTCGACAAAATTTTCTAGAACTCTGAATTTCAAATCAAAATTATTTGTCTAATACAACTATAAAAAAAACTGCCACCACACAATATATTACATCAAAGACATACAAAAATCAAACAATCTTCTGAACCACAAAATAAAAAATCACATAAAATCTCATAAATATAATAACTTATTTATGTTTAACATTCTACCGTGGCGTGTACTTCAGTAGCATGGTTTACCATCTTCAGATTTCTAGCACTAAGGTTAAAAGAATACCCTTTAAAAACAAAATAATTCTAATTTGATGAAAAGATGATATAATGATTATATTTTTAATAGGATATAGAGAGATGGTGATATCTTTCACTTTTGTGTATTTTTTTTTAAACGTAAATTAATCTTTTTAAGGCCATGGGCTGCGATATTAGCTTTGTGTAATGAATAAGAAAGCGACTACGGGCCGATATATCAAACTTTTGTATGCTTACTACATGCTATTTTCCACTCTATATCAATAGCATTTGTACAAAACTAAACGTTAATCACTACAGATTAAATTATCAGTGACAAAAAATTCTGTGTAGTTTAGTAAACATTAAACATTCATAAAAACAAGTTGACTACATTTGAGACTGCTGGTTGCCGTAAATGTAAACAAACATTTTGTTTGTTTTTTAATTGTGTAAAGTGGTTTATAATTCAATTTCTGTGTCCAAAGTGTTTTGTTAGTACAAATTGTTAACGTTTTAATTAAAAAAAAATATCCAAAAAAGCAAAAAGTGTGTGTATACCTTGAAGGACTATACCTTGTGCTAGTGATTAGACCACTTTTGCATTGATGTTACTAATTTTTGATTTTGTATAGTGTTACAGTTTTTATTGTGTTTTTAACAATAGCATGTAGTTTTCAATAACTTCAAAAAATAATAAATACAAAATAAATAACATATACATTAGCAAACCAGTTGTAAATAGGACTCTACTTATACCATGTGTGAGAAATTAAAAAAAGTAATTATGCGTGTGACAATAATTTTTTAAAAAGTGACTTAATAAAATTATTATTAACAATAACAACTTATTGTTGAAGACGTTATATTGTCTTAAAATTTTCAGTTTTGTGCAAAATATAATACCCTATTAGTTTAAAGTAATATAACCTCTGTTAAATTTTTTAAGTATACTCTATACCAAAAAAACACAAATTTTTTTAAACCAAATTATACTTAGTTTTGCAACACCATGTCAAAAGTGCTATTTTAGGGTTACAATTTAAGCATTAAAATAACATTTAATACCTGGCCTTTTTAGTAGTGAATTTTTCGCATGACCTTGAAAGAGTTAATCCATGTTACAGAAGTGTAGGGTATAGCGATAAACATAAACAAGTTCTACATTAATGCTTGTTTCTCATTGTTCGAGGAATTTCCTTTATTGTTCTTTAAGAAAAACAATGTTCTTTTAAAGCAAAACGTCTTCTTAACCTAAAGATTTTCTTAATTTTTTTATGCTACATTTGGTCAATTTCCACTCTACCAGAATACAGTAACATTTAGACAAGTTAAGATTGGAGAGCTGAGCTGTTGGAAGGCTTTCAGGCAGTAAGGAATTATTTACAAAAATAACACTACTTGGTTTTATAAATTACAAAAATAATGAATGTCTTTAAGGCAAACATGTACTCTATCTACTAGCATTGAGGCTAATGAAATATTACCACACATACATGACTCGTGTCTTTCTCTAGTACAAATTGTTACATTTAAGTATATCATGACAGTATATACACTGAAAGTATTGTTCTACAGGGTGTGGCATGAAGAAATCCTTGATTCTGGGAGATTGTAGGGACAGGTGAGATGAGGTTGGTGTTGTTAGACGGGTTTATTCATGCCTTTTTCGTTTCTCACCATGACTTGGTTGGGGATGGAGTACAGTGTTTTTGTTGTAGAGCAGTTCTTTCAAAATGGTAGATCGTTGATATTTAAATAGTGTGCGTGTGTGCCTACTTTAAGCTTGATCTCCACGATCCAGTTCCTATACTGGTGTGGTAATAACCATAGGAACCTTCATAACATCCCCTCCAAAGCTCCATGCTTACAGTATGGTATCGTTTTTGAATTTCGGGACCCAATCTATTTCACAGAGAACAGGGTAACTGCAATGGTCACCTTTGGTTGATACTGCGCAATGTTGGTAGAAATTTCTCAGCCCAAAATTGGATGAGCTTTAACATAAGGTACAGCATGTGTGGTTTCAACAAAATGGTGCAACGACTCATACAGATGGTCATTCTCTTGTAATTCTGAGCGACAAGAACTTTTTTTTTCAAAAACTACGAAACATTTTGAATCTGTAGTTGACAACCACTTAAATGTAACAACTTGTACACCAGAAAGATTTTTTCACTATAAAATACCTCAACTGCAGATGCCACGTTAACAAACTATATTTAAAAACTTGTCTATCATTAAATTAACATTAACTTTAGATCCCTGAGCAATCACATTACACATAATAAGTCTTATTGTAAAATGGTCAAGACTTGGCATTTTACATACTTATATACAATATAAAAAACTACATGCAATTTTTCAATCTACTTAAAAATATTTTGTACTTCTAATTTTAAAGGAGACCTAACCAGAGATGAAAACAGCATGTATTGACTGTATCTTCGACTAGAGAGTATAGATCTGATTTTGATATTTCAGTCTGTGGATCGAGAGGTTTGCGTGTTACAATGCTCATCTCCTGTAGACAAAACAATACTGTTTATTCAGACATTTGCCATCATTTGTGTATGTATATAAAAACAATACACATTCCAAAAGTATGGATCAACTCTTGTTCTCAAATGCCTAACTTAAAACCTAAACATGCAACAAGAACGTAAGCCTAAATACCAAGGCCTATGTTAAAATACTTAAAAACTAAAAACAAACACCCAACACAAATTTTCTGAATGGTGAATGAAATAAAACTAAGATTTTTTTTCCGGCGAAAAACCGTTAAGGTTGTCATCGCCGATATATAAGAATAAGAACAAGATATGTAATAAAACTAAGACTTACATGTGATAAGCAAACCAGAAGTCACCAAGAACATTAAAACACTATCCACTGACTGACAAATACCATTATTAGAATGAGATTATACACAACAGTAAACAACTGACTGATAACAACTTATTAGATTGCTAAAGTCTGTTCACCTTTAGTCTGGGCCCGATGTCAAGAACGCACGTGCTTGACTCCAAATTGATTGGTTTATACCCCTCATAAGTACAGTTCAGTTTCTATTTAAAGTTAGTACTCTGATTGTTTCTGTGTTCAGTTGTTAGGAATTCAGGGTTTCCCCTATCTCGGGTCCTCTAAAGAATCAACTATCGGTGGTTCAATCAAAGCCCTTTAATACATTATATTACATTATTCTTTTGTTGTCAGGGCATAAGTACAGTTGGTAAAAACTCCAAGAATGAACACTACTGCATTACTCTTATTAAAATGTTTCCCCTGAAATATGTTCCAAAATCCTCTCTGGAAACCTGTGCTACAATTTGTTTAAACCAAAAAGAGAAAAGGGGAAGAAGTGTATAAAAAAACTGTCCACTTACTTGGACTGCTGATTCGTTGTTCCCCAGTACCGCTTGACTGTAATGTCCTCTAGGAGCACGTCCTGACCTGTGTCAACTGGTTATCCAACAGCCCTTTGGTCTCCCCTGGAATCGACTGACCTTCCGGTCTCCTTGGAACCGACTGACCTTCCAGTCTCCTCAGAATCAATGACTTTCCGGTCCCCTCGGAATTGACTGACCTTCCGGTCCCCACAGAATCGACTGACTAAAACCTTCTTCTTCCCCAAGCTGTTACCTAAACTGCTGTTCTACATACCTTGCTGTTTATTGCAACAGGCAGTATGTCAGCAGTTTTGTAACTTTTCTGTGTCTTTGTCAATAGTGTTAATTCTTTGGCTATGACCTCTTTACAATATTTAAAAATAATAATTAAAATTACATTTTTTTAATTCCCAGTAGTTTATTGTCAATTACAATAATTTTATTATTTTAATTACAAAATATTGGTTATGTTGGCGACTCGGAAATGGAATTATTTTATCAGATAATTAAAACATAACAAGAGGTAAGTGATGTTACTAAAATTGCGCTAATTTATAGGTTTTTATGTTAGTGTTCTACTTTTAATAAGTTCAGACAGTACACATACCTGTGCATTGCCACTCCCATTTGTTTACATCAAGCCCAGACTAAGGCGGAACAGACTTTTGGACTGTTTTTGTGAATACTGTAGGGGCTGGATTGGTAAAATGCCAAATTATAGAAAGATCACTGAGTATCTACAACCAAATTAAGAACAAAGAAAGTGTGATAGATTATACTGACCCCTCTACCAGTTTGAGTGTCGACTGTCAGCATCACAAATCCTTCCAAGAACTTTGGATGTAAAATGAGCAGATTCTGAGTGTTAGTGTCAGGAGAGGTAAACAACCGATGGTGGTCCCAGTACTTTGACATGAGCAGTTTGATGAGACTCTGGTACCAGGATATTGACTGATACAACATCGGCGTCAATCGTGAATCTGAATCGGTAACCATTTGTACATCAGCTAAGCTGTACAGCTCAGAAAACTCCAGGTAAGTTAACTGTTGAGTCTGAAAATGGTTTAGAAAAAATTTGAATAAATAAATTGTTCAGTGAAATAATTCCATATTCACCGAATTACATGACGAGCTACAGTCAACCTCTGTCTAGTGTGCTCTTTAAGAAAGTGCTGTTTTGCTCTCTCTCTCTCTCTCTAACACACACACACACACACACACACACACAGTGTCAGTCATGATTTTGAGATATCAGCTTCTGCCATATCTAACTGCACTAATTTTAAAGTGAATATTTCTTATAGCTGGGTAGAATAAATTATTGAAAGTGATATGAAAAAATGACAAGGAGTGACTACAAAATAGGACAGGGATTTACGAATGCACACGAGACAGTCTTACAGTCAATTTAGACAATAAATATATTTCTGCAATAGTCGTTAGTTCCACTGCTATCTTGCAGCGATATTTGCACTTAACGTTTGTTATCCGTTGCTTACAAAATACATTGTTCATTTAACAGTTTAGCTAAACAATGTTTCAATCCCATATAAGTATTTATAATTTTGTCTATTATCTTCATAATTCTTTACCATACTGCATGAATTAATTCTCACTGTGTGAAGATAAAGACAACATAATCTATTTGCTAACTTTACCCTGAACTGATTTAACTTATCTAAATATTTGCAGGTTATGTACTAAAACATAGCATATTCTCTTCCACTGAGCGGAGTATTGGTACACACGTTTTTTTGTTAGTTCTTCAAACTGCAAGGCACAAAAAGGTGTAATCCACACTGCTGTTTGTAGATTATATCCACATTTTGGTACTTTGCTATTGTTTGGCCTATGAAACAAGAAATCTATAAACAACCCGCTATCATAGCAAACTTAGAACCAACGGTTTATTCGTAATATAGTGTTAAACTTATGAAAGCAGTTGACTCTTATATGTTTAAATATATTATTATATAATAATATTACATGTTATAATATTACATATTACTAACATGTTTGAAGAACATGTTAGATCATTGAAATACGGCAAAAATGATTCAAATTATGCGTCACATTTAATAAAAGAGGGACACATACCTCGAGAAATAGAAAACTCAATGAAGGTACTACATATGCAAAAAAAAGGACACATACCTCGAGAAATAGAAAACTCAATGAAGGTACTACATACGCAAAAAAAAAGGAAGACGTATGAACATTTTAGAGAACTTGGAAATTTTTAAATCTAAATTAAAGGGTGAAAACATAATAAATGAACAGATATCGTCGCAAGCAGATATTACGTTTAAAAATCTAAAAATTTTCAAAAATTAACAGGAGGGACGACCGTTGAAGAGAAAGTTTGAAAGGAGCCAATCGGAAGCGAGCGAAAACATATGATTTTGAAGAGCCAATCAGAAGCAAGCACGTCAGGTTTAATGTACACGTGTTGAATAGAGGAGGGGTACAAGGTGGAGACAGAAACTTATAAATAGGAGGGGCCATAATATTGGTGACCAGTATAGATATAGTTTTTGAAGATGGAGGTTCTCCGAAATGCGTCAACGAAAGTAGAATTGACGGAGCTAGGGAAGGTAGATCATTATACTGAACTACCTCAGGGGCTCACTCCTTGTGAGTTCGGGTTTGGCGGACCCGAGGTTTCCTGAGCTGGATCTCATTTTACTTCAACTTGTCTTGGATGAGATCCCTTTTCTTTCTTCTTTCCTAATGGGTACTAAGCCTTTTTTCCGACACCAATGCTGTTAGGTTTTCGAAGGCTAGGGGTCTCTAATCTACTCTTGTTTCTCTTTTCGGATCTCTATTCCGCCTTCAAAATAAAACAATCATCAGCAATGGATACAAAACATACGGAAGTAATTACCCCAGGTGGTACACCAGGAACTCTGGTTAATCCATCCTCTTCGGAGGCCGGCCCCACGGATTCTGGGGAGGGCCAACTATTGCTTGTGGAAAATCCTTTTTTAACAAGTAAAAAGGTAATAAGATCTCCAGGAACTAGTGGTCCAAAAGGATTTTCTTTTGAATCAGAAAATAAGGAGCTTAAAGTAAGATTGAGTGAACTAGAGCTCTTGGTTGAACAGTTGAGGAAAGCTGTGTTTGATCTTCAATCTGAAAATGAAATATTAAAAACTGTGCGAGATGGTGCAGTGCAAGAACAGTCTCATGAAGGTGAAAGTATATTACAGCCCGAGACAAAATATCATACAGATGAAGAGGAATTGGCTCAGGAGACTGATTGGATCCTTAAAAAAAGAAGGCCAAATAAAAAGAGGAAAGCGGAAACATCTCGGAACTATCAAAAATACCGATAAGAACACCTTGAATAATGTCAATCAACTAAAATTATCAGAAAGATCAGATATCCCAAAAGAGAAACAACCTCCTCCAATAAACATTACTGGTATTATGGAGTATGCTACTTTACAGACCTTGTTACAGTCTGTTCCTGTTATAAAGTACAAAATCACTGCCTATAATAATAATGTTTGGAAAATAAACACTCTAGATGCTGACACTTACAGAACAGTGGTTCACAAATTGAATGAGAGTAAAGTGCAATGGTACACTTACTTAAAACAAAAATGAAAGACCCATTAAGGTAATGGCAAGGGGTCTACATGGAACATGTACTAAAGAGGACATACTAGACGACCTGCAGCAAAAAGGTCTAAAGATACAGGATGCTGTCAACATAATAAAAAGGAAAGAATAGAGAACAACCAAGGCGACAGTGTAGTTCACAGAAGAAACCTTCCACTCTTTATGCTAACCTTTGACAACAAAGAAAATGTTGCAAATATTTACAATATTAAAACAATTTTAAATATTGTCGTCAAGATAGAACCACTAAGACGAAATTCTACACTTATACCCCAGTGTAAGCGTTGTCAGGGCTATAACCATACACAAGGCTACTGTAGAAAAGATCCTAGATGTGTTAAGTGTGGAGGAAAACATATGACAAATGCCTGCACATTGAATAGGACGAGTAAGCCAAGGTGCGTAAACTGCAACGGAGAACATCCGCGAACTATCGAGGATGTGAGGTGGCTAAAGCATTACAAATGAGAAGAAACAACGCCGAAAAGTTTCAAAACAAAGCGAGAAGTACTAGGTTGGATAAAAATAACGTCGGTAATCTACAGCATGCGGTAGCTGGATATGGCAATGAGCAAAGTAAAGAAAAGAAAACTTATGCGCAAATTATACACAGTGATAATGATAACAAGTCGTCAATGAAAACCATCTTAGAACTACTGAATGAGCAAAAGCATACTAATAAGTTGCTCTTCGATAGACTTGATAAACTAGAAAATAATCTCAAGAACAAAAATAACAATGGGAAACGGAAAAAATGAACTTCAAGCTACACCGTAAACAATGATCAAAATGTTAAAAATAGTCACTTGGAATTTAACGGTCTTCTCCAGCATAAGCTGGACTTGGAACCTTTTCTGATTAGTGAACAAATAGATATCTGTTTAATTTCAGAGACACACTTTACAAAACATTCATATCTCAAAATTAATGGTTACAGTGTATATCATGTAAATCATCCTGCTGATAAGGCAAGGGGTGGTTCTGCTGTAATTGTTAAAAATAGTATCAAGCACTATGAAGAAACTAAAGTACAACTTGAAACGATGCAAGTGACAACCATTAAAGTTCATACTAAAAACAAAAATTTTAATATATCAGCCATATACTGTCCACCAAGACATAATCTAAAGAAGATAGACTACATACATCTTTTTAACATATTAGGCAATCATTTCATTCTTGGAGGTGACTTCAATGCAAAAATACCTTTTGGGGATCACGTCTTACTACTGCTAAAGGCAAAGAGTTGTATGAGGCAGGAAAGGAGTTTAAATGTGACTTCCACTCAACTGGTAAACCAACATATTGGCCATCAGATCCAAGAAAGATACCGGACTTAATTGACTTTTTCGTGGTAAGGGGTGTATCTTGTAACTATATCAATCTCAGTGAAAGTTTTGATTTGGGCTCCGATCATTCTCCGGTAATCTTAACAATAAGTCAGAACATAATACAAAGAGAAGAACCTCCTAGATTATCCAGCAATAGAACCAACTGGATTGGCGTTAGAGAAGAGCTGGACGAGATTATTAACCTACATGTCTCACTTAAAACACCTGTGCAGCTCGAGGAAGAAGTTGATGTGTTTATTAATAACATACAGCAAGCAGTATGAAACAATACACCTCAGATAATTAAAAGATATAGTAATAACATTACTTACCTGCCTGAAGTTTTTGATTTAATTAATGAAAAAGAAAATGCGCAAAAAATGGCAGCAAGTTCGAGCTCCTAAATTTAAATCTGAATTAAATCGACTCAGCACTAGACTCACAAAGTTACTAAAAACTATTAAAAATGAATCTGTTGCTAAATATCTGGAAAGTCTTGCGGCAGATAGAGACAACGGAGTCAAGATATGGAAGGCTACAAGATTCATTAAAAGGCCAAAAGTTCAAATGCCACCAGTCAGAAAAAAATGACAATACATGGGCTAAGAGTGATAGAGAAAAGGCAGATTTGTTTGCTGAACTCCTAGCTGAGACTTTCAAACCTTTTCCTAGACAGTCAGGCGATGAAAATACTATAGAATCAAATGATCCTGTAGCAAATAAAAATAAGGACTAATACGAAATTCATAACGTATCACATAAAGAACTTATTCATGAAATCAAAACTCTTAAGGGTAAAAAGCCCCGGTTACGATCTTATCACAGCGGAGGTTCTAAAGGAATTGCCAAATAATGCCATAAAAAACTTCTTCACTTAGTGAACGCTGCTTTCAGATTGAAGTACGTCCCAAGACAATGGAAGATTGCCGAGGTGATCATGATTCTTAAACCAGGAAAAGATCCTAATGACAAAACTTCGCACCGACCAATTTCACTACTAACAACAATGTCAAAGATTTTTGAGAAACTGCTTTTAAAACGTCTTAAACCAGTCATTGTGGAAAGAAAACTGACTCCTGATCATCAGTTTGGCTTCAGAGACAGGCATTCTACAATTGATCAAGTACACCGAGTTGTACATGTAATAGAAAAAGTCCTGGAAGAACGCAAAATATGTTCGAGTATATTTCTAGACGCTGCCAAAGCATTTGACAAGGTCTGGCACGAAGGATTAATCTTCAAACTTCAGCGTGATCTTCCGAACAATTTCATCACATTCTGGAATCTTACCTGTCAGAGAGATTTTTCAGAGTTAAACATAATGGAGAGTATTCTGAGTTGAGGAATGTATCAGCAGGAGTACCTCAAGGGAGTGTCCTTGGGCCCGTGACTTTACTTGTTGTACACTAGAGACATTCCCCAAGAAGTTGATACAATCACAGCAACCTTTGCAGATGATACAACAATTTTGGCGACAGGAAATACTGTGGAAGAGGCATCGAATAAACTTCAAAGAGCAGTTGATAGAGTTTGCATTTGGATGAAGAAATGGAGATTAAAACTAAATGAATCCAAATCAACCTATGTCAACTTTACAAATAGAAAAATCAACCCAATTCCACTTATAATTAATAACCATGTAGTAACTCCAGAAAATTCTGCTAAATACTTGGGGATGACACTGGATGCAAAGCTCCACTGGAAAGAACATGTCAAAAAGAAAAAGGTTGAATTAAACATGCAATTTAGGAAAATTAACTGGTTGATAGGGAGAAACTCAGATTTAGACCTACAAAATAAACTGCTTCTATACAAGCAAATACTGAAGCCGGTGTGGACCTATGGAATCCAGCTGTGGGGCTGCACAAAAAATACAAATGTAAAAGTAATTCAAACTTTCCAGAATAAAGTCTTGAGAAGTATTGTAAGGGCTCCGTGGTTCGTTCGCAATGACAGTCTTCATAGGGACCTTAGGATGAAAACTGTCTCAGAAGAAATCAAAAGATTTGCAGAGAAACACAAGCACAGACTTATACATCACGATAACAAGGAAATAGCTTGCTTATTAGACAACTCTGGCGAGATCCGTCGCTTGAAAAGGACGAAGCCTTTGGAACTTTGCAGTGAGAGTGTATAACTAATCACACATGAACAGAGTGTGTGTTCATCAGGAGTCCATCAGTGGGTGTTACTTCAACAAACAGTGACATTACTATTAAATGTATATTGCTGGATAGGCTTTATTGCCTAGTTGTAATTATGTTAAATAAAAAAAAAAAAAAAAAAAAAAATATACTGAACATAGTGATAATAATCCTAGCAGAAAAGAAGAATATAAAAAGAATTTATATTTACTAACTTTATTATAGTTGTAAATACTTATTCATTTCCTTTGCAATTAAAAAAACAACTTACATTAATAAACACCTAAACAATACTATAATACTGAAATATTTCATAGTTATATCTTAAGTCCTTAAATCAGATCTGCCGATATTAGTGTCCAGATCAAACCAATTTAGGAAATAAGAAGAAATAAACATAGCGTTTAAAACATTTTAAATTGAAGGTCATATTTTGTCAAAGTTTTAGCAATAATTGGATCACACAGTCAGAAAGTTGGATTGCTGGAACTTAATGAGTCACATATGGCGACAAAATGAGTGAACAAGGAGTGGTCTGTTTCATGTTTAAAATTATTAGCAAGTTACTTAGGTGCGTTGCATTAAAAATAACAGAAAATATGTTTTATTTTCAACATTAACTATACATTTCATATCTCATTTTGTTTTTAATGTATGCAGTGCATACTGTTTTCCATTTTCATATAGTTCATAATTAAAAATGATTATTATTTATTTATGGTGTTTTTAGTAGATTCATAATAAAGCACGTTTTTATATTTTACACAATTTTTTATTTCGATACCTTTCTACCCATTTCTTCCTTTTATCTGCTTCGATTTCTGTATTATCTAACTTATCACCAGACCAAATTAGGTCGAATAATTGGGACTGTACATACTTAGCCATTCAGACTGTTCCATGAATTATTGTTAATGTAGCGTCGGTTAGTTTGTAAAAAGTTGAAACATCAGATTTCCTGGACTTGTTAATCTTCTGATTATTAGTTTATAGTTTTCTTCTTCTTTTTTTAAGTAAATTTTGTGTTTTATTTTGTATACAAGCATTAACATTTTATTTTGCAATTTTAAATTTATAACAGTAAAGTGGAACTTTGTCAGGTTTGGGACTGGGACCATGATGGTTAATCGAACAGATGGATAACAGAAAAACCTTGAAAAAGAACCCTCCCCATTCACTGTATATGAACAGTAGTTAAAAAATGCATGTATATAAACTGGACATATTGTTACAAACCTGGATACATTCGTCCGCATTAAAATAAAAATAATGACATTTCTTAGAGATTTTATAGATTTAATAAAACACTGTGCTAGGATAAACCCGAGTTATTTTGTTAGATTTTTAATAAAATAATAAAAAAAAATTTAATTAGTAAAATTAAAGTAACAATTGTAAAATAATATTAAAACAAAATTTTTTTTTGGTGTTTAACGTCTGACTATTGTGCACACTTGAGCTAATGCAGACGATGGCATGATTTATAGCGTATGAAAATGCCAAGCCCTGGCCGGAAATCGAACCCGGGTCCTCGAGGTGAAAGCCCAGTACGCTATCAACTAAGCCACCGAGGCGGCTTTGTAAAATAATACAATTTAAAAAATAATGATACAGAAAATAAAAACAAAACTGAACTGTAATAAACAACAAAATTAGTAAGAATGTTTACTTGTTCAGTAACCCTGACATAATGGCAATTTAAACAAAACTAGAGTGGTCGTCAGTGAATACCATAGCGCAAAGTAATCAAATATTGCAATAAGTAAAAAAAGGAGATATCTGATAAGAGCTGCAATCGCTAATAATGGGCAACTGACAATATGAGGGATGGTTTATAGTAGGTGGACAAAAATGTGACTGACTCATTAATAAACCAAAATATTCCCAGTTTAATTTCAACACCTACATAACTCAGCAATGAATCAAAGATTATTTTTCACAGAAATCTGCCTGCTGTACATACAGGGTATAGCAAGTATTGTACTAATTATTGTTTACCTTTATTTATTGCTTTTATTATTTTTCTGAGATTTATGTACAAAAAATAACAGTTCAATAATACAGGGTCCGCCAGTGAAACGGGATGATTGTAGGTGCCCTTGAGACAAAGTTAGCAGGTACTGGGGGGATGGTTACTGGCTCGTCACTACCTGCACAATCTACCATTTAGTTGCAATGGATCATTGGACAGGTGGACAACGCGGCTACACGGTCAAAGCGTATTATCAAAATGGCGAAAGTTTTGTGCAAACTCAATGTGCTTTCCAAGATCATTTTAACATACCGTGTAACCAGCCTGTTCCATCAGATAATGTAATTCGAACATGGATAAACAACCTTGAGCAAACGTGATCAACATCTTAAAAAGAGAGGAGTGTAAAAACTGTTCGAACACCTGAAAACATCGCAGCTGTTCAACAGTCTATGGTTAGAAGACCTCACCGATCAGCCAAACAACGTGCATTTCGTATTGGAATATGTGACACATGTGGGGGGATACCTGTTTTTGTTTTATGGGGATACCTAAAAACAAAAGTGTTTCAAACAGATCCACCCACAACCATTCAAGCCCTCAAACAACGAATTGTAGACAAGATTGCGGCAATACCTGTCAACATGCTGCGAGAGGTCATGCAAAACCTCCATACCAGGCTCCAGGAATGCCTTAACTGCAATAGAGGACATTTGGTACACATAGTGTTCAGAAAATAATATTTTTCGTACTGTACTCATAATGGCTATTCTTGTACTTTCAATTATTTACTAAAAAAATATTAAACAAGTTTTTTTCAACAATCAATTACTTTATTTAATAATCCCGTTTCACTGGTGGACCCTGTAATTAATTAATTAATTTTTAACCTGTTGGCAAGAAAACATAATGATCCCCAAAGAGTATGAACTGCATTTGTCATATGTTTCCAAATCAGTTACGCATGGCATTTGCTGTTTTCGACAACACTCTAAACTTATTTTATTTTGTTAATACTCTACAATCTAGGAGTGTTATATTGAACTAAATCAACTTCCTAAAAGTTTACTTATCACAATATATCAGTTGCTGATACTGAAACAGTGACATTTGTAGTGTAAAATAAACATAAAATAAAACTTATTTGCCGGCCTTTATCACAGAGAATACATGTACTTTGTACGCTTTATTACTAGTTAGCAGTGACAAATGAGAACAGAGTTTTAAGTTGGTGATAATTTATACTTGACTAGGTGTGCTTCTTGTATATATCTATAAAACTATAAAGACTCTTTTCAATTAGTGGATATCAATGTACTGAATGCATTCTAAATATACAAAGACGTCATAAAAAAACCAATCAACAAGCCAAATTGCACAAAATGGAATTCAGACTAAACCTAATTAGACAATAATATGAGTTATTTCACTGCTACTTATAAGATAAACACATATATTGTGTTATTGGCGATTGAGACTTGCTACGCCTTCAAGGGCATCATTTTATATGACGTCATTCAAGTAAAAAGAAGCTTCTAAGATAGTATGTAAACATAATATAATGTTAGAACAGAAAAAAACGCTACCCTTGTTACAAGTGAGGTAGTTCTATGTATATATCCCTTTTTCCAAGAATTTCACACCATAAAAAAGTTCTAAACGTAAAAAAAATAATTGTACCTATGTTTTTATATTGTTTTGAGTTTAAACAATATAAAATTTTTAGTAAAACAAATTTCTTACTCTTTTGTGGTAATTTTCTGGTTTTAATGTGTACGCCTTTGTAGTATGCGTCATAGTGCGCACTCATCGAGAGGTTTATCATAGATTAATAGAACTTTCACTGCATAAATAAATCTTGGATCTAATTGAATTTAACAGCTAAAACTGATTATATAATGAGTTAACTTACTGCAGAAAGTAGTTTGTTCCACAAGTGATGAGTTCGGCAATGCAAGGCACCCTGTTTGATTACCGTTTCTATTTGCGCACGTGCAGTATTAGCGTGTTCTAAGATTAACTGCTGCATCACTTCCTCATGAGATGAGTAATAACCCATGTAATGAATTGATTCAGGCCTGAACAAAACATTTTTTTAATAATTTTTATTTATCATTGTTTATTTTATCATTATTTTTTTTATCATTATTTATAATATTACTTTTTTATGAACAACAGATATTTTTTTGTGTTTTTTTCGACTATTGTGCACATTTGGGCTAATGGAGACGATGGGATGATTTATAGCGTATGAAAATGCCAAGCCCTGGCCGGGAATTGAACCCGGGTCCTCGGGGTGAAAGCCCAGTACGCTAGAAACTAGGCAACCGAGGCGGCCTAACGGATATTTAGAGAGTATGGTTATGACTATGTTATCGCTAATAAGAATTTATTTCTGTAGTTGGCTATTGTGATATGTAGGGTGTATTTTTATTACACAGATAGATTCAATGCTGATGGTGAAACAGAAACTGGAGCTGGTATATGCACAGATGAACCTGAGCAGGAATATGTCATATACATGGGGAGGTATCCCACAGTATTCCAATCTGAGATCACAGCTCTGATGGAGTGTAGACAAGAGATCTTAACTTTGATCTCTTGTGTAGACAACTTTGAAGGCATTGGATTCAAGTGAGTTGAAGACAAACCTAGTCTGGGACTGCATGGTACAGCTAGGAAACCTGAAGAACGTTGTTGTGTTGGGCGCCAGGACATCTTGAGATTCACGCATATAAGCAAGCTGAGGCTGGTAAACTGATCATCAGCACTGAAATTCATAGGATCTAAACCATTCTGTGTTATATCAACGAAGGTGGCTATGCAGGCTGCCAGTACTTGGGCTGAAAGAGAACATTAGAGAAGATGGAAGGGCTAGTAGGGCTGAAAATGAGTACGCTGACTCTGCATTGACCCTCTGACTCTTAATACATTGCTTCTGGCTTACTTATGCTTACTAGATATAAGGAAAATAGTAGCCATGATTACAAGACACAGCTATTTTAGAAAACATGCACAAGATGGGTATGTGAAAGAAACGCAAACTATAGGAAGAGACTGTAGAACATATAGATGTAGTCCTAAAAAGTAATTTTAGAGCAAGAAAGATTTTTTTTTTGGTGTTTAACGTCCGACTATTGTGCACACTTGGTCTAATGCAGACAATGGGATGATTTATAGCGCATGAAAATGCCAAGCCCTGGCTGGGAATCGAACCCGGGTCCTCTGGGTGAAAGCCCAGTATGCTATCAACTAGGCCACCGAGGCGGCTAGAGCAAGAAAGAAACAGAATCTTTGGAATAATGTCCAAAGGACTGAATATTGAACAGGACGATCTCATCACCAAGATCCTAGAATTTATGAAACTTGAATCTTGAGAGTAACTTCTAAGGCCAATAACCCATATGGCTGACGTGCAAAGGGATATGGACCGCCTGATACTAAGAAGAAGAATAACGGGATTTAGCGAGGCTATGTAAGTAGTTATATCATTTTTTTTGTGTTATTTTAAAGGGAAAAGCACATAGAGGCTAATATCGCCTCCCTAAATATAAGTATGAGTGTAAAGTGTTAAAGTCGTAAGTATAAGTATTTGTTAAGACTCGGGTACTGCAAGGGATGTCCAAATCCTCTCAATACGTGCAGCTAGTCTGCACCCCCTGCGGAGCTGTAGTAGTCATATCAGTCATATTAAAATTGTAATAACAGGACATTTTATTAACTGTGTTACATCCTCATCATGTCTACTGCAATACAATTCCTTTCTGCTAAAGTAAAAATTGCAGCTGAACTCTTTTCAGTTTATGTTATTTCTGGTCAACATTTCCCTTGGAAAAATTTTGAATTATTACTAGGAAAACATTAAATTTTATTAATAATATTTATATTAAATATCATTCTTTTTATAGGGAAATTAACCTAACTTTTATTCAAACCATTTTATAATTTTCCCTGGTATTATTTTTAATGTGTTTCTTTTTATTTTTGCATAGAAATATCGGAAAGAAAGAATCTTGTATAATATTATGGCTCTTACATCTAATATTTATCTCTTCTACTCATATATTATGCATTTGAAAATATTCTTTTAACTTGCCACATATATTGATGTTCTGATATGAACATTCGATGGTATGATGATCACTGACATCTGGGTTAATATTCTAATATGAATCGCTCGAGTACTTTATTACAAACTGCCAGCAAAATTTAGTCTTAAGTATCACCACAGTTTAATTTTTATTTCAACTTTTAGCACTTTTGCTGCTATTTTTCATATTTTACTGCTATATTTAAATACTGACCAAGACATACACAAATCAAGCCAGCACAAACCCAAAACTGGGACTGTCCCGGTCAGTCTGGGACATATGGAAACCCTAACCTAACCAACACTGAATGCGAGAAAATAAAATAAGGTTTTCATCTTTTCTTGTTTTTCTGACCTTTTAAGCATGTAAATCTGCTGTTAGAAAGCAAAATTAAACAATATATTTCAATATGAAAGAAGATGCTCAAGGAGTTGGGAAAATGAGAAAATGTGAAAAATGTACTTTAATTAAATGCACACCATGTTCCTTTAGTTAAGTTATTCTAGTTAATCTAACTAAACTAAAGTTGTATTCCTGGAAATAAAGTTTCTCACCTTTTCTTGTTTTTCTGACTTTTTGAAAATGTTACTGTTTTTAGTAAGCAAAACTGAACAATAAATTCAGTCCATGAATGAATTGGTCCATGAAATAATGATTCTGGCTGCCATACAGGGGCAATGTTAAAGGCACATCCCTTCCTTCTTTTAGGTGTGCGATAAGATACCCTTGCTTTATCTTTTGTTTCATGTGATGAAAACAACATGATCCTGCATTCTGTTGTCACTTTAGTGAACTATTTTGACTCTTCTTGAATATTTAGAGAATATTGTCTATTATTTTCCTTTACTATCTTTGCCAAAACAGCTGTTTATTTCTCATTATAGAGTTCAAATAATTTTGGCAACAAATGTTTTTGTTTTCAAGCTTGACTACTGAATTATATTATGTTTACATATCATTTATCATATGTTTGTAACAATTCCTTAAGTTTAGATTAAGTTTTAATAGAAGTTTTTTTTAAAAAAAGTGTAATTTTAATTTATATTTTTTGTACCCGAAAATACATCTGATCAGTCTAACATTTTATTTTTACCAATAAATAAAATGTAAAATATCACTAAATATTTTTTGTTTGTTTGTTCAATGAAACCTTAAATTGTTTGCTGTAAAGTAGTATAAAAATTTATTAAAATATCAGTAATATTAACTGAGTTATGGTAGTTTTAATATTTAAAAAATAAAGAGATTTGTGTGTTTGAAAAAATTTCTGCAGGAAGGTATAATAGTGCATAAAAAACTAACATACTGAAGGGTTAAACATATCAATTCGTTGTTAGCAAGCAAAAATAAACAACACATCACAGTGCAGAAAAAGTTGCTTATGATGCTAACAGTACACAATTACCATATATATTTATTATTTTTAAATACAATGTACAACTACATTTTAATTTACAAACATTATTACTTATGCACCAATTGTCTTGCTGCCAAAACATTATATCACTCATCATAGAGGCTTGGTTCATACAGATTGGTTTTTACAACTGCGGCGTATGGGTGCCAGACACTCGTTTACTGCTGAACATTGTAAAATTCCTTTAAAATTTTGTTATTGTGTACTCAAAGTCAGATAAAACAGAAGGTCAGATTAGCAAAGGTTGGATAATCAAGACTCTTCCGTATATCACTAGAGTATGTACGATTATCTTTACATGACTAAAGAATACAAAATTATATATATAAGAAGTAATGTATTGAAAAACATATATTACCTGACTTCCATAGTACTTATTATAATTCCTTTATGTTCAGGGTGATCTGGACAAAAATCTTCTCTAACACCTTCTAACGTCTCGACTACAGTTAGTGGTGGATTCGCTGGTCGATATACTGGATACACCAGGCCACTAGGATTTGGTATTGGTACAGTTCGAAACATACCAAGCTTTTTTTCTATGTCTAATTTTGGATAAGATTCTCTGTAAATTTATCAAAAATTTATTTACATCTACATATAAACAATATTTTTATTTTAAGCTATACACAACAGAATTCCCCTGGTTAGGCCTAGGTTGGTTTGGTCTTTGAGTGGATGGACCTGAGCAAAACACGCGCTTAGCTGTGTCGGTGTCAGCTTGTTCCTTTTCTATCTAACACTTGTTTCTTTTGTTCTATAATAGAGTAATCTTGATACTGTGTGGATTGAGATTTTTTGTGTTTGTTTATTTGTATTTTCTTCTGTACCGTTCTGTGTACTGCACTTTGTTGTGTTTCAGCAAATTAGTATGGAAATATACATTTGTGAATACGGAATAACTATTACAAACTCCATAATAGTGTATCGTTAAAGTATTTGTAACGTTCTTAAAGTCATTGAAATCAGCAAATGACATGTTGAAAACAACGCTGTGTTTTTGATAAATTGTTCTAAAGAAGACTGGTCTAGTTTGTTTTGTATACATTAAAAACTTAAACCATTTTGTATACAATCTTACAATTTCATAATTTTTATAAACAGCTCTTCCATGTATACTGATAATTATATCGCTATAGTCTTATTGTCATTTATTTGCTTTGTCCATTTTTTAGTTCAACCTAGGTTTAGATCCAAAAATGGCTATTATTATCAATAAGTGAAATGAAGTGGAGTTTGAAACCATTAAAAATAATAAATTTACCAATTAATCTGGCCCTAATAAAATCAATATATGTAGTTTTTTGAGTATAATATCACACATGAAGATTTGTTAAGAAAAAAAATGTTAAGATTTTAAAACAAATACATCATGATATAAAAATAATGCAGACTAACATGAAAAAAACAGTTAAAAATCCATATTATTTATAAAAGAACATAATTACCTGCGACTAGTTAAAATTACAAAGTAGCGTAAAGACAGAGTGGTTTGGTCAAATGTAATTTCTTGAGCAACAATCAAAATTACATCGAAGTCTTCAGTCTGCTTGATATCGTGCAAGTCTTTGTACGTAACGTGTGGTGTATTGCTGAGTTTTACCAATATACATTCAGTTTCCTACAAGTAGGTAAACAAAATTTAAAAAACATTAATTTCAAAATCTGAAGCTAAACCTAAGTCCTGTTTTTTTTTCACTTCTCGGGGCAAAAGAGCGGTTAAAGTTACTTAAATATTTAGTTATGATTGCTTAAGCCTACACAGTAAAATTACTGTAAATCTATCAAGCAAACTATAAGCAACTGCAACTTAATGTGAAGTCCAAATTTCAAATGTCAGGACATTATACCAATCTACAATGTCCTTGTACTACCATCTAAATTGCACTTGTCACAATGTCTTTTATACTATTATATACAAACATAATAAAATAATGTTAACTGTATCAAATATTCAAATAGATTTAATGAAAAAAATGTTGTTTCTGCATTTGTGTGTCAGTTGCTGTCTGCTGGTAGCAAAGGGTACATGTAGCTGTGGTACATGTTCATTGAATTTTCAATTTTTTTTCAAAAATTTAGCGATTCTCAAAGAAAAATTTTTGTATGCTTAAGCAGGTGTTTGGAGACAAAGCTATAGGGATTAAATAAAATACGATTTAAAATTATGGGTTCTATTATTTAAAAATGACCACACAGTGGAGAGTGAACAGCTTTCTGGGAGGCCACAAAGTACTCAGACTGCAGCTGTTGAAAGGGTGGACAATGCGGTACTGGGAGATCGTTGTTTGACCAGACGAAAGATTACCAAAAGGTTAGGATCAACAAAGATTCTGCACATGCAATTTTGTATGATGATTTAAACATGAACAGTGTGACTTTGAAATGTGTGCCCAAGCTACTGTAGCCAAAACAGAAGGAACTCTGTCTTGAGCTTGCACAGGACCTGCTGGAGGCAAACATAATGATTCTGAGTTTCTGAACATTGTGTTAACTGGAGATAAATAATGGGTGTTTGGGTATGACCTGAGAACAAAAGAACAGTTGTCACATCAATGGAAGCATCCCGAGTCCTCAAGGTCAGAAAAAGCGTGACAGGTGCAAAGAATAATCAAGGTGATGCTCTCTTCTTTGATTCCACATAATTGTGCATCATGATATGCACCAGAAGGACAGTGATAAAGGAGTACTAACAAGTTCTCAGCTGACCCTGTAATGTAGTTTGACGCAAAAGCATCACTGCTTCCTACTTTTGGACAGCAAGAAACTGGCAGTTGCATCATGACAATGCTTCAACTCATTCGTCACACCTGACCCAGAATTTTTTAACAAAACATGGAATTCAAGTCGTTCGCCAACGTGCCTATTCTCTAGACATGGATCTTTGTGACTTCTGGTTGTTACTAAAATTGAAGATGTCATTACTTTTTTGAAAGTAGATAATGCAGAGATAAGAAAATAATGAAAGAGATAATTCAGACCAGAATGTCAGAGATACACACCATTCTAAAACAAACTTTCCAGAAGTGTTTTCAGCAACGAAGGATTGGAGGCCAAATTCGTTGCAGGTACATTAGGGTCCCAAATCCTTCAAATAAGCGATATATTTTTTCCAGTTAAAAGTCGGATACTTTTTTAGACAAGCCTCATGTGACAAGCTTTAATGTGAGACATAAAAAAATGTGACTACTTCTTTCTGAAATTATTGATAACAATAATCATTTTTACAATAAAAAAATAACTTCAACAGCTGCTGCTATTATTATGCATAACTTTATTTTCCATAAAATGTAAATTTTACTTACTTCAGGCGACGATGTTCTTTCAATTACATTGAAGTGTACTGGCATCATGTGAAACACTTCCATTTCACAGATGTCTTCATGGCTCAACAAATAGGTGAAGAGTTGGTTAGCAGGAGTAGTGATTTTAGAAATATTTAGAAATCCTAATAAAATACAAAATATAAATACAATGCAAAAACAATTAAAGAGTAGCTCATGTCGTCAAAGTCAGTTGACAAAATCAATTTGTCTTATCTCCAGTGATATTCACAGATAACATACACAGAAAAACATCCAAATAAACAACCACTTTTTGGAAATTTGAGGAGACATACAAACTAATAAATCTACCAAAATTTCCAAATAGTTTTTTTTAACAATCTTCATGCTTTCTAAATACTTTTTTAAAGTAAGAGTAAAGTATTATTTTATCTCTATCAACAGTTGTGCTAGATTATTAGGTACCTAAGGACATACAAGTTTTGTGAAGTACTTGTTTTTTTCGTATAAAAAAGTATTAAAACTTTAAACATATTATACAAGACCCAAATTTGCTTTTTCGTTTTTTCTTATTAATTGATTAAAAGAAATCATATTATAAAAAATTACATCTAAATGGAATACAGAACAATTAGAATGAGAAGTGCAAACTTCATTGATCACTGTTTATAATTGCAATAAATATTGCAAAATATAAATCATTAACATTTCAGTTTTATATTACACTTAAGGATTAGGTAAAGTAGAACTCTTCATATCTGTCGCTTGTGTTATGATTGGAAGTGCTATTTCTACTGCTATAGCACGCAAATAACAAAAATTCTTACAAAAAACCATAAACTGTATTTTTGCTTTCCATAATCGCAATTTTTCCTTTATCCAGGTGTTAAAGAGATCAACATTTTATTTATTTTTGAAGGATTGTAAAGGGTGCAGCCAAAGAGTAAATACTACTGACAGACTCAGAAAAATTATGCAACTGCTTACATACCACCTGTTGTTATAAATGAGGTACGTAAAACAGCAGTTTAGATAAAAGCTTGGGGAAGAAGTAGGTTCCGGTCAGTTGACTCTGGAGGGCGCCAACTGAATGTCGAGAAGTGCCTGGTGCTCCAAGAAGGCATTCCAGCCAGGCGGTGATGGACAGCAATGGAACAGCCGTATGTGGGGGTAAGTAGAAAGTTTTGCATTCACTTTTTCCTTTTTTTTTGCGGAGTAAATTGGGACATGAGTTTCTGGTAAAGATATTGGAACATTATTCTGGTAAACCTTTGGTCTGGTAATACAATAGTGTTCAGTATTGGTTGTTAAATTTTTTTTGCTGGCGAACAATCGATGCGGTTATCATTGCCGATTGAGTTGTTACAAAATGTGGAAGTAGCCGAACAAATATAAGGCAATTTTAAAATAATTATATGTATGAGAGTTGTTCGTAAAGTAAGGTTCCGAAGACGCTATAGTCACTGCATAGGTTGTTAAGCGGGATCCGGTAACCTTGGCTTGCAGCTTGGTTCCTCCACTCCCAATCCCCATTCCGCGAGCAGTCTGCGACGCTCAATCTTGGCTTGGTAGCCATTAATAATGGAGTTGCCTTTTCTGTCTCCCACCAGGTGCGAATTACACTCTGTGATTCTTTTTTTGTGTGCAAAAAACACTGCACTGGTGGACATTCATATCCAACTGTGTGAAGTGTACGGAGAAAAATGTATGAGCATACAACATGTGCGAAAATGGTGCAGCGAATTCAAAGACAGACATACAGACGTTCATGATGAACAGCGATCAGGACGGTCACCTGTTTCGGATGAAACAATTGCGAAAGTGGAAGAAGCAATGCTTAATGATCAAAGGGTTTGGAAGCTCTCTGAGATGATCCCTAATGACAGCAAGACCTGCATTGTTACAATTTTGACAGACCATTTAGGGTATAGCAAGGTTAGTGCAAAGTGGATCCCAAACTTACAGCAGACCACAAACGGCAATGAATTGATGCGAATTTCCTCAGGCCTACGAAACTGACAGCGTGAAATCCTTGGACTCCATTGTCACTGGGAACAAAACCTGGGTTCACTATATGACACTGGAAACGAAAGAACAATCATGTCAGTGGAAACATCCAGAATCGCCGAAGCCGCAGAAGTTCAAACAAACACTTTCTGCCGGCAAAGTCATGGCGAGCGTGTTTTGGGACAGGAAAGGGTTATTGTTGTGCGAACTGATGGATACCAGAACAACAATCAATGCTGATCGCTACTGCGAAACATTAAAGAACCTTCTCCACGTGATTCAAAACAAGAGGAGAGGCATGCTCACAAAGGGAGTTTGTTTCCATCAAGACAATACTCGTCCGCACACCGCCTGTATAACAACTGATCTCACCAACCAATTTGGATGGGGTACCTTCACACATCCGCCCTATTGCCCGGACTTAGCCCCAAGTGACTACCATCTCTTCCCTAATTTGAAGAAACACTTAGGTGGGACGCATTTCAGTACCAGAGAGGAGCTGAAAGAAGAAGTTTTAAGCTACCTTCGCGGCGCGGCGGGAGAGTTTTTTGACTCAGGCATACAAAAGATGGTTCACAGTTTGCAGAAATGCATCGATCTCAACGGCGATTATGTCGAAAAATAGAAAAAGTCTAAGCTTTCCAAAAATGTATTATTCAATGCAAATAAACATGTTTTTCATTGTGAAAATTATTGGGAACCTTATTTTACGGACAAGCTTCGTATTAAAAGAGATTTTTGAGCCACTGATTTACTATTCACTGAACCTTGACTAGAAGAGTTCTAAATAATAATACATGTTTCAAGGGGAGATATAGCCCCCCGATCTCCCCCTCATATCTACACCACTGAGGTTTACCTGAATGAACTAAATTGCGAGCGTAGTTTGGTGCCTTAGGGTAGTATTTTAGAAAGTCATCCAAAAAGCTGGAGATGTGGTAACGATGAGGTAATAGTGGTAGCTTGCCAGAAATGAATCCATGAAGAATTCTCAAATGATAGTCATAGGTAAAGGAATGAAGATGCATCAAAACCTTTATTTTGTCACATTCATCCAGGAAACTGAGAGTAAACTGTGAACAAGAAAGCGGTAATTAAATATAAATTAACACAAAATAAATTATTTTTTAAAAAGAAATACAATTGATTCTTTTTAGTTCAAACATTTTTTAAATTCAAGTCTTGGATAATTCAAAGTTTTCCAGTGACAGAGAATTATCTATGTACAGTTTGTCTAAGTTATGTTAGCGTAGTTTATGGATGCACAGAGAGTCATTTTTGTGTCATGTAGGCATGGCAATTCATCATGCGACTAACTGTTGTAACCCCTTCACTTTTTCTTGTCAGTCTATTCAGAACCTTTGACAGTAAAGTGTCGATTTGATGTTCGTGCCAATCATTGTTAAAATATGCCTCAACCAAAGTCAGCACGCCTAATAGGCAGTGAGTGACATTAAGAAGCCAAACTAAATGTGTGGCGAAATATATTTAATGAAGATTCCGGCTTGTCACGAATAGGTGTTGATTGAAATAACTATTTTCAATTATTATTAAATATTGAAGACTAAACATGGTATATAGAACAAATATTTATTTAATAATTTTAATAGGCCAAATTAAAAATATTTCAAATTACACAAAAAAATGTAACTTTTAAAAATAATAACTTTTAAAAATCAGTAAATTAAAAAAAAATTATTATAACTTATGATTGGTATCACAGTAATTATAATAACAATTACAAAAAATAGTCTATATGTGGACATTGTAAATTAGGCCTATATTATTTTAGTTAAAATGTAAAAGTAATGTTTTCTACTATAAACGCACTGTAAGCATTCACACAGCAAAGGGACTGCACATTCCCCCTCTCTGCTAGCGCTTGCCCTCTCCAAACCGCTTTACCCTCCCGCCACTTATCACTCATGCCCTAAAACTTACATAACTTAAACAAACTGTAAATATGTTAAAAAGTCTGTAGTTCTCTAATTTTATTGTTAATGAAAGTGAAATTTATAAAACATATCTAGCTACGGTATTTAAGAATTTTAAGATGAAAAATGTTCCTCTCCAAGGATTGCTTAGGAGCACATTACCTCCAGAAGAGTCTACTATGACCTTTTCTCTTTAAGTACGATGAAGTGGGAAATTCCAACCACTTGACCTGAAAGTGGTCTTAATCCTTTCTAGTTTTTAGTGAATTTACACTTGAAAAATTAACTACTGGAGCCGCCATCATGATACGACCCACTTGGGACCTTGAAATGATCACCAATCCTGACCTCACTTATTGAGGGGTCTTTTGTACACACACACACACACACACACACACACACGTGTGGTAACTTTTAACCAAGACAGATCTTTTGGTACCTAGCATTGTCTTTAGAGTGGGCAATATAACCACTTGTCATTACCCTATTTAATTGTATGTAGTTATTGTTTTCTCGACTAGATAGCATTATTTTAAAGGTATAACATTCCTGTTAAATAAAGAAACATTTCTAAATTGAAATATATTGTTATTTTAAAGTTCAAAACTAATTATGAACTTACAGATTATTGAATTCAGTTGTAATTATTCAGTTTGTGGTTTGTTAATTTTTTTTTCAGTTAATTTACATTTCAAGTTTTATTTATTTTCTTAAACGAACAATTTTAGTATTAATCATCAGTTCATTCAATTTGTGTGTTAGTTTAGTAAACAGTTTTGTTTTAGCCTACTGTAGGCTACATTACAGACACTGAAGTGACCAGACTATAAACATAACAATAAAACTTGTAAATATTAACATAATTCAGTGTTTTTTAAAAATTGTTAAGAACTGACTGGCCTAGACATTGAGTGTTATCTTACAATTAAATTAACTTTTTTAATTTAACTTCAGATTTTGCCAATGATTTTAAATTTCTTCAATAAAATATATTTTTTTATACTCAAATATATTTTAATTAAAGAAAAATGTACCCATCAGGTTCTACAGATTCACTTAGTAAGTGGTATTTTTTCTTTTTATTTAATTCATAATTGGAATCACAACAAACGTTAGTGTAAAGTTATGTCATTTTGTTAGTTTGCCCAATTTTGCACATACAGTCTAAATCACTGCCAAAGAATTAAAGTTCTTTGGAAAAGTTTTAGTGGTGTGAAGATCAGTTTAATTGTTGAAATTAATTTTACCTGAGATATTAGCGCACTAGATGATTTCCCTTCCAAGCGGTGACATTCAATTGCATGGAGTTTGGTGTGGAAAAATGGTTCACAAATAAATAATTCGAAGAGTAGAATACCTCCTAACAACGATTTCTGGAGAAAATATCGATTCTTACCACGTCGGGAGTAAGACCTTCCTATTCCTCTGTGGAAAAAATATAATGATTCTTATATTTTAATACTACTATATACACATTCAAAAATCCATCTATAATACTGGTTTTTAAAATTGTTATTGATGCTATAATGGTTAAATGGAGAGACAGGGGTATGATACTTAATTCTGTACTTATAGCAATAATTTTTAAGAACAAATTGGTACTACTTTTGCCATCTTGTAAAATGTATTTTGTACAAAATTTATTAACTTTTAATTTTCATGACCAGCTATAGATAACTGCAGACTGGTTAATCTACTGGTGATTATAAAGATTACTACTACTACCTAACTGTACCTGACTATAAATGTGGGGCCGCCTCGGTGGCCTAGTGGATAGCGTACTAGGCTTTCACCCCAGGACCCGGGTTCGATTCCCAGCGAGGGCTTGGCATTTTCATATGCTATAAATCATCCCATCGTCTGCATCAGCCCAAGTGTGCACAATAGTCGGACATTAAAAAAAAACAAAATATACAAAAATGTGGGGCCCTGTCCTTCCTCTATTTTGAAAATAAAAGTACCTTTGTAACTGAATATTTTTTAGGGAGAAGGTAACAAAATAACCAAGTTACATAATTTTCTTAACACATAAAAATTTGTGTTCATTAAAGAAATAACACATTTGTATATTTCCACAAATTTTTTATTTGAGTCCTGCCAACCAAGGTTTTACTTGTAAGAAGGCTTTTGTCAAAGTCACTTAATAGATTAAGTTAAAACAGCTAATATAACATTATATTTTTGTTAAGGAAAACCCACTGTACAGGCCTAAGAACTACATGGAGGGGATTATGACCAAGACAATGGTTTAAAAAATTTTGTTTTTCTGTGTGTTAGACTTGGGTACCGCGAGGGATGTCTAAATCCTCTAAATAGGTGCAGCTAGTCTGCACCCCCTGTGGGGTATGGTTTTAAAAGAGATGCATAACTTAAGTCTAATTCTTCATTTAAAACTAATACAGATTTACTTAAAACTAAACAATTTATTTATCAAGATTATTTAATTTTCTGGATTTAATAATCTCTCTCTCATAATAATAAAGCACTCATAATAATAAGTGGCAAAACTTAAGAACTATGGCCCAGCCTAAAACTTCTGCTGTGTTCTAATTTTAAATTTACCTAGATTGGCCTACACTTTTGGCTTCACAAATTTTTCATGCTAATTTGTACACACCATTTTTATACAAAGTAGATGTTTAATCTTACAATTATTCAATATTTAATTTTTTGTTTTTGTTATTTTAAGGCGAAAAGCACATTGAGGCTATTATCGCCTCCCTAAATGTAAGTGTGAGTGTAAAGTGTTAAAGTTGCAAGTGCAGTGTTGTAAGCGTAATTAGTGTCACAATAGAAAGCTGGATTGATTCAAATCATGTTTCTTTTCCAAAAAGGTTTTCCTTATTTATTACTTATTTTACCAAAATAGGGAATATATGTTTCTTTGCATTGTTTTTTTATCTTACTAATTAACTTTTTGTCTATCAATTTTTCATTATAAACATTATTCCTAGCAATATTTTTAAAGGAACTTAATTCAATACAATACAAAACTGACATTGGAATTTGAGTTGATACAACATTCTACGGAATTTGCCAATTTATGGATTCTTGGGCCTGTACAGTAGGTTTTCCTAACATTTTTTTTCCTTTTTGTGTTTAATGTCCGACTTGGACTAATGCAGATGATGGGATGATTTATAGCGTATGAAAATGCCAAGCCCTGGCCGGGAATCGAACCCGGGTCCTCGGGGTGAAAGCCTAGTACGCTATCAACTAGGCCACCAAGGCGGCTTCTACGTTTTCCTAACAAAAATATAATATTGTACTAAATGTTTTAACTTTAGTCTGGTCATGAAAATACTTTAAGAACTACCTTGGTTGGCAAGACTCAAAAAAAAAAAAAAAATTGTGGAAATATACAAACATTATTTCATTAATAGAATGGATTTCCACCAAGTACCAACAATCTTAAGTATAAATAATCCTTAATTATGTTTATGACATTAATAAAAAATACAACAATTTAAATTAATTTATCATTACTAACCCTTTCCTTGGCGTACTGGGTCCGGTTTGTATCGGGATGAAACCCAAAGTTTGCAAGTATTGTTTGTACTCATTTATAAAGTCAATGCAAAGCGTATGGTGCCACTTTTCTTCTGGATTCCCTATGTGTTTCTGCAAGTCCATTATAGGAGCCTAAAGCGATTTTTTTCAAATTAAACATATGAACCAATTTAAACGGAATATTATATAACAATACTGACTATGTAAACTAAGAAAACTTTAATCCAAATTGAGAAATAGTTAGGACAAGAAAAACGTACAAAATACAATCTTACCTGTAATTCTTTCTTGCAGGCCTTCAGTAAATGGTCTCTAGTAGCAGAAGACAAAATTCTCCACCTACAAAACAAAACATACATTTTTCATCTCACAAATATTTTACACTTTCAATATAACAATCAATAAATAAACTGATTTGCTGAAACTAGTGGTGTATTGTTGCAGATTATAGACGAACAATTCGTGATGTTTATGCAATCATAGGAATCTTGTATGAATCCATGCAACGCATCTTGTCAGACAATTTTGACATGAGACATACTGTGAGACTGCTGAACTATGATCAAAAATATCATCGTGCAGCTGTCTGCACTGAATTGAAAATTTCAGCAAGAGATGAGCCACAACTTCATCTTCAATGTCAGTGATGAGACATGGGTTTAACCATTATCTACAAGGAATTTGTCCCCCTGGTTAAACTGTCAATGGAAAATTTTACTGTAAAGTTATGAAGCAGCTACATGAGAGCATTTGGCACAAACGTTCACAACAGTGGGAGTATAAGAGGTGGGTTCTCTACCATGAAAACACACCAGCACACACATACTGATAGTTGTTCGGAACTGTTTGGCTTTCAAAAGTACAGTAGAGATTCCCCACCCACCCTATTCACCTGACCTTGCCCAGTGTGACTTTTTGCTGTTCCCCAAAATAAAGCTGAAATTGAAAGGCCATCTTTTTGAGGAGATCCAGGCAGAATTGCCGGACGTGCTTCGAAATCTTACACTTGCAGACTTCCAAGGATGCTGGGATCACTGTATTCATGTCTAAGGGGACTATTATAATGAAGACAGTGGAATCTAGGAGTTATGGTACACAATTTTATTTTTACATGAATATTCTCCAAAATTTTGGGTAGCATCTTGTATAGCAATGTTCAACCATGTTTCATATTCCTCAGTTGTAGCAAACGCTTATGTGTGTTGATCATTATATAGTTGAATGGTTATGGTGATTTGCTTCATCTGGTATAGTAGACTCCTGTAGTTGGCCTTTGGATGGATTGGCTGGCTACCTGGACCATAGTATCACACGCTCCACTTAGCTGGCGACACACGTTTAATGTGACACATTGTGAATATTAATCCATATGTTAATAAGGATTAACGCATGTTAACCAAACATCATATGCGTACCATTACAGTCGATGGCTTGTTTGCATAAATAGACTTGTATAAATACAACTGCCTAAATTTTTTATCTCATAAATTTAAAATACAACTGCATGTTTTAGAAAACACTAAATTTGGTATACGAAAGAACCCATAACCCTTCAAGAGTTTAGTTTCCTGGTGCTTTTTGCGCTAAATAAAACAGCATTAGTTACATGACTATCAAAAGTGATTACTAAAAAAATCACTCTGGAAGACTATCAAGAGAGACTATCAACTATCAAAGAGAAATATGTTAGCAAAATATCCACTAATGTTCACACAGGATATGTAACGATTAAATTTAAATATTGTATACTCAGGTGAAGGATTTCTACCTGGGAAGGAATAACAGTGGAGTCAAGCAGTAATGTATGAAGCGAGAGTGTTGAATGAACAGTTCCAGGATATCTTCTGCTTGAGGTATGTTAGGTGTCGCTCCTCTAGTTTGCCACATTGCGTATAATTTCTTTTGGTTATCTGGAATAAAAGTGTTAATTTCATTTACTTATATTTTTTAGCTGCAGAAAAAATTGTATGTCCATGTCAAAAATTGCAAATACAGTAGAATTTCTCTTTTATCCGACATGTACAGGACTGGACACCCGTCAGATTACGAGTGTCTGAATTACTGAGGGTCAATAGTAAAGCGTACACTGTACAGTACTAGTGTATGTGTGAACTTTTATAAAAATGAAGGCAAAAATACAAAATATATTATATTACAGCTGTTCCATCAACTAATGAATTATTAGTTCTTTATTTTCATAGATAAAATAACAAGTCGACGTAATTAACATGACTCCCAGTTTGGGCCAATCATAAACACGTGCCATGTATAGTTTCTATTAACTCTCAGTACTCCAGAGACTCACTTCGGATTATCGGATTAGAGAAACTCTAAGGTACATAAGTTTTTTAAAATGTATTTTTGATTTTACGTGAAAATATCTATGATCTTGTGTTGTCATTAGTTTACTGATCCAGCCCTCACGTAAAAAAAATATTTACCTCGTTTATAATGATTCCTGGTGTCAAGAATTTGCTGTGCAAAAATTGCAACATGATCTGTTGAAAGTGTTTTCTTGGCTACAACAGACTTGGCATCTCGAAGTACTTCAAGCATTTGCAATACAGTTGGTGTTCCCGATCGTACAGTTCGAGATGCTCCAGGAAATGTGATAAGAGTCTCCACATCAGTGATCTATATTGGAACGAAATGTGAAGAATAAAATGCATTAGAGGTATGCAAATATGGAATTGAATTTGGCTGAAAATTTAAGTATGGTTTAAGTTTCAATATCTCAAGCCTGACTTTTTATTTTTAATTTTGGTATTTTTTTAGAACATCTTAATTTATAAAACTGAATTAGAAAAGAATCTTAGTAGTTTGACACGTCTGACAATTTTTTAATTTGTGCGGGTGCTGTGGTAATAGGATTTACCCTTTACCTGTCAAAATACATGAGACAAATAAAGACTTAATAATTTCGCATTAAAGTGGGACGATGATGGATGAAATATTGCAATTAAACCATTTTTGTCAAAACAGTGTAAATACATACAGAAGGCAGTGGTGTAAAAACAAAAATTTGTAAACTGTGACAATGCAATGTATAGGCCATTCAACATACAAACCATGCAATTATGAAAATTTAACGTTAGTGTGGTTCATACCCGAACCACACTAAAGTGATAATTACAACTGATAACTCGGTTACATTATAAACTTTCTAAAATAATAAGATTTATAAATGAATTTGTAGAATGAATAGATCAAAGAATTTGTATCAAATTTTGCGTAAAAAATGGAATAAAGTGTAACAAAGTGTGTGAAATGTTAACAAAGGCATATGGTGAGTTTGCTATGAGTAAAACAAGAGTTTATGAGTGGTATAAGCATTTCCAAGAAGGCTGTGAAGACGTTGAAGATGACGAACACCCTGGACGCCCCAGCACATTAACAACTGATGAAAACGTGGAAAAAGTGAAAGAAATGGTTATGAACAATCGCCGAATCACAATTAGAGAGGTCGCTGATGATTTTGGCATAATGATTGGATCATGTCATGACATTGTTTCCAATGTTTTGTGTATGAAAAGCATGGCAGCAAAATTCGTTCCAAAATTGTTGAATTTTGAACAAAAACAGCGGCGAATGGAAGTTGCTCAGGAGTCACTAAATGAAGTCAACGATGATGCAGATTTACTGAAACGTATTATAACACGTGATGAAACATGGGTTTACGGATATGACATTGAAACTAAGGCTCAATCATCCCAGTGGAGGCATTCTGGCTCGCCAAGACCGAAAAAGGCTCGACAAGTGCGGTTGAACGTGAAGGTTATGCTCACTGTGTTCTTCGATATTAATGGCGTAGTGCATCATGAATTCCTGCCACCAGGTGAAATGGTCAATAAGGAGTACTACCTACAAGTTTAACGCCGTTTGTGTGAAGCAATCCGAAAAAAACGCCCAAATCTGTGGAAAAACAATTCATGGCTTTTGCACCACGATAATGCACCAGCTCACACTTCATTGCTTGTTTGTGAATTTTTGGCCAAAAACATTACTGTAATGATGCCCCAGCTTGCATATTCACCAGATATCGCTCCGTGTGACTTTTTCCTATTTCCAAAAATAAAGAGAACCTTAAAGGGCCGTCGTTTTACAGCGGCAGATGACATTAAAAGCACATCGCTAAAAGAACTAAAGGCTATCTGAAAGATCGAGTTTGAGAAGTGTTTCGAGGATTGGAAGAAGCACTGGCACAAGTGCATAATCTCCTATAGGGACTATTTTGAAGGCGACAACATCAATGTAGAAGAATAAATAAATATTTTATTCAAAAAATTAAAATTCTCGTTACTTTCTGAACACACCTCGTATCTACAATAAAGTAATATAATATGAATTGTAGTGGAAGAATTTATTTTAACCTTCTCATTAATAAGTCTCTTTATAGCCAAATCTTTGAAAAAGACACTGCAATAAAACCAGAACAAAGTTTTTATTAATTTTTAAGTAAAAAATTTACTTTTAATTCTTTACAGCCTCAAAGGAATCATCTTTATATTGTTTTTAATGTTACTGTTGATAAGCCACAATATTTTATGAAACAGTACATTTCTGGTCCCATAACTGTTGGAGTATATTTGTAAACAATAATTTAACCTAATTAAAAATTATGTATTTAAAAAAGAACTTTTAATTACAGGCCTCTGATAAACTATTAAGCTGGTGTCAGCTACACTTAATCAGTACAGGTCGCTTTACACTTTCAAGCTAGCCAGATTATGTAGAGTAGTGAATGTGTATACAAGTGAATGTGTTGTTGAGTAGATGTTAGATTTTGTTGACATTAATCAGATTTCATGTTGTTAAATGTCACATATAGTTTTAGAAATAGTGAATAGCCGCTAAGTTGACAAAACCTTTACATCTTCTTCCTTTCTAGATCTGTAGTGAGTATGCAATAAGGAGGTTACCAAATTTATTTTAGAACATGTCAGAAATCAGAGAAAAAAGTTACCATACACACAAAATTCAGAGTTCAGAGTTGAATGTTCTAGTATATGACTGACAAAATTGATACTTCATACTAAAATAGTGTCAATTTGTTACAATAAAACACTAAACATACAGTCTAAAAGATCCACTAACCTGAGAAACAGACTTTCGGACATATGGTTGGTTATGAAACACTCCAAGTTTTTGTGAAACGATACCAGTCAATAAGTTGGATCGAGCACTCAACCATATGCCTAGGTATGACATCTGTTTTGATAGACTTTCCATTAAATCCTTAGCCCAATTGTAAGTGTGAATGACTATCTGGAAATACAGTTAACATTATCTGTAATTAATGTATTTTATAATGATAATTATATTAAACTGCAAAAATGAATATATTTGTTTATATTAAGTTTAAATAAAATCCAATAAAGGAATTCACAAGGCAGGGCCGCCTCAGTGGCCTAGTTGATAGCATACTGGGCTTTCACCCCGAGGACCCAGGTTCGATTCCTGGCCATGGCTTGGCATTTTCATACGCTATAAATCATCCCATCGTCTGCATTAGCCCAAGTGTACACAATAGTCGGACGTTAAAAAAAAAAAAAATTACAAGGCAGAACAGAGGCTACCAATTAAACTCACTAACATAACACATATTTATTAAAGAGAAGTGGAAGTTGGTTTAGAAGTCTAAAACCTGTGTTGAGAAGTGCGTAGGTGATGTCTGAAAAAGCACTACAGGGCTGATTAAGTAGACAAAGGAAATGTAATAGTATTTCAATATAGAAATATCAATGTATGTAGATAACAGCCAGAAAGTGGTAAAGGTTGGAGAAACTGTTGTCACACTGAGCTGGAGGAAGACTTAAATGTATTAAATTGCTTAACATCTTGCAACTTTTATGTTAATACGAACAATAAAGATATATAAATTAATCCCAGAATATGACAAACTGGACCAAAAAATAGTGAATTAAATTCAATAAGAAAAAAATAATTTATATTAATTTCATTAATAGAGAAGCACAGTCTCCACAATATTCCTTAACTTCCTTCCACTTCATGTACCCTTAACGTTAGCAAATCATAATTATTTGTGAAATAACTAATGGTCTGAATGGTTCAAGGAGGGAAGTGAAACGACCAAAGACAGTATGCACCCTAGATGACCAGCAACATCAAAAACGGACAACATCCAGAAAATTGCTAAAGTGATCCATGAAAATCGTCTAAGTGTCTGAGCTCATGCTGAAATCTCAGGAATAACAAAGTGTCCATCAGATTATAAATGAGTCATTGAACAAGCAGAAAGTTGTGCAAAAATGGTGCCAAAACTTCTCACTCCAGAGCAAAAAGAATCGAGAATTAACATTTGTGTTGACCTTTTAAACAACACTGATAATGATCCAGAAATGTATAAAGTGATTACGTGTGGTGAATCGTGGTATTTTTACTTATGATCCTGAAACAAAGGGCCAATTGATGCATTTGAAAAGCCCCAACTCACTATGGGGAAAATGATGATGAGCACATTAAAATCCAAGGCCATGATGATTTTTTTTCTGACAAGCATGGAGTTGTCTACGTTTACCAGGTTTATTGAAGATCGTCTGATAGTCAATCAAGATTATTACATCGAGGTTCTGTTAGTCCTTTGTGAAAGAGTGAGAAGATGAAGATCTGATTGATGGAAGAGCGGACAGAAGTAGACTTCAAGCACTGCTTTGAATAATGGAAAATTCATATGGAGCATTGTAGGGATTGATAAGGAGAGGATTGATATGATCAATAAAATGTTTTGTAGCACCAGTCCAATTATTTAATTGCCACATCTCGCGCTGTGTTATATCTATCCCATATCCTTTAGCTATAAACCTTGTGTAAGGGTTATTAGAGGACTGCTGGCCCATTATATATATATATATATATATATATATATATATATATATATATATATATATATATATATATATATATATATATATATATATATATATATATATATATATATGTATATATATATATATATATATATATATATATATATATATATATATATATATATGAGACAGTTATCTGTTTATATTTTTGATTTGTTAACCAATATTAATAAAATTTAATGGCTCTAATGTTCTAAATAAATATAAATATACACAATATTATAAAACTATCAAAAATACCTTCTGGTTTGAAACTAAGGCGATGAGGAATCGCTGACGTGGAGCAAATGACACTGTTTCTCCAAAAGAAGTTTCAAGTAAGGGGGGAAACTTTTGTAAAACCTTTTGTGCTGAAAAATTAAAAAATTGCATAATTAATTACAGTTTTATTAAATACAAATTAGAAATGAGTATATTTAAACTTTGCAAGTAGCTGAAAAACCTAAAGATTGTTAACATCTTATATATAATCACTCACTGTTCAGCTACAGAAAAAAGTGATGTTTTTATTGATAAATCTGCCTTAACAGTTTCTATTTTACTTCACTTTTCAACATCAGCTTTTCATTAGGTTTTGTGACGATCTCTTCTAGCTCTTTTAGTGTTAACTACTGATAATCATTTGACAAAACTGTTGTTTGACAAACTTCTATGTCGCTTTAGTTTATTATATCAAAATATCCTATATTTTTTGCGATGTTTACAATGCTGCCTACCATAATGCTTATATCTATAGTTCTGCTGTCAGTTACAACTTCTGGTCATAATTTGCACTACCATTTATTGTACATAGTTTTAAAGTTAACTTGCTACAAGCTGTATAGTGTTTATGTGTTGTACTGTTTTTTTATACAGTATTTTAATTTAATTTATTTAATGCCAAATTTTCCTTCACACAAACATTTTAGTTACATAAGAATGACTACAGGGGGCCTAGAATGCCTGTACATGGGTTGGTTCTGGATATACATATATTCGTGGATACACACATAAATACACGTGCACACCCATGCACACACACACACACACACACACACACACACACACACACACACACGCACGAGACATTTTGATGGAAGAATGTAAAATCTTGAGGAAAATCCTTGGCCCAAGATTAAAAGAAGACGGATACAGGTTGCACTCCCGGAAGTCCACAGAGAAGATATTGAACCTGGCAGCAGATATCAGAAGAAGGATGCTTCAATTCTATGGCCACATCAGTAGACTCCCAACAACAAGACTTGTCAACAGAATCCTTAAGTATATACAAAAAGTCAAATTAACAATGTTATGGATCACACAAGTCAGAATAAACCTACATGATGCAGAAATAGACTCAACAGACATTGAAGACAGGAACGCATACAGGAGAAAGATGCTCGGGTGGAAAATCCCAGAGAATGAAATCCTAAAGAGAGCGGGGGTAAAATGGACGGAGGAGCGGAGGAGGATCCATGGGGACAGGATGAGGGGGTGTGGAGGATTAGAAGGAACAAGACACGAGTCGAAGTGCTATGCGTGATTCAACAGGGTCTATACGCAAATAATATATATATATATATATATATATATACATACACACACGCACACATATTTATTTATTTATATTTGTGTGCATAATACATACATATATACATATGTATGTATATGTATATATATCTTAATACATACATACATATATCTCCATAAGGAGTTAAAAATATATACCCGAAGAGAGAGGAAGTATCTCTCTGTGCTCAGGAGCCATAGCCTAATAAATAAACAACAAAAACTTAATAAAAAAGAAAACAAAAAACTTGTATACATTTACACTAAAGTCAACACCCGGTTCACAATTTAAATGCGTTCATGGTTTGCTTATAAATTATACCTAAAGTATTATTTTATTATTTTCTTTTCTGTCTTGTCAGACACTTTTAGGTCTTTAGGTACCTAAAAGTTCATTAGGGAATAAATTAAAATATTTTACTGCAGCGTACATATAATTTTTTCATTAATGGTTTTTTATGTTTATGATATGCAATGTCCTTATTTATTGAGCTGCTGGTAGTCACAAAAAGTAGCACTTAAGTATTTATAGTGGAACATAACACACTTGGCTGCATATACCTCTTCGAAAGTTGGAATATTACTGTCATTCAACAACTTAATAAATTTATTTTGTAGATTTACAAACCGTTTAAGTTCCGGTACATACGCACCGCCCCAAATAATTAGACCGTAGTTAATAAGACTGTACACATATGCATAATAAATAGTTTCTAAAACTCTAGTAGGTAACGCAATGTATACGCTAAGTATAAGAAGTATCTAGCTTTTTTTGTTACATATTGTATATGAATATCCCACTTTAAATTGTAATCCATGAAAATACCTACATATTTGGTAATATTAGTTCTTTTAATAGGAGTATCATTTATTGTTTTTTTTGTACAAAGTGGGATACTATCAACGTAACAACCAAATGTCATATGTTCAGTTTTATTTACAATCAAAGTTAATGTGTTACTTGTAAACCAGTCTTTAAGTTCCTGCAATTTTTGGTTCATACTGTTTTCAGCAACAGCCCAAGTATTATTAAAAGACATTTTTTTTTTTGGTGTTTAACGTCCGACTATTGTGCACACTTGGGCTAATGCAGACGATGGGATGATTTATAGCGAATGAAAATGCCAAGCCGGGAATGGAACCCGGGTCCTCGGGGTGAAAGCCTAGTACGCTATCAACTAGGCCACCGAGGTGGCTATATTAAAAGATAAAACAACAGTGTCATTAGCAAAAGCAAACATATCCTCACAGTATTCAAAAATATCATTGATATAAACAAAAAATAAAAGTAAATTTATCACATATTATATTTCTACAGATCAGGAGTGAGACAAACCTCACCAAATTATATTATATAAAAAAAAGAATATAGAAATAAATAATATAAATTATTACATATGCACATCATTCAGTCTACTATGTTAAAGTCTTTGATTTTATCCTTTAATTTATTTTGCAACACTCCAGCACTAATTTCTAAACTTTTAAGTTCCATTGCAAGTTGATTATACGAGGGTTGATCAAATATAAACGAGACTGATTTTTAAAAAAATTTATTGCTTACTTACAAATTATTCTTGATACAACTTATTTTTCTACATAGTCTCCCATACGAGTAACACATTTTTCCCACCGGATTGGAAGTTTTTAATTCCATCTTCGTAAGAAGTTCTCGGTGTTCATTGAGCCATTGGAGCACGAAGGTCTCCACCGCAGAATCGTCTTTGAAACGCTGGCCTCCAAGCGCCTCTTTGAGTGGCCCAAACAGGTTATAGTCGCAGGGTGATAAGTCTGGACTGTATGGGGATGTTCCATTGGTTCCCAGCCAATTTGATCGAGTTTAAGCCTCGTTAGCGTTAGCGAATGTGGTCGGGCATTATCGTGAAGAAGAATGACGTTTCTCGCCGGTTTAGATTTCCTTTTCCTACGAAAAAGACTGTTTTCTGACCTCTAAAACATCGCAATAATATTGTGCATTTATTGTGCATCGTTGATGGAGGAAATCGGCGTGAAAGGCGCCTTGATTGTCGAAAAATACAGTGGCCATTACCTTCCCGGCCGACGATCGTGATTTGGCCTTCAGGTTTTCTACTGCTTCCGTCCTTGGCGAATTCCTTGTGCCAAGCAAAAACGCGAGCTCTTGACAGGGTCCTGCCCCGTATTGAGCCGTCAATCTACGAAAGATTTCAGTCGGATTGACCCCTCCTTGGCCAAAAACTTAATAATAATTCTCTGCTCCACGGAAACGTGCACTTCACTCTCACTCATTGTATAGTTTTATACTGAAGGGTCCGGAAATGTTGCCCGTCTACGCCCGTCCCAAACCTCCCAGGCTACCTGAAACCCCACCCTTTAGAGTTCAATGTCCAACGGAAAAGTTTTTAGAAAGTCAGTCTCGTTTATATTTGATCAACCCTCGTACTTTATTGCATAATATGTGAAACTCCTTTGATCAATTGTCAAAGAGTGTTTTGAAAATTGAATATTTTTGTAACAAGTATTTCTTGATATTAAAATCTTCTTTTAATCATACTGATTTATACATTTAATTAATGTCACAGTTTAAAGCAATAATTAAGTTTTCACTTAAAAAATAAGGAAAGTTCTTTAGCAGATAATGAGGTATTTACTCTAAGTGGGCTGTTTCTTTCAACCTCTGCATCTACCATGAAGGGGCCTGTCAAATGGTATGAGGCATAGCTGCACATTAGATCAAAGCACATCTATCCTACTATAACCACTGCCATTTCCAAATTTATAAAGCCATTTTGATCTGAGTTGAAGACTCGTAAACATGGCCACACATTTACTGACTCTTGTGCTAAGTGCAAATTGTCGTTAGTTTTTTTCAGGCAGAAGGGAATAATTCGGCAAAAATTCATTGGATGTGTTGTGTGAGAATGGTCCACACAAACTCTCTGAACAAACCCCCTCCCCAAAAAAATTACAAAAGTAGTTCAACAACAGAAAAGGTATGGCTATTGGTTTTTAAGACTATAAAGTCATGTTGCTGGTGGATTTTGTATAATTAGGGGCTACGATCATTGCACATGCATATTTTCAGATATTATTATTATGTAGACATTCAGATATTATGTATGTATTATGTAGATATTATTATTCAGATATTATTATGTATACTACAGAAAACCATTCAGAATAAACGAAGAGGCCTACTGTCTTCTAGTATTTTTCTAGTTCATGACAACATGCCACAGTCCTAACCTGACAGCTTCTTGTGCAATTTTAATGGGAAGATTTAAATTAGACTGCCGTACAGCCTAGATCTTACTCTGAGATAAACTCGGCTCATTCTGTCATGAATTTCTGCTGCATTATTCCTTTCTATATGAGAAAAAAGAATAACATTTCACAATTCGCACTTGGCAGGAAGATCAATAGATGCGGCAATGTTTACGAACCTGCAACTCAGCTCAAAATAATGTTATGAAGTTGGAAATGACAGTGGTTGTAGTAGAAGATGCGCAGCTACTGGTCGACAGGCCATTTCATATTACATTCAGATGTTGAAAGAAAATAGCAGTCGTATTTTATATAAATCACATTAACTAGCACAGAATAGTTTTAATACCTAACAGTAAATACTTTTTTACAACAAGTCATTCACTCAGTAAAGTAGGCAATACTGACCTTTAGGATCAACCTTTTCTGTGTGTAAGGACGGTTCGTCAGACAAACATGCTTTCCACTGACCAACATTTCGAGCAATAATCATACATTTTGTGTACGAAGGTAATTTCATGTTTGAATCATAAGGCAAGAACTGTTTTTTTACAGAAGGTGGTTGGTAATACACAAAGCCTTTAGTATCATTAATTGATGCAAGCGCGGTTATTTCTTTTAAAGTAACGGCAACAGAATGTCTGCAACAATCAGGTTATGATATTGTTTTATTAATTACAGGCAGATTCATTGATAATCTAAGCTTATAAATACAACTACATGCAAATGAAAAACACCAATAATATTTCAATTTCTCTTTATTTGTTTCACCCAACCTTGGGGTACGCTAAATCAATCACTTTTTAATGTTCTGTGCCTTCCTCGTAGCCCAGTATTGCTTCATTCGTTGTGATCTCGCTTTTCTTTCTTTGTCAGAGATTGGATCGTTCGCTTGGATTTGACTTTGCCTTGGAACCGTTGCTTCTTGTCCTTGGTTGTTGTTTTGGCTGTTCTGTCCATGAGCATAATGTCAGTGATTTGTAGTTCTGTTATGTCTTTCTCTGTTTCTCTAAACCAAAGTGGTTTGGCTCTTCTATTGCGAAAGTAGTCAAATATTTTTTTGGTTAGTCTATTTTTGTCCATTCGGAGGATGTACCCATAAAAATCAATTCTCCTTTTTCTTATTGTGTCTGATAGTGTTTCAGTTTTTTGGTAAAGAGTTTCATTACTGATGTGGAGTAATTGGTTGTTAAGGATTTTGGGGCCTAAGATTTTTCGTAATATCTTTCTTTCTTTGATCTCCAGTCTTTCAAGTGGGCCCTGGGTTGTGAGAGATAATGTTTCAGCTGCATATAAAGCTTCTGGTTTAATTACCGTATGATAATGCCTTATCTTTGTATTCCAGGAGAAGGACTTCTTGTTGTATGTGCACTTTGGTAAGTTGGAAGGCTAATTCAACTTTATTTCTCCTAGATTCCATAGCTTTTTTCTCTAGATTTCAATTTCATAATACTAATAAGTTTTAAATTTTCCAAAATTTTAGTTCCAAAAATATACAAGGTAGGTAAATTGTTTTTCTACTTTGTGAGAATTACACTGGCAATTTTGCAGAATTTTTGTTATTTATTTTTTAAATTAGAAGGAATATTAACGATTTAGTAACTTTTTTTCATAGAAACAGGACCTCATTCCTGCTCTTGGATAGTTGTAAATAAATGATTTCATTTCAGTAGTACTATTCAACACTTTTGACACACAATTATGGCTAGCAACCAAACAACTCTTTTAAAGAGGTATAGACAAGATTACATATTAACTTCTTGATAATTTAACTTTGAAGGTCATAAGACTTAAAAATATGTAAGTAAATAAATGTACAGCAGACTCTCGAGTTCCGAAGGAACTGGGTGGCATGGGCACTGTGAAAAATTCACGTACGTTAAACAAACTGGTAAAGTAAATAATAAAAACTCCATTACTTATATAAAAATAAACTTTGTTTTACATTCAAAATAAACTATAGTACGAACAAATGAAACTACAGCAAAGATTAGAGAACAAAGTTAACAATGACAAATGCACAACAGTTATGTTAAAGAATAAAATTATATATCATAATTCTTTGGTTACAAGTAAAAAGTGTTTTTTTTTATTTTTTAAATAAAAGTTTAAGTTTTTTCAAAATAAACTACATTTTTGTATCAAAACACTTTTCAATATAGTAGAAACAGGTGGCGTTTAGCTGAGCATGAGACTTTTTCCGGCCGCTATTTTACACTAGACAAGTACAAAAACATTGGTCTCTCAATATGATACATGGTGGACATTGATTTTAAAATTTCGAAGATAATAAGTCATGCAATATGAGTAGAAGTGGTGAGTCATGGTTTTAGAAATGGAAAGCTTTTTCTGTGTGCCCTGCAAGGAAATGCAAACAACTACGTGCAATTAACAATACAGTAGAGAGTCGATTATCCGAAACAATTGGTGCAGGGGGGTGTTCGGATAATCGATTTTTCGGATAAACGAACATATTCGAAAAAAGGTAGTGTGATATAATTTAACAGTGGTAGAACCAATTTAAGGAGCAAGTAGACACGTACAGCACATAAATTCATCCAGTTGTTTAATGACATATGATAAATATAAGCAGTACAGTATACAGTGTTCTGTACAGTAAAACAACTCTTTGATAATGAAAAAATAAACATTAGGTAAAGTAAAATTAAACATTCGGTAAAGAAAGAATAACATTTGGTAATTACATTCGGTAAAGAAAGTTGCAGTTCGGTAATTACACAGCAAAACAAACAGAAGCACAAACGGTCTAAACAACACGGAGACTGACTTGTCACTATGTGCTAGTGCACACTCTATATTGAGACTGTACTGCTGTCGAGCTGCCGCGCCGGCACTGTCTGGCCGCTGCGCTGTCAGGCCACCGCGCCAACTCTTCGGTTAACCGACGTTTCGGATGACCGGGCTTCGGATAATCGACGCTCTACTGTAATGTATTGTTAAGTACAGTAGACCAACATGACAGGCACCTTTCAAGGTGTTAGACTCAATCGAGACTAAAACAAAGCTAATCTGCTTTATTAACACTTTTGCTTGTAACCGAATACTTTACAATATAGTACACTAAGTGACATTTAGCTAAGCACAACCTTTTCCAGCCGCTATTTTACAGTAGACCAAAAGTACAAAAACATCAGTCTCTTAGTGTATGAAGCAGTAGACATCGTTGTTTATATTGTTGAAGATGATAAGACATGCAATATTCATGTGAGTAGAAGTGGTGAGTCAAGGTGTTAGGAATTAAACATTGTAATTTTAATTACTAGCTTTCAAAGCTGTAAATAGGTTACAACCAAAGAATGTCTTTCTATTCTAGATGATCTTTTTCTATTGAAAAAGACACAGAAAAATTACAAAACTGCTGACATTCTGCCTGTTTTGAACATGGTATGTAGAACAGCAGCTTAGATAAAAGCTTGGGGAAGAAGTAGATTGTGGTCAGTCGATTCTGACGGGACTGGAACACCAGTCAGTTCTGGGGGAGATTGAAAGACCGTAGGACAACTAACGTCAGGAAGTGCTAGATATGAACATTCCAGCCAGGTGGTGCTGGGAAGAATAAATAGGCACTCTAAGTAAGTAGACAGTTTTTGCGTACACTTTCCCCTTTTCTACTTTTGGTTTAAACAAATTGTGGCATGGGTTTCCAGAGAGGATCTTGGGACATATTTCAGGGGAAACATTTTGATACAGTAATACAATAGTGTCCATTCTTAGGGTTGTTATCAACTGTAATTGCAGCTGTAGCAACATAAAAATAATGGGGGAGACTGAAAGACCGTAGGACAACTAACGTCAGGAAGTGCTAAATGGGGACATTCCAGCCAGGTGGTGCTGGGAAGAATAAATAGGCACTCTAAGTAAGTAGACAGTTTTTTCATACACTTTTTCCCCTTTTCTACTTTTGGTTTAAACAAACTGCGGCGTGGATTTCCAGAGAGGATCTTGGGACATATTTCAGGGGAAACATTTTGATACAGTAATACAATAGTGTCCATTCTTAGGGTTGTTATCAACTGTAATTGCAGCTGTAGCAACATAAAAATAATGGGGGAGACTGAAAGACCGTAGGACAACTAACGTCAGGAAGTGCTAAATGGGGACATTCCAGCCAGGTGGTGCTGGGAAGAATAAATAGGCACTCTAAGTAAGTAGACAGTTTTTTCATACACTTTTTCCCCTTTTCTACTTTTGGTTTAAACAAACTGCGGCGTGGATTTCCAGAGAGGATCTTGGGACATATTTCAGGGGAAACATTTTGATAGAATAATACAATAGTGTCCATTCTTAGGGTTGTTGTCAACTGTACTTGCAGCTGTAGCAACATAAAAATAATGTGTAATATAATTAAATGTATTAAAGGACATTGTTGAACCACCAATAGTTGATTTTTCAGAAGACCAAAGATCCCAAATTCCTAACAATGGTTGAATAATACTGCATTGTCAAGTACATAGTAGGCTACATGACAGAAGCTTAGAAGGCGTAGGACTCACTCAAGTTTAAAACAAAGCTAGTCTGGGATTACACGAATCTCATGGCAATAAGTGAACTGATATTTTTTTTTCCGGCGAAAAACCGTTAAGGTTATCATCGTCGAAGGTGAACTGATAAGCTGGCTAATCAAGAATCAGCATGAAATTCACAGAAACTAAACTAATCTGTGGTGTATCAAGGCAGGGTTTACACCTTTTTAACTCTTTAGGGTTGGAATTTTGGCAAACACTTTCTTTGAGCATCACAAAATTCAAAGATAAACCTGTATGAGAAATTCCAGCTCTAGGTTTTTTTTTTTTTTTTTTTGGATGTTGAGTTTACTCCACTCCTCTTTGGAGGTGGAATTTTTGAAAATTATTGTTGTTATACCTTGAAAGCATAAGGTAAATATGTATATTTATCTTCAGTTCTCTATGCCTTTTGATCTGGAGATAGAGATACAGAGACAAAATATGAAGATTGTTTTTAACTTTTTAAGGGTAGAATTTTGGAAAACCCTTTCTTCTCAGACTTTTAAAGCCTAAGATAAACGCGTGTACTATATTTCACCTCATTACACCTTTTAAATCTGAAAATACAGAGAAAAAATATATTTTTTTTTGACCCCATTGGGGTGAAATTTTGGAAAATCCTCGAAATTGAGCACCTCCAAAGCCTAAGATAAACCCGTGTGCGAAATTTGAGGGTAGAATGTAGAGATACAGAAATAAAATGTAAAAATGTATTATCTTTTACTATATTTTAACCCTTTAGGGGATGCCATTTTTGAAAACTTTTTTAGACCAAATTCTAAGCTTAAGATAAATCTGAGTATAAAGTTTTTTTACCCCATTTGAACCCTTTAGTGATGGCATTTTGGAAAATCCCTTCTTTGTGCTCCTCTAATGTTTAAGATAACTTGTGTATGAAATTTTAACTCTCTAGTTTATTTGGATCTGGAGATACGGACAAAAAGGTAAAGTTCGTTTTTATCCCATTTTAACCCTTTCGGAGTGGAATTTTTAAAACCATTTTTAGTGAGCATCTAGGACCTTTGAAGGTGTATCCTAAGTTTCATTATAATCTGTTTGATGGTTTTGGAGAAACGGTGATGCGTGTAATGAGTGGCATTTGGCTTAAATAAATAAATAAATATATATATAAATTTGTTTTTTGTTATTTTAAGGTAAAAAGCACATAGAGGCTATTATCGCCTCCCTAAATGCAAGTGTGAGTGTAAAGTGTTAAAGTCATAAGTGTAGTGTTGTAAGTGTGTATTAAGACTCAGGTACCGTGAGGGACATCTAAATCCTCTCAATAGGTGCAGCTAGTCTGCACCCACCTGCGGGGTATATATACGCCATATATTTTTGTATATATAACCCCGCATAGTTGCAAATTACAGACTACTAATACAAAGATAAGTTTGGTTCAAATATATTTTACCTTTGTGCAATAGTTACTACGTTAGTACGAACTGCCGGTACACCAATGCTAGAACCAAACTGCATCCATGGATCCATGATATATTCGTATACTTTATGTAATGGTCCTTGACATAAGTTTTCATCATAATCATCTACATCCACTATAAAAAATACAATTGTTTTTTAATAAAATTATTATATTACTTAATATAATTACTTGAATATGTTCCTGTTCTTAATAATTTTTACAATTTTGCAGACAAAATATATGTTATATATTAGTATACGCATGGTGTTTTAAGTTGTTCAGTCAACGGTGACACTGTTTTATAAAACTAATAAAATTTTTTAAGTAATGCATATAAGAACGATGTACTATGGATGCAATTATCTGAAGTTCCAACTTACCTGAAAAACTGAAATAAGAAAAACGGATTTGTTTTTCATTTCCATGATGACAAAATTTGGCCTGTTGTACAATATTTACTGTTTTTATAACTTAAAAATATTTCAAAACAGTTAAGAAATCATTTAAAATCTGCATTACTAACTGAAATTGCTACTGATTATGTCAAATAATCATTTATGTACGTCTCAAAAACATAACAAATGTTAAAAAAAGAAGAAATAAATTATATGATTTAAGTAAATAAATAATGATGCTCTGTGATCTTATTGGCCGGGCACAATTACAGTCAGACTTTCATTTATTAACATTAGACTTTTTTTTTATAGGCAAGACTTTTTTAATAGACAGTTTAACATTACATTGCACTTTCACGTTGTGTATTATTTTGAAGCACAGCTACTGTAATGTACAACTTTTTTCAATTTTCTCTTTGCTTTTAGCCTCATTAAATAAAATTTATTTTTATAATTTGTGTTCGAAATTTTACTACACAATAAAAAACCTACAATTCTTCCCGTCAGTGGTCTATCAACTCACCTCATAAAGGCTACCGCGGTTTCGAAACTATAGTTTCATCTTCAGGCCATACAAAATGTTAAATCCCTCTGTCGAGGTCATCACAAAGTCAAACAAAACATTAAAACATGCATCACAAACACTAAGCACAATTACACATTTAAAATATTCATAATGAAATTCGGCTTGGCCAAGCGACATACGTCGTTACATTCCGGACTGCGGAGTCTCCATCATTAGTAGCACTCCCATCGTTGTTATCAGTTACAGTGCGTCTGTTGGTTTTTGTTACTTACTCAAATCACTTATACTTAGAGCCATGTCATATATTAAATTTGATTTAAATGAAAGTTTTTCATTGTGGATGTCCTGGGGGTCTGATTTTTTGCTCTTATAAATCTCAAACTCTTCAATCGCATCCATACAACTACTTTTATGACACAAATGTAACATTTCCATGTTGGTATGGATGTCTTCAAATTTATGGTTTTTGTCCATTCGGATTTAACATTTTGTATGGCCTGAAGATGAAACTATAGAGTTTCGAAACCGCGATAGCCTTTATGAGGCGAGTTGATAGACCACTGACGGGAAGAATAGGTCATAATCCTAATCATTTAACATTATCTGATGCCACAGATCCTACTAAAAATTACATTTTATAGCGGTCCTGCTTAAAAAAAAAAGGCTTGGCCCAATCAAGTCTGGATAATCGAGCCTTAGTGCAGTTAAATTAGATTAACTGAGAAAGAATATCCTTCATTATATAAATAAATACGTAAATTACTTAGAAAATTAAAAATATTTTTTTGAAAACTAAACTTTAAATACTCACAATTAAGAGAATAATTTTCAGAAAGAGGAGCAGACAGAAGGTTTAACTCAAAAAGTAAATCCCATAATGAGTGGCGAATAGCAGCTTTCAACTTCACACATAGAGCTTCAATATTCACTCTTCCTTGCTTCCAGATGCGGAATTCTACCAAAGCTTCAGGTTCTAACAGAAAGCATATGTTTGTGAAGTTAGCATTATTTTCAATATTTTTCTATGGTTTGTTCTTTGTTCTATAATGCTAACAGCTCAGGAAATAATTTAAAGCTTGTGCTGCCAACTTCACACTAGTGACACCAACATTTACAATTTCTTTTTTTAAAAAAAACTATTTCATTATATGTTCTAAGATAGGTTTTGTTTATCCCTTAAAAAAAAAATCACTTGTTTCGTATTGCTAACAGCTCAGGCAATTTAAAGTTGGCAGACTGATTAAAATTTAGAACAATTATGATTTTAATGGCTTTATGAATTACGAGGACCACTGTATGTTTACAAACAAAAATGATATTCCATTTCTAAAAAGGTACTACACATCCATTTTTAAAAATATTACAGTATTTGAAATATTCAGAAAAAAATCATTATTTCCTAATTCTAGTCACATACAAACTTGAACAAGTAAAATTAAACAACGAATGTACACAAGAAAAAACTATATAATGTCTCTACAATCTATATTACTTGAAAATAGAGATAAAAAAAAATTAACTCACAGTAAACAAGTTTTGTCCTGTTCTACTTTGTAAAACTGAGTTATCATTAGAAGGATCACTGTTTTGTAAGCACAATATTCAGTATTTATGCATAAATTTAGGCACCCTTTAAGTTTAAATGCCCAAAAGCTTTTTATTTGTTATGTATTCCGTCACTTGTTACAAGAGAAAGGGTGAAGTCCTGACAACTTCATTCTTACACACAATACTGTTGTAGAGTTTGCTGTATTGTTTTTACTTTACAGCTAGTATACAAAGATTCAATGTTTTATTTTAATTTGTATTCTATTTTGAGATACCTCAACATGTTATCTGTTGTATTTATTATACAAACAGTTCCTTTTATTTACGATAGTTTTGTATATTTTGTAGGTTATTTTTATACATAATTAATTACTTATAAAGGATAACTTATTACATAAGTTATTAATTATGTATATACATAATTAATATAATAATTAATTACATTATTAATTATTTATAAAGGATAATTAATTAATGTACTCATAAAGATAACTTTGAAAAAATAAAAATCAATTTTAAATTGTTTTAATTTTAATTTAATAATTTTTCTATTATTATTAAACAAATTTTGGTATTTAGTCTCACTGCTGGCATTGAAATCACAGAGATGACAAATTGCAAATTGATGAATTTAAAAAAAATAAGAATCTTAAAATTGGTTTTGAAATATAAATATTTATTTATATTTATATCGAATAATCTGTTTATTTATAACTGTAGAAAAAAATAAATGTAGAAAAAACCCCTAATAATTAAAATGAGATAAAATATAAATGAACAGGCACAATATATCTGACAAGTAATAAACATTCACTTATATTTAATCTAAAATCTAAAAATACAGGAAAATGCAATGGTTACTAGGAAGAAATTTCGGAGCTATCCATTCAAAACAAGCTGTTGCTGTACCAACAAGTGATAAAGCCTGTTTGGACCTACGGCATAGAACTCTGGGGCTGTACCAAGAAGACTAATTCAGACATTATTCAAAGATTCCAAAATAAAGTACTCCGAAACATAGTAAATGCTCCGTGGTACATAAGAAACAACGACGTGTACAAGGACTTGAAGGTGGACTTCGTCCGTAAGCACAACGCAGCGAAACATATCCGACTTCAACAACACTCCAACCACGAAGCTAGCAGATTGTTGGAAGACTCAAAATCAATAAGGCATTTACATAGAACGAAGCCTGTTGATCTACCGTATAATATTTTATTGAGATTTATTTTGCTGGAGGTAGCCACAGGGCTATAATCCATCAATTATTATTGTCAAACGATATATTACTTAGTCTATTGTTATAAAAAATATTACTATATGATGTAATAAATAAAAAAAGCTTACACTTAAGTATACCTAGAAAAGTACTGCAAAATGGAGAAATATTTTTGATATCAGAGTTTTCCTATAAATATTTTTTTCAAGCAAGTTTTATAGTTGAAGTTAAACTATAAGGAAGTGGTATGAAAAATCAGTCCTTTTCACCCATACTGATTTTTATTTTATAAGCTAAATACATTCACAACCATTGCTATTTTTAATTTTACATACATTTGTAAAAAAAAATATTACTTTAGGTCCTTACAATTTTTGAAATAAGGAAGAAATGAATGACCAAAAACTGGGAAGATTATACATACCAGTATCTGACTTATCGTGTGTTGCATTGTGTTCATATTCTGAAGTACTGGTTAGTTGATGAAACTGATCAACTGAAATCGGGAAGTCTTTGTAAGCTGTGGTTTTCGATCTTGGCTGATCACTTTGTTGGATAAGAGAACCATCCAAATGAACAAGAGCAACAGCTATACAAGCAATACCTTTATTTCCGGAAGCTGGACTCTGGTTGTACAAAAACAAATGTTTTTCAGGGATGTGCTTTCCTGAGTCCTCAGGCTGTGAATAATCCTGAAAAATTATTACAAAATATACAACTTGATTAGTCCTGGTGACTATATAGTTGTGAAGATAACATTTCTTTACAAATAATTGCTATTTTATTCAACCACTGTATCTACCGTTCAGAAGCTTGTCGAGTAGATATGAGGCAAAGCTGCATACTGGACAGCACTGCATGTCGCCCACTATAACTGCTGCCATTTCCAACATCGTAACACCATTTTGAGATGAGTCACAGACTTGTAAACTTGGCCATGTCTATTGACTTTCCTGCCAAACGTGAACTGTTGATTGTTTTCTTCAGAGAGAAGGGAATAACACAGCAGAAATGTATCATCACAGCAGAAACTTCATGAGTTATGGTGTTGTGTTAGAGGTACATATAAATTCTCTGAACAAATCAAAAAAATTTTACACACATTCAACAAAAGACATCATATTTTTGGGTCCATAAACAGTACACCTTTTCATGGAATGTGCAATACAATCAATTTCAGATGTATACTGTCTGACTAAGAACAGCCAATCAGAACAAAAGCATACGCCTGATGGGAAGTTACCTATCACCTGTGTATAGTCTTGTACCGACTGATTTTCATATACTCGGTTCAATCTGCTGTTATTCCCTTCTCTCTGAAGAAAGTTAATGACACTATAAAATTTACACTTGGTTGGAGAAACAAGTCGTGGCCTTGTTTACCAGTCTGAAACTCAACTCAAAAGTTATGAAGTTGAAAGTGGCAATGGCTACAGTATGAAATATGCGCTATTGACCAGCGCTCGGCAGTGCTTCCTAGAGCTCAACAGGCTACTCCATGGTATATTCAGAGGTTGAGAAGTAATAGCCTCCATATAAATTAAACTATAATAATAATTACATATATATAAACACAAACTAACAACTAATGGGTTGCTTGTAAGGAAAGAGTTTTTTTTTTTAAAGAGGCTGGATATTTTCTTTATCAAGAGTTTGTCCTCTCTCATCTCTGAGATGAAGGGACTTTCTTCAGCTCTGTTTAGTATAAATTGCATTAGTCGCTGTTTGTCTGTGGGTATATTGCAGTGAACCATCTCGGTCATAAAATCTATTGGTAATCAGATATTGTGTTAAGCTTAACCCACTGGCCTATCATTATTTTAATATGTGCACCACCCATCCCTTAGCAAACCTATATTGTTTAACATCAAATTCTTTAAAAAAAAATAACCAAATCTCCTATTTTACCCAATTTTTTACCATTTCCTTTTTACCATTTAAAAGGACAACTGTTCCTTCTACAGTGATACCTAATAAGAAACTGACATATTTTGTTTTGTGTGTATTTTTATAAAAATAATTGTTTTTTTAACTGCTTTTATTGTGGCTTACACAAATTATAAGACTTCGCTCTTTCTTTCTGGACATGCCTCGTAATTAAATATATTTTTATTTTAAAAAAGCTGGGGTTCACATGTTCAATTAATAGATCAGGTTCATAGAATTACTAGTGTAAATGAACAATCGTTAGAAGAAAAGAAGGTTTGCTCCGCAATATTCCTAGATGTTTCCCAGGCCTTCAACAAAGTTTGGCATGAAGGAATGAATTACAAACTTAAATTACTCCTTCCTGTTCAATATTCAAAGATTTTGTAATCTCATATTTCAGAAAGATACTTCAGGATTAAGCAAGAAGATGCCTATTCTAAGTTGAAGGAAATTAAAGCAGGAGTGCCTCAAGACAGTGTATTGGGGCCAACCCTCTATCTTTTATATTATGATTTACCAACGTTTGAACAAAACATTATTGCTACCTTTAATGACGATGCAACAATTTTATCTATTAGTGATAATAACACTGAAACAACCAGAAAACTTCAAACAGTTGTAAATCACATACAAAGATGGACTAAAAAGTGACGAATCAAGCTTAATGAAGGTAAATCTGTGCATACTGATTTCACTAATAAACGTATCAAGCAAAAACCCATTTTTATTAATCACCAAGTGATTCCATATGAGAACACAGCTAAATATTTTGGCATGACGTAGGACGCCAAACTTCGGAGGAAACCTCATGTAAAGAAAAAGCAAGAGGAGTTAAATATAAAATACAGAAAGTTGCATTGGTTGTTGGGCTCATTACTCCTCCCTATCAATGTACAACAAAGTATTAATCTATAAGAAGGTCCTTAAGTCATTGTGGTCTTACGATATTCAACTGTGGGGTTGTACCAGCTAGAGTAATAGAAACATCATTCAGCGATTACAAAATAAATTGCTTCGTGGTATAGTTAATGCCCCCTTGGTACATCAGGAATGAGAATATACATAAAGATCTTGAGGTTCCATCTATTAATAGTGAAGCCAGAAAACTAGCTCTTAACCACAAAAGAAGATTACAACAGCACATCAATGTCGAGGCCGTCCAGCTACTCAACAATGATGGCACAGTGAGAAGGTTGAAGAGAATGAAACCATTTGAACTGTGTAGCTATTAGGTCATATTATTTAAGTGACTACTGATTGTATTCTAAGTGACTGTCAATGGATTAAGCTTAGTAGATTATATTGTATTAGTTTAGGTTAGAAACAAATAACTCATTACTAGATTGCTATAATAAAAAAAACATGCTCAAACGGAATTATTGCCTCCGAGGTCATTTCACTTACTTGGAAATGGTACTGGGATCTGGCATCAGTGTACTTCGGTGTGTGCAAGAACTGAAGCAAATTCTGACGCAAATAGTACGACAGTACTTGCAGATGGTGGAGAGCATGTGGCTGAACAGTAAACTAAAAAACAAAAATTATAGTTTAAATTATATTTTGTATATGGCTATATTAACTCAAATTTTTCTAGTAGAGCTTTAATACAAAATATAATTTTTAACAAATGAATATGATTAAACTTTGCTCTTAACCCTACGAATCCCATCACATTAATTGTTTTATATCATTATTCTTAGGCTCTGACAATTTTTCCAAAGTTAATTTTTTTTAACTATCAAACAGTAAACAAAGAATAAGTTGTTTTAAAAAAATCAAATATTAATAATACAATAGCCAATGTTTTATAAGACTTATACTGTCAGTAGATCAGATTATCAATGGCTGAGTTGTTAGACATGACTAGGTTCGAACACTGCATTGGTCGTTAATTTTTCTGTGCAACTCACTTGAGTTTGCCTGTCTATGGTAAAACGAGAGCAAGACCCACCATAAATAAACGGTGGACGGTTCGGGCTCTGAAGAAACATTCAGTAGATAAAGTTTCTCGTTATTCTTTATTTTTACATAAACAATAGTTACATCTTTGTTTGAAGAAATGCCATAAGAAAACTAAAACCACAAGATTCCCAATTATCATATTTGAAAAAATTCACTTATCCTTTGGTTGCACAACGATCTATCTTCGTCATAATTTATTAGCAAGAATGCGGCACAACAATATATTATTGCTATACTTATCTAATAAACAGCGTCTAAATTTACATTTTTAATTAACTGATCACTTTCACTGACCATTGTTCACTTTTTTGCCACTTTCGTATTTCGCTGAGATACAGAAATTAAATAATAAGAGCTGTAACATAACTTTGTCCTTGAATTTTTGTTTACTGGGTAGTCAAAATAGCAATTGTGATGTGTTTGGTGTTGATGATGATATAATTCAGTTATGTGTTGAGATATATGAAATTCTTTTTATATTCTTCTTCTTTTCTGCAAGGATTATTATCACTGTGTTCAGTATAATGATCTGCCTTCCCTAGCTTTGTCAATTCTACTTTCATTGACGCGTTTCGGAGAACCTCTATCTTCAAAAACTATATCTATACTGGTCACCAATATTATAGCCCGTCCTATTTATAATTTTTTATCTCCACCTTGTATCCCTCCTCTATTCAACACATGTACATTAAACCTGACGTTTAAAAATCTAACGATTTTCAAAAATTAACAGGAGGGACGGCCGTTGAAGAGAAAGTTTGAAAGGAGCCAATCAGAAGCAAGCAAAAACATATGATTTGAAGAGCCAATCAGAAGCGAGCACGTCAGGTTTAATGTACATGTGTTGAATAGAGGAGGGATACAAGGTGGAGATAGAAAATTATAAATAGGACGGGCTATAATATTGGTGACCAGTATAGATATAGTTTTTGAAGATGGAGGTTCTCCGAAACGCGTAAACGAAAGTAGAATTGACAAAGCTAGGGAAAGCAGATCATTATACTGAACACAGTGATATATGAAATTGTTCAAGAATATACTAGAGAACATACCAATCAAATTAGAATATTCAATAAAATTAACTGGTTTAGTTCAAAAGCAATGTTTAAATTTTTTTTTCAATCAGAAGTTAAAAACAAATATCGTACGCAATATCTACATCTAGATTTTTGAAATGATAAATATTAAATATATTTACATACACAGTTACAAAAGTACTTTTCCACTAAAACAGCCCAGCAGTTGTAGTATCCTACTCGGCAGGCTAGCAGCAAAGGGTTAATTAACCGCATGAACCAACATATTAACTATATGAATTGTCAGTGTTTTTGCCTTTTACTGGCAACCTGACCACGATCTTTCTCAATTTTGGCCAACCAAGATGTCCGATTTTGACTTCAACTAGCATTATATAGCGATGCACACTTCATTATATTCTGTACTCCTTGATTCCACTGCACCTTGTTTATCAAAAATACGAATTTTTAAACAGCCAATAGATAACACAAAGAACTTACCATTCCTATGTCTATCATATTTCTATGCCATTTAGAAACTGAGTTATTAAACAATTCCAAAATTTTACACAATGACGTAACATACAAGTAAATTTTAAAAGTTATAACCTGTAAAATTGTTTCAGGTGGATGATTGGGTTTCTGAATGAAGTGCACATCATCAGGTGAGAGTTTGCACATTGGGTTGCGTGCTAGCATCACGGAAACAACTTCAAGAACTGCGTCATCCAAACGATTCTGTAGTACTTGCACTAGCTCATTCTTAACTTCGGGACCTAAACAAACAAGTACATAAGATTATTATTATCGTGGCAACGTGATAACTCTTAATGGATGAAACTGGAAGAGGAGATGTATTACCGTAGTCCCAAAGATCCATTGTGGGAATGTCCCCCAAGCTTCCTGGAATACACTTTGAAGGGTCATCACTGGACAGCATGGAAAGTTTGGAATATCCCCATACAAAAAAATTAAATAGCCTAAAACACCTTTTAGGCTACTTTTATGGTTAACAAAGACAAGTAAATGAAACCATTTTCAAGTGTTTAACTTAAACAATTTTTGAATTGTTTCTGCTGTCATAAAATAAAAATACATGAATTTAGAGTCAGTGCTGCATTACAGAATATTGATTTGTCTTTGATAATTGCTTGAAATTCACTTTAATAACATATACGTCGCTGCTTTTTTAGAAATTCAATCTGTTTAGCCGTCTGTGTATTTACTTATGTCATATTACTGACACATATCGTGACTAAGGTCTCAACTTCAGAACTCCTAGAAGGTTGTCAACACATTAAAATTTGTACAAAAAACAATACATATCACAAAAAACATTACAATAAATATATCAACGGGGTGGGTGCACACTGCAGAGTCTCAGAACCGACTGATTCTCTGAAACCGCAAGTAATTTTCAGTTGCGAGGCTTGTCTTTAAGATCTTTATCACTATGTTATAAATTTTAAATATTTAGCACAGCAATAAAGATCTTAAATGAAGACAAGCCTTGCAACTTAACATTAGCGGTTCCGGAGAAACCGGACGTCTATGTAAATGTCAGTGATTCCACTAACACACTAGCTGACTTAATGGCGTACTGGGCTTTCACCCCGAGGACCTGGGTTCGATTCCCGGCCAGGGCTTGGCATTTTCAAAAGCTATAAATCATCCCATTGTCTGCATTAGCCCAAGTAAGCACAACAGTCGGATGTTTAAAAAAAAAAATAATAAAAGATTCCGGAGAATCAGTTGGTTCTGAGACTCCATAATGTGTTCCTAACGATGACGTATTTATTGTAATGTTTTCTGTACTATGTGTTGTGTTTTTTATACCAAGTTTAATGTGTTAACGAACTTCTAGGATTGAGTTCTGAAGATGGAAAGTTAGTCCCTAAACATGTTAAAAATATGACATAAGAAATGAAGTCACAAACGATTAAATAGGTTAAATTTCTTGAAATTAAAATTTCCTACTTCTTTTAATGTGTTTCAAATGGCTCTATTTTTGCTTTTGGTTTTTCATCTTTTTGCCAAACTGAACAGAAATGAAAATATCAATTGTGTTTCACTACAGAAGGTAATGAGAGAAGAATTTAATTAATTAAATTATTAAAGAAAATTTTCAAATAAATATTTACCATGTGGTTCGCCCCTCTACACACATGAGCAGCCTGTATATGTTATGGCCTTGCGGTGCCACAAACAACTACTTTCTCAATGGGTGCACAATATTTGTAAATAGAGTAAAAACTCTAAAAATATAATATTATTTATTTATCTTAAGTCACAAGTAAATATGATATAAAGTTCTTCAAATAATTATCTCACCTGCTTCTGAGATACCATGAACTTTAAGAGTAAGGAATTCTTCTTGCTTTGCAGTGCTTGCATTATCTGCCATTTCCCCGATAGATTTAACTCGTGGACGAATATCTTTCAACTAAAAAGTATTCAATAAAAGAAATGTTAAATTTAAGAATATAATTTTCCATTTTTTACAACTACCAAATAAACTAATTTCAAAATGTTTAAGTGTGCATACTTACAGCAAATGTCAATTGGTCTTCAGTTTTTCTGATATTTGTGTTGTTAAGAGAATTTATAGAACTACTACGAGAAACAGACGATGGGGAGTTATCCTCCATATCATGAAATCTAGATTGGACACGTGTATTTTCATGCAACCTGTAGCAAACATAAAAACTGTTATATAAATTATAGTTTACAAAATAGTTCAAAGGACGGTTCACACAGGTATCGAATTTGTATTTTTTACAGAACTATTCACTTTATTTTTTGTATAGTTGCACTTTTCATAGTCCACTATTCATTGAAAGAGAACTATGGGAATGGAAAATTTATAAAAAAATCCTCTGGTCTCAGGATCCTAGTTTTTCAAGCAACAAGATCAACTTTCAGTGCATGCAAGGTTGATCACTTCAAGGTGTCAATTCCTTTTCGCTTGTAAGATCATTTTACTCAAATAAGTTTATTTTAGTAAAAAAACACTTAATTTCATTGTACTGGTTTGTAAACTGCAGTAAAAAAAATTAAGAGAAGAACTTGCTACCTTTTAATAAAATGTTACACTATTTATGTTTATTTTACTATTTGGCAAAAATATACATGCCAATACATTCTTGGTGTATTTGCATATTTATGAGGTCAACACAAGGCCTTGTGGTATAAAATATTCATGAAACTGCAGGTATGTTAAGGAATAAGACAAAGAAGTAGTGATTTAATCAATAAGAAAACATGAGTCTAATGATGATGATCAGTGAATAATGTAAAAAAAAATAAAATTTTTTGTTGACCAATTATTGCACACACACACACACACACACACACACGCACACACACACACACCTTTAGGTTCACAGTTCAGAGACGCAGCAGACTGACAGGTGCTTTAGCCATATCGACTGCCGAGTCTCTCTCTCTCTCTCTCTCTCTCTCTCTCTCTCTCTCTCTCTCTATATATATATATATATATATATATATATACACACACACACACACACACACACACACACACACACACACGTAATATTGGTTACTGATGCAATTGCACTACAAAAAGTAAATAATGAACATTGATGAATCATGCATTCAAAATGTTTATTTAGCCAATATAATTTTAAAAATCTCAGTTTCTGTTTGATCATTAAAATGTATGATTTAATATGTAAGATATATACTTTTTCTCAATAAGGAATAACTCTAGTAGTACAAAGAACAGTAGATCTCATAGTGTAGGTTCTTAATTAATTACCTGGCTGCCCCTCCATAAAAGCGCTTTGATGCACTCATGATTTTCTGGCAATTTAACCGATAACCATAAATTTTAGGTTGAATGTTACTAAAACCAACTTTAATGGAAAATTAATGTTTTTTCAATGAAGCTGTCAAAATTAAGACAGGTCTTGCGTACAGCCAGAATTGTATGAAAAAGCAACTACACTCATTATCGTTAAATTAGAGGCTGCCATCTTAAACGGAAGTAAATGAGAAAAAATCTTACACAAACCTCATTTGGACTTTATACAAAGTACCTCTGTATGAAATTTTAAAAAAATAAGTCAGTCTGTTTGGGTGCACCTGTCACTGTTAAATTAGAGGCTACCATTTTGAAGCAGACAAGAATGGGGAAAAATCTTACACGTATGTCGTTTGTACTTTATACAAAGTAAGAGGACTTTATATCTTTGTACCAAATTTCAAAAAAATAGGTTAATGCATTTGGTCAGAACTGCATAACAAACACAAAAAACCAAATGCCAAGAGTTGAAACAAAGATCTTGCTTCCCTCGGTCAACAAACTCATAGTTTCAAAACTGAATTAAAAGTAAAACTTTGTACCACATATTTTAAATTGTTATAATTTTTAACATTTTTCAAAATGAAAAAATGTTAATGTAAGATATTTTACAATAGGTAAATGCACAATAATTTGTTTTTAGTTAATTTCTATATTCTTGAATAATGACTTGTGAACAGCAATAAATTAAATTCTAGACAATTACCTGAGATAGAACACATTGCCAGAATGATCTTGATAAACAAACATGTTTTTACGGTTGTTGACAGAAAACCTGTTGAGAACTGTGCGAAGAGCTTGAATTCCACGAGACAAGCCTTGTTTCCCAGGTCCCGTTTTAAGTCGAGGGTGAAGTAGAAAGTGAGTCTCCCAAACAACTTTACAGGCGAAGCAGCCTTCAGTGAATTTGTGGTTGCTTTCGAAAGAACCTTCAATTTGTTCAATTTCAATGTTATCTAAAAAGTATAGGTTTATTTTAAGTAAAGCTATAAAATAATTTGCAGGTTGAAAGTTTTGCCTGTTACAAATACATCAAAATTATAAATGCTGATTAATTGGAACAGGACCTAACAACAATATCATTTTTTAAAATTTTTGATTTGTGAACATAATAATGAACACAATTTCTGTTGTTATTTTAAGGTGAAAAGCATATTGAGGCTGTTATCGCCTCCCTAAATGTAAGTGTGAGTGTAAAATGTTGAAGTCGTAAGTGTAGTGTTGTAAGTGTAAGTGTTTGTTAGACTGGTTACTCTACTGGTGATTGTAAAGATTACTACTACTACCTAACTGTACCTGCCTATAAATGTGGGGCCCTGTCCTTCCTCTATTTTGAAAATAAAAGTATCTTTGTAACTGAATATTTTTGTAGGGAGAAGGTAACAAAATAACCGTTACATAATTTTCTTAACACAAAAATTCTTGTTTATTAAAGAAATAATGACATATTTGTATATTTCCACAAATTTTTTGTTTGAGTCTTGCCAACCAAGGTTTTACTTGTAAAAAGGCTTTTTTCAAAGTCACTTAATAGATTGAAGCTAAAACAGCTAATATAACATTATATTTTTGTTAAGGAAAACCCACTGTACACGCCTAAGAACTACATGGAACTGTATGACCAAGACAATGATTTAAAATTTTTTGTTTTTGTTATTTTAAGGCGAAAAGCACATTGAGGCTATTATCGCCTCCCTAAATCTAAGTGTGAGTATAAAGTGTTAGTCGTAAGTGTAAGTGTTTGTTAGACTCAGGTACCGCAGGGATGTCTAAATCCTCTCAATAGGTGCAGCTACGTAATAAACACAAAGTTTAATTTTAAAATTGTTTAAAATTGCATACAAAACAATTATTCTGCTAAATACTCTAGCTAAATATACCAGAATAAATATGGTGGTTGTGATGGTCTTTATGCATGTACTTCAAAACTTGCAGCTCCTTATATAATTCCAGTACTGGTGTACATTGTAAGTAAAGCTATATCTCAAGGTACTTGTCCAAGTCAAATCAAGTGTGCAGAAATATGCCCAGTATATAAGGAAGGATCAAGAAAACAAGTTAACAACTGTAGATCAATAGCTCTAATATCTAATTTAGCTTTTTGAGAAGGTAATTTTTACTAGACTCAATGAATTCACTATGAAGCATAAACTAATAAATCTCACGTAATTTGCTTTTCTGAAGGAAAAAATACTGATGAAGCTATTGCTTTACTAAGTAAAATCATATATGACAATCTCTGTGTAGTAATCCAATGCTAGTAGTTTCTAGATTATACCAAAGCCTTTGGCACAGTATATCATCAAATTCTATTGACGAAATTATATAATATGAGTATTAGATGTTTAATTCTAAATCTTATCTTCAAGACAGGTTACAAGTAGTCAAGGTAAATGGCATTAAAAGTGAGCCAGTATATACAAATCTTGGGAGTTCCCCAAAGATCTATACTTGGAGCATTATTATTTTTTTTATATAAATAATTTATTACAAATTCATCAATAAGAGTTGTAAAACACTCTTTGACAACTGGTAAAACGAGTTTCACATACTACACAATAAGTATTACAATCAACTTGCAATGGAACTTAAACATTTAGAGGTTAGTGCTAAAGTGTTGAGAAATAAATTAAAGGACAAAATCAAAGACTTTAACGTAATAGATTGAATGATGTGCATATCCAATTTATTATTATTATTTTTTCGTATATAATATAATTTGGTGAGGTTTTTCTCACTCCTGATTGTGTCCATGAATATATGTATGTGCAGGACCAACCTTTTTTTACACAAAATTAGCCTGTAAAAAGCAAGTGTTTCAAGAAAAAACGGACACTAGAACAAAAATTTATTTCTAGTATCACACCTATTAAGAGTGTGCTTAATTAAAAAAAACGCATTGCAAGTTTTTTCTTGTTCCTAAAAAAACATTAATTACAGATATTTTTATTGATTATTTAGGCTAACATTAAAAAAAAAATATAAACTAATGTTTATAGAAAAAATCCACATTAAAAAGTTAAGATCTGCAAAAGGCTAACAGTTTTTAAGAAATAATTACCTTCAGGAGGTTTGGTTACTTGATTGGTTTTCCAAATATCATCATCACTTCCCTCGGGTTCCAGCAATGAATTACACATGCGCGAGTCATGCAAGTTGCTTAGAAGCATCGTCTGGTTTACAATTTTACAAACAAACTTGATGTTAAGGACGTTATTTCTTTGAACCGAACTATACAGCTTAACTTCTTCAGTTTCAAGCTCCAGAAATCTAATTAAAACGAATATAAATATTAATACAAAAGTCACACAATACAACCAAGAGTGAATTATGGCAATTTAGTAAATACGCATACGTGGTTTTCTTGCTGACGTGATAGAAGTAAATTTCCAACATTTAATAACATTACGTAAGTGAACATTTCAATATGAAAAAAAGATACAAAAATCGATTTGTTAATACCTTGGACATTTTCGCTTTTCAGAAAAATTTGCTCAAAATGACAACTATTACAAAAATCATAAATCTTAATCATTAATCAAAATAAAAAAATATTAATCTTACGATTACAACACATGAAAATATACTCATGTTGTAATGATGTTACAATAATTTTATTTATCTTTTTAAATAAACAGAGGCAAAGTCAGGCCATAAGGTCCTTAACTAAAGTTAACCTCAATATAACAAATAATAAAAATTACAATGACAATAAACAAACAAAAAATACTACGTATGTAATACAATGACAATATACATAAAAGTAATAAAAAATTATAAATTTATAACAATACATACCATATAATAAAGAAAACATGAATTTCTTTTACACATTCACTCACACAACCAAGAACACCTCCGCTCCACCCCATATACAACCAAGAACTACACAAACTCCCGAACCAACCCCACTTTTTATGCACTGAGCAGTTATGTTTTTGATATTTTTTTGTAAAGAATTTCAAAGCCTACAAGCTTTGTAAATGACTTGTTAAGACCATCAGTTCTGTTTCGGGAAATAATAATACAGCAGGCATAGCAATAAAATTTATTTCTTAATTTATTATTTACAAACCTTTCAGCTAAACAGCAAAGCAATTTATAGAACAGAACAGCATGCGTGTATACAAATATACAACTATGAGAAGTATTTATATTGATTTTTTTATAGAATGATGGGACATGATCATAATTACTTAAATTTTTTATATAAAGCGTAGACAATAATTTTCAGTGTGGTGAAGTTTGTTTGCCAACCCTAATGTCAAGTTACTAATTACGCTGTCACAGTAAGGAAAATGAGAGAAAATTAACATTTTTACCACTGCTCATAATATATTATGTACAGTTCAAGCTATTGTCAGAATGATTTTTTACGAAGTTTGAATGAAATCAGACTAAAATTACGAACACTAGAGTGCTAACATACACATATACACATAAATAAAAAAATTCAACACCCTTTGAAAACATGTTCTACAACTTAGGATCAGGCACATGACATTGCCCCAGTTACGAGTTTTATCATAATGACCACTTAAATTGTACATTTTTCAATGAAAATTTGTTCAATAATCATTAATAATTATTGCAAAATGACATTTGCAAATTGTGGTACAAATGTATTATTGATGCTTGGAATTAAGTACAGTTTATTCACTACACTTGGGAGCAGGTAAAGGTCGGAAAGCACACATCAAATAATAATAGGAGCAACAAACTTTATTAAATGAACAAAAATACTGTATGCCATATTAAAAATACTACACCACATTAAAGTGAATCATTGTTATTTTTAAATATGTGCAATTTCATGAAGTAGGCAAAAAATTAAAAAAACAGTGCAGTACAGTAATTTCTTGCCAACCACTAATTCTAACAATCTTCATCTTCACGTTTCAAAGTACTGAATTATTTCTTTAACACAAATATATCTTTCACTGTGTCCAATATAATACGATGGCATTCTGTAAACTGAAATAAGATCAACAATGTATTGTACAATACAACATTGCTGTGTTAAGACTGACAGTGACATAAAAAGATCCAAAAAATTCCTAAAGTGTCAAACTGGAAGCAGCATCTATCAGTGCAAAATAATAAATTGTTTTAAAAAAATGTGTAGCATATGAAGTTTAAAAAAGAAAATGTATATTAACAGGGACAGTGACTATACTATAGCAACAGATGAACTTAAAGAAACAGGCTTAGCAATGAAAAAGTTAAAATAGAAGATAAAAGAAAGAAAAATATACTTAGAATTTAGTTTTGTTGTGAATCAAAATATACAATAAAATATAAAAAAAGAATTAGCCAAAGAAAATTTAAATGTCTCTTTCAGAACAACTAATAAGTTATAAACATTATTAAAAAAGCCAGTTGCAAATACAAGTGGAGATAACTTTGAAAAAACTGGCATATACAAAATGAAATGTAGTGATTGCCTAAGCTTCTATATCGGTCAGACATCTCGCTCTTTTAAGAAAAGATTTAAAGAACACATACCCAGAAGTGCATTATCGACAAACATCTTATAGACAAAAACCATAAATTCGAAGACATCCATAACAACATGGAAATATTACATTTGTCATAAAAGCAGTTATATGGATGCAATTGAAGAGTTTGAGATTTACAAGAGCAAAAAATCAGACCCAACACAACATCCTCAATGAAAAAGTTTCATTTAAATCAAATTTAATATATGACATGGCTCTAAGGATAAGTGATTTGAATAAGTAACAAAAAAAAAAAAAAACAGACGCACCGTAACTGATAACAATGACAGGCGCGCTAATAATGATGGAGACTCTGCAGTCCGCAATGTAACGACGTACAAGTCGCGTGTGTAGCTTGGCCAAGCCGAATTTCATGGTGAATATTTTAAACGTTTAATTGTGCTCAGTGTTTGTGATGTATGTTTTAATGTTTTTTTTGACTTTAAGACAACCTTGACAGAGGGATTTATATAACAGCCAGGGATTTATAAATGTTATATAACAGCCTGAAGATGTAACGATAGAGTTTTGAAACCGCGGTAGCCTTTACGAGGTGAGTGGATAGACCACTGACTGGAAGAATAGGTCATAATCCTAATTATTAGAATCAAAATAGGTTTCGTGTCAATAAACCTGACCATAAAGTAATACCTGCAATGGAAGTAAGTAGTAACAGCCTCTTCATTCACTTTCATAATCAGCCAAAAGTTTGGTAAAAGTGGGCGTTTCATTTCTAGCTCCTTTAGCCAAGTAGTTTCTTCTTCCTGATTATTGAGCAGCTGATTTTTCAACTCTGAAAGTATTATGCAAAGATACGTTATTTTAAAAAAAATAAATAACAAGTTCTGTTAACAGTGTATTATTAAATCTTAAAATGAACAGACCTTCTGTGATACGGCCACTCAGCATCATATTTGCTACTTCCTTGTGCCATGCTGAAACTGAACTCCAACCTTTCCCTGAATGTTTCGAGTCTGTGGTAAGCATCCTGAATAACATACGAAATCAACATTACCATATGCAATATTAATCATATGACTATAGTAGTGTTGTTTAATTATAATAGCGGAAATAGAGGCAGTAAATAAATTTTAATGACATCATTTATTAATTTGCATACTTTTAAATTTTAAAAAAGAAATATTGAAATACGTATGATTTAAAGTTTTATTAATTATTTTAAAGCTTATTCTAGTTATGACTAGAAAAAACCGAACTGGTATTGCTATAGCAAGAATAAGAATGTGATAAGGCCAAAGATCACGTGCTTGGTCACATAACCTCTTCCACTTCCTACCAGAGTTTCATTCTACCTCAATCAGTTCGCCTATGGTGGTTGTTTTGATGCTGCTTTATCATTTTTTTTTTTTTTTTTGTGTTTAACGTCTGACTATTATGCACACTTGGGCTAATGCAGACGAGGGACGATTTATAGCGTATGAAAATGCCAAGCCCTAGCCGGGAATCGAACCTGGGTCCTCGGGGTGAAAGCCCAGTACGCTATCAACTAGGCCACAGAGCTGTTTTTAACTTGATGCTATCAACTTGATGCTGTTTTAAAAAATGCAGCTTTCAGAAAAATATATTCATTCAAAAAATATTTACAAAGAACATATATCAATACATATGTAAATATCAATTTCAAACTTGGAAAATCTGTAAATGAAATCTTTTCAATGTCATAAAAAGTGTATGGTGATGATTGTTTAACATGATGATACGATTTAAAGATGGCAGTGTACATCCAATGAGATATTGTTCCATACACAAAGATTATAAAATGTGCATGGAAAAATGGTACTTTTTGTTACTTTTTAACATACAATATTCTATAAAACATATATTTTATATTTTTTTTTCTAACAGGTCCATAAAAGTGGACATTGACACCTCTTATATATATTACCACCATCTGTAAAACTAGCCACCTCAGTGGCCTAGTGGATAGCGTACTAGGCTTTCACCCCAAGGACCCGGGTTCGATTTCCGGTGAGGGCTTGGCATTTTCATACGCTATAAATCATCCCATCATCTGCATTAGCCCAAGTGTGCACAATAGTCGGACGTTACACAATAAAAAAAAAAGAAATAATAATAAATAAAAAAAAATCTGTAAAACTGAACATTAGCACTGAGTTAATGTAATGAAAAGACTGCCAAAAATAAGAAACACAATTGCAAAACTTTTCAATAAAATATAAAGTTTAAGCAATATAATTTAAATAGGATTATTACGACACTTAAAAAATGAAGCCAACTAACCTTGTCTGTTCTGATGGAAAAGTCGCTGTTGCAAGAACATCTGAAGTAGTTGTATCATCTGTAATTTAAAAAGTAATTAGTTAATAACATTTTATTTCATTCTTATAAAAATGCAAAATGCATAAAATAGGCTATCAATGCCTGAAAACACATTGAATCCAGGGCAAATGGAATAGTGGTCTTCTGCATGTGGGTTAGTCCCACATGTAACAAGTAAAACCATTATTTCTTTTAATCAAAAAAAAAAAAAAATGTGGCATATATATATATATATATATATATATATATATATATATATATATATATATATATTGAATAATTGCAGTCTATTATGGGTTATAGTTACACAATTTTATTCCATTTAATATCCTGTCATTTTTATTATTATTCGAAAAGGACTTAAATGAAGCTCTAAAGCTTAGTACACACTGGATACTTTATTCAGATTCGTTAGTACACACTGGATACTTTATTCAGATTCGTTGTTATGGGTCTACATCATGGCTATCTTAATTAGTTGTTGCAATGCTGTTTAGACTCTGCCCATAACACAGTCATGTCAACACTATCAGATGTAAAAGGATTCAGTTTTAAGAATTTCTTGGGGGTAATGTCTGAAAAATTTTGCTACTGCATGAACATTCAAACACTTTTAAAAAGGATGTAGAAAAAGCAAAGGCACTGGTGGAGTTGCCAACTGTTTAACAAGGGAAACAATTATGCTCATTATTGTAACATAGCCACCGGACCACATATTCAAATAATTAAGATTATGACCTAGTCTTCCCGTCAGTGGTCTATCCACTCACCTCGTAAAGGCTACCATGGTTTCAAAACTCTATCGTTTCATCTACAAAATGTTAAATACCTTTGTCGAGGTTGTCATAAAGTCAAACAAAACATTAAAACATACATCACAGACACTAAGCACAATTACACGTTTAAAATATTCACCATGAAATTCGGCTTGGCGAAGCTATACACGCGACTCATACGTCGTTATATTCCAGACTGCAGAGCCTCCATCATTAGTAGCACACCCATTACTGTTATCAATTATGGTGTGTCTGTTGGTTTTTGTTACTTATTCAAATCACTTATCCTTAGAGCCATGTCATATATTAAATTTGATTTAAATGAAAGTTTTTCATTGAGGATGTTGTGGGGGTCTGATTTTTTTTGCTCTTACATACAGTCAGATTTCCTATTTCCATTTTTATATTCAGCTAACAAAGAGTTTCAAAAACAATGAGCAGCTTACAGATTGTAGGCAAGTGAGTTCTTCCGGGACTCAGTCTTGTGACAATGAATCTACAAAAAGAATCCTAATAAGGACTAAGCTTTAACAAAAACCAACAGACACACTGTAACTGATAACAATAACGGGTGCGCTACTAATGGTGGAGACTCCGCAGTCCGGAATATAACGACGTACGAGTCGTGTATGTAACTTGACCAAGCCGAATTTCATGGTGAATATTTTAAACGTATAATTGTGCTCAGTGTTTGTGATGTATGTTTTAATGTTTTGTTTGACCTTGTGACAACCTCAACAGAGGGATTTAACATTTTGTATAACAGCCTGAAGATGAAACAATAGAGTTTTGAAACCGCGGTAGCCTTTACGAGGTGAGTGGATAGACCACTGATGGGAAGAATAGGTCATAATCTTAATTATGCTCACAATCCAATAGATTTTTTTGGGTAAAGTTCCACTTTTCTTCTCTAAGACTTTTTATATCCCTTCAAAACTGCCTTCAAAACTCAATGTATGGTTTTTTGTCATTTCGCCCATCGGAACTTTAAACTTTTCATATAAGTTCTTCATACAGTCAGATCCTATTTCTATTTTTATATTCAGCTAACAAAGAATTTCAAAAACAATGAGCAGCTTACAGATTGTAGGCAAATGAGATTCTTCCGGGACTCAGCCTTGTGACAATCAATCTACAAAGAGAATCCTAATAAGTACTAAGCATTAAATACTCAAACAAAACGCACAGGTAGCTATCCCTATAACAGTTCTTGTCCATAAGCTATTTAAAAATAAAAATAAAACATTTTATGTTTTACACTTTCCCGCACTTACACTACGTATGTGCAATCGACATTTGTATAAAATTACATTGACACTGTGTATAAAATCAAGATTACAATGTTCAGTTCATTCTTGATGGATTTATATGAATGAAAACTTGAGTGCAAAAACAGTTAATTATGGTCTTAGCTGTTTTTTGCCTTACAAAAAAATCTTCTTGATGAACAAGAGAATATTTTCCTTGTATAAAAAAACACTTAATAATAACTATTTTTGTCCCACATTGATAACTGTTATACATTATAAAAGCTTATGATGTATTCTCAGCTAGTGACAAGTTTTACTTCTGCATTAAGCTATACGGTAATTTTTTCAGCAAATAATTTTTTATCCCTAACATTTTTTATACATCTTTTTTTGTAAATATTGGTATAATAAAATTTTGTTTACCTTTACAATGCTGACCTAAAACTAATAATTTATTTTATTATTAAACAAAATTTTTGAAAGGTAATGCGTTGATAAATAATTAACTGTCCTGAACTGGTTATAAGATTATGTTTTTGTTTTTAGTTGTTAATACGCCAACTGATTTAGGCATCTGTATATCCAGGATAATCACTGTACCAATTATTCAAGCAATGTTATAGCACAGGAGTAGTCAACATTAAAACAATGCAGGATATGTTTTCCCCTTAGATATGCTACTGAGGCTCCACTGGTCTACAACATAACTGCTATAAACTTACTGAATTCTTCTTATACTTAACCATAATCTGACTTCATTGTCTCTAACAAGCTCCCGAAATCTTGTGTAGGGTGTCCTTTTGAAAATCCTTGTCTGACTTTTGGAGTCCAGAAATTCTCCTTTTTTTGGACCCCAAGGCATTGCACTCGAAGAATATGTGCTGCGGTTTCAGATTTTTGTCTGCACAGACAAAAATTGGGTGAGGTTTATGGTAATCCCACCTTACTGAGGTGACTCCAGATATGGTCACGTCCAGCTGGTCATCCTGTTCAACTATACAAGTGTCCTGGTTAGTGCAGGGTTATCTCCCGAGAGAAGATGTTTTCCTAATTGCTGAACAGGGAATTGCCTCTCATCATTTGACAAGCTCTTCCCTAGACCATTTCCTTACTGCAATTCTCACAACTACGTGACTGATCACACAATGGTTCTGGTCTTACAAGGCAGCGGCTCGTGTTCTGATCCATTCTCATTTCCCTCAATCCTACAAGGGTGGTTCAAATATAAACCGGAATTTTGCTATAAAAAATTTTATTATTAAGTTACAGAGCTGACATTTTTTACAGTTTTTCTAGATGGTCTCCGTCACACTCTACACACTTTTGCCACCTCTCTGGAAGCATTCGGATGCCTTTTTCGTAAAAATCTCTCGGCTTGTCACATTACCATTCGCGCACGAAGGATTCTACCTCCGTATTGCTTTTGAATTGCAGTTCGCCAAGTGCCTCTTTCAATGGACCAAATAAATAGTAGTCGCATGGCGACAAATCGGGACTATAAGGAGGGTATTCCAGTGTTTCCCAACACAATTTGTCCAATTTTTCCATCGTAAGCCGAGTTGTATGCGGTCTGGCGTTGTCTTGGCACACATCTGGCTGAAATTTTGCGGAAACCCAGCCGTTCATGAATTATTTGCTCAATACTACCTACGCTGATGCCAAATTTTTCAGCCATATCGCGTACAGTACTGCGTTGGTCTTTCAAAATGAGTTTTCTACAGCACTGACGTTCTCATCGGTAACACTTGTTTTGGGGCAACACGCATGTGGCAAGTTTGCCACCACTTCTCGGCCTTCTTGGAAAGTGGAACAACCATTCATACACTTGAGTCTTGGAAAGGCACTCATCTCCGAACTGCTCGAGTAATTTTCGATAAATTTCCGCGGATTTTACATTATCTTTGACCGAAAAACGAATAATGATGCGTTGCGCAACAGACACTGGTACATCCTTCTAGCTCATGGCTATAACTACACTAACAAGCAAGGTTACGCGCTCCCGGCTGTTCTCTACGCTTCGTAACAGACTAGTCGAACAACCAGTGAAGCCACTTTTACGACACTAAATTTTACACATGTTTATTCAAAAATTCCGGTTTATATTTGAACCACCCTCATATAAAATCATGAAGGGTACTGCAATGAGCGAACATTAGGTAAAATAAATATCCAGACATACAGTCACCTAAAAATGAACAGCTAGAAACTAAAAATATAATCTTACAAATATTAACTTTCTTTTTGTTAAAGCTTTATAAAAAAACTCTTGAATCAATAAAATCTCTTATTTTAAATTTTGAACACAGAATATAATATTTCCATTATAAACTTACTAAGTATATTGGAAGAGAACCAAGGTTCACTGAATTCATTAACAGACATACTACCACTTTGACCACTACTACGAGCAGAAGACAAATTATCTTTTACAACGTAATAATAGTCATTTTCTTTTTTTAAACTGTATCCTGGTAGCCGCATAACAGCAAATTCCTGTTAACAAAAAGTGTAAGAAAAAATTCAGAATAGCCTAAAATAAGCAATAAAAATAAGAATGTGTTATATTTACAAGTAAACAGAAATTCTATTTTGCAGTCAGTTTAAGAAAGAGAGGACAAATATTTAAACAAGAAAATAATGTAAAAAAGTTTATTACATAATTGTCCTGCTCATTCTAAAATAAATTTCTATTTTGATATGAAAGTTTGTTTATGAAAAACCATGATTAGTTAAAAATAAATAATAACAAGAGATATTTACATAAAAGTAGTGCAAATCACATCAAAGAACTAACTGCGCCGAAAATAAAAAAACAAAACTTTTGATTGTACACCTGAAAGTTTTTCAATCTTAACCCCTACTATTTTGCATGCCAAGAAAAAAACATTAAAAATTCTACAAAAAGACCTTTGTTACGAGACTTGCAATCATAAATTATAATCATATTTTCTAAACTTGTTGATATATAAAGAAGAAATCTGAAATTTTTAAGTCTATATAGCGAAACACACACACACACACACACACACACACAAATTTTATTAAAATCTGAAATACTGAGGTGAAAAGTGCATTAAAGTTGATACAGAATAACCCAATGGCTGCTTCTCTCTAAGGGTTCTTGGGCTCAACACTCCCAATAAAATAAAAAATAATATTTAATTATTCATTTGAAAGTAATAAATCAAATCAATGTAAAAAAGTTCATATAAGCATAAAATCATCATTACAACTGATATTTGATGTTTACAGTACAGTCGGGCGGGCTCTAACCAGACAGCCCCAAGCTACTGCATGCTGTGCAAATGGAATATACAGCAAAAAGCTGAAAGCTGATGTCATGCGATGATGTCTATCGACATGCACGGCATGCCTTAATGGGCAGTCTATTACTCTGACAACCCTGAAGCATGCACAAAATTAACTCAGGTAGCATCATTAATTTACCCAATGTTAAATAGCTACAGAAACAATACTTCTGTCAAAAATTTAGGAATTTTCACTGTGCCGTGATAATTCGGTGTACTTGCGTCTATGATGTGATGTTTTTTGGACAAATACATCAATTTTTAATAATTTATCAGGCATATTGGTTTAAAAAAAACACATTTTTAGTTGAGGGCCTCCCACATACATTCAATTTGGAGATAGGAAGAGCCCCTCCCATGGTCATAGCTACGAGCCGCCACTGACTTGACCTTAACATAATATAAATTTTGCATACATTTGATACATAAGATTCAAAAGTACGATCTTACTTGCAAGAATTTGGCTAAGCTTTGTTCAGGGCTGTAGACAAATTGAAGTGGCACTACTTCCATAATACAACTAAATCGATTCGTCGATGTCGAAACATGGTTAGCTACAAACTGCAGTGTAGTTTCTGTTACAGGTAATGAATCCAATAAAAACACTGCAATCTCATCGTCCATCAACCATTTTATCTAAAATGAAAATACATTGTTTACTAAAATAAGAAACATTACTTACATGACATATAAGAGAGAAAATAATATATACATTATATATATTAACATAATGTTTATAATTCGAAATGTTTGTCCTTGAGTTCTCTGAAGCTATTCAGCACTTTGATGCCTAAACTCAAGTATATATCATGCATGCACACCTGCTCTAAGTATTGATGCATTTACATTTAAGCATTCCGTCATAAGTTCATGAACTACAAGGTGCTACCAAAAAAATTATGTTGTAAACTGAACAAAACTGCTACTGTACCTATTAATGTTAGATCAAGCATTTGGAAATGAAGCTTTGAACAAATCAAGAACTTTTGAATGGCTCAAACGTTTTTAAAAGGGTTATGAGTCTGTTGGAAGACCAACAGTGTGGGTAGGCTATGAATCAATATCACTCCAGAAATCATCTGCCAGGACAGAAGGTAAACCATCCACAATGTGGCTGAAGATGTTGAAATGTCACATGGGACTTGCAACTCAATTTGTCTAATGAAATCAACATGAGAATTGCAGCCAACTTTGTCCCCCGACTTTTAACACAAGATCAGCGTGACAGAAGAATGCAAGTCTGTACTGAGCTTCAATGGACAATAGCAGTGGATACAAACTTCTTGTCTAAGGTAATTACAGATGATGAAAGCTGAGTTTATAGTTATGATACAGAAACTAAACACCAATTGTTACAGTGGAAGACGCTAAACTCTCCAAGAACAAAAAAAGTCTGTCAGGTTCGCAATAATGTGAAATCAATGCTGATAATATTTTTCGACATTTGTGAGGTTGTCTACCAGGAATTCGTCCCACCTGGTCAAACTGGCAACAGTTTCTACTACCTTGTTATTTTGCAGCAACTGAAGGAGAATGTTCGGCACAAATGGTCAAAGCTTTAGAGAAGCAAAGACAGTTCTTGCACCACAATGCACCTGTTCACACTGCAATCTCACTGAGGCAGTTTTTGGCCAAAATCCAGGTGCCACTTGCATCCCATTCACCATACTCACTGGACCTAGCACTGTGTGACTTTTCCATGTTTCTAAAGAAGAAAATCAAGCTGAAGGGATGTTAATTCGATACTATAGAAGAAATTCAAGAACCACAAGTGCTTCTAAGGGACCTTACTACATCCGACTAAAGAAGAAAATCAAGCTGAAGGGATGTCAATTTGATACTATAGAAGAAATTCAAGAAGAATCACAAGTGCTTCTAAAGGACCTTACTACATCCGACTAAAGAAGGAAATCAAGCTGAAGGGATGTCGATTCGATACTATAGAAGAAATTCAAGAAGAATCACAAGTGCTTCTAAGGGACCTTACTACATCCGACTAAAGAAGAAAATCAAGCTGAAGGGATGTCAATTCGATACTATAGAAGAAATTCAAGAAGAATCACAAGTGCTTCTAAAGGACCTTACTACAACCAACTAAAGAAGAAAATCATGCTGAAGGGATGTCGATTCGATACTATAGAAGAAATTCAAGAAGAATCACAAGTGCTTCTAAGGGACCTTACTACATCCGACTAAAGAAGAAAATCAAGCTGAAGGGATGTCAATTCGATACTATAGAAGAAATTCAAGAAGAATCACAAGTGTTTCTAAGGGACCTTACTACATCCGACTAAAGAAGAAAATCAAGCTGAAGGGATGTCAATTTGATACTATAGAAGAAATTCAAGAAGAATCACAAGTGCTTCTAAGGGACCTTACTACAGCCAACTTCAATCAATGCTTTCATACATGACAGAAATGCTGGCAACACTGTATAGATGCAAATGGTGGCTATTTTGAAGGAGGCAATTGAATTTTTGATTGGTAATAAGTTCTTTTGTTCTTTTCTAACAATTCCTGAACTTCTGGGTAGCATCTCATATTATGACGTGTATTTCTGAAAAGTTGATTTTATTACTTTAATAATTACTGTAATATATGGTAGTTACAGAACATAAATTGTCATTTATATTTTTTTAATAACAGTCAAAAACGCCCCCTTATGTCAACATAGGTCAAACGTATTAGAGCTAGGCTTTAAAGTTTTAATAAAAAAATAACAAAAGGAAAAGAATTACACTGTTTCAAAAATTAAAAAAAAATCATTTTAATTAAACCATTTCTGTTTAATAGATTTCTTAAATAGTTTTTGAATTTCTTTTATTTGTTGCATAAATTACTAAACATTAGCGCTTCAAATTAAGAAAAAAATAATTCAATAAATTTAACAATAACATTATTAAAAAAAATAATTAATTTTATAAAATTTAAATAATCTAAGTAAAGTAACAATTAATTTTATAGATGATTTATTCTTTAAGTAGATTCAAAATATTAATAGCAGTTGTGGTATGCATTTCTTCTTTCTTTCTTTTATTTGTTTCACCCAACTTTGGAGTACACCAAATCAATCACTTTTTAATGTTCTGTGCCTTCCTCGTAGCCCAGTATTGCTTCATTCGTTGTGATCTTGCTTTTCTTTCGTCAGAGATTTGGATCGTTCGCTTGGATTTGACTTTGCCTTGGAAACATTGCTTCTTGTCCTTGGTTATTGTTTTGGCCGTTCTGTCCATGAGCATAGTGTCAGTGATTTGTAGTTGTCTTTCTCTGTTTCTCTAAACCAAAGTGGTTTGGCTCTTCTATTGTGAAAGTAGTCAAATATTTTTTTGGTTAGTCTATTTTTGTCCATTCGGAGGATGTGCCCATAAAAATCAATTCTTCTTTTTCTTATTGTGTCTGATAGTGTTTCAGTTTTTTGGTAAAGAGTTTCATTACTGATGTGGAGTAATTGGTTGCCACGGAATTTGGGGCCTAAGATTTTTCGTAATATCTTTCTTTCTTTGATCTCCAGGCTTTCACGTGGGCCCTGAGTTGTGAGAGATAATGTTTCAGCTGCATATAAGGCTTCTGGTTTAATTACCGTATGATAATGCCTTATCTTTGTATTCCAGGAGAGGGACTTCTTGTTGTATGTGTCCTTGGTAAGTTGGAAGGCTAATTCAACTTTATTTCTCTTAGATTCCATAGCTTTTTTCTCCAGGGCGTTCCAGCTGATCCATTCCCCAAGATATTTGTATGCATTTCATTGGACATAAATATTTTTTTTTTACACATGTTTGAAAATATTTCATTTAGAAAATTATGAATAATATTATATTTATAGTTAATTTTTGTAAATAAATTTTATTTTTGAGTAATATATATAGTTTTACCTCTTCAATGCATGTAGAGATTGCTTTGTACTGGTAGTCTGGTAAATGTCGTAATTTATCCTGGAGGGTGAAGCTGCTTCTTTGAGGAAAGCTGCAACCAAATTAAATTAGCATTAAATTTTCTAAAATATACCTTGTATTTTCAACAATTAATGCAAACACTTAAAACCATATTATAATAGTTCTCAACACTCCCTGAAAAGTTTGATATGATTAAGAGCATAGAATCAAGATTCAGTAAGTGCTCAAAGCATACCAGTGTGCCAAAAACCTGTGTGTCAGTAATGCTCCACTTACTCGTTTATAACATGACCAAACACTATAAAATTGGGTGAAAATGGTCTCTGTAGCGGCTTGTACCTAGGAAAAATAAAACAGTTTTTAGCGAAAAATTCTTAAGCATTAAAATCTTAAGGGAAAAAACATTTTTTAATTTTTATTTAGAGGCTATAGTGTAATGATATCATTTGAAACTAGAAGTACTAATGATTCCAAGTACATATAGTACACCCTAGATTAATGAACAACTTATCAGAAATTCGGATTATCACAAATAAAATCCGTATTCGCAGTGGCTGTTTGGAAATTGAAAAGTTTGTAATTCTAAAAGCATAAAGTTCAGCGCAAGAAATTAAAACAACGCATTTGTAAAGAAAACAATGAACTAAGGTTATTTAAATAAAATTATATGAAGAAAATAATTAATTTGTGGAATATAGTTTATTTAGAAGGGTTTTGTTTAAGAAAACTACATACAGTAATCACTTGCCAACCACAGACGTACCAATCATGGATTTCGCCTATTTGGGATAACTTTTTCTTTCTAATATGCTGTATTGTAAAATAAATTTGATAAGCCATTATAACAGTAATATTCTGGGAAGGAAAGAACGAAGAAAGGAAGGAAGGAAGGAAGGAGAAAGGGAAAGAGGTACAGAGAATGAAAGAGAGGGAAGAGTTTTGTTTAAATAGAAATGAGTGTTGAGTGCAGTTTTGTTTACATCTGCCATATTTTCAATAGTTGAGAAAAGGTTCACATGATTAGAATTACCAGCTTAACGACTACATATGATACCTGACACCATAAAATCTGATTTGTGTGAACAAATCAAATTATTTATTATACAGGCTACAAACAACAATTATGTAAATGATGTTCTTTGATTATTGTAACATAGCCACATAATCAAATTATTAGAATTATGACCTATTCTTCCCGTCAGTGGTCTATCAACTCACCTCATAAAGGCTACCGCGGTTTCGAAACTCAATAGTTTCATCTTCAGGCCATACAAAATGTTAAATCGCTCTGTTGAGGTCGTCACAGTGTCAAACAAAACATTAAAACATACATCAAAAACACTAAGCACAATTGCACATTTAAAATATTCACCATGAAATTCGGCTTGGCCAAGCTACACACGCGACTCGTACGTCGTTACATTCTGGACTGCAAAGTCTTCATCATTAGTATGGCGCCCGTCATTGTTATCAGTTATGGTGTGTCTGTTGGTTTTTGTTACTTACTCAAATCACTTATCCTTAGAGCCATGTCATATATTAAATTTGATTTAAATGAAAGTTTTTCATTGAGGATGTTATGGTGGGTCTGATTTTTTGCTCTTGTAAATCTCAAACTCTTCAATTGCATCCATATAACTACTTTTATGACATAAATGTAATATTTCCATGTTGGTATGGATGTCTTCAAATTTATGGTTCTTGTCCATAAGATGTTCTGCGAAAGCCGAGTTTGTCGATAATGCACTTCTGGGTATGTTTTCTTTAAATCTTTTCTTAAAAGAGCGAGATGTCTGACCGATATAGAAGCTTAGGCAATCACTACATTTCATTTTGTATATGCCAGTTTTTTCGAAGTTATCTCCACTTGTATTTCCAACTGGCTTCTTTAATAATGTTAATAACTTATTACTAGTTCTGAAAGAGACATTTATATTTTCTTTTGCTAATTTTTTTTTTTAGGGTGTGGCTTAAAGTTGAACCATATTCCGTGGAGATGTATGTTTTTTTATCAGGAACGATTTTTTTATTTTTGTTTTTGTGTTTGGCAATAAGCCTATCAACAATTGAGCTTTTCTATCCATTAGAAACAGCTATGTACTTAATGATGTTCACTTCATTTCCATAGCTTCCTTTGTCCATAGGGAGTGAAATTAACCTGTGTACCAAACTATTGTAAGCTGCCATTTTTATATTGTATGGATGGTGGGATGAAGAATGTATTGTTTGGCTGGTTGTGGTAGGTTTTCTATAAACACTGTATTTGAAACTATTGTTTACTTTTGAAATGGATAGGTCAAGAAAATGTAATGTATTATCGGTCTCTTCTTCCAGTGTGAAATGAAGGTTCGGATGTATTGTGTTAAGAAATTTATTGAAATTTGTTAATTGTCTACTATTGCTTTCTTTGACTGATGTTCTTTGACTGGATGACTTGTGAAAAAGGCCTATTTATTATCCATTGTAAACATAACATTCCCTAGATTAACATTGTAAACATAACATAACAATAAGTTCCAGGAAATTTACACTGATAGATTTTAGTGTTACACACATATTCTGAAATGCTGTGTGTTTTGTTTTGAAGTTTTACAAATGTACACTAAATTGTAATAAGGTTTTATAATTTTATTACATAAATTATTATTTATTTAAAGTAAGACTTTCATGTTTTAGATTAGAAAAATCTTGAAATATTTATGAACCTATTATGGGTCAAAACCAAAAAAAGGATTTTTTTAAAATATTTTACATATTTTTGTATTTATAGACTTCAACATTCACCAACAACTTTGTAAGGTTTTTTTTAATTATTATTATTTGGCCTCATGGAACCACTTTAGTCTAAAGTTCAGCTCTTCCTAACATTGGGCTGTAATTTGTTTCTCCAATAATCCCTCATTCGATCAGATCGTTGCTTCCTGACAGCATCTGTGATCACTACCTTCTTGTGTCTCTTCGGTTTATCCACTTTAAATTTATTAGTCTTAAGAATGCGTGGTATTTTACATTTGTCTGTTGATTCATCCATTGTCAGCCCTATTTTACTGAGGTCTCTGAGGACTTGTGTGATGCACATTCCCTGTATTTTACTGTTGATGCTTCTCATTACCAGTTGTCTCAGGATTCAGTCATAATTTAGTAAGGTTTGTTTATTTACACAGTTTTTAAAAATTATGAAGTCAGATTTACAAAAACAACAAAAGTCCGATTTACAATTATGAACGTGAACCATTATGAACTTATGATTTTCTTAAGATCTGAACTTGAACTGGCTGCCATTTTGAAACTATTGAATGAACTTAATAGTTAATAAACTTGTCCAAGGTATTACTGAAAGACTTTTGTGCCAAGTTGAATCGGACTAAAAATGTAAAAATGCAAACATGAGTGTGCTAATACACACACACACACAAACATACATGCGTGCGCGTGTGCACACACACACACATATACTTATTACTATCAAATAAATGTGAAACAAAATAATCCTTACTGTTCTTCTACAGGTGGAAAAGGCTGAAGAACCTCATGTTTGTTAACAACGATTGTACTCGGAGATAGATTCAAAGTCCCAGAAGAATGTTGTATTGCAGGGATTTCTTGTTGTTGTGGGTGTATAGGTAATGAAAATTTATCATCGTGCGGAGGTAAAGTCAAACAAAGAATGTCTAAAGAAATATCCAAATCTTGCAGATCAATATGTGTTTCTGGGTAGTCCAAGTGTTCTACCATGTCACCTGAAAATAGTAATTCCTGATTAGGAACATTGGTTTTACAGTATTATTTCACTAGTGGTTCTCTACTAAACATAAGTGCAGGATTTATAATACAGTGATTGCTAACAGTTATGCACTAATTCAAAGATACGTTCTTAAATAATTGTAACTTTCCCTCTGAGATATGTTCTTCAAATTTGGAGATACAAATATACAACGTCTTACGGTCGACTTGGACAACGGTCTAATTCACTGAATGAAAAATTACCCACATAACAGTTTAGGTTTAGGATAAAGGGCTGAACATATTATAAGAGTGTTTCATTGTTTTAACACAAACAAGTTTGATTGATGGGTGTTTTTTATTATTGGGCAATAACTTACACGATATTTCTTAGTTATCTGTTTTCAGAATACCCACTCCTATTCGCTTTTTTCATTGTACCTAATTTTACTTAGTGTGTCATCAACTCTTTCACTTTGTTTAATTTGTTACCCCATTAAAAAATTTAAACAGTTATAATATTATTGTGTTACATAGTTTTAGTTTTTAAATTTAACAAAAAGTTAAGTGTCTTGTGAACGAGATTCAAATTGTTTAAATTAAATCCTGTTTTCAATTTTTTTTTAATAATAATTAAATGATTCCTAAAAGAAGTGCTTGTGGTATTATTGGAAGTAAAAGACGAACTTTGACTATTGAACTATAAAAAAACTACAGCATGAACTAAAAAAATGTACAGTATTGATTTGTCCTGTGTGTACATATGTGACATAATTACATATGTATGAATTAAGTGTAACAAACAAGCCTTTGTTTGATGGGTATCTGGTTTTTGTAGGGTAATAACTTATTTCTTAGTATTATCTGTTTTCAGAATGCCCACTCCTATTCCCTTTTCTGATATTGTACCTAATTTTACTTAGTGTGTCATCAACTCTTTTACTAGCCGCCTCGGTGGCCTAGTCGATAGCGTACTGGGCTTTCAACCCGAGGACCCGGGTTCGATTCCCGGCCAGGGCTTGGCATTTTCATATGCTATAAATCATCCCATTATCTGTATTAGCCCAAGTGTGCGCAATAGTCGGACATTAAACACCAAAAAAAAAACTCTTTTACTGTGTATTTGTTAGCCTGTTAAAAAAATTAAACAATTCTAATATTATTATGTTACATACTTTTGATTTTTAAAATTAATGTAACAGTAAGTGTCTTTGTGTGTGAGTTTCAAATTGTTTTTTAAATTCTGTTTTCAATTTTTTGTGCGAATATTAAACGGGTTCTAAAAGAAGTGATTGTGATATTGGAAGTAAAAGACACCCTTTGACTATTGAACTAAAAAAAGCTACAGTATGAACTAAAAAAATATACAGTATTGATTTGTCCTGTGTGTATATATGTGACATAATTACATTTGTATGAATTTAGTTAAAATAAAGTGTGACTTCTGTATTGAGTACTAAATAATTTTTGCCATAAGTCTCTATTGTAAATGCTGACTCGCACATCAGTATGCTGATGTAACAGTCTTAGTTCTGGAACGAATTAAGACCATTAAACGGGGCACCACTGTACACTGTTCTGGTTTGTTTATCAGTCTTATTGGCACTGATGTATAAGCACTATGACTTACCAATATGTAGTTCAGATATAATAAGGCTGGTATTGTCTGCATTAGCCCAAGTGTGCACAATAGTCGGATGTTAAAAAAAAAAAAAGGCTGGAGGTAGTTCAGGGTAAAATAATACAAACTGAAGGAATTGTGATTAAAAATGGAACACTAAAACATTGATAAACACTGTCCATCAGGCTGCTGTAGTGTAATGAATACCTAACTTCAGAGCCTATCATTATTGCTCCATCTTTGACACGAAAATCTTGAAGGTTATTTATTTTCATTATGAGGTGCTGACCAAAAAGTTTAGGGAATTTGAATTCCAAATGCGAACATTTTGTGGTATGACCTGCTGCCAGTAAAATGGGTGAACAGTGAATTAGTGTGCCGACAGCTGATGTGACAGGCGTTCTTGAGTTTTGTGCATTTGTGTAACACTATGTTTTAGTGTTGTGGTAATTTTTTAAACTTGTGTAAATGGCAGATTTTAAGGAGAATCATTTATTTTTTTAACCTGCTATTTTCATTATTTCATTCATTATTTATTCATTATTTTGCTTCAAGATTAAAAAAAAAAACTACTGCAGAAATCCCAAAGCATGCTTCTAGAAGCATTTGGTGACAATGCTATGAGTCAAAGCAAAACTTTTTTGTGGCAAAAACGCTTCAAGGATGAACAAACAACTCCCGATGACAATGATTATTCAGGATGACCATCAACAAGCACAACACCGAAAAACATTACAAAAGTGCAAGAAGCTACTTGCCCCTGTTAGGAGTACGGGGTCCTTCGAATAATTTTCTATCAGTGGGTCATTATAAAAATTACCTATAATTATTTGATATGTGTTACCTTACATTTACCTTACAACTATTGTTTGTGGCAACCCCAAGAATGAACACTACTGTCTTACGTGAAATAAAACGTTCCCCAAAATTAATCCTTCAAACCAAAATAAAAAAGGGGGAAGAAGTGTACGCTAATAATCGTCTACTAACTTTTAGCGCCGATTTGCCACTTCTCGGCACTGCCCAGTTGGAACAGAAAAGTCGCACAGTCTTCAGAGAAAAGTCACCCAGAATAAACTGACTTTCCGGCCCTGCTGGAATCGACTGTTCTCGCCCTACTTCTTCCCCATGCTTTTGTTTCAACTGCTGTTCTACATACCTTCTTGCTTATTGCAACAGGCAGTGTGTCAGCAGTTTTGTAATTTCGCCTATGTTTTTTGTCAATAGTGTTCATTCTTTGGCTGTGACCTCATTATCATATTTATAGCTAGTAACTAAAAATTAATATTTTCTAAATCCTAACACCCCCCTCTGGTCAAACTGTCAGTTTTCCTGTGAAGTTTTGAAGTAGCTAAGTGAAAGCATTATGAACAAACGTTCAGGACAGTGGGAGAACAAGAGCTGAGTTCTCCAACATGACAATGTGTTTGTGTATATACTGCTAGTCATTCACAATTTTTTAGCTTCCAAAAACAAGGTAATTTTTCCCCACTCACCCTATTCGCCTGACCTCATCCTTTGTAATTTTCTTCTGTTTTCCAAACTGAAGTTGAAATTGAAAGGCCAACACAATTTAAGAGATCCAGGCGGAATTGCAGGATGTACTTCGAATAATTATATTTGTAGACTTCCACAAATGCATGTAATCATAATAAAAATGCTGGAATCACTGAATCCATGGCCAAGAGGACTATTTGAAGGAGATTGTGGAAACTAGGAATTATATTAAGCAATTTTATTTGTATGGAAAAATTTCCCGAAATTTTGGGAAGCACCTAACCTTGTACAGATGTGCATTTTTTTATTTAATCCTCAACTACTGTCTATACATAAGGCACGATAGAACTAATCATTCCTACATCTTTGTATAGAATAAGCCATGCACAAACATATTTCATCAATGAACACTATAGCATTTTGCTTTATGAAAAAGAAACCACTATAGTTTTTACGACTGTTTACTCATTAATAGCAAAATATTTTTAATTTTGATTTTTGAGTTCCAAATCTATATCACTGACATTCCGGATTTTTTATGTCTGAATTTTTGACATTCCATTGTAGTAATAACGTAAGAAATAATCAACTTTAACACTTACTGAAACAAGTCGGTAACCTTCGCACTGAGCATTTACCAATCTTTCCCATCGACTGAATGGAGCATATAAGATGCAAAAACAAGGGTGAAACATCTTCAGTAACTTCATCCTCAGGAAAATCACTAACACTATCAGAATCCATATTGGAAAGAAGCGAAGTTCGAGCATCATCTGGAGTTGTTGCTGAACCCAACACCTCCCATGGATTAGCACCTAAAAATATAAATTTATTTATACTTGTGAGATCTACATGCTCGAAAATGTTAGAAAATTTTATGTTGGCCAAGTTATGTTCAACTCTGTCACATGATTTTGGGTAAAGTGCCAAATAAACAAATTAAAACTTTGTGTGCATGGTATAGTAAAAAGATGGTGCAGTATGTAACGCAAATATTATTAAGGCAATATCACAAGAAGAAAATCTTTTCTATGATGAAAACAGAAATCAAAAATCAAAATGATTCTTCAGTTAAAAGCTTATATTTTAGTTTTAAAAAAATAATCAGTTTTGAATTAATTTATCTTAAGATCAATTTAAAGTTAAAAATGTAAAAAAAAACTAAAATTATCTGAAATGATTAGGATTATATACCTATTCTTTCCGTCAGTGGTCTATCAACTCACCTCATAAAGGCTACCGCGGTTTCGAAACTTTATAGTTTCATCTTCAGGCCATACAAAATGTTAAATCCATCTGTCGAGGTCGTCACAAAGTCAAACAAAACATTAAAACATACATCACAAACACTAAGCACAATTACACATTTAAAATATTCATCATGAAATTCGGCTTGGCCAAGCTACACAAGCGACTCGTACGTCGTTATATTCCGGACTGCAGAGTCTCCATCATTAGTAGTGCGCCCGTCGTTGTTATCAGTTACGGTGCGTCAGTTGGTTTTTGTTACTCAAATCACTTATCCTTAGAGCCATGTCATATATTAAGTTTGATTTAAATGAAAGTTTTTCACTGAGGATGTTCTGGGGGTCTGATTTTTTGCTTTTGTAAATCTCAAACTCTTCAATCGCATCCATATAACTACTTTTATTACATAAATGTAATATTTCCATGTTGGTATGAATATCTTCAAACTTATGGTTTTTGTCCAAAAGATGTTCTGCGAAAGCCGAGTTTGTCCTGAAGATGAAACTATAAAGTCTCGAAACCGCGGTAGCCTTTATGAGGTGAGTTGATAGACCACTGACGGGAAGAATAGGTATATAATCCTAATCATTTGAATATGTGGTCCGGTGGTTGTGTTACAATAATAAAATTATCTGCATAACAAACAAATCAAGTACATGTTTCTTTGTTAAATTATACTAATTTTGAGTGATCATCCTGCTAAAAAATGAATTAAAAAAAGAACTTTATGCTTTAGGTTGCTTAGCTTACCTAGAACGCTTCCATGTTCAGAGCGAAATTCCTCAGCTGAGAAAGCTATACCATCAAAGTCGTGCTCGATATTTCCTCTGTTACTATCTTCAATTACTTCACGATTAACTTCAACCTAAATATTTTCAACAGAATTACAACAGGTTCTTAGCATTTATAACTTGATAAGACTGAATTTAATAATTCTGATATGATTAATCTTGTACAGGCACCAAGATTGTGTATTTAAAAAAAAGTGTTTCTCTTGTCAGGTTGTTAACATTCAAATTTTATATTTTTAGAAGACTAGTTTCAACATCACTTTTTCGTTTGCAAATCAATCCACCAATGTTTTCATTATATAACCAATTTTTACAGTTATAACGCATCTACAAATTCTATATAAATCTAAATAATTAATTTTGATATTGTATAGTATTAAATATATATAATAAGTCTGCAATAAATATTGGCTTATACAGATAACTAACATTACTGAAGATAATCGTCTGCATTAGCCCGTGTGCACAATAGTCGGACGTTAAACAAAAAAAAAAAAAAAAAATGAAGATAGTGAAACAGCGGTTAGAGATCTGTTTTTATATTGAAAAGATCAGCTAACACTGTGCTGTGGGGCTAAAAAATAACTAATATATGGTGACTGGTAGTAAGTGTAAGGATCAATTTATTAAAATTGTGCATCACAATATACAGACACTCCATCAGTTTAAATATCTAGGATCAACAGTGCCTCAAGACAATGATTTAAGCGAGGAAGTGAGGCACAAAATTACAAATGCAAATTATGACATGGTTTGCACCTTTACATTAAAAGTCGTTTATTAACAAAAGTTACTTAAGTTATTAGTGTACAAAACACTAATACGCCTAGTGCTTGTTTATGGTGCAGAAACAGAGACCATGACAAAAACAACTAACACAATTACTGGTGTCAGAAAGGAAAATACTGAAACAAAACTTACGGTCCAGTGAAGGATGGAGATTTCTGAAAAATCGGATGCAATAACAAACCGGATGCATTGCATTAAAAGCTTGGTATAGTAAAGTACATACAAGTCGCAAGATTTTGCTAGACAAGCCAAATTTTCAGAATGGATGAACATCATTAAAAATATATATTCCTTGACACTGAAGTGGAAGACCGTGGACAGCCGAGACTAAGATGGGCTGATGGAGTGAATCGAGATGCCTGAGCATTGGATTAGAAGATGGTGGACTGCTGCATGGGATCCAGAAAAATGGTCTGAAGGAGACACAAACTCAAAAATGTGTTGTAGCACCACGGATGATGATGATAGTATCAAATATAAAAATTTGAAATCAGATTTGTCCAGCTAAAGTACATATTTTTTTTAAAAAAAGAAATTTTTTAATTATAAATCTTACCAGACGTTCTCTCTCCCAATTGGGTGAACAAAAATAAAAATCTTGATTTGAAGGGATCGCCTTGAAACAAACGGTTAGTATTCGCAGAAACTTATTTTTAATGAGATTATGTAGATATTTGTACTCCTGGCAAGGTCCTGGTGCATTTAATAATGCCAATGGAATTTTGGTTTCATTTTCGAGAGTAAATAATTTGTCCCTTGAAGTAAGATCCAAACAGTAATTATTGGCATCTTTCAAGTGACTGCAAACTGTCTAAAACACAAATCAAAACAAGTTGAACGTTACAAAGAGAAAAATATTAAAATTCAATAACTTAGAAAAGAACCAGGTTTAATTTCCTAAGGACTATAGGATATACTCTTCCACTTAATCTTAAAGCTTATGTTTTAAAGCTTATAGATGCCCTCTATAGATGGTCCCATTTGGATCGCCCACTGGGTAGTTCATTTGGCCACTTAGACATGAGACATATGGTTCCACAATGCTATCAGACCGGTATTACTGCTTACTTATCAAGGATTAGATCAGAATTACAGTTTTACTACTAGTGACAAAAAAGTGAATGAAGTCGCTAATGAAGTAATTTTTAATTTAGTTCTATACTGTATGTATGCTAATAACACCAATATTATCAATAATCACACATTCACTAACCTCAGTCACCTTGATTTGTTTGAATATTTCATTATCAGAAATACTCTAGTCAGCCTATGTTTTAGGTATGTAGGGATAGGTTATAGAGGGTGCTTACTATACTTTCATTATCTTAATTAACGCTGTTATATTTACAAAAATATATACTTAAATATTGTAAATGTAGTGACTAAAGTTTTAGTGATGTCCAATTGTATTAAGTGCAATATGAGCCAGACGCATGTACATGCAAAGGCACGATATAAATTGCACTTATTGTGGACAAGTTTTTTTTTTTTTTAACTACTACCGTACATTGTAAATCAGTGCTTACTCTCTTGTAAATCGATCATTGTAAAATTACTCTAGGAACAGAAAATCCTGCATTTTAAATACAGTGTAATACCTATTCTATTATTACAATATTGTTGCAAGGTAGGGATGTAACAACAAAGTTTATGTTTATATATATATATATATGCATTTTTTTAGCAGTACTCAAGCCGCCTCGGTGGCCTAGTTGATAGCGCACTGGGCTTTAAATGCACTGGGGGGATAAATGACGTACAAAACTACAAATATTTACTACATAATTCCATTAGTGCATTTATATTATTACAATATTGTTGCAAGGTAGGGATGTAACAACAAAGTTTATATATATATATATATATATATATATATATATATGCACGTTTTTTAGCAGTGCTCAAGCCGCCTCGGTGGCCTAGTTGATAGCGCACTGGGCTTTAAATGCACTGGGGGGATAAATGGTAACCTAGTACGCTACCAACTAGGCCACCGAGGCAGCTCTTGCTTCTTATTAAATGCACTAATGGAATTATGCAGTAAATATTTGTAGTTTTGTACGTTACTTTAAATCTTACGTCATTTATCGAAACAAAATTCGAATAACAAATGAGTTTTTTACATTGTGTATACAGGGAAAGTAAAATGCCACAAATACCTAAGTCTATCATAATCAGATGTTTTTATAGTCAATAAGTAAAGTACACAGGTCAATATTTACCTTAAGATATTTTGTAATGTTTATTTCCACCATCGCTTTGTCACACTCGTCCACAGCTGTTTGCACATTCAGGGCATTAATATTCTGTGCCAAATGTAAAGACTTAAACAATGATACCACGAAAGATTTGTTGAATGCTTCACAGATTGTTTTGCAATGTTGGCGAATGTCTTGCTCGTCTATATGAAATACATAATAAAAATTACCAGAAAATGAATACCTATTTAAAAACCTATTTCATAATTCTTTGAAAAAAGAATTTTAGGCATATAAAAATAAATCATTAACTACGGTCTGAGCCTGCGTGTACCGCATTTCTTGGGGGGGGGATTTTATGAGTATTACAAGCATGGGTAATGCACCTCATAATGGCGACAGTGCCCTGAGTCAGACTTGTGCTGCCAACTATATTGTACAGCTTTTTTTAACAGGTCTTTATCAAGTTTTGACTATCTCTAACAGTATTACACACCTTGTTCTCAATCCATCTATAGTGCACTGCAATATAGGTGGCAGTACAAGGGTGGTCTGAAAAGTTTCCGACCTAACAAAGATACAAGACATTTTTTCAGAAATTTTTTTTTATTTTTCAACATAGTCTCCTTGTACCTCTAGACACTTCTCCCAGCGATGCTCCCATCTCTGCAATCCATCCAAATAGTACTCGGCGTTTTTCTCTGCAAAATAATTGTTCACGAAGGTGATTGCCTCTTCATTTGACGAAAATCTCTGTCCTCCAAGCACAATTTTTAGATGAGGGAACAAAAAGAAGTCGCTTGGGGCTAGATCTGGTGAGTAAGGCGGATGGTCAAGCAGTTCAAACCGTAATTCATGGATTTTCGCCATGGCAACCACTGAGGTGTGAGACGGTGCGTTGTCTTGATGAAACAGGATTTTCTTTTTCTGCAAATGTGGCTGTTTTCCCGCAAGTTCAAACTTCAGCTTGTCAAGTAATGATGCATAGTATGCTCCTGTAATGGTTTTTCCTTTTTGAAGATAGTCGATTAAAATAACTCCATGACTATCCCAAAAGACAGTCGCCATCACTTTCCCAGCCCAAAAAACAGTTTTTGCTTTTTTTTGGAGCCGGTTCCCCCTTTGCAGTCCACTGTTCGGACTGTATTTTTGTTTCGGGTGTATAATGGTGTATCCAAGTTTCATCTACAGTAATTAATCGGCACAAAAACTGCGCCAACAGAGCATTGGAAATGTTCATTCGAACACGTTTTTGGTCTAACGTGAGCAAACGCTGCACCCAACGTGAGAACAGGTTTCTCATGTCTAAATTTTGATTTAATATGTGACAAACACGTTCTTTTGACATGTTCATAACGTCTGCTATCTCTCTCACTTTAATTCAGCGGTCATCTAGCACTATTTGGTGAACTTTGGCGATGTTTTCATCGGTAGTTGCAGTTTTTGGACGTCCAGAACGTTCATCGTCTCCCAAGCTCTTACGGCTATGTTTAAATTCAGCTGCCCAAAATTTCACTATGGTAAATGATGGTGCAGAGTCCCCATACACTCCAACTCATCTTTGATTTGCGTAGGCGTACTGCCTTTAAAAAACAAATATTGAATGACAGCTCGATACTCGATTTTGTCCATTTTCATAAAAATACTCACATCAACTCACTCAAACGACTGTTACATAACAACTGCACGTCCAAAATGGCTGAAAATTTGGTGAGTAACTGTCAACAGATCAACAACGAAATTCGAGTGCTGCTATCTTCATGTTGAGGTCAGAAACTTATCAGACCACCCTCGTATGTCTAAGCTAAATATCAATATATTTACCGTGTATATATTTACAAATATAAACAGAAGTCTTTACTCGGCCAATGAAAAATAATAATTGCCATTGGAATTCTGATAGTTTGTTTTTTTATATGCGTGTGTTAGTTTACTTACAAGTATAAATAATAAATTAAATGAAAAAGAGATTGCTGGACTAATAGACGAGATTAAAAATAATCCGATTATTTGTATTTGGACGATGAAGCTAAGGATATTCCACACATAACCACAATAACAAAATAATATTAAATATTGTATGATTATTTGTAGCATTAAAAAATGTAAGTAAACTAGGAAAATAACTTAAAATACTAATGCATTGAGCGTTTCACAAAGTTTTGTCAAAATATAGATCCTAACATTGTCCTAACACAAAAAACATAATTACAGTGATTTTTTGAAAATCGTCAAAAATGCCCAGGTACAGGGCATCATAGTAAGTAAAGGTGCAGGTGAGTACAGGTGTAGTCTCCAATGTGTTAAAACTGTTTAATTCTACTTCTTTTAAACTCCAGTTTTTAAGAAAAACTAATGATAATGAAAAATAAGTAAAAATTTTAGAAACACGAGATAAATAATTTGTATGCAATTAATTTTTACATGACTTTCAGTCTTAAATTTGAAGATTAATTACTTAGAGTCATTACAGTTTTATTAATTTTTATTATAAATGTAGGTTTTTTCCATAAAAGATAGAAAATAAACACAGTGGTTATAATGCGCTTTTTTGCAGACAAAGCAGACCCGCGGTTATAGTGCTATCTGCAGTATATCGGATGAAGATAAAAATTCAATAGATTAACTCATATTTTCATAAAATGAATATTGTTATATATTTTATATAAAATAATATTTGCAAATATAAACCACCCTTTCAATAATATTTATAATATGATTGGGTGATGTAAGTCTTTGTAATAATTTATACTATTAGTATTAGGTATCAAGGGCAAACCTAAGTACAGACATTTACATCCCCCTTTACATAATAATGTAAAGGAAAAATTGGTAATAAATAAACTTGTAGTATTATATATAAACCAAAATGTGTTAACCACACACTTACTAGAGCATGTATTTTTGATACCATTCATCTGAAATAATAATGTGGAGTGAAACATTTAACTTAGTATAACATTTAACATTTTGACTACCTCGTAAATAAAATTTGAAGGATGAGGTTATAACTTTTATAATTTAATCTCTGCGACTCAGAAAAGTGACAGATAAGTGAACGTATAAATAGATAAATTAACTGAAAAATGTAGACATATACACTATTTGTTAGATTATTGTCAAGCAATACTGACTAAAGTATAGTAAAAATAGACCTCATATTTCTCGCTAGTAAATTACATTAATGATAGATTGTTGTGTAGCAGCCAAAAGGGTTAAAAGGAATTAAACTGATGGAAGCTTAATACTCTTTGGAACAAAATATAATAAGAACAAATAACTTTTAACATTTACTATGATAAAACGTATGACAATTTTCTAGAAACATACCTGAAGCACTGTCAGAATCATCCGATTTGTATTCAGGGCATTCAAACTGATTCATTATATCACTGTCAAGAGGTATAAACCCATTTTCACATTCTGACTGAAATGTTCTTTGATAATATTGGTCTTTATATGGTTTCACGTATTCATGCTTCAACACTAAAGCTTCATCCAAATATGAAAGTGGACAATCATAAACATAAATGGGAATTGTTAACGAACCCAAAACACTTGAAGCAGACTGAGTTTGTAAAAACTGACTGGATGACTTTTCAACTGGTTTCATTTTAGATTTATTTTCTGCACAGTCTTTTCCTCTAGAGCCAATTGAACAAGCACGTAAACGGTTTAATACCTCACTGCTAACAGGGCCGACTGTTTCTGTTTTGAAAGGTTCCCAAGAACTAGAACGAACTCGAAATGCAGGTCTCATTTCTAATTTTTTATCAAACACATCGCATACTTCGTTGTTCTTAAAGGATGTTTCAAGAGGATTTGTTGAATGAAAATCTTCTAAAATCCACCCTCTGCTTGGCGCAGGAGAGCTGCTACAATCACTTTGAAATTCTGTAGTAATGGTATTTTCCACTAGATTTCGTGATGGTAAAAAAGGTTTGGCTTCCGGATTCAGAGTAGATTCAAGCGCTATATGTCTGCTACACTCTCTTTGATCTTTATCACTTGAGCTTTCTTTAAGCACATTGTCAAATTGTGTTATTTGTTTGAACATTTTTGGTTCGGCACCCAACATTAAAGCTTTTAAATCTCTGAAAGATGCTGGGAGAAAGGTAAGAATGCAATGGGTGGGTGTCATTCCTTTCAGAAAACATCTCCATCTCGGAGTTCCAGGTTCCGCATCACTGTCTCTCTCCCTTTTTAATCTAGGTGGAACCTTCGGGTACATTCTATACAATGGGCCACACGATTTCCTCGAACCTTTATCAGTAGAGTCTTTTTCTTTGGTTTTTTGAGAGTTAAGATCGAAACTGTGAGATTGTAATGAGCCAAAAACATCGTTATCTTCCACTCTCATTAATATCTTTGACACTTCCTCAAAACATTTTTTGTTCCCTGTTTGTGCTTCTGATTCAGTTCTTTTAGATGAAGTTGTCTTATCTTCAAAATCTAAAATGTCACAAAATAAAAAGGTTAATAAATTAAAACAGAATTATATTTATTCAATTTACTACATACACTTATAGGAAGATTTTGTTGTTGTTGTTATTTTAAGGCGAAAATCATAGTTTTATTAGTCTGTGTATTTTTCTGTGTTACTGCTTGCTGGTTTTGAAAACAATCTGACCCAGCACCTCTAGTCTACACTGCAAGGGCTAGAATTCAAAATTTTATTTAAATCTGACATCAATGTGGTAGCAATTAATACTGAAGATTTAGATGTCGGTGTACTCAAACGAGAGAACCTATGCATTATTCCCACTGCGCGAAACCATAGGGTTATGTTATTATAATGTTATGTTAGTGTTTATTCCTGAAGCTAAAACACTTTTATTTTTACCATTTTTGGAAGTTGTGTAATCAAATTTCTAACATAGTAGACAGTTAATCTTATACCATTTACTTGAAGAGTCAACATAATCATCTTTTTTTCTGCTAAGAATGTTAATAATTTTGGACAGTACATATTTCTGCCTACTCTAGCCTCAAACACTTTATGACACATTTTGGAATACTTCTATTTTTAAAACTTTTTACCGTACTGCTCCCCCCAAGTCCATGTTTCTTCTTTTATACTATCTTAACCCCTCCCCTCCCTACTTCTACTGTCTGGACAGGTTTATATTTATTGACATGCTTGCTTCTGGTTGGTCCTTTCAGCATTTTCTCTTTAGACTCTACTTAAAAATTATAAGTTGTAAATATTTCCAGGTTTTGAAAAATAACACAAGCAGACATTTAAAACCCTTTACAATGCATAAAGTTGAAAATACAAACTCTCCAACTACTGTAGAGGTACGCCACGGGACGCAACAAAGGAAGATATGCGCATAATGCCCTTCAAAGAAGTGAATAATGACATAAATGTTTTATATAGTAGCGCTTCATGTAACTTAAACATCAGGCAAAGATGTGTGTAAACAGTACTTAAAATTAAATTATCTTATGTCAGTATGGGACTAAACAGTTACATTGTATTTTACAGCTTTAAAATGTAGTTTTTCTAAAAATATAATTTCAAAATTTTATTATGCTTTTAACAGTCTCAGAGGTGAATGCTTATGGACAGTGTTATGAAACTAGGTTAGGACAGTTTCGAAGAACATCTATGTTTAGAGGACAAGGTGGATCTAGTGATTGATAAGGCTAGTACTAGTGTTCAAAATTTACCTGCAGTAAAAACACTTACCTCCTGAATATCTTCTGGGGAATGGAATCGGATGACTTTCCAAATCCCTTTCTCTCTTTACTATCAAATCAACAAACTGTTTAGATTCTTGAGCATTAAGGAATAACTCCTTATCATGATACTCTCTGAGGTGACAGAAGAGTGTTTCCATTAGTAGAACATTTGGTGCATCCACTGAATTCTTCATATCCCATTGTTGAATAATTTCTAGAATTTTAAAAAAGTTTTAAATTTATTTTGTGGTATTAAAAAAGTGTAATACTCTTGGTAAGGCAGAAGATGGCCTGTTAATATATCACTACATAATACAATAGCCTAATTGACTAAATATTAATTTACTTCTCTTGACTCGCTCTGAGTACTTATTTTGAACATTTTGTAAAAAAATAAACACATTATATTAAAGACAAGTACTTTGTCAATAGGCACTTAAATAGCTAATTTTTTGAAATGGTGAGATACAATTTTTCTATCAACAATTACCTTAAATTTTGTTTTAAAGTAATGTGTTACATTGTTCAAATGTAATTTTAAAAATTAATAATTTGAGTTGAAAATGGTGTTAGTGTAAAGCAGTGGTCTTCAACCTTCAAGCAGTAATGGTCACCAATACTAATGGAATAAAGGTCCACATTGCAGGCATTGCAATAAAGGCAATAAACGTTGCAATGAAGGAATTGCAGACAGTACTGCAAAAAATGTCTTTAAGTGTAAATATTGGTCATATACAATAATAATAATTCACTTTACGTGAATAACTGATCATTTTTGTATAGTGAAACCTCCTTCAATGGATACTGCCGATATACTGAAATGGGTATACATTTCTTTGGTGACGGAAACTATTTCTATGTATTTAATAAGAATTTATCCTCCATTAAATGGGCCATCTCATAGTACGCGATACACTCAACACACGATTTCGGAACAGTTTAACTGCAGAGAAGCCGCTAATTTTGTGACCTCCCATAAGTCTAGACCTTACACATTTGGATTTTATTTCAGGGAATATGTAAAAAACATCGTTTATGGTGAAAAAATCTGATTAGTGCATTTCCGGAGCATATTTCTGCCACCAATTTAACTGTTGCTCCAGATATGATTCAACAAACTAGGCCAAAAGTTGACTACAGATTAGATGCAGTGTGCGCTACAGAGCTCACAATGAAACTTACTAAAGTATATAAAAAACAACGCATTTCAAATAAACATTTGAAGTTTCTTGCATATGGTTAGCCATACGGCTATATCTTGGTGAAAATTAGCTAATTTGTATTTCAGGATGTGTAGTTAGTTAAAAACATTACTTTACCTTACAACTATGTGAATAAAATGACTCCTATTGAAATGCAAAAACAAAACAAACGATTTATAATAAATTTGATTGTTCTGATAGTTATACCTTTGTTATATATATATATTTTTTTAACGTTCGACTATTGTGCACACTTGGGCTAATGCAGACGATAGGATGATTTATAGCATATGAAAATGCCAAGCCCTGGCCGAGAATCGAACCTGGGTCCTCAGGGTGAAAGCCCAGTACACTATCAACTAGGCCACCGAGGCGGCTCAGATATAAAAAATTATAGTGGTATGACTCATGTGAATGGAAATGAACTCATTGTAGTAATAAGCAGAAAGGTTCCATTTTAGGAACATTTATGTGTGAGCCTAAAAAACGTTAAATTAAAGACATTTAGTTTAAAGAGAAAATTAAATGCTCAAAACAGATACTGTACCACCACATCATGTAGTAATGTTCCCTTTGAAACATCAAGACTGGTTCCTTTCAAAAGATGAAACTGATGAATTTTAAAACATTATAGTTAATTATAATTATTGTGCTTATTATTATATAAATTTTTGCCATTTAATAAATAGAGTTTAACATATTTTTGTTTATTTTTACACACACACACACACACACACACACACACACACACACACACACACACACACACACACACACACACACACACACACACACACACACACACACACACACACACACACACACACACACACACACACACACACACACACACACACACACACACACACACACACACACACACACACACACACACACACACACACACACACACACACACACACACACACACACACACACACACACACACACACACACACACACACACACACACACACACACACACACACACACACACACACACACACACACACACACACACACACACACACACACACACACACACACACACACACACACACACACACACACACACACACACACACACACACACACACACACACACACACACACACACACACACACACACACACACACACACACACACACACACACACACACACACACACACACACACACACACACACACACACACACACACACACACACACACACACACACACACACACACATATATAGTTCTATGGACACATCAGTAGACTCCCAACAACAAGACTTGCCAACAGAAATAGACTTAACAGATGTTGAAGACAGCGCGCATACAGGAGAAAGATGCTCGGTTGGAAGGTCCCAGAGAATGAAATCCCAAAGAGAGCAGGGGTAAAATGGACGGAGGAGTGGAAGAGGATCCATGGGGACAGGATGAGGAGGTGTGGAGGATTAGAAGGAACAAGACATGAGTCGGAGTGCTTTGCGTGGTCCAACAGGGTCTATCGCAAATAATAATAATAATAATATATATATATATATATATATATATATATATATATATATATATATATATATATATATATGCCTATTTTTCAAATAAAAACCCTTCATTTTGAAGAAGATGAAGATTAGAACATTTATTTTTCATTTGAAAATGTTAATCCTGCACTTGCAATTCCAAGGCATAATTCATGACCTTTAAGTTATCTTTAAAGGTTTTTACATAACTGATCAAAATCCTGGCAATCTTTTTCACTGATCCTGTATAATCCAATATTGGGTTATACAAAATTATCTGGCAGGTACAAGACCTACATAGTGCTTTTAATTTAAATAACCACACACGAAAATAAAATAAAACCATACCCTGAATGAACATTGAAAACTGCAATTCGACTTGTTGACATTTTGGAAGGATAATCATCAGATCATATGCAAATGGAATGTTGTGGATTCTCTTGTCCGACAGTGCAACTGCATCTGGCCAGTTCCTAAAAAAATCAGATTTAAGATTAAATATTCAGTAATAACAAATTAGAAATGGAAAACTAAAATGGAATTATTACTAAATATTAAATAATTATAAATGAATTTTAAATTTTAAATAACCTAATTACTGACAATTATTTTTCATACACTATAATTCAATAAATAACACAGTCGTACATTACTTATTTCCTTGCCGTATACTCTCTCATACATACATTCCTACTGCATCGTTTCAACATACTTCATTCCTTTGTATTTATGTTGATGTTAATAACAATAAAGGAATAAGGGATCAGTTTTTCACTTTACAAAATGGAATGGGTCCCAGACGGTTTGCCCGAAAACAAACTATATTAGGCCTGTCTAAAAAGTATCCCACCTTGAATTTTCCCACTTATGGTTGAATTTTGTCTCCACCTTTTGAGTGTCAGTCGATGTCTGCTGACCTATGAGAGGTGCTGTAGTATGTGCTTGTCGTATTTCCGATTACTGTCAAGATAACCCGAGTTAAGCAATGATGCTGCATCAAATTTTCTCAAAAACTTAGTTATTTTCAAATCAAAACAATGCCTAAGATTCATCAGGTGTTTGGAGATAATCTATTGGGGTTACACAAGCTAAGGAGTTATTCAAATGATTCAAAAATGGCCACACATTACTGAAGAGTGAAACAGCGTTTTGGGAGGCCACAAACTGCTTGGATTGCAGCTGTTGTTTATTGAGTGGATAATCTAATATTGGAAGATCATCGTTTGACCATATATGAGATTGCTTAAGAGGATGGGATAAGTACAGATTCTCCACATCCAACTTTGCATGATAATTTGAACATGCGTAGACTGATTTTGAAATACGTGCCCAAGCTGCTGTTGACGGAACAGAAAAAACTTTGTTTTAAACACTTCAAAGGACAGCCAACACTGATCCTGAGTTCCTGAACATTGTGATAAATGGATATTAGTTATGCTGATAAATGGAGATTAGTTATGGATGTATGGGTACATCTTAGAAACAAAAGCACAGTTGTTACAATGCAGAATGTGATGTCAGAGATGTACACCATTCCAAGAGAAGTCTTAGGGTTCCAAAACCGTCAAGTCAATATAATTTTCCAAAGCAAAATACATTTCAGATAGGCTTTGTTTGCCGATTATTCATACCATAGTCTCTCTGTGGTTTCTGTACATGTATTAGTAAATGGTTACACGAATAAATAGTAAAATTACGTTTCTGTTACAAAAAGTTGTTGTTTGTTACAGAGCAGGGTATGGTAACAACTATGAACACACCTTTAGGATTAAATCTATATAAACCTAAAAACATTTTTTGTTATTGCTTTATTGTTTGATTTTTCCATGGAATGGTGGGACAGTAACTTATAAATGTGCATTTGCTGAATAATCATTTAAATATTATAAATATTAATAGGATCTGTACATTAGTATGTACATGCACATGTATATAAATTTTGAGTGTATATGTGAATGTATAAATATTTTTGTACAAGTATTAAATATAGGCTATTAAGTAACATATTATCCTACCAGTGGGCCCGTGCGAAATTTCGCAGTATGAAAGTTTTAAGTAAACACAGCTTTCTGAATAACAGTAGGCTTTGGGGTGAGGGCAGTAGTTGGAAGGAAGGAAAAACATGTTTGAAAAATAAATTGAAAAGCAAACGGTATGAAATAATAATCACAAATTTATGAGTCATTGTACTATATACATTTCAATACAGATAATTGTTTTTTTAATAGAAATTTTTACAGGGCATTACGGTATCTCATTGTAAACAATATTTGATTTAAGAATGTAATTTTTGTGTACTTTTTGTATTGCATTTTCTTTAATGGATACAAACAAGTTAGTTGATTTAGTTACCCTTGAAAAGGCTACATACAAGTCATTGTGAGTAAGGATGGTATTTGGTAAATATAACACTGATCTTTGAAGTGTTTGTCCCTGTGATGTGTTTATAGTGATATCAAATGCAATTTTAATAGGTATCTGTCTTCTGTCAACTGAAAAGGCATGCTTGATAAATGCTAACTGTATTTTGACATTTTAATTATACTTCATATTTTATGATGTCCGTATTAACAATAGATAAATGCACAATGTACAGAGAAATCACAAATATATTTGTGTAGAAACAGTGTCCAAAACATGTGTTTGGCATTCAGCATGCTTGTCCTGGCTTGTATGACGGGCAGGGATAAGGGACTGTCAGTAGGGCCGCATAACCTATAAGTTTAGTGACTTTTAAATAAATATTGAAATTGTTCTAAGCACGTTATGCAAAAAAGAGGCATTTTTAATGGAATTGCTTATTCGTGATTAATAAGTTAGCTTTGTAAAATATACAAAATATTGTATGATTTGTGATGTCGCACATCCAAGATGCTGTTTTGCCTATGGTAGTTAAAAGTATATTTTATGTTAAAATTTTCCACAAAAATTTTTAGCACACAATTACTTTACAATGTCAGAAGCCGGTTAAAAAAATCTTTCTTTCTATTTTTTTTTTTTTTTTTATTTTGGTGTTTAACGTCCGACTTAATACCTTAAAATCTCTCTAAAGATACCTCATTTATGCCTGTACGAATAGTATGTACTGAGAAAAAGGGATGTTGACTCAAGAAATAATATATATGACTTTGTATATTTTTGAGATACAGAAATTGGTTTTTTGTAAATTAATTACAGGCCCAGTGGAGAACTGCCAAAAAACATGTTTTAAAAATAGCTGAACTGAGAAAAAATAGTTTTCTTTAAGTGTTAAGTTTTTGTTTTGTAACTAGTCATGCTACTTGAACAAACTGTGGCTAAAGAATATTCCTGACAATATTATTGCACTGTTTATGTATGGAAATAAATCTGGTGAAGGCAGACATAAGTACTGATGTGCTAGTGATCCCACCATACTTGTAGCTCATACTACTCTCACTCATCTACTCAAACACACAAACACATACACTATTCTACATTTGTTCTGAAGTGTAAAGCAATTTGTGCTCCAGGAATAAATAACACTGACCTAAAGGTATATCAAACGGAGCCCTGGGATACCTCACAACCACCCAATGTACCTTAACCTTACCCATGCATACTGGGCTCTATATGGGTGGACATTATTTCCTTAGCTACTCATGGGAATGAGTAAGAATGTTAAACATAATACTAGAAAAAGCTGACCAAATGGAGCACAAACTCCATGATAAGGTTCACGAGAAGAGGGGGGGGTAATAGAAAAAAAAATAGCAGAACAAGCATCTGCAAGCACCTCAATAATGAATGGAAAGTCACCAATTAGAATCGGGAGAGTTACTCACCTCGAATCCTCTCCAAGCCTAGACTTTGTGAAGAGACTAGGACTGGAGTAGGCACTGTAACTAAGCATCTCAGGACAGAAAGGGGGCACAACAGACTACAAAGGCTGCAGTGCAACAATAATCCTAGAATTAATTCAATCGAAAAAAAATTTCATTACTCATCACTTAAACATATTTTGTAAATACTCCTCATATTAAGAAATAAAAATTGCTCACTCAAGAGGATTTTGTGGTTGGGCATCTTGAACGTTGACAGTAGCAGGAGGCAGTACCTGAGGGTTTTGGCACATTAAGCACAGATGTTCAAAAGTAAGAAGAGCAGAAATACACTCTGCATCCATTCTCCACATCTAAAACATATCAAAAACAAATTATAAGATGAATGCTGATACTTTCACAACTGTAACTACAATCCATTTATCAAGTCAAGAAATGAAATGAAAACAAAACTGCTTTGTGTGTGTGTGTGTGTGTGTGTGTGTGTGTGTGTGTGTGTGTGTGTGTGTGTGTGTGTGTGTGTGTGTGTGTGTGTGTGTGTGTTTGTGTGTGTGTGTGTGTGTGTGTGTAATGTGTGTGTGTGTGTGTGTGTGTGTGTGTGTGTGTGTGTGTGTGTGTGTGTGTGTGTGTGTGTGTGTGTGTGTGAAGGTGTGTGTGTGTGTGTGTGTGTGTGTGTGTGTGTGTGTGTGTGTGTGTGTGTGTGTGTGTGTGTGTGTGTGTGTGTGTGTGTGTGTGTGTGTGTGTGTGTGTGTGTGAGAGAGAGAGAGAGAGAGAGAGAGAGAGAGTATAATCACTTTAACAAGCACAGTTTACTTGTACACATCAACAACCATTGTTTAGTATTAATTATTTTTATATTGGCTTTGTTACCATTAGTGTAAGAAATCATGGTGCATATTTATACCTCACACATTGTGTATATTTTTATATTTTACAGATAGTTTTTTTTAGTTCAAAGCAATGACATCTACTAAAAGCACTGGTGAATAATAAATAATTTAACTCTGTGATGCACCAAAAAAAAGAAAAAAAACAACTGTTAATATATATATATATATATATATATATATATATATATATATATATATATATATATATATATATATATATATATATATATAAAGAAGCTTAATAGTAGCTTGTTTAAGGATATTTTGCTTAACATATGCTAATTGCAATGTTGACATGAACAAAATTGTACAAAATACAATAATTACAACAGGTGTTTGCAGTGTTTGCAGAATAAGGCTTCTGTTTACAGAGTAATACATTTATTACTACAAAAGTAATAAACAAAATTTCATTTCCAAAGAAACTATTATCATGAACAAAAATTTTAGATAAGATAGAAAACTCCGAGAAAAATGTTTAGTTGTGTTATTAATTATTAAAAATAATTAATAATTAATTAATTAATTAATAATTGATTATTATTATTATTAATTAATAATAATGTATATTGTAAAAAATGTTTTATCAAACAAAATTAAAAGAACAATGTCCAACTAATGACTGACAACATAAAATTATACTTTATAACTAACTTGTATCGATAAATGGAAGTAGTAGTACTTTTTGTGAATTGGTCTTCATACGCTTTTGCACGAAATTAATTGTTTAGGTTTCTCTTTCGACGCTATAAATGAACTATAAATATAATAATACCTAAAAACAAGATTCTAATTCATCAGACTTTGTTTCAAGAAATGGGTACAAATACTCATTCTGGTATTTTATACATATTTTCCACAATTTTCTAAAGAAAACAAGGTACAATAGAATCCTGATTGTCCATGGGCAGATTAACTTGGTAGTCACTTAACGCAGGTTAGACTTTCGTTAACTCTCCAAGCAATATATCACAACATATTCGATTATCTATGTCTAACAAAAAGAAACATGTTTAATCTGTGAAAGCTGATTACATCGACAACACGAAGACTTGAAGAGAATACCTAGCAACCTGCCTGACAATTAACAGCTGACCTAACAGATATAACATTACGTAGCAATATTTTATTATTATTATTTATATAATCTCTTTATTTGTATGTATCAATGGGTACATGCTTTCATGTTATTATTTTGACCCATACAATTTACTTAGTGTCCTGTAAATAGATTGTAAACGCTAATAAAATTAAAAAAAAAAAACTGGCCCTGATCTATTGTGCCCCTCACACTTTGATGAATGTGTAACGCTCCTGGACACACTCTAGTCATATGCACTAAAGGTTTTGCTCCAGGGGTCAATCTTTAAGGGAGGGGGTCACTTATAATGGGGCTCCTTGAGAAAATCACTAGATGATTTCAATCAACCATGTTAAGTTATCATCGCTAAAAGGTACTTTCTGATAGAGAATAATATATTTGTGAAGCCGCCCCAGTCGCCTAGTTGATAGCGTACTGGGCTTTCACCCTGAGGACCTGGGTTCGATTCCCGGCCAGGGCTTTGCATTTTCATATACTATAAATCATTCCATCGTCTGCATTAGCCCAAGTGTGCACAATAGTCGGACGTTAAAAAAAAAAACAATATATATATTTGTGGGCTTGATTGCTTCAGCTACATATTTAAAATCAATTAAACTATATGAAATTCCACTTTTGAACCTATTTTAGGCATTGTCCTTTAGGTACCAGAAAATAAAAGCACAATTTAGTTCAAGCAGATTGGGAATGCTCAATATTCTTCAGCTAAGGATTAGGAAAAAATATTTTTTGTTATACAAACTTTCATCAACTTTTAATTTGTTCAAGGGTTGAATTTTATAAAATCTCTTCTTAGTATGTTACATCATATTTATATCTTCAACACTATTGGTTTTGTGATATGTTACTCCATAACAGAAACAGGGTGGTTTAAAAATCCCTCCCTTATTTTTACCACATATTGCACTAAATGTTTTTTTAACAACACCAGTGCTTATAGATACAGAAACTTTTGTGGTATTCAAAAAATTTGCGAGCAACCTGACGTCCAAGATACAGAAGTCAACTTAAAAATTCTTAATGAGAAAACTGTCATGTGACATGTCGTTAAATATTGTCGTTTTTCATAAAACAGTTGTGAAATCAAAATTCAAAAGGGTTGTCCTGTTTACAGAAGCGCAAAAGAGATCAGGTGTTCATGTCCATCTGTGTTATTTGAAAAGTTAGGATAAAAAAGAAAAATGTTGCAAAATTATAAACCTAGTTTAGATCAAAACAAGAATGGTATTTTAGGATTTTTTTAATATGTTACATATTTATGTGTTTATGACTTCAACAGAAATAGCTTTTAAAAAATTCACCAATAACATTAAAAGGTTTGTTTTACACTGCTTGACCTTTTGCAATGTGGATAAACGTAAGAATATGATTCAAAAGTCAATTTTATGTACTAAAACGAAATACAGAGCAAAAAGAGAACTCGGACAATACACTACAAAGTGGTAAAGTTCATGTTATGACAGTGCAGACGATACAAAAATCAGCTGATCCATTCTTGTTAATACAGTATGTAGTTTATGATTAACAAATAATAATCTGGCATTAATGGACCCTGAGGATATGCTTTCAAAGCACGTTTTTGACCTGCCTGTAATTATATGTTATATATGTATAACACCTTACAACTTACAAAAAAATAAGTAAAAATACCTTACAAAAAAGAACCTTAAATTATATTTCCTTTTTAAAAGATTTTACTTTTCATTTCCTTATCAGTGCATAACGTAGGCCTAATACTATAAAATGTTTAACTTTTAAGGACTCTAGAGATAAGCCAATTTTTTGCAAATTTAGGCAGTTAAAAATGTAGCTGTTATAAAATATATAAAAATGTTCCGTTTACTTGGTTCTGAGTTGTAAACAATAAACTTCGGTGTTAAGTAGCAATGTACAACAATGTTATCTAAATTTTACTTTAACATGCATTGCCTGGACTGTTCTTTCCTGTCACGAAATAAAATGGTTTGTGAAAGTAACAAACATTTGTTGTGGATCCAAGAAGTTGTAAAGATAAGAATCTACAGTTTATTATTTCCTGAAGCAAGAACTTTTTTAGGTGGGCCTAGTACTTTTTTGTTGGAGGGGAAATACAAACTCACGATAGCACAAATACAAAGTAAAAAGGCGTCACACTTGCCGTAACAAATTATTTTTTGAAGTGAAGTCACCAGTAAGTTGATTGCTTTTAGTGCATTAGTGGCATATTACCATTAATTTTGTTTAAGAAACTAAGGGGCTTGAGTTCACAACTTGCTACTAAGTAAACATTTTTTTTACATTTAATATTTGTATATTTGGATGATAAATATTTTAAATTATAATGAATGCCATTATACTAAATACCTGACCTACTTAGTAAAAAAGTGTTTAGAGTATTTATACTTAATATATCTTGCACACTATACATAATATTTTTTTATAAACATTAGTTCATCGTTGAATTATATGCCCTGTAATCACAATTACTAGAATATTAACAATTAGATAAAATATACTGTACAAGATTGATGTTTTATATTTATATACGGTGTAGGTAAGTGTCCATTTTCTTTAAGTATCAATTGTGTACAATTTTAATTTATCAATAAGATCAGTAATATAATTTTACCAATACAAACAAACAATGAACACTTATTACTTGTTTTTTTTAAGTTTTCATTCAGTCAGCAAGTTTTTTTTGTATATTATCAAATTTAGTATAGAATTATTGTTAGTATATATTTTTGTTACAAGTATAGAATTATTTGCATTCAATTTTTAATTTTTTAAAACTTTATAAATGACACTTCCCATTTTGATAGCATAATTTTCTTTTTCGTTTCAAATAATATGGTCTTCATTTACATCAGCACGAACATATTAGCTATGTATAAAAATGCATATTTATACACAAGTTTGATAGAGCTATGTTTCACACAATATTTATATTTAAATAACATTGTACTATCCCGCTAGCAAATGACATTTATGTCAAGCCTTACAAGGTGTGTGTTCTAATCTGTGCATTAACCTTTAGACTGGTGAATTTCTGGTGACAATGTGCCACAGAAAATCATTTTTTGAAATATATTTTTATTTTTTACTAAAACGATCAAATTAGGATAAAAAAATATGTTTAAATTAAGAAATATTAATGAAAAATACTTTTTTTAAGCTTAATAACTACAAAATTAGAGTTTTTAAATTTACAACAATTTACGCCTGCAGTAAAAAGTTTAAAACAAAACAAAACATATTTTTTTCCTTTTTTTAAAGTAAAATTTAATAAACCTACTTAAATTTTTATTTGAATGGTAAACTTTATGAAAACTTGGCACACAGAGTGGCATGTTGCAATGTGGGCATCGGTAAAGTGTTCCCTTCACTTATGCTCCACAGTGGTTGTTCATCTGCAAACATGTCAGGCTCTCTTGGGCTTAGATTTTTTGTCAGTTTCTGGGATGTAGTCAAATGTCTAGCAGATAAAAGCATTGGTGTAGGTTCAACAGGTCAGTGTCCAGGTATCAAATTTAATCAATACTTCCAAAATAATCTTCCAAAATAAATTTGTTTCCCTGATTTTATTTTGTAATCAATACAAGCATTCAATACTACAATATCTACCATGTGAAATATTTTTTATTCCATTTGGTACATTTACAATTACTAGTTGACAGCGTACTAGGCTTTCACCCCGAGGACCCAGGTTCGATTCCCGGCCAGGGCTTGGCATTTTCATACGCTATAAATCATCCCATCGTCTGCATTAGCCCAAGTGTGCACAATAGTCGGACATTAAAAAAAAAATTGGCATATCAGCTTTATCATTAAGACCCATATTTTTATTACAGCAAAACATGGACACGACTTATTTCATAGGCAATCACATCTGATAGTAAGTGCCTAACCTAAGCAAATATTGATAATCGAAATGTAAACTATAATGTAATGGAATGAGATAGAAACACTTCAAATAATGTCAACAAATTCTGAAAGTGTGCATGATGTCGCCATTGAAGGATAAACACTTTCAAGCAATTTATGATAATACCATTCAAGCGTGTAAGTCAATCATGTAACAGTCGTATGGGTACTGTAAGTGGTGTGCACAGTGTTCTCACATACATTACATGAATAGCACTTAAAAGGTTAAGAATTTATCTCTAGTCCAAAGTAGGATTCTGCTGAGATGGAACCTTATTTGTATGACTTTATTTCTTAAAAAAAAGCACTTTATTATTATTATTATTACTAAAATAAAATAAAATAGAGACATAAAAAATCACACTGCCTGCATAAAAAAGAAAGTAACCCTTTAAGTTCCATGGACAATTTTTACACGAACAACTTATTTTTTTCTACTTTTGGATATATTTTAAACTGGACACACACGGTATATAGCAAGACAAAAGGAAGAAAACTATTGGTCACCTACGCATTTACAAAATAATCACTTGTCCCTTTCAGCTTCCACCAGAATCGTTCAATATACATTTGGCTTCACCCTTAACTCAACCACAAACAGGTGAACTATAACTGAATTGCACACAGTAGTTAATACCCAATGATATTGTATTATTAAAGTTTGGTTATTTTAAGTAACTTATTGCTTACTGTTTGATATATTATTGTAATTTTCTGAGTTAAAGAATGCTGGGATCTCAATTATATAAAACAGACTTACATTTTTTTTTTTTTTTTTTGGTGTTTAACGTCCAACTATTGTGCACACTTAGGCTAATGCATACGATGGGATGATTTATAGTGTATGAAAATTAGAAAGCCCTGGCCGGGAATCGAACCTGGGTCCTCGGTGTGAAAGCCCAGTACACTATAAACTAGGCTACCGAGGCGGCCCAGAGACTTTATGTAAACTACACATTGGAGCTACAAGAGTTAAATATAACTTTTATGAAACCATATTAAAAAGTATACAGTAAAGATTTCTGTAAAACCACACACTGGTGGTAAAAGAGTTTAATATAACTTTTACGACAGCAAAGGAACAAGTGTTCAGTACACTAAAATATATTGGTTTAGCAAACTAATTTACAGGTATAATTTTTTTTTAAATATCAATAATTTTTATGTAAATATTCAAACTTCAATCTTGAGAATTAATTAAAATTTTTCAAAACGCTTTGCACAATTGCGATCCACACAAAAAAGAGCCTAAAATCATATATCATAAAAAATACTACATTCACAACGGAAAAAATAAACAATCCTAGACAGCATCAACAATATTAATTTTGTCAAAATTAAGTTCCGACTACTCAACAATGATTGGCAGTGATTCAGAAGCAACATTTCAAGGAAATAAAAAAAGTAAGGGAAGGAGTATTACATAGACATAATAAGCTCCATTGGTATTAGGTCAAAACTATAATTTTAAAAAATTAAATTGTTTTAACACTGTGTTCAAGCAAACTGGCTTAAAATAATGATGCTATACTTAATAGAAATGAATTATTATTTATTGAGTGCACATTTAGTAGTTGGTGAAACTCCACATCAAGGAAAATAAGACCACAAAACAGTTTCACAAAATTCTTTTATTTAGTAACCATATGTTTTGCCGTGAGGCATCTTCAGATAAAATAAAGTTAAAAATTATAAAGTGTGCTTATGTACTAACACAGTTATGTTAAAAAAAGAAGGGAGACAGCAAAGAAAGGAAGGTCTGACAAGTATGTAACTAGGTCAGTTACTTTACAAATCCATAGACTTTTTTCAGTGATCTTTTCACACGCACACACGTGCACACACACACACAAACACTAGCACAAACACACATACACACACACACACACACACACACACACACACACACACACACACACACACACACACACACACACACACACACACACACACACACACACACACACACACACACACACACAGTGCTGTATTTCCCATTATACCGATTAGGTACATGTATGAACACAAAATTTTTAGAGGCACAAACAGAAAAAATAAATCAATAAGGAACAGGAATTTACGGAACAGTAATACATACATACATAGCAAGCAGAAGATAAGTATTATTGCTTCACATCAAATAGAAGCATATACATTTAAAAATTTACTTTAAATTTTAACTATTAGTCAATTAGTTCAGGTTCATGTATTTTCACTGTGATTGACATTGCATTGTCAATTTATGTATCTTAAAAAAATATATACTTTTATTTAGTATTGACGATATATGATAGATAGATAGACAGATAAACATCTTCAATGTAACCAAATTTACAAAATATAATACAAATATAAATTACAATATAAAATGATACCCATGCCAAAGGCTGCTACAAAAGTTCCTTTTCAAAAATTAATTCATTACATTTGAAAAAAACAAAAAAAAACATATTTTTTCTTTCTCTTTTCACACAAAAATGCTAAACCTCAGTCATAAAAAAATGCAAGTTTAAATATCAAACATTATCAACAATAATCCCTCTCCCAACATTTTCTTTTTTTAAATTAAACAGTAATTCTATTCACTCACTACAGCTGTATAGCTATGCATGTCTAAAATAGTAAACAAGTGAAGTCCAATCATCCTATTTAACAAGTTGATAACTTCACCTCTATCCAGTAAGTTCTTCATCTCAATTCAGTTAAAACTGGACACACCGCAAAGAAATGAAATAGATCCATTTTTTTCAAGTTACACAGGAAGAATTGTAAATCAGTACTTTTAAATGGTCTGAAGTTTCAACAGGTTACTTCGTAGTTTCAATAACCACCCGAATTTCTCCAACGACATGTCAGCAAGCAGATAATTTTTAATCACTGATACTTATTTTAATTCCCTATATAGTTCAGTTCCTGATGAGTTCCATACACTGCTCAACTCCAGCATGTACATTCACAAAAGCGCATTTCAAAATACCAGCATCAACAGTATTTTCTGGTATGGATGTTTTACATATGTCCAATGAATAGAACATTTTTACTCATATACTTCTAAAACTAGAGATGCTTAAGTTGTTTTCTTCATCAAAATATATGCCTTGAGGCTGAAGATTTGACACTTTTTGAGATTTTTTTTGTATCTCGGTACAGAAGCTAATAGACTTGTTTTGAATTGGTACATAAAGTTTAAAGACAAAACATTCGGATAGTATTCCACCAGAACTAAAAGTGCATCAACGGGTAGGCAATATCATTAGGGCTTCCTTGATGCCAAAAGTAAATAAACTCCATAAAATAAAGAACACTGTTTACAATGGCCATGATGATGACTTCGTTAAGATAGTATTATAAATTTAATTAGCAGTAGATAATATTGTAAGAGAAAACATAAAAAAATAACCTCTGAATTAATTTTGTGTACAGATATTAAGTAAAATCTGGTGGAAATAACTTAGTTACAGAGGCATTGAGGATTTTCACGCATACCATTTTCAAAAGGGAGCCATTAGTGCTGTATAAATTAAATTCAATTAACATCTATTAAATATGTTTTTATTTCATCTGTTTGGCCTAGATAATTTCAATTACCACTTAAAACTGGAACTGCTTTGACAACCCTTATGCAAAACCTGCATATCGCATATAGAAAAAATAGTGTCAAAGTGCTATAACAGTATCCATACCATACGCTTAATTTGGTACCACACTAGCTTTAAAACATATATATATATATATATATATATATATATATATATACACACACATGAAAATACATAATTTTTCTTATCGCCGCCTGTTTAGCATCGACTGACGAAAATTACATTTTATCTACACTCTGTTTTCTTGCTTAGAAATAATGAAAGTAATTGATCCAAATACTTATTGGTACCCAATACAAAGATCCAAGTACAAAGAACATTGGTTTTTATTATAACTGAGGTTTGGAAACAAAAACATCTACTGGTAGTTTTTTTTTAAATATTATACGTTTAGTATCTGTATACATGCATAGAACATTTTCGGACTTCAAACAAAATGCAAAATTCCATTTGAAGGACGCGGAACTCATAAGAAATTTTGTGTGCATGTATATGTATGTACACACACACACACACACCAAACACACACCTGTATATATATGAACTATAATATAAATATATTCTTTAAAAGCCAAACAGATCTTTTGGAATTGGAATTTCACTTAGACTTTTGAACAGATATTTCTGGGTCTGCCTTTAAAGATAAATTTTTAAGGTGGGTTTCAAAATAAAAAAAAAATTTTAAAACAAATATTTCGAAACACATGTTTAATTAAAAAAATACATTTAAAATGCAAGTGAACTAATAATAAGTTCATTTTTAAATACCAGCTGATCAGCTGTATCTATATTTTTTTTATTAGCAAAAAGGTTTAGTAATAGACAGTTTATACTCATTATTTATAATGTAATATTTAAATAAGCAAGGAAAATTTGAGAACAGTTAAACCCTGTTTATCTATCTGTCACCCTTGTGACTGGGCAAAAGGTCGGATAAAAATAAAAACAAAAAAACTTTATTAAAACAAACAAAAATACAGTGTTATACCTAAAATACATAAAACTTCATGAAGTCAGCAAAACATGTTTTAAAGAATACAGTACAGTAATCTCCTGCCAACCACCAAGTCTAACATGCAGAATCAACAACACTGTGTGAAAACAAATTATGAAATGTTTATTTATATGTATGTTATATGCAAGTATTACATGAGTAACTAAAGGAAGGAAATGAATGGTTCTGTGATCATTATTTATTTGTGCGTTGACATTTTAATATTATTGTATACCCTGTTTATCGAGTCGAGAGACTGCACCAAAACAAAACTGTCTGATGTATGTAATTTATGAGCAACAGTTATAGACACTTCAATACATTAGACAAAGGCTATCACATTAGACTACTATATTGCGACTATTTTGAGATGTAACAAATACGTATTTGGTAAGCTACATATTTCTAAGTGATGATTCACCTGGGAGACGGCGAGTTATGCAAGGTGACCAAGGTGATAGTTATTAAGAGGTCAGATATATTACGTTCTGCTGTAATTACATTGTAAAATTATTGCTAAATTTCGAACAAAAGTACCACTTGTAAAATAGTACGTTAGAAATTTTGTATAAAAATGTTTCCAAATGGTTGTACTAAATACGAAAAGCCTAACACGAAATGTACAAAATAAATAGTCCAAATAAGATTTTATATTGACGAACTGATTATTGCTTTAGCATGCTAGAGGGAATTAAAATGTTTAATAAATTCTAACAATAAACAATACACATACCCTACAAAACATACAGAAATAAAAATTGTGTATAATTCATGCTATGCAATGGGTAAAAGCTTGCATTGAGTAAAAAGGAATAAAGTATCTACAAGAAAATAAGCAAAACAAAAAGAGTATTAGGCAATGCTACCAATGTAACTGGTTATTTTTCTAATACTCTTTACTATTAAATTTAGAATTTTCTAGGATCTAAGGCAGCAAGCAACTTTGGAAAAAGTAAAAAAAAACATACATGTAAAAATGGTTTTGCAAAATAACTTTTCTTCGATTACGAGCAAAAC